>OZ026605.1:16975380-17012880 GCA_964020085.1 Micromussa lordhowensis
TAGCATGAACATATAACATTTTGAAAATCTCTCTAACTACGAGACTGTCTTTGTTGAGCGTCGTGGGCAATCTCATGATGAACTCAATGATAGCCAACTATTATTTGAGATAGTCAGAGTCTGGCAGTTACAAACCTTAATCTAGATTGTACTGGAATCTCTCCATGACTAGTTGACGTAGGCTACCAGTGACGATGAGACTGCTATCAGTCGTTATTTTCGATGACACCTTTCTGCACACGGGATTGAGATGGTAGCGCCTCGTTGATGCCACCAACTGCCAGGCATTTGTTACCTTGTTGAAGAAATGATAGCGCTCAAACCTGGCAAAGCAATAGAGCTGATCATCAGGGCCTTCGAATCTCACGACACTAGATTTTATGGCCTTGGAGCACCCAGCACACTTTCTGATGTTGCCTGCAATCCTCTTCACGACCAAAGGTCCCGAGGGTGGTGGATCCACTGGTCTGACTGCTCTTCTTATGACAAGAGTTGTTGGATTTACAGCTTCAGCTTCAAAATTTGTTTCATTTGCAGTCGAATCTGTCTCCAAGGAATGATGCGCTACGACTTCAGTTGTAGGTAAGGATCGCTTTCGGGATGGCGCTTTCCCTCCAGTATTCTTTGGAGCAGTAGCTGCTGAAATGGTGCTCAGATTTCGGCCTCCATAGGCCTTCACAATGTTTGCAACACAGTTTAGATGGATTCCAATGGCCAGACAATGGTGAGAAAGGTTATTTCGGCCAAAGAAATTGCAATCACACGTACATTTTCCACTTTTGATGCACTGAATTCGGTGAGGAAGTGGTCCTCCACTGTCCACAAAGTAAACGCTGTCTTTGAAACCCTGGCGAAACTGGTCATTGTTCAGCACAGTTTTGGCTTTTTCCAGGAGACCGGCTTGTTCCTCTTAGGAAAAGTTGCCATCTAGCGCTGAACGGTCGCTGAGATCGCGAGCTGACTGCCTTACAGAGGGTGGAGCTGAAAAAATGGACAATTATGTGATCTTAAAATTGAAGCACCTCTTGTAGGCTTCTGGATCAGGGCAAATTTTGCTAACCTTTTTAAGGAAAGCCTTTCGCTCTTCTGGTGTCATCTCTGCACGACTCTCTGTCATTTTGTCGAACCGAAACAAGCAAAGTGAATCTGTGAGAACCCATTGAACAACCCTCACTGGAATTACTACCGCAGGCTTCCTTCCAAACGCTATTTTCAAAATATTGTGCTTTGAGCCAACCAGCAATTTGTAGAAATACTACCGACAACCTAATCTTCTAATCCAGCAGTATTTATAACATAGCCGGCAAAGTTATGTGATCAATCACTGAAGAGGCGTCACGGCCGATGTATACTGCCATGTAAATAGGTCGCAGCTATACGCCGCCAGCCAACATTTATTTCTCTTTCGATTTAGATAAAAGTCGAAGATTAATTCCTTAGAATTAAATGATAACAAAATTGTTAGACTCACAGAATTTTTCGAAGGTTTGAACATCAGCAGTGCGACAAACATTCTGTGCAATAGTATCGAAAATATGACCTCGTAACATCTGCGGACCGCTTAGGAAACACATCCATTTCGCTTATCCCACAAAACATAACCACCATTAAACCTTTCTCACTGCAATCCCCGCGAAAAAGGACGACGGCTCGACGGTGTGACATCCTCGTGTTGTTTGTGGCGCAGAGCACTCTGGTAAAACGTGGCGCAGTGCACTCTGGTAAAAAGTGGCGCAGTGCCATCTGGTTAAATGCAGTGCAATCTGGTAAAAAGTGATGAATTCGAGAATTCGTATCCCCGTCTATATATTCTTGTTAAATCCTGGCTATGTTGCTGCTCGCTCGCTTCGCTCACTGCGTAGCAAAAATATCAAACCTATCAAAAAACATGGACACGTCACTTATTTCTCGCTAACAACTAAATACTCCCTCGCAACTTTCTTACAATTGGCGATAGAAGTAGCCTGTCGAACCCATAAGGGTACAGAGGTCCACATATCTACGATTCGGTTAAAATAGCGTAATTGAAATAAATTAGTTCTTGCATAATTCTTCATCAGAGTACATTCATCTTTTCGCCTCAATGAATATTTATCAGAGTCTGAGGAAAACTGTACGTATGCAGATAAATTAATATTTATTAACCGAGTGGTCATGTAAGTCTTCATAAATAAATAATACATCAAATAAAAATCTCCTTTGTTCTAAGGATAACAGACTGAGCTTTTCTCTCCGTTGCTTGTAATCAACATCAGTCTTCAGTATGAAATTCGTTGTCCTACGCTAAAGTCGTTCCAGCTTACTTATATTTCTGGTTACTACACAGCAGTGCAAAACCCCAACTGCGATCTTACCAGGGCAAGATACAAAGTTTACATCCAAAATGGCGAAAAAGCTGTTACCTTTAGGTATTTGAATGTGTAATTCCCAAAAAAGGTTCTATTTTGTGACAGATTGGTATTATTCTTATTCTGTACCGAATAAGTGATATGTAATTCTCTATCTTTTATGAGTCGTCTGATGTTTTAATGGCTCTCAACCTAACGCTTTTATTTGTAGAGACCAGTGGAAATCTATAAAGGTATTTACAGAGCTATTAAATCTTCAATTGCCAGGAGCGGTCCTTCAAAATAACAAGCACTGGCAACTATAAACTGAAGGACATAAACTTGTAATTTTGTATCAATGAACTCGTATCAGCGAATTCTTGACAAACCTTAACGACAAACACAATAAAACCGGGGCAGAGCGAGTTTGTTTATCTGTACTGCAAAGAGTGTTTCATCATCGCAAATAAAATTTGTTTCTTACTTATATCTACCGCTGTGTTATAAAAGAAACTCATAAATCGATAGCCGCCCGGTAAGTTTGAGGACCTCGGAGGACCTTCCAATATTTTTTAGCAAGTCAAATGGTCACATTTTTTCCAAGTATTCAATTATAGCTTTACTAAACAGGATACAATTTTAGCCAGCGTATATGCCAAATTAGAAAGGATCGAAATGAAAATTGATCTCAAATAAAGTGTTAAAATGTCGATCTATCAACATTTAAATCTCAATGACTTATTTGCGTTAACCGAAGCTGTTTCACAGGATAAACGATAGAAGGGCAGAAACTGAGAAAGACATTTGTTTTATTAAACACCAAACATATCACGGCTTACAGAACGAATAATATTTAAAATTGTCATGGAGAAGGCGACAAGCTGCTTTTAAAATACCCCGCTTCAGTTGTTATGCATCGGAAAGACAAACACGCTTTGTACAGTAACTGCAGTTTATTGATCGTTTCTTCGTGACGGCATATGGACTTTTCTTCGATATCCAAAGATTTGTTTTTTAACAAGCCCTAGATCAGCTGTAGCTGAATGCAAAGGTTTGCACGAGCACTTTTGAGTTTAAAGAAAATCCCGCTCGAGTATTACAAATAAGTTGAATTTTAAAACAAAGAGCAGCAGTTTTCCATCTCTGTTTCCTCGAATCAAGATTCATCAAGTAAATGCAAGGAAATCAAAGGAGTGAGAGTGCTCTGGATATCTGATTTTCAGATTAACCATAAAATTTTGCCATCTCTAAAAGCTTAGCTACTTCTGCTTCTTCCCAGACCCCCCCTCCCCTACCGGATGGACCCCTCCGGCGTCACAAACAACGGCTACGCCATCGAAGATCTCACTCTTTGCCAACAAATCAACTTGAGAGCTCTTGTTTCATATTAAACTGAAACAAAAAAAGGAATAGAGACAGTGTTTCATCAGATTCACAACGTCTCCAATTTCACGTATTACACTACAGCATTCATGGCGTCTTATTTTAGATTCTATTCTTGGCTTATCAAAGTGTGATAACACCCAGTCTCTTGCGTTTGATATTTGACACAAAATTAATGCAGAACATTGACAAACGTATAACCGTGAGTTGCAAACCATTAATCAACCGCGTGATTTATAACCATCGATGTTAAAACTATGCTATAATGAAATTTTTGGTATCAGGAAAAAATCTTCGTCTAACTCAGGACGTTAATATACTTTATCTCGCATATAACCGAACCAGATCATGATTCGAAACCCTAGCCTACAATATACCATTTATTTGCTCCCAATTGGCTTTGGCGGTTTGTCGCCCCAATTCAGACCATAATACTCTTGAGAATCCCTTGCTTTCAAATTTTGAAATAGTCCCGTGTATCTGACTGAATAATATTTAGATGGATCAAAGAACAATTCTGTAGAAAATATCATGTGCTCTGTAATGGAAAAGCAAGCCGCCCAAGCTAAAAAGGTCTATTGTATGTGATACATGCTGCTGCTTATTTTCAATAAGCAACAGGTAAACAGCCGCCAACAGTTGAAAGGGAGGTGTTTTGTCAGGAAAGAGGGCTCTGGCCTATCTAGATGTCTACAACTCGAGCCATTTCACTCAAAGAACCTCCTTTTGTATTCACTAAGGTATCAAATTTGTCATATCCATCAACCTCACCATCTTTCAAAACCAAAATCAGGTCACAGTCTTTGATTGTGCTTAAACGATGAGCTATAGTGATGACTGTGGACTCCTTTAGTTTCTCACGCACTACGTTCCAGATTGTTTGTTCTGTTTCTGGATCCACATGTGCAGTGGGCTCATCCAATATGACGATCTTGCTTTGTTGTAACAGCACACGAGCCAAGCAAATTAACTGCCGTTCTCCTACACTGACATTTGCTCCATGTTCCAAAAGGTCGTGATCTAGCTTTCCCTCTAGACTTTCTACCAACTCTTTCAGTTGCACATCCTCTAAAGCTCGCCACAAATCTGCATCTTGCAACTGCTCCAAGAGATCAAGATTTTTTCTTAGCGATCCACTAAACAAGACAGGGCTTTGGCTAAGAACGGATATAAATCGTCGAGCTTCCTGGAGATTGATCTGTTTGATTGGAATATCATCGACCACTATGTCTCCATCAGCATCAGGCATGCGGAGTAGAGCTGCCACAAAAGATGACTTGCCTGCACCTGTGCGGCCTGCAACACCGATCTTTGTTCCTCCTTTGATGTTAAGATTGATTTTCTTCAGTACTTGAGGTCCCCCCGGTTAGTACGTCAATGACACATCTTGAAATGTGATATTTCCTTCGTGTGGCCAGTGTTCCGGGGGAATTCTATGGACTTTGTATCCAGGCTCAGATTCAATGTTGGTGTACGTCATAACTCGTTCAACTGAGGTCATGAAATTCTCGACATCCGAGGCTTTTTTGACAACGTATTGAGCAGTCGTCGAGATCTGGATGACATAAAAAAGTGCTAGTCCGGCCCAGGCTGATTAAAACAAAAGACAACAACAGAAATTATTCAGCGTTATTATTATTCATTCAAGTTTTATGTTGCGGCTATTTTTCAAGATTTGTGGATTAAAATTCCCTACTTCATGATACATTTTCTGCTAATAAACATTATCATTCGATCTACTTTTCCTTTTCTTATGATTGGTTCAGATATCTCTATGTCACCAGTAAATAACGCCCGCTTTAAATGTCACATTTTACATTGCCGATTCTAATTGCTAATTGTTAAACGTGAAATTTACTCCCCAACCCCGTTTAAATTTCACGGCCAAGTTGCCAATATTACTTTGTACGACTTGCCACTGACATTTCCATAACTATTCCGGTCTTTCATTACACTAAGCAGTAATGATTGCCCCCGCAGGGTTTTGGCCCAGACGGCCAAAACCCGAGGAGGCACCCTAGAAGCCCGCGCGTATAGGGTGGAATATTTCGCCGTGGCAAGAAAAATCTCGATTTTTGAGAACACCGCTCGCAAAGGATTGCCGAAAAGTACGCAAAGGATTGCCGAAAGTTCGCTGGGGGTCAAAAAAACAAGCGAAGGATCCTGGAAGCGGGTTCTTTAACGCGAGGTTCTGAAGTGCGTATAGCTTTCTAGATAAATTTTGGTTTATTTGTTGAAATATCGCATCGAAGTCCATTTGATCTAGAGTCAAAACTGTGAAAACTAGCATTGCTCATCGGGGTCATTAACCGAAAGACACGGTCACACTTGGATTTGTCAGACACAAATCAAACCTAACTAGGCGCGAAAGACTCGCACCACAATCCAAAAGTATATTCAGTGAGTGTGAAAAGGACAAAGAACTGTTTTAGTGACTCATGGGCTGTGATATTGGCATATTTTCAGTGTTCTAGAAGTCCAGAGGTCGCTTCAAAAAGTTCTGTTTTGTGTAGCGTGTCACGTGTCGGCGTAAAAAAAGCTTATGTCACGTTTTGAATTGTTGTTCATACGGTAGGAACTTAAGGAACTTACCAGGAGGAACTTAAGTTAGATGTGTGTAAAGTAACTCCAGCAGTCAGTTGCTAAGAGAGGACATTTCATGAATTCTGTGCTACCTGTCATATTCATTCCTGTGCAGTTGACAGTTTTTTAGAAGTTGGATCATGTTTGTTTTTGCCACATTTATCAAATTTGACTGAAGATCACGATAAGTAATACTTTAAAAACTGATAAATAAACAATAAAATTTTGCAGATTTTTGCAACTGGGTAATATATGACCACATCCATCTGTTGCAATAGTGGAAGCCTACTATCGCAGTTCCTAGCACCGTTTGGTTTAAATTCTTCGTTTGCAGTGAAACAAGAAATCCCTTCATGTCACCGCCAAGAAGTAAAATGAAAAATACAAACAACTGAGGTCAAAAATAACTGCTTACGGCTTTGTTAAACCACCTTTTAATATCTAAAGCAATTTACCAAAAAAAAATCGTTTTTTCCATTCAGTGCGACCAATGCAGCATAAGGTTAAAATTCTACCTTCAATTTTGTTTTCTTCCTCTGGCTGTTCTCGGCAACTAGCGCCGTAGCTAGTAACAGGCCAACCGAGGCACTTGCCTCGGTCATTTCTTTGGCTTTTGTTGTTGATAGTACCTAATACCTAGGAAGAGAACTCAACCATGGACTGATTGCCTCAGTCAAAAGTTATTCATAGACATTGCCTCAGTCAAAATTTTTTTCTGGATACGACCCTGGCAACAAACACATTCTCTTTGCGTTGGCATGACTTGCATCGCTCACAAGAACACCAAAATGTGCCTTCTAACCGCTCGTTTCCTTCTTCGTTTTCTCTTTCGCTATCCTCAGGATTAGGAACACGTTCTGGCTCAAAACGGTAAGGTTGAAGATCAGCCATGAAACACGCTTTGCGAAGACAAATTTCTTGAACAAGATGACGTCACACTTAGCGGCCTAGCCCGGCCTGGCCACTGAGCATTTGTTTCAAAATGGCGGCTACCGATGCAAAATTTTTGGCTTCTTTGGAGACAAATGTCTTGGAGACAAATGCCTTGGAAAACTGAAACTTCGGTGAGCAACTTAACTCAATATAAACTTTTTGTTGGTGATCACAAAAAATATGCTTTTTGGAGAGACCTTCTCCTTTAGCACTTGCTCAAGATCTGTTAAAAAGAAACCTGTATAATAAAGTTATTATTTATTTATTTATAAGCCACACCTCGTTCTGATTTCCAACACAGCGTATCCTCATCTTCTTTAGAGACGCGAAAACATTAATTAAAAATTAATCTATGTTTCAAACATGTATACACTTTGTTTGAAAGAAGCACGAGCCAGAAATACCAAAATCATCAACACCTACCATCTTGATTAATCGCAAGGAAGCCCGATTCTCGTGTCGATTCCTTCCTGTCAGTTTTCTGCAAGTATTTTATGTAGTATAAAATTTGGGATTATGGGTAAAACATAATCCAAAATAACTGATGAATTAGATTTGGCAAATGTTAAAATGCCACGTTTACAGTGCGACTACTCTAACCAAAGCCACCCGACAAAATTTTCTACCAATTTAACGAATGAAAATCGTAGAGGTTACGAATAGTTTTGCAACAAATTATCCAAAATAACCACAAATGTGTTGCCTTTGTAATGTACAGATTGATTACATGGATATTTGTTGAAAAACGTTTGCTATTTACCTCCATAATTTTTATTGATTAAATTTGTGGACGATTTTGTCGGGTGGCCTTGGTTGGAGTAGTCCCACTGTAAATCAGATGTGAACGTCAGTCGAATATGAAGTCGCGGTTAAAGTAAATATTCTAATTATGCACTTAAGTCAACAATAAGCGTTTTAACTGAATGAAATAATTCCTTGCTTCTGGGCACAATCGTGTCTTGTGACTTTGCTGCAAACGTCATTCTGCTCAAGCGCAGTGCCAGCCATTTCTGCCAACACAGCGCGAACCACACGTGCCACGTAGAGTGCACTGAAATATTTCTAAAACGAAACTCGCTGATAAAAGAATCATTGACCTCGGTTATCGAATCCCGCGGATACAGCGTCCTGTAAACGCTGGCAGGAGGTTTGCCATTCGTGAGAGAGGGAAAGGCAAACAAACGTGGAGAAAAGGGGCGCTGCTCTATTTGCTGGCCACGATTTTTACTATCGCTAATAGCTTTTACTTAAGAGTAATAGCGGAGATCCGGGGGCCCGAATGACCGCTAAGCGCAGCCCCATACCCATATAGGAAAGGAAAAGAAAAAGAAACCCATGAATTCATTTTTCTATGGTTTTCATGGCTTGCGATATTGCTCGAGGGCGCGTACGGAAGACGACGAGATGGCCGCCATACTCCAGCTAATAGCCTGACCCTTGGTTTATAGGATCCATTGGGTATCCATGTTACGTTTAACTGACACCGGTCAAAACGAGGTATCCACTGACCAGTATCACGTGACAATATCGCGGGCTAAAGTCTAGAGCTTATCGAGGTCACGTGTTTTTTAAGTTCACCGCTAATCAAGTGGAACATCCCGGCCCAGGAGCTTCGCTTTTAGGCTTGGCTAAATCTATATATTAGTAAATGATAGACTTTAACAAAATAGATGAGTTGTGTCGCGGATGAGGCAAGCGTAATTTCATAATGACAGATAAATACACCTACCGGCATCTTGAGACACCAAAACAGCCGCCAGAGACACAGCACCAATCAACATTGCTGCGAGGAGGTCCAAGCGTACACCAAGCCATCGCCCACTGGCCATCACCATAATATAGGACTGATTATGAACATCTTGATATCTAACGGAATAAAACCGCACTAAGTAAATATACTAGTAAAAGAAATTGGTCATAACATGATGATGGACTGATGAAGGTGAAGGTGAAGACAGGAGAAAGTGGGACACATTGTAGTTAGATCACTGATAATGAAGCTGCAATCCCAGAGAAAAATGTTACAACAACATGCGAGGTGTCCCCTTCAACCCACCTACGATGCTAAAAATCAGTAATTGTTTTTTTGCCGTTTAGTTAAAAAAAAAAAACATGATATATGAACAGTAGCCTCCTTTTGGCGCGAAAATATGCTCGGATATTTGTCCGCAGACATCCGAGAAGCGAATACGTTTCCGAAAGCGAAGCTCGAGAAAGCTGTGAGCTTCTAGAAACAGTTAATATCCAAGGACAAATATGCGAGCATATTTTCAAAGTCAAATTGAGACTATTGCGTTTACTATCCTTCAAATATTTTTCGCCGACACGGGATCTGCCAGTCTGTCATATGCCAATAACGTCAAAGGTTGTCAATTGGCTTCCAAAATCCCCACGTGTATCATAGTCGAACAGACTTCGCTTTAGTTTAAAGAATATGCTTTTAGAAAAGTATAATATTTCAGTGACTGAAAAACAGATTTTTAATTCCGTGAAAGATAAGATACAAGTTGCGAATATAGTTACAGTCTAACTTGCTTTCGGGAACAAGATCATCACTTTCAGAAAAAAAATATGTAAACTGTCGTAAATGAAACAACCCGCGCTTTGAAGTTTTGGTCCTTTCATCTCGTGTTCAATTGGAGCAGTACTTTGAATATATTATTGAAAATGCAATTGTGAAATTGACGAGCCGAAACGATTGCTCACTGGGGTTAACAGAATGCTCCACGTGGCTGACATACGATGCGCTGGAGTCGAATTGGCCTGCTCTTGAAATCTGGATTCCTCCACGAGTTGGTTTTGCTAGATTTTCTTCAGAGCGCTCTGTTTGCTAACTTGACATTGCGTGGAGCCATCAACAAAGTTGTACGCTTGTAGTAACCGTTCTGGTCTTTCCAGGCCAAGATGCTTCTTTTTGTAGGCAAGTTGGACTCTCGAGGCATCAACGCTGATTTGTGTTTTGTGGACAAAATGTTGCCTTCGCGAGCGAGCGTGACCAAGTGAGCATTGAGAGCATTATTTGCAGGTTTAAACTCTCTCTCAAAACATTATACTGAAGTTCATGTTATCTGAATCTCTGTTTTAATACCTATCCAGGCCAGCTCGAACTGCTCTCACTGAAGTACGACTGTAGAATTCCCCGTAGTGCGAGCGAGCTTTGACGTACAATCTACGCAAATTATTTACGAGCTCTTCTTTTGTAAACTCCGCGTTTAATGGCTTGTTAATTGCATTCTACTTTCGCGAGGCTGAAAGAAAATTATAAACACTCTGGAATGAGAGTGGCTAGCGTATTTTTGTCTTTTAGCATGTTTATTTTTGGTCACATTTTAATTCAAAGACTGTTGAACAGAGTTAAACTTGGTTGAAATAAATTGAAAATCTCGCAACGAGCTTGTGTATTTGAACATTAATTTGTGTCGAATTAAAAATTACCGTCAAAACGCTAACAAGGTATGAAGAGATTTTTTTGGGTGTTTTCTGTTACCGCTTTATCCCCTAACAGGTTTATCTCTTCTTCTGTTCGAAACTGACTGTTCTGCCATCCTCACATTAATTCAGTTTAACGTGAGACTTTTTCAAGATTGGAGAATATCACTGGGGAATATCACTCGGATATGCCTCTGTTTTAGCTGGGGTATATTTGGACACGTGACGCGTTTAAACCAATCGCGTGCGAGCGAAAATATTTGATGGAGTATAATTTCAAACATTGACAGGGAGATGAAGGATACATAATCCAGTTTTAGTCTTCCGACTAATTTTGTCTCTAAGCACTGCATCATATATTTAAAAGATAAAGACTGTAAAGACTAAATCAATTCACCTGTAAAATTGATCCACGAAATCCCTTTGTCTGCCTCTTGTTCGAATCGTGTCCAGTCCATTCAGGGTCTCGGAGAAGTGAGAGAAGACTGGACTGCGGCCTATCGACTCTAACCTTTTGAGCTCTCTGGCTGTTTTCAAGTAATACTTGGAGATGTAATATATAGATTTAGGCCAGCCTAAAAGCGTAGCTCCTGGGCCGGGTTGTTCAGAGCCCGATCAAACTAGCCGAGGATAAAGTAGAATTTTGATTTGAGTTTTGTAACTTTGCGGTGAGATTTTCTGTATATTGTTTTTGTGTTTTGAATTTTAATGAAAGCAAAATACGCAAAACAAAAGCAGTGAAAAAACTTTGTACAAAAGAAAAGGTTATAATTCGGTTAAATTTTAATCCTGGGTTAGCGTTAACCGGCTTCCTACCAACCCTACGCTGTTTACAGCAAGTTAATCCTGACATGAGCCCGCGATCTGATCGAAAAAAGCAGCACTTGGGCAGCGGTCAACTTTAAAAAAACACGTGACCTCGATGAGCCCTGAACTTGAGCCCGCGATATGGTCACGTGATACTGGTCAGCGGATTCCTTGTTTTGACAGGTGTCAATTGACTGCAACATGGATGTCCAAAGGACGCTTTAAACCAAGGGTACATGTGCTCTGTCAACCTACAAGGAAAGCCCGCGAAAACTGAAGCCTCGTTTTGGTTTACGTGTCAATTGTGGCCGCCATGTTGCGCGACTCCACCACCGTCGTCGTCGTCGTCGTCGTCGTCGTCGTGCGTACGCGCCCACGAGCAATACCGCTAGCCATGATACACATGAGAAAATCAGTTCATGGGTTCCCTTCAGTTTCCTAATATATAGATTTAGGCCAGCCTAAAAGCGTAGCTCCTGGGCAGGGTTGTTCAGAGCCCGATCAAACTAGCCGAGGATAAAGTAGAATTTTGATTTGAGTTTTGTAACTTTGCGGTGAGATTTTCTGTATATTGTTTTTGTGTTTTGAATTTTAATGAAAGCAAAATACGCAAAACAAAAGCAGTGAAAAAACTTTGTACAAAAGAAAAGGTTATAATTCGGTTAAATTTTAATCCTGGGTTAGCGTTAACCGGCTTCCTACCAACCCTACGCTGTTTACAGCAAGTTAATCCTGACATGAGCCCGCGATCTGATCGAAAAAAGCAGCACTTGGGCAGCGGTCAACTTTAAAAAAACACGTGACCTCGATGAGCCCTGAACTTGAGCCCGCGATATGGTCACGTGATACTGGTCAGCGGATTCCTTGTTTTGACAGGTGTCAATTGACTGCAACATGGATGTCCAAAGGACGCTTTAAACCAAGGGTTTACGTGTCGTTTTGGTTTACGTGTCAATTGTGGCCGCCATGTTGCGCGACTCCACCACCGTCGTCGTCGTCGTCGTCGTCGTCGTGCGTACGCGCCCACGAGCAATACCGCTAGCCATGATACACATGAGAAAATCAGTTCATGGGTTCCCTTCAGTTTCCTAATATGGGTATGGGGCTCCGCTTGGCGGCCTTCGGCCGCCGGAGCTCCGCTAATATGGGTATGGGGCTCCGCTTGGCGGCCTTCGGCCGCCGGAGCTCCGCTACAAGACTAACACAATCAACGGAATATCAAGAAGTAGAAGCCAAGGATTTGTAACAGTTGGTACGATTATTGATGCTAACACCAACAAAACAAACTGGATAGACACTAGAAACGTTTTGGGCAACAGTTCGTCAAGGCAGCCTACATCTTTAGAAAATCGGTTGAGTATTCTTCCCACGGGATTTGAATCCAAAAATAGAACCGGTGCTTGTAAAATAGCTAAAACCATTTTGTCGTGAAGGCACTCAGAACATCTAAGCGAAACCTGAAGAAATGCATATGCACGAGTGACGGCAAAGATAAGAGACGCACTGACGAGACACCCATAGATGGTGAGGTTTGTGTTGTCTTTCTGATCTTCTGGAGGTTTCTTTGTTAGCGACGAGAGCCAGACGTCAGGAGCAACTATCATTGCTGAGCAAAGAAAGAGGGATAAAAAAGCCATTTATCATTTAATATAATCTTATGAGAAAATAAAATTGCGTGCGATTGATATGTCTGAACGACCAGTTATATTATTGAGTCTTACCTTGGGCTATGAAGCACAAACAAATTACAGCACAGATTATTGACCAATGTACTCCGCTTCTAAAGTAGTTCCAGTAAAGCTTTGCCGAAACCACTCCGATGGAACGATCTTCTTGTGATATTTCCAGACCCCTAGCTTCGTTGGGTAGTGGCTCCATTGTTTCACAGCCATCACCACTTTTTTTCTGTTCAATCTCCCGAACAAAGATTTCAGTAAGTTTCAAGTTGCTATCTTTTCCAACTCTCTGATAGAGCGGGTCAACAGTTGTATTTAGAATACCTTTTTCTTGTAGCTGTTTGAAACCTCCCTTTTCCAAGACACGGCCTTTGTACAACACAATGACCTGATCAGCTTCTTTCATGTGCTGTTCCTGATGTGAGTTTAACACTCGCGTTTTATCGCCCAGTAGGTCTTTGATACATGTTTTAAAGATATGCTGGCCAACTTTAAAGTCCACAGCACTGAGAGGATCGTCTAACAAGTAAAGGTCTGCATCAGCATAAACTGCGCGTGCTAAACTAACTCTCGCCTGCTGACCTCCAGTCAGAACTTCACCGCGTTCCCCAACAATTGTTTGGTCATAGTCAGGAAACCGCTGGATGTCTTCTTTGAGGGCGCATGCTTCGATTACTCTAGTGTACTTTGGTTCATCGTACGGTTGACCAAACAAAATGTTTTCTCTTATGGTTCCAGAGTAGATCCAAGCTGTCTGAGGTACATAAACTAAAGTACCTGGGAAGGTTACTGTTCCCCTAACGTCAGAGATCTCTCCAGCGATCGCTGAGAGAAGAGTAGATTTTCCACTGCCCACTGGTCCAGTAATGACTGTTAGAGTTTGCGACGCTGCAGAAAACTCAATATCCTTTAAAATAAATTCATCTTCTCGCCCGATTTGTCTGTGCGTCAGTCTCGACACGCATACAACCCGATGTTTTGTCTGATTTTTTTCTTGGTGAGAATTGAATCCTTTTTCCATTTTGTTGTCCAGATTTAAGAGACCGTTCGTAGCTTTGCTTAAACTTCTCTCTGTGTTACCGGTGTCTTGTGTACTTTGACCACGTGAGATGGCGGGGATATTTTCTAAAAGAAGGAAATCTTCTATTCGTCCCAGCGACGCATATGCGTCGTATGTTTGTAGCAAAGCAGAGGAAAAGTAACGGCATGTTGCTAGTCTTGCGATGTCCATAAAACCTAGCAGCATGAAGACATTGACAGGTGTGATGGGTTGACCAGTTAGTACTAGAGTAACGACAGTCAACAGGGTCGCCACTGATGATGAGCTGTCCCACAAGGCAAGGAAACCTGACAGAATGGCAGTCTTTTTACGGATGATGTTAATTTCATTTCTGAAGACAAAAAATAGAACTATGAGGACATATCACATCAGGACACTAAAAGCGGCAAGTATTATTAATTATCAGAGGAGCGTTGTCTTTGCAATTTTCGTTATTTTCCCTTCCAGCTGAGAGTAATAATAAGAATAATAATAATAATAATAATAATAATAAAAATAATAAAACTTATATAGCGCCGATATCAATGTTGCCATTTTCATCAGCGCTTCAATCGTAAAAAAAACGCATAAAACCTACGAACTTAAAAAGTAAAATTGAGATTAAAAAAAGTGCAAACGAAATCAAAACTTAAATAAAATTATCAAAGAGCTTTCTGAAATAAAAATGTCTTGAGTGTCTTGTTAAAAAATGCTACTGAAGAGCTGCTCATAATCGCATAAGGCAACGAATTCTATAGTTGAGGAGTAGCAACAGAAAAAGATCGATCTCCTAACTAACTGTCTTGAATTTCACAGGGTTTAGTAGCAGCCCATGTCAAAAAAAAATCAAAAAATCATCACCGTATATTTCGATTCCTGGAAAATCAACCTAGCGGCAGCATTTTGGACCCTCTGTAGCTTATTAAGCTGGTAGACTTGCAGCCCATGGTCGACGCAACTTGAGACAAATGCGTGATTATTCTTATATTATACAAGTAATAAAAAGCATTCGAGCAAATGTTATGTACATGAGAATTCATTGAAAGAGGTCATGTTTATAAGGAGTTAGATGATCGAATGGTCAACGGGCGTTTTCAGTTATGTTGGACAGTACAACTGTTTTAGCAGACGTTACGAACAATAGTATTCAAAAGATTATTGTTCCAAACACTATAAGAACACTAATCCTCTTAGAGACAGCACGTGTAATGGTGTTTAATAAGCGGAAAATGGAACATGATACATCCCAAACTCGCGGGTTGTTAATAGCAGAAGATGTGTTGTGACTGAACTTACTGCTACAGTGAATGGTATTACTTTCACATATATAGGTTCACTGAGTCGAGGATCGGGATGGGTCGGGGTACTGGAATCTCGGTCATTGGTTACATTTTGACAGTTTGTAAGCTAAGAGTATTATGCAGATCTCTAGTCTCGGCTGTCAGTTAAAAACCTATCATATTTTAGTTGGCTGACCCTATTCAAGGCTATCAATTAAACCCCACCGAGAGTATCAGTATTGAGCACCACATTTGTTTTCCATTTACCTTCGTGTGAGTTTGATTCTTTTTCGGTATTCGTGCTCCCATGCACGCTTTTTGATGGCACGAATCCCAGAAACAACCTGGTTCATTAAGGAGATACGCTGGTCTGAAACCGATGCTGTGCGCAAGCGCAGTGCAGCGCTAATATAGGAAAACCCAGCGAGATATGGCACAAGGAGACATAGGAAAAGTACTCCCATAAGAGATTGCCAGCCAATGAAATACACGAGTAACACTGTTAACACCACCAGGCTAAAGCACGATGAAATCGATACGGAAATCCACAAGACAGTGTCTTCCTCCATTCGCTGAACATCGTTAGATATAAGGTCGATCACGTGGCCTGTTGTAAATTTTAACAATGCATCCTTGCTGAGAAGTAGCTTCTGTGAAACAAGAAAGACTAAATCTTAGGCATTTATATGAAACAAGACTTAAAGTGCCACAATCGCTGTTGTATGTTCCGAAAAGAACCAGCACAAATGAAGAAAGTACTACTTTATCTTGCCCGACATCAAGTTTGTGAAGAAGATTTGTCCTTTTGGGGACAATGGCTTTAATGTGAACCAAGTTGGGTTTATTTCGTTGAAGTGTCCGAATAGAACACTTGGTATCTATGTTTTGATAAAAGACAAATGTGATCGGCAATCCACAATCCGGAAAGTACTCCTTTATAAAGTCTATCTGGACATGTGATATCCCATGGTATTTGGACTGTTTTGGACAGTCAATCATCATTTATTTGCCTTTATGTGTATAACAAATTTTTCGTGACTATTGGTTACTTATAGAGATTATGGAGTTTCTCACGTTGGTCAGTTAAAAATGGTTTTTCCTGTGTTAGGGAAATGGCAGACTTAAATTAGAAGTAGGGGATAGAACGGCAAAATAAGCAAACAAAAAGCGTAATTCGGGGCGATAAGCAAAGGGCTGCAGGGAAATGGTCTAAATAGAGTCAGGATTCGTAGGACTGGGCGGCACACCCGCCACAGGACATCCTTAGCGTACCCCTTTGGGACCTAGAAACGGAAGTACTCACTACACGGTATAATAAGCATCAAGAAACCAGCGTAAATAAACTAAGGGCCTGTTTACATGGAGGTGGGGGACCCCAGGTAGGTGAGGCAACCCGCCTAGGTGAGGTAACCCGCCTCTCCATATCATCTCTCATTTTTATTTGATCATGTTTACATGATAGGTGGGGTAACCCGCCTAGGCGGGTTGCCCGGTCTGCCAGGTAGGGTAACCCGCCTAGCCGGGGTCGCATTTTGCCATGTAAACGACTCAAGGTGGGGTAACCGGCCTAGCCGGGGTCGAGTTCATGTTACATTTGCAAGCGCGCCAAAGCGCGTAAAAATTTGAACCAGAACAATATGGCCGTTAACTGCCTCTGGTAGAGGCTTTGTATCATCAAAAGTGACAGTAAAACGCCACAGCATTGAAATGCTGCAGCGAGAGCAGAAAATAAAGATAAAATAACACTGACCGCCAAAATGCGTCGTTCGTCCGCCATTTTCAATGTTTACATGCCTAGCGTCCACGCAACAACGTCAAGTAAAGTCACCCCGGGACCCCGGGGTTGTAAGTTTGCATGTAAACGCTGGCCATTTTTCGACCACGGCTAGGCGGGTTACCTCACCTACCTGGGGTCCACCACCTCCATGTAAACAGGCCCTAACAGCATTCCATCCATTGCAAATCCTTCATCTATAAAAAATAGGTAAGGATAACTATGCCTCAGGGAAACGAGATCTATGCTTCTGTGTTGTTTTTCTTACCAACGATCAGGCGCAATTTTTCCCACACCGCATTCAGCAAAAAGAAAGCATGATCGTAGATTAAACTTTTCTTGACTATTCGTACTTACCTTATGGTAAATAAGACCTTTTAAGGCACAACTCATTCTGATACCCAACAGCTCACATCTGTAGTCATGGTGGTGCATACTAAGAGCTCCGATTAAAGCATTTATACATAAAAGAAATGTACAACCGTAGAGTAGATTATCTTTCTTTGGCTCAGCTGACATCAGTTTGGAAATAAGATATCCCAATAACAATGGTTTAAGAAGGTTAGAAATTGAATACACAGCATTCGTGAATCCAATAATCATGACATCCTTTACCGAGATCAACTTTATGACGCATTTCCAAAGCCTAGGGCTTTTTTGATTTTTGTTGCACTTTGTTTTTTCTTTGTTCCAGTTTTCTTGAAGCCGATCGGTCAGAAAAGAGGCAGAGTTCTCTTTTTGAAGCGGTATAAAATCGTTCTCATCCAATGGTCTTTCACTGCCTATCTTGAAGATACTATTCATCCATTGAAAGAAAAGAAGAGACACAAAGCTGACTATTTCTTTATCTTCATTCGTGGAGATCTTCTTGTATGCAGACCTGGCCATAATTTTTAACCTGAAAAGTAACAGAGATCAACATCAGCAGAGATCAAAATCCAAGATTGACAACAAGACAAATTTTTATTTCTGGAGTTCGCTGCGGGCTGACTCACAGTTCTCAAATCGATCACAGCGCAGATTTTGGTTGATATTGCCCGCTCACGCAAATAATTTCGCTAAATCAAAAGGTCAATCAAAGGCATTTTCCGTCAACGTTTTTCGTTTAGGAGTGCTCCTTTCTGAAATATCCAAGGTTTGAAACAGTTTCGACACATAGGAAACGATTTTACCAAGTAAACTAGTAGCAGCCAGGGATCAGTGAGGTGTGTTCCACACACGTGTAGGGAGAGGGAACTTTAGGAATTTGTCGACTGGGTGAATAAGGGACAAATTTGAGCATCATTGAATAGAACTTTCTTGATTTTAATTAACGCTCACTGATAGAATTCATGACTGATAGAAGCGTTAATGACGATTAACACTAAGATGTTTGCGTTTTCTTAAAGAATGCCACTGACAATTTTCTTTTTCTTGATTTCTCTCTGTTATGGTTTAGTGAGGATGCCGTGGGCGATGGAATGAATATTCCCGAAATTCTTTTGCAATTTCTTGTGTCAAGTTTTTCTTAACACGAGAACATCTTTTACGAAAGACATCAATTTTTCAAGGATTTCAAGAATTCAATGACTGGCCGTTGTGAGCATGCACTGGGACTGGGCGCCAAAATGGAGTAGTCGTGTTAGTTTGTCGTCGCTCTGATGCTGCCTTGCCTCAAACTAGTTAGAGGACCTTTGCTTTTCCTTTTCTTCATGCCTGCCGAAAAGCCAGCAAGACAAGAGGCAAGCTTAAGTGCCGACGCCATCTTGGAAAGCATAGCCGAAAAGTTAAAGAAGCTAGACGTGCTGACGATTAAAAATACCGTGGGTGGAAAGAGGACTAAACTCTATGATAGAAGACCTACAAAAGACGGATGTAGACTTTAAAGCAGATCATGCCACTGTCGAAGCGCTGAAAAATGAAATCGAGGAATTGCAAAACAGGTCAAGGGGGAAACAACTTAGTCTTCTACAATATACCAAAGAAAGCTGAAGGAGGAGATTGCATCTCCCTTATACAGGATTTTATCACGCAGCCGTATGGGCCTCGAAACGATTTGTGGCCATGTCGAGCTGGAGCGGGCGCACTGCACGCCAAGCAAACGCCTTCTGCTAGGGACAAGTGCCCCAGGCCGATATATGTCGCTTCCCTGCGATACAGGGATCAGATGAAGATACTAAGAAATGCTGCCGCCCGCCCATCTGAAGGATAACCCGTTAAGGATAACCGGCGGCAAGAGCTGGTGCCCTACAGAAAGTTTCTAAAGAAGAAACTTGGCGTCAACGGGAAAGTCTACATCGCATATCCGGCAGTACTGAAATTGTCGATGTCAATGGCCGCCACAGAGCTGTAGGAACAGAAGAACTAGCAAAACTACGCCATGAAATGGAAGAGGCAAACTGATTTAACAGAGCAAAGCCGGCGGAGCGATACTGATCAACAACAACTTTGATCTCACGGCATTCTGTCCATTTCTGGAGTTAAAAGAACTTCTACAGGGAATGTCTGTAACTTGTTTCATAACGCCATAACATGTGATTTTTGTCTTTTTGTTGTAAGTAATGTAGTGGTTTTTCCAGGCTTGAGCTCAGGAAGGCTCAGTTCTGTATTGTGCAACTATTAAGTTATCGATATTTGTGGTGTTATTATGAATAAGTTAAGTTTTACTATGTTAAATGTTAGGAGTTAAAACAGTTTAAGAAAACGAAGAGCTATCTTTAGGCAACTAAAGAACTTTCTTACAAGAGACAAGCTGATCAACAGTTTCGGCTGGGTAGAGAAGGGGGTTTCCTTCATTGACGTCACTGAAGTTTGGTTAAAAATGTCTTACTGCGTGCAGCCACGCGAAACATGTCTCGTCTAACAGCCTCGAATTTGCGTATCCTAGCTCTTGCTGACGTCACTCACTACTAAATACCTCTTAAGGTGGCCGAACACAGTTTTCGCACGTGCTTTTGCTGATGCAATATTTAACATGTGCACAAGGATTTCACAAACATGCCGTCAGTAGAGCGATCATTTTATTTACTCAACACCCGCACTATCTGTGTTAATTTTCTCTATAATTGAACGCAGTGTATTGATGGCTTTAGTCTTTTATTACAAAGATATGCTAGAAAAGGTAACGATGCAAAGGACCCAGCAATTTTCAGGTTTTGTTTGTTACCGAAAGAACCCAGTTAAATGCAACGCATGCGCATTTACTCGAAAAATTGAGACCGATTGCTTTAGCAGAAACATGCCGATTTCGAACGATCCAGTCGTTAGAATTTCAAGAAATTTGGCAGAAAAATAGATCAGAGACCACGTGAATGATCTATCAAAAAAATCTGAATTTTGACATAGGGGATTTTTAATAATATAGAAAACGATAACGGCGAATTACGAAAATCGCTTATGTCAAAAGTTTATTAGAACCGTGTTGACAGAAGGGATTTAATATCAATTCTTAGAGTGCCAAATATAAAAAAAATCTAACGACGGGATCCTTTTTAAATAAACAAAAACCATTATTTAAGCCTTGTTTTTAACCAACCTCATTGCCATGGCAACAGCACACACCCTAGTCAAAATGTGAGAATAAATACTTCTGTAATCAACCTTGACTCTTGCAAAAAATGGGCGCCAAAGCATAAATAGTTTAAAAGTTATGGTGATCTAGACATTGGTACTTGAAAACTGTGTTCGGCCACCTTAAGAGCTTTATTTTACATATTGTTGATTATGCATGTGTTATCTGGGGCGCGATATCGCAGTACAACCTAGATCGGATCCTTAGATTACAGAAATACGCGACAAGAGTCATTCTTAATATCAAGCGTCCCCAAGATGTCCCTTCGTCTGAGCTGTTCTACAAATTCAACTTTTCATAAATTTAGCCCTAATTATCTACATAATAGATTTCAATATGTTAAAGACAAACATCAGATCAACACAAGATCAGCCGCAAATGGAAACTTGTTCAAACCTAAGCTATCTTCTAAGAGAGGACAAAAATCTTTCCAGTACAGAGGAGTACACACTTGGAACAGTTTATCTGTAGACACTTGAGACTATAGCCTAGACCAGTTTAAAAAATATGTAGCTGGAACTGTTTGTAAATAATATATTCTTGTATATTATATATTTTTATTTTTTATCCTTGTAATTTCAAATTTTTAAGCTTCGATCAGTTTTTAATTCCTCATAGCAAATTTTAGTAATGTAGATGGAGGACTACCCTAATTAACTTAGTGTAAGCTGGTAATATCCTCTGTAAATATTGTTTTTATTATTATTACTATTATTATTATTATTATTATTATTATTATTATTATCGGTTTGTTCTCAGATGCGAAGGAGCGTATTGTCAGCTAATATACATACATACATAATCTTTATTTGACGTGGATAGAAACACTTAGCTAAAGCTATTTTGCAGGTTTTACACAAATTTATATAAAAAATACATTTACATAAAAATGTAAGAATATAAATCAAGGCGCGGTGGCCTCATGGCCTCATCGACTCCGGAGCGAGCGGTCCGGGTTCGAGCCCTGGCCGGTGATAGTGTGTTGTGTTCTTGGGCAAGACACTTTACTCTCACAGTGCCTCTCTCCACCCAGGTGTATAAATGGGTACCTGCTATTTGTTGGGGAAACCTAACAAAATTGCGGGGGAGTGACCTGCGATGGACTAGCATCCCGTCCAGGAGAAGTAGCCGCTTCATGCTACAGAAACCGGGATAAGCTCCGGCAGCTATGAGCCAGCCTTGGCTCCAAGGCTTCACACACACATAAATAAAATATATAGCATCCAACATTACAAAAATTTATGTAATTAAAATTCAATGTTCCTCACTTGTGTATTAAAGTCTAGTCCTCCAACTTTTAAGCGCAATTCATTTGGAATACCATTCCATTGTTTTGCGGCGAAATATCTGAAGGAGTTTAATCCATACTTTGTAGTATTTACTTTTGGCAGTGATAGCGTAACCTCATTATTTGCCGATATCTTGAGCAATTTCCTGGATATTATCATGAACGGAAGATCTCTGAAACGTTTAGCAATTTCCTTTCCAGATATTGGTATTGATGAGACTTGACTTAGTTGTTTATTTTGCTGTAAACCTTAAAGTTCACCTGCCTTTGTTATCGTGAGTGTATATAAGCAGGCACGTATTGCACAATATTTAATTTACCCTGAGTTACTATTGAACTATGTACTACGAGGTTTAATCGACAATAAAGAAGACAAGATAGTTCCAGATCTTTGAGAGTCCTTACTGATTTACTGTCCGGCTGACGAGAGACAACGACCCTGTACCTTTGGCATTGAGTAACGAGTGCCGTGCAGCGAGCCTGTGCTCTTCCGAGCTTTCCCCAATTCAAGTCCGTCCACCTAAGCTGATAGTCCATGTCCGTCCCTCGCGCAGTTCCGCGCGAAAAACCTTTCGTTACGAAGGGCAACCGCGACGGCATGTACTAAAACCCGAAACACCGAAACGAAACCTCCGGAACAACCGAAACGAAACCACCGAAACCACCGGAACAACCGAAACACCCGCAAACCAAGACGACGAGAACCACAGAAAGTACCGAAAGTGATAAAACAGACTGTTTCGATTACTGAAACATAAGCTTCGTCTACAAATAACGGCAGATCAACTGGGATGGATAATCTAGGTCCACAGCGTTTGCCTGAGTACTAAGGTGAGTTTATTAAGCATCTATGCATTCATTCTGGATAGCTTTGCAAAGATTTGTTTTTACGTAACGGTACTCAAATAGAAAACGTTTTCTTTTTTCCAATTTAGTAACCTAAGTAAAATCATTTGAACATCCGGCGGAAGAGAGTTAATGGGAACAACTTTCTGAATAGTGCTCTTCGCGTTCTCAGTTTCAACGGTTGCCAGTATAAATGTCAATACTCGTTTCCTACAGCAAGTAACAGTTGAATAGAATGTAAACCACAACTTCCTTTTATTATTATTATTATTATTATTATTGTTATTGTTATTATTATTATTATTATTATTATTATTATTATTATTATAAACCAACATGTGACTCGCCGCTGAGAAGTTTTTTGGCAATCATTAGAACGTGCATTTTTTCCTACAGAATCATCTCAAACTCGTTAGTGAGCCATCAGTCCCAATGAACAGCTGTCAGCTTTGGCTTAAGCATGTGTGGGACGTTGAGCATCGATGGTATGAAGTCGCCATGCTTCATCTTAACACACTGGCGGTCGTTTGTTATGTGAACTGTGCCATCTGGCTTCCTGTAGACACGATACTCCTTATTCACAATACAAAGATCATGTGGGGGAGGTGGCACTGCAGGTGGAATGCGAATTATCCCGCCACAATCATAGCACACCCTCACCTGAGTGCCCGCCAGCGGCTCGGCTCTAGGGACCGACATTGTGTCAGAAGAACAGTTTTACGTTATAATGGCATTGAATATTCCTTTTATGTTTGGGTTAAGCAAACGAACCATTGTCGCAATGTTTGTACCTATGCTTTATTGCTTATTGTGTTTTCGGTATAATTGAGTTGAAAGTTTTTATGCATTCACAACGAATTCGAGAAACTGGAATTCATCAAGTCTCAAGATTGTTTCGTTACTAAATCTATAAAATAACGACGTTTCGTTGTTGTTACTGTTTGGCCTGGGGACCAGTAATTATCAATTTCTTGAGGTGGCCTGCACATTTTTTTCTCTATGATTTGTAGAGCTGAGCTTGTCCCTCGGCGCGGATATTTGATATACCATACGATATCTCACAACCCTTTTCAGCGCTAGTCTAGCACTATGGTCATAAATATTTCAATTTTTTTGTGCGTGAGAGAGATTACTGAAACATACTCAGGCAAACGCTGTGGACCTAGATTATCCATCCCAGTTGATCTGCCGTTATTTGTAGACGAAGCACATGTTTCAGTAATCGAAACAGTCTGTTTTATCACTTTCGGTACTTTCTGTGGTTCTCGTCGTCTTGTTTTGCGGGTGTTTCGGTTGTTCCGGTGGTTTCGTTTCGGTTGTTCCGGTAGTTTCGGTGGTTCCGGTGGTTCCGGTGGTTCCGGTGGTTCCGGTGGTTCCGGTGGTTTCGTTTCGGTGTTTCGGGTTTTAGTACATGCCAACCGCGACATATACATCCTCGCTAACTTCGTTTCTCTATATATTTGTTTTCTCAATATGGTCGGGCTCTCTGTCTCTCCGCCTACTGATTTATGTGCTCGCTAATTTGTTTCCCGCGCGCGTTTCTACGTACCTGTATTTAACACATTTGCACGGCAGTTTTCTAACAGCAACCCTGAACCAGCCTTGTCAGCGTTTAGCGTGCAAAGAGTTCAGTTATTACTTACCAGCTTAATTTACCATTGAAGATAATCTGGCTGAACTCGATTTGCTCAAAATACTCCGCTTGAAGACGGTGCATAAGATCCTGTATCGTCTGACTTGAGACATAATATTGAATTAAACATTGTTTTTACGGACTAGTGCTGTTGCGTCTCCCGCCAGAATGTAACTGAATATATTTTTGGATTCAAAATTCTCTGTTGTTAACTAAATTAGGTGGTGATACAAAATTATTTGCTTTTAAGTGAATTCGCTGGTAAAATGAGCAAGATAACCGTCAGGCTATGATGCAAAGTCCATCGCACGTGGATATGTTACCAGTTGCAGCCAGAACGAAGGAGTTCGCTCCAGAAATTACTATCCCGCCGAAAAAATTCATTTTGGGCGGGAGTTTACGCACGCGACTTTGCATATTAATGTACGTTTTTAACCATGAGCACGGAACTGTGAATTAAGCCATGTCGTCTTTCTTGCATTCATTCGAGTTCACTGAGGTGAGATTTTTGCTTAGCAATTGAAACAAGCGTTTCGTGCCTGACTCCTCTCCAACCAGATTATTCTTTATGAGAATTTCGACAGAAACAATTCGCTTCAGCAGTGTCCAATAAATCCCGTGAATAAATAAATGTAGGAACAACAATAGTTCTTGCTTATTTGTTCTGTAATTGTGAAAAAAAAGCCGACAGGTTTCGAGTAACTCCTAGTTATACATTTGGCCCGGTTGATCCGAAAAAGTGGATAATGCTTTCCATTTGGTAAATCACTATCCAGTCAAGCATTACTCATTAGCGACTGTTTGAAGGGAAATATAAACAGTTTTTCATGTGAAATTTTAGTTCGTATTAACAATGATTTAGTAATACACAGACAAGTGAAACAAGCCAGGGGGGGCCCTGGAAACAAGCGATATAATCTCCCGTCGTTTCGGCGACTTCATGACGCCATTATCAAGGGTACAAATGAAAATAAAATTAACAAATGCGAGATCAAGAGTTACAACTGATTTACATAGCGGAGGCTACACAAATACTTTAGCACGGATAGAATCCGTTTGCACGTTCAAACTCGGTGTTAATTGTTTGATGTAAAGCATCTCGTTGACAAGACAATCGAATTTGTTCATGCATTTCTTGAGAACTTTGAGACAGCACCCGCGTGGTCGTTGTCATAGCGCTTGCATACTGAAGATCACGTGCTTTTATGTTATTTTACAAAAGTTCTAATGCATTGTTTACAACCATAGATCAATTATAAGGAGAAAAAATACACAAAAAATAAAACATACATTCTACAATCTAATTGACAATCTAAGTTATTTTACAAAATGCCCAATACAAAGGAAAATGGACTAAATAGAAAATGGACTAAATAGAAATTCAAAAAAGGAGAAAATACACCCCCCCCCCCCCCCAAAAAAAAAAAAAAAAAAAAAAAGAAGAGAAACACACACACATGTGTTGGTGCCATGTAGTTTTTTTTTGCATGTAGGGTTTGTAGTGGGCTTTTAATTAGGGCCTGGGCACCTTTGTTAAAAGTTCAGTTCAAATAGCTTTGCCAGCCTGTGAAAACCAGTTACCCTCCTGTTGAAAACGTTAATGAATCGAAACCCCAGCTGTGTTTTGTCTTTTTTAGTGCTTAGATTTACAACAAGAACGCTGTATTTTAAGTTAATCTGTGATTTGCTTTTCACTATAGATAATGTAATATTTGGCAATTATTAGGTAGACGTTTAAACCAGGTTGTTGACTAAAATAATTTATAAAAGCCCAGCCCGCCCTAGATTATCATTTCATTGATCAAGTTGATGTAGTCGCTGTTTTGAGGTGGCTCTGAATCCCCTCCGTAGAAATTTTTTAAACTTTGCAAAAAGTTGCATCTTATCATGCTAATTACAATTCGATAATAAAAAATGAGGGTCACCGAGCTCGTTTTCAAATTATAAGCGCTTAAAAGTAAAATTAAGGGTGTTTTTAGCTGGTCATATTGTTGCTATGGTAACCTATTGTGCCATAAAATTGACAGCAACTTGTTCAAAATTGATTGGGCAGTTTTTTGATACCATGATTTAGGTATCAACTGATATAGAGTGGTTATAATGACCCATCAAACTCTAAGTCTTGGAAAGTACTGGAAACTGTTTCGAGCCACCTTAAGGGTTTGTTTTGGATCAAGGCATTTATCATGTAATAAAATCATATCTTTGTAAGGGGTGGCACTGGTTGGCAAGATGTGGGGCATAATTTTAAACTGAAGAGGTGTGTGGAAAAAAATCCCTAAGCGACTCTTGATCTCATGTCAAATTTTCCTTTTTTTCGTAGAATAAAGCTGTAAAGTAATTTGCTAGGAGAATCTTCGTCGTTGTTCCACCAAACCAAATGAATTTAACAGAAAGCCAAATTTGCTCTCACAGTGCCTCTCTCCACCCAGGTGTATAAATGGGTACTGGCGAACTTAATGCTGGGGGTAACCATGCAATGGACAAGCATCCCATCCAGGGGGGAGTAGAAATAATCAAAGTCGCTTCATGGTACAGAATCCGGGATAAGCTTCGGCCTGATGGGCCACTTGGCTCGTATGTAGACTTAACCTACCTTGAAACCGTTGTATATAGATTTGTCTCAATACATTGCTGGATTCTTGCCCCTCTTTTTGCTACTACAAAGATCAGAAACATCATCATCAACCCTCAAATACATGTTGATTTCTTGTACTGAAGCTATTTTAACGTGCCACTATGATGAAATTCTCGATATCCATTTTTTTACATTTTTAGACACAATAGGTCTTTCCTAGCTTTCTTGCCAAATTTCAATCTCTAACGAACATTAGAACTCGCGGATTTTGGACCTTTATTTCCGAGAATTCATGGCCACCATTAATTTTACTTTACATTTTACTTGCATGGCTACCATTAATTTTACTTGTTCCAAAAAAAAAAATAATAATAATAATAATAAAGATTTCCAAGTCTTGCTTGAGAATGTGAGAAAATGATGTCATATTCTGAAAAATACATGCACGGGTTGGAATTATAATAACAATTAATGTAGAAAATTGCATGAATATATGAGCCAGAGTTGTTGTTATTCTTCATGGGAACTGCTGTGCTAATTGTTATTATAATTTCAACCTGTGTGGTATTTTTGAGAATATGACGTCATTTTCTCCAGTTCTCAACCAAGACTTGGAACAAGCCTGTTTTCAATTGGAGCATAAAACAGTGCAAATGGTGTTAACATTTTTTTTTCTTTTTCATGAGATAGAATGAAAAGAGGGCAACGTTGTACTGGAAAATTGTTGAAATAAACCTTCAACCTTTCTCGAAAGGTGATGATTTCCTGAAGGGGAATTATTATTTTGCAGATTTTGCAGTTGCAGTAATTCTACTTTCATTAATTATACATTGTAATACTTTAAATAATAGTTTGAATTAGCACCTTGAACAGATAAACAAACAGCTGAAAAGCTTACAGACAATTGAAGTCAAATTTTACATGCCAGAGAAGAAAAGGAGAACAAGGAAGTGATTGCAATTGTCGGAAGCCTCCTTTGCCTGCTTTGTTTTGATGGAAGGTCCTGCAATTTTTATCAATGTACTAAATAAACATTTGAAATAAAAACTATTTGAGATAATCTTGGCATCTGAGTTTCTAACGTTAACGATATCTTTTTGCACTTTGCTAAAGTAAATGTGATTGCTTGATGTAAATGATCCATTACTATTTTGCCTCGCTTTTCGAAAGCGAAAGATTAACCGTACCGTACATGCGAATAACCACTTATGTTTTTTTTATACAAAAGGCATTCATCTACCAAGTAAGGGCGTTTTCCTTTACTAAAGACGAAGCCCGGGCACTTTTTGATATTGTTGACAAATACAGTCAAACCTCTATTAAGCGGCCCTCTGTTAAAACAGTCACCCTCTATCTATTCTAATTCCAGAATTTCGCTGCTCATATTTACTGTATGTTTGACCTCCATTGATCTTTTTTTAACAGTTCTTCATTATTACTATCCGGAAGGAAAACGAAAGGAATTCGCAACGGACTTCTTCGCTCATGTCAAGTGAAGCAATTTAGTGCTCTTTGTAAATGTGATACCAAGCAATTGAAAGTAACATCATTCCGGTAAAAGAAGTTCGTGTTGTTTGAAGGAAATCTCGTGTAAGGGCAGAGACACAAGACAGATGACCTTGATAGACTTACTCATAGATCTTATAAAGGAATACAGTATTTCAATTTTTTTTGTTAACTTTTTTATGGCCAATTTTTATACGGCTTCAATAGGATGTACCTTAGAAAGCAAAGTAAGTGGATGAATGATGGAATGGCTTAACTTTAGACAATTGGAAAGAAGAGTTTTTGTGTCACCCTGTCGTGGCGTCTTCGTTTGCCTGGTGAAGTATTTCTTAGCTTCTGTCAAAAACTCAAACCTACATGTGGGCATGTGGGAAGCATCGATTTAGCATTCCATTGATGCTTCTTACTAAGCCATACGAAGTTCAGTTCAGTTAAGTTATCATCAATTCCCCTGGTTTTCCTTGAATGATAATGACTCCCTTGGCTCCGCCTCGAGAAATATTGAGAATCTCGGGAAACAAATAACTGATGTTTTATATCTTGTTTTTACAGAAAAAGATACAGGTGTGGGTACTAAGTACGCCACTAAACTGAGAAGGGTAATCAAAAACGCAATTGGTAAGTACCAAGATCTACTCTCTCAACAAAACCACAGGAAGCTTATTTACACCAATGGCACAGTAAATTGATTATAAAAGTGACAATGATTATATGTTATTGCCCTCCGTTTAGGGAGTGGATTATTTCCTAGATAGCCACCGACGCACGAAAGACAGCGAGAACAAATCTTCAAACACCGATGGTAAGTCACTGAGGAATTATAATAGTTATTATCATTCGATGTATTTTTCCCTTCCATTTCATTGGCCGAGAGCCCACCACGTGACCTGAAAATGAAACTTCAAATTTGCAATATGAAAACAAAACTGGTAACAATTATTGAACTCGATTATCGCAAGAATATCGTGATTTGTCAGTGTCTCGCAGATCAACTATTTTCGGCTTCGGTAAATAATCGATCTGCTCGCCACTGAAAAATCACGATATTTTGCTCAACCTCGTCCAATAATTTTGTTAATTATTATATTTAAAAGTTATCGAGGGAGTGGAAAGACACAAACATGACCATATCAGTCATTGCTTTGTCATGCTTATTCAAAGTAGAAATGAGTTTCATATTGTTAGAAAGGGAAGTATTGCAAATTTTCTCAGAGGCTGGAAGATATTTAATAGAATCGCATAGTTGAATAAAATCTTGCATTCTGATTGGCGGACATGGAAAATTCATCACCTGACTCGTGAATTCCGCGTTAAATTGCACTTGAAAACCGATATCGCACTCATCGCTTCGCGATTCGTGCGATATCGGTTTTCGCGTGCAATTTAACGCGGAATTCCCTCGTCAGGTAATGAACTTTCCTATATAACTAGTGCTGGGAATGCCACCCTAGTTATAAGCTAAAGTACCCATGTTGCCTAATTTCCGAAGAAGTATTTTTTGGTGCTTCCATCACGGCAGGTTAGAAACTAAGGTAATTTTATTATAGACACGGCGGACATGGAAAATTAATTACTTAATATGTTCCCTATTGTCTGACACGGGAATGGTTGACATGAATCAATCTCCAAGTGAGGAAGGAAGTGCAACATGACTGTGCGTAGACATGGCTTGTACTGTCTTACCCCCAGTCAGGAAAATACTACTTGTAATTCTATATGCATACATATATTAATAGGAAGAAGCTTACACATTAACAACCTGCTAGATGAAGTACTGCAGGAAGTGTTTGAATATGTCTGGTTCAGGGACGGAGATGCAGCTATTGCAACTCTCAGCTTGGCATACAGCAGGTGGATGGCGCTTGTGGGAGATGATATTTTTCGCCACCGTGTGCGTTTTAGATGGCTTTCAACAGTTCATCATTGAAAAAAGGTCTCCCCTGAATGTAGAGAACAATATTGTGTTATGTATGACATATATGAGTGCTAAGGTTGCCAAAGAAGATACAAAGACATGCCGGATACGTCTAGCTTGGGAAAGGCTCCCTAAGTTTTTATGAAGGCTCGGGAGACGCATATCACCTTGGCTATTGTTCGACGTTGTGTGGAAGCGCAATGGGCCCATATTCAGACCCGTTTGATGGCTGGTCTGGGAATCAAAATTAGGGGAATGACAATGTTAGATCTGCTGTATCGTTAAACGAGACAATACAGTTGACACGATAAGAAAGATTTGTGGCCATCTTTTTGCTTAACTTTTCCAACGGTAAACTATTTTGTGGACATCTGTTCAGTCGATGTTATTGCTCTCCTCTGATTGTAATTTATCTGAGTCGAATTATTTGCTTTTTTAGTGAGGATTGTTTTCAGCCTTCGAACTAGTAAACTATTAAAAAAGGAACTTGTTTTGCAATACGTACATGTGTGAGCACAGAAATTTTAAAAATCACCAGTGTGATAGAGTGATTTGTCTGGATGCTAATCTTCGCATCTTACGATTGCTCTGAACAAATAAACTTGCCTGAAAAGAAAAAACGGACTCGTTGTAGTTTTGCGTAAATACTTTAACATTATCATATAAACTCTTGGTCTTCGGCCATCGTAACTTGATTAAAAATATAACACAAACAGCGGTGATAAACATATTAAAAACTTTCATTTTATAACCTTGACGTTTCGTATGCTAGTCGACATACATTTTCAAAAGTATAACCGTTACAAATTTTTGAAAAGCTATTTATACTGTAACAATGGGGGTCTGTAACCTAGACAGAGAACATCTGCAATAGAAATTTAAGACGTTTACAAACGGACTGTCTGTAAAGGGACAATGAAAAGGCTTCCTTAATAGAGTAAAAGCTTTTCACTGCTGACATTGGCATTCAATGCTGGCTGCAACTCTTGAATAAAAAAGGTCTCCTTAATTTTACAGTGGTAGTCAGTCTTGCCGGATGCCAAAATGTCAAAATGGTCCCATTTGATGTTGTGGCCAGTTGTTTTAACGTGATCAGCAATTGCAGAAGAGTGATCATGTTTCAAAAGGGCCTTGAAATGTTCCGTTTTCCGGTCGTTAAGTCTCCGCTTCGTTTTCCCAATGTAAAAATCGTTGCAGTCCCAGCAACTAGCTTTGTAAATGACTTTGGATAATTGTGATCGGTTGAGTCGGTCCTTGTATGGGAAAAAAGATTTGATGCGACGGGTGTTTTGAAAAATAACTTTAACATTAACAAAAGAGTAGAAACGATTAACACAAGAATAACATCTTTTTTGGGGACCGTTGCAACGGGTTCATTTGGCTTGTTCTTGTTCTTGTTCAGGACATCATTGATATTAAAAGTGATGATACCCTGAGGGTAGCCATTTTGCAGCAAAAGCCTTTTGAGATCCTCGACAGCGGATTGTAACAATGAAGCCGTGGAGCAAATACGGAAGCATCGATAGGTTGGCGTGCGGATAAGATTGATTTTGTATTTGCGTGGTGTAAATGAGTCCCATTTGGTATAGAGTCCAGTAAATGTCTTCTTCCGGTAAACAGATGTGATAAAAGTATTGTTTGGGCAGCATTTAATAAGAATGTCCAAAAACGGAATCTCCTCAGCTTGTTCAAATTCAATGGTGAATTTGATGCTGTTGTGACGGCCGTTGAGGTACTTCAAAAACTTTAACATTACTTTAACATTACTTTAGACTTTAGACTGTAGCACACGCACTGTTCAGAATACAGAAAGTTTGCTTTTATCTGTGAATGCTGTTTTGAGCCCCCAACCTTCCATTTTTAAAAATAATTACTCAAAATGTGTGATGTGTAGGAGATGAAATACAGTGCGAGTCCGGGGGGGGGGGGACTCCCATGTAGAAAGGACGGGGGTGCTCGTCATACCTTTTTGGTAGCACCTAGGAAATTCAGCACCAAAAGGTCCACAGCAGCAGCTTTTGCTGTACCTTTCAGGGTATTGAGCCGAAAAAATATGACAAGAGATAATGTTTTGTTTTAGAATTGGTACCTCTTCATCATTTATCCATTCTCCAAGAGGAGAATTGGGCCGTAGGCTCTCTGCCTCCAGGCTGTTCTATCCTCCGCAGCCCATGCTGCTGCTGCCCATGTTCCCAAACCGTTCTCTTTCAGCTCTCTTTCGATAGTCCTTCTCCAAGTCTCACGCGGTCGACCCCTTTTCCGTTTGCCTTCAGGCACCCATGTTAGAGCGATTCGTGGATGTGAGTGATAGTCCATTCTGAGGACGTGACCCAACCACGTCCATCTCCTCCTTGCCAATTGCTTGCTTATTGTCTCCAGTCCTGCTCTTGCTCTGATCTCCTCGTTTGTCACCCGCATTGGCCAGTAGATCTTAAACTTCCGACGAAGGCTCTTATGTAAGAACGTATCCAGTTTTTTCTCGTCTGTTTTGGTCATTCGCCAGCACTCGCAACCATACAACAACACCGACATGACATTAGATTTGAAAATTTTGATCGTAGTCTTGTAGGTAAATTGACTGTTCTTCCAGATCTTATCCAACTTACTATATGCAGCCCTTGCTTTCCCTAACCTTGCTTTGATGTTTTCTTCTGTGCCACCTGACTTGCTGATGTATGCACCCAAGTACATAAAACTTTCTACATCTTCAATATCGTGTTGGTGCCTCTTAGGGGTGAAAAAAAATTCAAGTCACGCCCACAAAACGAGATCGTGGTACTTCTTAAAATTCTTCAAAATTTTCGAAGAGCATCCCGTCCTTTTTCAATGGGAGTTCTCCCTCCCCCTCGGGATACGAGTATGTGTTGCGTTTGTAGCCTGAATACGACTATACTTTTGTGGCTGAATGATGGTTGTAATGACGACTTTAATAATAATAATAATAATAAAATATTTATATAGCGCTCAATCCACTATTTGTCCTTGGCGCTTTACATTAACAAAGATATTTAAAAAAGCTAAAAGTTCCACAACGTTATATATAAAAAAAGATAAAAAGTTAAAAAGCTTGTTAAAAAGCTTGTTTAAAAAGATATGTTTTTAAATGTCGTTTAAAAATGTCCGTCGAACTACTGGATCTTAGTTCAAGTGGGATCGAGTTCCATAGTCTCGGTGCCGCCACAGCAAACGCTCTCTCACCATATGTTTTCAGTCTGGCTTTCGGGGTCGCCAGAAGGTGTTGAGAGGACGATCTTAATTTCCGTTCAGAAGTGTGGTACTTTAGTAATTCACTGATGTAGGAAGGCGCTGTTCCATTGAGAGCTTTGTAGACCAGTAGGAGAATTTTAAAAACTATACGGTAACGGACAGGTAGCCAATGAAGTTGTTTGAGGACAGGAGTTATATGATCAAATTTCCTAGTACGTGTAACAACTCGAGCCGCTGTGTTTTGAATAGATTGCAGTCTTGAAATTAGATGTCTTAGACGTAATCAAAAGAAAGTCAAAGCTTTTTAAAAAAATAAAACCGTGAATAACTAAATTGAGTTTCTATATATACCTTGGTGATATTTTTGCGGATTTACAAATATTGGGTGAAAATAAAAGTAATCCTTCAGGTCAACGCTTAGGATTTCCCCTATTGGTGACTTCTCGAATAATGATAAAAAAGGCATTTTTATTGTAGCGAGTAGCAGAATAGTTTTGCTACGCCCACGTCAAATGTTTCACCGTATAATTATTGTGTTTTCACTGTGTAGTGGTTCGCTGTGTTGTGGGTTGTTATGTTGTGTTTTAACTGTTGTGGTTCACTTTTAGCTAGGTCTGTTGTGGTTCACTCTTGTGGCTCACTATATCATGGTCATTCTGTTGTGGTTCACTGTGTTGTGGTTACCATGTCGTGGGTAGGCTCGATTTCCGCCGCTCCCTCGTGTCTGGTCTACCCTCCCCGAGAAGAGGGGCTGGTAATCGAGCCTATGTCGTGGGCGGAACGTTCCAAACCCTTCTCCTATGCCTTTCCTCTTCAACTGGTAAACACCTGTCTCTGCCCAGAGCCCTGACCCTAAGAGAAAAGACTAGCTGCTGGCCGACATATTCACCAAATGAAGAGGCTATGGCCTTAACAAGCTTTAAATTTATCTTTCCTTCGTCAGTTTACTGTTCGTCAGGAAGACACGATCGATTCGTCTGCCGAAGAAAGGTCTGCCGTCTCTACAAGAATACAAGAAATTCTCAGCTCTTGGACATTCCACTCTTTCGCACAGCAAGCGGCCAAAGGACCTTTCAATATAGAGCGACCTCTCTTTGGAATGAGTTGCAGCCTGTGCTCAAACTTAGTCCATCTGTAACGGCGTTCAAGCGTTTACTCCGGCAAAAGCTTCTTAATGACTGCTTAGCTTTACTTAATTTTTCTTTTTAATTTTTATCTTTTTATCATTGTCATGTACTTAGGTTTTAATCGTGTAATGTAATTTGACTCTGAAAAACCCCTTGGGGACGAGCCAATAAAGTAAGTGTGTATGTATTCGTGTGGACGGTCCGCCATGATCTAAAACAGCCAATCGCGTGAAACTTTCGAGAGACACCGATTCCCGTCACAGCATAGTTAACCATTAACTATGGTCAAGGCCGCCCAAACAAGTCTACTATATTGTGCCTGATTTCGGGTAACATTGAAGTGTTCCATGGATTACTAAAAGTATTTCTTGAGATTTCTGTCTTTGAACATACCCATGTTAAAAGACCGCCAATCTGATAAGCCCTTAGCGGTTGTGATAATGATGTAGGTTGTGTCGCCCCATCGCCTTGTCGCCCCAAGTTACGTCGCCCCAACCTAGGTTACGTCGCCCCAGCATAGAAGTTGTGTCGCCCCAACATCGAAGTTGTGTAATTGTGTCGCCCCATCGAAGTAAAGTAACTTAAACCGTGTGCTGTGAAGTTTATTAATTTACCACGTTCGTGCAAAAGTTTGAAATAAAGCATGCTAAAAGTGAAGCCGTGTAACATTTAACAAACCTTTCTCTCGTGTTTTTATATTGAAAGGAGCTTTAGTAGATGAAAGGATAATCAAAGAACTTCACAAAACGGGTTGATGAATAATCCGCCATCTTGGAAAACGTGGTAACCAAACTATGAATTCATGTTTGCCAGGTTACTAAGCTACAGCGCTGAGTCGCATCATATCGGAAGTGCTTTTATAAAGCAATCGGTTTCCTGTGTAGCGGGAATCCGATTGGTTTATAAAACCATGAGTAACCACGGAACAGGAGTCACAAGGTGATATTACAACCCAGGTTCCCCAAAGTAATTGTCAATCATGACTTTTTCAAATGTTTATTTATTACAATTTAATGGCAAATTCTATAACAATACTAATAAATGGCAAATTCGATTACAATACTAATTAATGGAAATTTACACGCCCCTTGGCCCAACAATCATAGAACAAGCCTTGAGAAGCTGTCTCGGCGTCTTGTCGCCATTTTGGTATTGTCCCCACAGCGTGAACACCGTCGCTTGGATTTGACGGTATCGGCGGCGCTGAACTCGTCGGAGCTTCTTTTCTGACACCGACACCGTCGATTTGACTTTCGTCTCTTACTGCGACACGGTAAGCTTCTTGAGAAATACCTGTGGATTAAAAATAAAATTGTTATATTTAGTCTCTCACGCGTGCCATAAATCAATTAACTGGTAAGTTAATGGAAGTTAACTTACCAGTGTTACAAACTCGGTGATTCCAGCGTAAACAACCATCGCATTGAATTCCCTGTTGTCTGGGCCGAACAGGTTCGTCACAAACAATGCAGTTGATTAGTTGCGCAGACGCCATGGTAGGAACTCGCAGTGTGATGATCGAATAAACGAACGAGTCCATCTTCATTTTTTTTTCCTTTTATACATGGCAGTAGGATCCAAAAATCATTTGAGTTAGTTTTAAGTGCTTTGATTGGTTTGTTTAGTTTTACTAAAACAACAGAGTAAAAAAACCATTCAATCAGATTTGGCACCTATAGATCGTTTTCACTGTCACGCAATAAAAAAATAAATCGAACACTATCCAGTGGAAAAAGCTAAGAAATTGTGATGTTATAGAAGATAAAAAAATAAGACACTTCTCCAAGTTTTAGCCCTGTGAGTTTCCCCAAACTCCAGATATTCGTCGAAATGTTTCGCAGAAATTTACAGAGCCCAGTATGAAAACGCCATGTTGGTGTACCTCCATGGTACACCAATATGGCGGCCGGAAATAGTGTAAACATCTGGAACTTACTTTGGCTTTCTAGGCGACTGATTATCAGTACTGAAAAAACAAGTATTTACATAAGCACTTTTCCTAATGCTCTAGCTTCTAACTGGGCTCAAAATCATGAGATAAGTATATATTTTTCAACAAATTTGATCGTAGCCTTGTGTCACGCACCTCCAAAACTCGGAAATTCAAAATGCTCTGGTTTCCAAATGACGCACGCTATTGAGCTGCAAAGTTGTAAACAGATATAAATATGTCACCTCTTATACCTGATGAGGATGAAAACTTTGGTGGATCTTTAGTTTTAGATTTTAAAAAGTGATGACGTCACGTGAAAACGATCTATTGATATGTTAATTTAACTAGCCCTCCCACCCACGCGCGAGAAAAAGTACTGTTTCCTCAGAGGTTCCCATCAGTGATCTGTTTTATTTCAATGAATTTTGTTTACGCTTTATTTCACAAACGCAGACTCGTTTACGTGCTTTGACTGCCGAGGAGTCTTGGGTACTGTTTAATTGCAAAATTTTACCAGATTTGTGTTCGCGTTGATCTTCAGTCAAAGGTATTGCTGGGAACGGAGAAATCTTACACAAGTTTCAAGTTTTAACTTCTCAAGCTACATGCTTTTCTGAAGCGCGTTGTACTTCGTAAGTCGTTCGAGTTAATCGATCGATGAATAGATTACAAACTTTTACTTCATA
>OZ026605.1:17013080-17025580 GCA_964020085.1 Micromussa lordhowensis
GCCAATAATTAGTGTTAATTTCTTTAGTAATTCTTGAGCATCATTATAGAAATAGACACCACTTCCCCTCTTGACGCCACTTCCCTTTGTACTTTTCTTTTTCTGTACTTTTAGATAGTCTCTATATTCTTGAATAGGTTTTAGTCTACTATCTGCAAATTTATGAGCCATATCCTTTTCTCGCTCTAGCTTTTCTATTACATCTCTAGGAGCATTATTTTTTATAGCTTGATTTAGTCTTTTACTTGTATTTGTTTTAAATGTACTTGTAATACTGCTTATTTCAGAATTTGCTCGTTTTATGTTACTCTCGAGATATTTACTACGTTTAACTGGTGTCATTTCTGGTTGGGATAATCTCATTTCAACATCATCATAGTTAGGAAGACCTGTACTATCTAAAATCCTATTAATATCTCCTCTATCTAAATCATCATCATCATCAGGTGGTGCTTCAATTTCTAAAGGTCCTTCTTCCACAAAAGAATATTCTGGTGGTAAAGATTCATCTCCTCCTAGATTCCAAAAACTAGGATCCATTTCATATTTTGGTGGAGGACCTTTAGGTATTATTTGTTTTTCTGCCTGTGGCGCTACGTAATCTTGGAGATCTAATAATCCTTCTACATCCATATCTTCATATGGATCTACTTCTGGTGCATAATCAATTTCATCTGGTTTACCTGCCGGGCCGGGACGTATTCTCATTTGTGGTCTATTCTTAGGCTTTTGTGCCTTTAACCCATCTATGATTTCATCTAGTCTAAATGATTTTGTTATCCGCTGGTCAGAAGTCTTACTCTTTATCTTCTCTTCAGTGATCTCATCATAAAGCTGATTCTTCATCTTTCCAGTCTCAGTCCGCTTCTGAGCTAATCGTTTCCAATTTGAGAGACTCATATAATATTTATATTTTTTATATTATGTGAAATAATATGCGACATTTATTTAAAAAATAAATTATTATATAGATGAAAATTCCTAATTATGATTCAGCTTCTAATAATGACCGCAATTTCAAACGACTGCTACCTTATATGCCTTCAGACACTTTTCGAATGTTAATTTGTGGACCAAGCGGTTGTGGTAAAACTAACGTTCTCATGCATATGCTTTATAATCTACTCTACTATGATAAGATTTACTTGTTTTCTAAAAATCTTGAGCAACCAAAGTACAGACAACTATTAGAAACATTTCAACCCATTTCAGAAGAGGCTGGTTATGATGTCATAGAAGAGAGTAATGGTGATGTCATTCCTCTGGAAAGCCTAGATAATGATAACCAAAAAATAGTGATCTTTGATGATTATGTTTGTGAACGAAACCAAAAACCTCTCATTGAATATTTTATTGGTGGTCGTCATAAAAATTGCAGTGTAATCTATTTAAGTCAATCTTATTATCTCACTCCCAAAGACATCAGGTTGAATTGCTCTCATTTTTGTATTTTTGACTCTCCAAGTAATGCAGAGAAAGCAAGAATGTGTAAAGAAGTCAATGTACCTAAGAAGCGATTCGAGAGTGCGACTAGTGAGCCTTATAGTTTTGCGTACATTGATAAGACAAAAAAGACAATCAGAAAAAATTTCAATGAAAATATATAGGATGGATAATGGAAATGGTAATGACAATGGTAATGACAATTGTAATGACAACGGAAATGGTAATGACAATGGCAATGAATGTGGCTGTAGAAGTGGTAATGAAACTGAAAGAGTAAATTATAAAGAAGAATGTAAGAGACTAACAAATTCAATAATAGTTAATTTGTCAGAAATGGATTTTTATTATGAAAATATTAGTGCCAAGCTACTAAAACTAAAATCAATTGAAGAAGAGTACAACGAAGTTATTGACGATAGAATATTGTCGTTAACTAAAAGTCTTTATAGCTTACATAGCGATTATTTGAGAGACACATCAGAATCTGAAGATTCTGAAGATTTTAATATTCATCGGAAAATGTTAAGTTTGGATTACTTAATAGACTGAGAATAAATTTAATTTAGAATATTATATTATATATGGGTTTTAGTAATGGGCAACTTGAATCATCATCAACAAGTGGTAGAGGTGAAAAAGGTGATCCTGGTTTACCTGGAATTGGATTTAGTCTAACTGATGATGGTAATTTTGATATTGATAGTAAGCGTTTAACTGAAGTAGCTGCTCCTATCGATAAAAATGATGCAGCAACAAAAGAGTATGTAGATAATAACCTACCAGCTATTGATTTGTCACCTTATCTGAAAAGAGATGGAACAACTTCAATGACTGGTCATTTAAATATGAATAATCATAAGATTAGTGATTTAGAAGATGCTACTAATGATAATGATGCTGTACCTCTAAAACAATTAAAGGAGATGACAACAGATCATAGGACAAATTATCATTTGCAAAGTAGTTTTACTTTTTATAAAGATTTTGGTGATAAAGCAGAATGTACTAAAGGCTCTATACCTATTTCTGGGCACACTGATCATTTTGAACTATTAGAAGCGCCTCGAGAAGGAGCGCAATCTGGTTATGCTTATTCTACTGTTCGACTAGTGAACAATTTAGAAATAGATCCTAATTATTCTATCGTTTTTGAAATATTTGGATATGATGGAACAAATATAGTTACAGATGGTGATTCAGATAGGCTATTAGTTACAAATGTCACTGGTAATGCAAACATAATTGATTTTAGTCATGATTGGTTTAGTAATTACGCAAAAGCTTACATAATATTTAATAGTTCTAAAAGAGATGTGAACATCCGTTTACAATTTCGATATTATGGTTCCAGTAACTCTAATTTTAAATTTCTATTTTTTAGTAGATGTGTCAAAGGAATACAAAGGACTAGTTTTGATCATAGATTATTTAATGTTAAAAGTACTGATTCCTCAGGAACAATTTTGAATTTTGAACCGATCAATATGAATAATGAAAAGATAATCAATATTGGTAAACCTACTGACTCTAAAGACGCTGTCAATAAAGAATATGTTGACGATGAAGACGCTAAACAGGATATTGCTATTAATGATTTATCTTCTAGAAAAGCAGATAGGTCAGAAGTATTACTCCTAAACGGAAGCCAAAACATGACTGGTAATCTTTCTATGAATGGAAATAGGATTTTTAGCTTACCTATTCCAACTGGGCCGCAGCAACCTGTGACAAAGACTTATTTAGAAAGTCAAATTGCTTCCATACCACAGTCTGATTTAAGTCTTTATCTCAAAGTAGATGGTTCTCGTGCTATGACTGGAAATCTCAAGATGAATGACAATAAAATAACAGATTTAGAGACACAAGATGATGTCCCAATCATTGATTACCCTAATGCTTTAAAAGATTCTAAAATGGCTGTTAATAAACTTTATGTTAATGAAAACTTTTTAAAATTAAAAGGTGATGACTATGACTTAAAAGGTAAACGGATAAGAAATACTGAACCATATGGTGTCAATACTTTTGATACAAATGATTTGGTCTCCAAGGCATTTGTCTTAGCAGAAATAAGTAAGCTACCTACAGATGTATTAAAATTGGATGGTTCACGTGCTATGACAGGTACTCTCCAAATGGGTGATAATGCTATCACTGGAATTAGGAGTAGTTCAGCAGACGATGCAGCCCTAACTGTTGGAGGAGCTAAGTCTACATATCTGCCCCTTACTGGTGATCGAGGGATGCAAGGAAATCTCGATATGGGAGGAAATTCTATTAGAAATATTAAACCTTTTGTTGAAGATGACTCAAGTCAAGCAGCACAAAATGCTCAATCCAATGATGTTATTAACTTTGGGTATTTTCACGGACAGAGAGGTCAACTAAAAAGACAAATAAATGATGTCGCTGCAGCAGCTCTTAACAGGAAAAATCCTTATCCCATGGAAGGAGATCTCGATATGGCCAATCATAGCATTATCCGTTTGAAAGATCCAAATTCATCAGATAGCTTTCACGCTTCCAATGTTAACTATGTTAATAGGACAATTAGTGATAATAACGCTGTTATTAACTCTTTGATAGAAGATAAAGTGAGTGAAGCAGAAGCACTTAATATTAAAGCAAACCGACAAGAGAATGAATTCTCTTTTGTTATGGATGATGACCTATTTAAAGAAGATGATGATGATATTACTAAAGCTGGAAAAAAAGATAGAGATTTTTATCAAATTAAACGAGAGACTTATCGATTTAAAATTAAGTATGATGATTCCATCCATTATTATAGTACTCGATTAACTATTGATTTAAAATCATTAGATTTAGGTGAGTATACATTAGCTTTTGAAATGTATTATGGTAATAAAGTGGATAAAGATGAAGTGGTTGTTAACGCTGTATCCGAAACTTTGAATGTATCACGTAATAATACAAATACTTTTTCTGATCATAGTAGAACAATTATCAATTTTCATAAATATGGAAACATTGGGATTATTGATTTAGATATTGATTTAACTTTAAAGTACAGGAGTGGTGAAACTTATGATTTTTTCACAAACATCTTTGTAGTTGTTTATGGTGTAAGTGGTCATCAGAATGACGTTGACCCACGAATTTGGGATAGATTCTATACCATCAGAAACAAAATCGTCTATTATGAAGCACCTATTAATATGGGTGGAAGACAAATAAAAGGATTAAATGAGGGAGTTGAAGAAAATGATGCCGTTAATGTGAAACAACTAAATGAATCAGAAGATAATGTTGTAAAATATGTTGATGGTGAAATTGCAAAAGTAAATAGTGAAATTGCAAAAGAAAATCCTACTATTAATGAAAATAAAAATGTTATAGAATTAATAGTAAAATATATATTAAGAAATGATTCAAAGATTTCTTTAATAAAAGATTTGTATTTTTCTGATAGTAATGAAGGTACAACACAAAATACATATCTGTTTGTAACTAATGGTGATAATGGAGGTAATTTCACTTTTTATTATGTCTTCCAGCATAGTGCAAGTACAAATAATGTAATGTCTGTATTTTTTACAATCAAAAATTCATCAATTCGTGTATTTATTTTTGTTGATAAAAGCAAAGTAGTAATTTCACGTAATCCTACAATAGATGAACCATCTTTAAGATCATTTAATATTCCAAATAACTCTTTAGGAAAGCAAGTCCTATTTTGGATTTGGGTAAAAGGCACAGTTATGAATATAATTTTTAGTGGAATTAGTGCTCCAATTAATGTGGGTAATGCTTTTGGAAATGATAGTATATTAAGAGTAAATGTAGAAGATAATCCTTTCACTAAGGTGAGAGGATTAATAACTAAAAATATTTATGATAATAACAGTGAAGCTTATCAGTTAATAAAAGAATTTGAAAAGAGCGAAGGAACTATTGTATAATATAAATATATATATATGGGATTTACAAATGGGCAACATGAAAAACCATCAACGACAGGAAAAGTAGAAAAGGTTAAAAAAGGAATAGGCTTAAAATTAACTCCAGACAACCATTTCCATTTACAAAACAAGAGATTAACTAACATTTCCGCTCCAATAAATGATCACGACGCAACCACTAAACGTTTCGTATCTGATTTATTAAAGACAAAAGCAGCAACTACATACGTTAACAATGAACTAGCTAAAAAGACTAACTCATCAGCTTTAAAGGATTACGCTTTAATTACTGATTTAGGAACTTTAGCAATCGAATTCAATGATGCATTAAAAAGCAAAGTCGATTACAATGATTTAGAGACTAAGACGCAAAGTACAAATACCTCTGTCCACCCGTTCATCACAGTCTATGCAGAAGAGAATGGACCACTGATTAAAAGTACACTCCAATGGAGTTTCGGTAATGGATGTGAGCGAAATAAGCAATATGGTTGGCCTAGTCCTGTAGACGGTAAAATAGTTCGTGGCAGCATTTGTGTTTGCGCGGGCAATAGGCAAGCATCTGAAGTGATCGTCGGCTTAGTACACAATGGTGCTGATAAAGATTTAAAAATTATCAAACCTGCGGATGAGTGGTCAAAGATGACTATTTTCAGCGATCCGATTACGATACGAGCCGGTGACACGATCAATTTTCGAAGCAAAACATCGAATTCATCTGTAACACACGCGATGGTAAACTTATTGATCGAAATTGATGTCTAGTATGAAAATATATGAAGCGTGTCTGATGCAAATGAGTTTCAGACACGTCATTATATCAGACACGCACGTGTAAATTCACGTTTTCTTTAGACTAGCCCCAGGGTCAATTTTTTTTTAACCAATGGAAAACGAGATAAAAGCATTTGCATACTAGACTTTTCACAAAAAGCTACAAAATTTTGAAAAATTCACACATTTGTTCAAAATTTTGAAAAATTCACACATTTGTTCAAAATTTTGAAAGATCACTAGATTGATTCAAGATGCCGTTAACACGCGTTTCATCCAGCTACCGACAGCCACCGAGCATTTTTTGTCACGCATTTTAGAAAAATTTATCTTATCCAAAGAATAGATGGATATTAAAAGTTTATCTTCTTTGATAGATGAAAGTAGAAAGTTTATTAAAATTTCTCTCGAAAAGAGGGGAAAAAAATCAATCACCTCATTTGAAAAGATTGAAGGTTTTAATTTAAAAGATTGGAAGAAAAAGTTAGCATGTAACGGTTTTATTAGAGACCAAACTGTAAACCTACAAGGTGATCAAACTGAAAAAATATATGATGAATTAATCCAAATGGGCTATGATAGTGATCAAATTGTTTTTAATTTATAAATATAATAAAGTAATATAATGGTGGCTAAAAAGAATATTTTCGATTGGAATCATATTTCAGACAAATTATCGACTGATGAAGTAGACGAACTAAAGTCTTATTATCTAAGCTATCATAGGAAATGTTGGGCTTTCAAAAAGGCTTACAAAAGATTTAAATTGCTCAAATTCATTGGTAATTCACTCTCTGTTCTGACCGCTTCAGGTGGGATTGCTAGTGCTATTGCAACAGGTGGTATCAGTCTAATAGCGATTAGTACAGTGGCATTATTAGTTAAAGGATATATGGAACATAAAGGTTTAGACTTAAAAATTCAAAATTGTACCTATGCCTATCAAAGTTACCAGCATTTGTTAATAATGATTCGAGAAGCGATGCGCTCAGGTGATCTCAACCGAGAAAGTTTAATTAATCAAATGACAAACGTTGACAATTTCGTGATTGATAATAGCCCAATTATTGATAAATATTTAAAGATGTATCATGAGACACGCTAGTATGCGTGGGCGTTATGAAACGTGTTTTGAATATTAATGATACGGTTATGCTGCATCGCGCATGCGTGAGCGGGACATTGCGTGAGTGGGACATTGGAGTTTGCACCACAAGTGTTAGGAAACTCAAAACGTGTGATATGAAAGAGTTGGAGACATGATACAGTAATTCGGTTGGGTATGGGTATAGTTTGGTCAGAAAAAGCAGGGGCTGTCCTCTCTATACCCATACACACCCCCTCGGAAAGGGAAAAACCCCTGCCTCTTTCCGAGGGCTGATAAATAATAAATAAATAGTAAAAATGAATTGCCTGAAGATGGCGGCAAGGTTGTTGAGTAGAGCTATAGTCGTATGAAAATACGTCAGAAGTGCTGGTTCAACCCCAAGCCGGAGGGCAAAAAAAAAAACTTGGCTCACGTGGTGAGTCTGCTAGTGGTTCCAAGGAACCGGTGTGGAGGTGGGAAAATTAAAAAAACCTCTCAGGAGAGGCGGGTGGGTTGTGCACAAAAATATCAAAGAGTCTCTCCTGAGAGGTCTGGTGGCCACCAGTTTTGTTATACTTATTTTTACGGATTTTTAAGTATTATTTCGCTAACTACGCATCTTACGCTAACTACGCTAACTACGCTGAGTTAGTGTAAAATGAGTAAAATGTCCTCAACTCATGTTTTCACGATAATCTTACGCTAACTACGCATAATTACGCTAAGATGTGTAAAATGCGTACTGTCCTGGTGTGCCCTAATATAACACTACTGACGGTAGAAAATGATAAGATTAGATAAAAAACGTAAAAAAAATCGGGGGTCACCGAACTCGTTTTCAAGATAAAGCGTAGCTCAGACCATAGCATTTCTACGATTCTCAGTCATTCGAGGCGATTCTGGCCGGATTCATTACTATCGGCATATATCTACCTGGAGTTATGAAAACCGGGTCGGCAAAGCTTAATTTTTTGTGTAACTTTACACAACTTCCCATGTGTAAGATTAGCTTGTTTACTGTGTTGTTTACGGCTGATGTCAGTTTCTTTTCTTGTTTTCTGGTTAGGGATTTGTGTAGAAGTGCATGTAGACATAATTGTCATCCCCCCCCCCCTTCCCTTTGCCCTTTATCCAATTGGCGTTAAGTTTGGCCCAGGCTACACTCCTCTGAATTTCAGTTCGCGCGGTGACTCTAAAGGGAGCCAACCGATCAGCGTTCTACAACTGCTGTCTAAAGGAAGTCTGCCCGAGGACATCATTAAGTCCAATGAAGGTGCAAGTCTAACGATTTGCTAGCAAGCGTCGTCCATTATCGTACATGAGAAGGCCCACTGAAAACGGGACGTCATTTAGCCCCGTAATATGCGGGCCGTTCGCACTGTGGCGATAATGTTGTGCTTTCTTTAGACAGCAGAAAGCTTTAGCCACATCAATTTAGGGCTTAGACGTGCAATGGACTAGACACTTCTAGCTGCTGTTGGCGTTATTTGCTCTGAACTTTGATGTAGCTAAAGACTTAGAAAAAAATCTGTTGAAATCTGGATCTGCCGTTCCGCGCTCGAAACAAATCAAGTTCATCCGGGACATTGCTATTTGCAAGCAAAGCATGGCCGCGAGCAGAGTGAAGAACATGAGTTCAAGCGCTGATCGTGAGTAGAATTTCCTTGTTCGATCAATTTTAGGCGTTCTCGGCTTCGCTAACTATCAGAACTGTCTGTGATTCGCCAGCGCGGAAGAAATTTATTTGCGTGGCTTCCGGGCGATAATTGATGTAACGACAACATGTTGAGTGTTCGCTCACTGCTAACTATGGCTTATTTTGGTGGAATTTCAATCGATTCTCGATGTAGGAAGCTCTTGTTCAGTCTATTTAGGACGATGCAGGCCTTTAGAAAGTTATAGATAAGCTCTCCGCCGCGGACTTGACATAGTGTACGTTCGTGTTTATTTAGACTCGAATTTCATTTTGAAGCAGTGTTAATTAACTTGTACAATTCGTGATTCAACGAAAATACGGCGAATTTAGTCTTCCTGGCCTCGAAAGGCATACAGAAGAGTTCTTTCCTTTTATTTGAGCTACGATAAGGTTTTGCTGACTATTTAAGTTGCTATGAGAGCCTGAACCAGTGCAGCGAAAGTGTGTGAATGTGTGATTTCCGATGGTGTTGACAGGTATGTGATGTCTTGTTTAAGTGCGGTTTCGCCAAAATAGTCTGTGCCAGGCATTAATATTGTTACGTCGGTGTTAAGCTTAGCTGATCGTACCTTGGAAAAAGCATTTCTCGACTCGGCAAAATTGTATCTTGGTATAGTTTCAGCGGGCTCTAATGACATTGAACCATAGGCCAGTCTTTGTGCAGACAAGGTGACAAATTGTGCACTATGTTTCATTCAGTTTGTTGTCTATTCCATGCGAAATTTTGTTTATCGGACCGCGAGAAAAGTAGTGTTTTGCTGACTATATAAGTTGCTATGTAAGCCTTAATCAGGCACTTTATCGCTGTAGCGAACTCAGCTTAAAAAGTTCTAGACTGAAATGACACCGCTTTGAAACTTCGCCGGAAGTCAGGTTACTGAATAAATGTTCTAAAATTTGCGTCATTTTAAACTTCGACTCGTTGGAATGCTTCTAGGGATCATTAACCTACTGCCCGGCGTCAGATAAAAGCTTTTAATCGGCCTTTGGACGAATATTATTGTTTTTAACTGCCAAGTAGTAAAATGAGTCGTTATTTTTGCTAGCCCGGTTTTCAAAAAACCAGGTATATATTTAAGTTGAAGAATCATCTCTAAGCTATGAGTGTTTAACACGGCTTATACAGGCCTAATTGATAGATCTTTGCTACATATGTCATTAAATCTGCTAGAATTAGCCTTAAAAAAGACAACTTCTAAGTCACGCACACCTATCTCCATGTACCAATTCGACCCTTTTTTAATAGTATATGACAAATAATTACAACTTCCCACACAGAGATTTTTTTGGTTTTTTAGTATAATGTAGAGAGTTAAAAAAGGAAGTGATCTGCCGAAAAAAAAGTGGGGGTCACCGAGCTTCCAACAAAAATATTCGCACACCAAGTTAACGCAAAGCTCATCAGCTCTATATTTTGTTAAGTTTTCGACTCGGTGCACGCGCTTGAAAATGACGTGGCACGCGCTTGACCAATGAATAGCGTGCGCACTAGAGATGCGCAGTAGCAATGGGCGCGAACGTCCTTAAGTAGTGAAGATGAAAAAACGCCGCAATGTGAACACGTGGACGACGCCATCTTGGAAAGCATAGCCGAAAAGTTAAAGAAGATAGACGTGCTGACGATTGAAAATACCGTGGGTGGAAAGAGGGCTAAACTCTATGACAGAAGACCTACAAAAGGTAAAGACGGATGTAGACTTTAAAGCAGATCATGCCACTGTCGAAGCGCTGAAAAATGAAATCGAGGAATTGCAAAACAGGTCAAGGGGGAAACAACTTAGTCTTCTACAATATACCAAAGAAAGCTGAAGGAGGAGATTGCATCTCCCTTATACAGGATTTTATCACGCAGCCGTATGGGCCTCGAAACGATTTGTGGCCATGTCGAGCTGGAGCGGGCGCACTGCACGCCAAGCAAACGCCTTCTGCTAGGGACAAGTGCCCCAGGCCGAGATATGTCGCTTCCCTGCGATACAGGGATCAGATGAAGATACTAAGAAATGCTGCCGCCCGCCCATCTGAAGGATAACCCGTTAAGGATAACCGGCGGCAAGAGCTGGTGCCCTACAGAAAGTTTCTAAAGAAGAAACTTGGCGTCAACGGGAAAGTCTACATCGCATATCCGGCAGTACTGAAATATGTCGATGTCAATGGCCGCCACAGAGCTGTAGGAACAGAAGAACTAGCAAAACTACGCCATGAAATGGAAGAGGCAAACTGATTTAACAGAGCAAAGCCGGCGGAGCGATACTGATCAACAACAACTTTGATCTCACGGCATTCTGTCCATTTCTGGAGTTAAAAGAACTTCTACAGGGAATGTCTGTAACTTGTTTCATAACGCCATAACATGTGATTTTTGTCTTTTTGTTGTAAGTAATGTAGTGGTTTTTCCAGGCTTGAGCTCAGGAAGGCTCAGTTCTGTATTGTGCAACTATTAAGTTATCGATATTTGTGGTGTTATTATGAATAAGTTAAGTTTTACTATGTTAAATGTTAGGAGTTAAAACAGTTTAAGAAAACGAAGAGCTATCTTTAGGCAACTAAAGAACTTTCTTACAAGAGACAAGCTGATCAACAGTTACGGCTGGGTAGAGAAGGGGGTTTCCTTCATTGACGTCACTGAAGTTTGGTTAAAAATGTCTTACTGCGTGCAGCCACGCGAAACATGTCTCGTCTAACAGCCTCGAATTTGCGTATCCTAGCTCTTGCTGACGTCACTCACTACTAAATACCTCTTAAGGTGGCCGAACACAGTTTTCGCACGTGCTTTTGCTGATGCAATATTTAACACGTGCACAAGGATTTCACAAACATGCCGTCAGTAGAGCGATCATTTTATTTACTCAACACCCGCACTATCTGTGTTAATTTTCTCTATAATTGAACGCAGTGTATTGATGGCTTTAGTCTTTTATTACAAAGATATGCTAGAAAAGGTAACGATGCAAAGGACCCAGCAATTTTCAGGTTTTGTTTGTTACCGAAAGAACCCAGTTAAATGCAACGCATGCGCATTTACTCGAAAATTTGAGACCGATTGCTTTAGCAGAAACATGCCGATTTCGAACGATCCAGTCGTTAGAATTTCAAGAAATTTGGCAGAAAAATAGATCAGAGACCACGTGAATGATCTATCAAAAAAATCTGAATTTTGACATAGGGGATAATAAATACTTCTGTAATCAACCTTGACTCTTGCAAAAAATGGGCGCCAACGCATAAATAGTAAACATAGGTACTTGAAAACTGTGTTCGGCCACCTTAAGAGCTTTATTTTACATATTGCTGATTATGCATGTGTTATCTGGGGCGCGATATATCGCAGTACAACCTAGATCGGATCCTTAGAGTACAGAAATACGCGGCAAGAGTCATTCTTAATATCAAGCGTCCCCAAGATGTCCCATCGTCTGAACTGTTCTACAAATTAAACTTTTCATAAATTTAGCCCTAATTATCTACATAATAGATTTGAATATGTTAAAGACAAACATCAGATCAACACAAGATCAGCCGCATGGAAACTTGTTCAAACCTAAGCTATCTTCTAAGACAGGACAAAAATCTTTCC
>OZ026605.1:17060580-17128080 GCA_964020085.1 Micromussa lordhowensis
CTTCTTGTTTCTCAACATTTCAAGTAACTCTTGAGACTGGACTTGAGTTATAACAAATTGAATACCTGTACATTATGTGATTGTATTGGTTGATATTCATAAGCTGAAGGACCTAGTATGACTGGTTGTGACTATTGATCCTCCAACATTGGAAGACATAAGAAAGGTTGTGAAGTTACAGAATAAGGTGTTCACCAAAGATGTTACAACTGAAGATAAGAGATGCCCACATTTATTTCTATACAGGTTATGTCTTGTGAATTGAAACAAAATTTGTACATGTAACGTTTAACTTACAAATTACATACATTACATGCTGCCAGAAAAGAATGGTAATTAAATGTAGCTTATTCAGATTATTATTGTAGAACTTTTAACTTAACCTGTATATTTTAGGCACCCCCATTGCTGTTTATGAGCAGCAAAACATTTTAAAAATATAAACAGACTTTTTATATTGTAAAAATAATTTATTATTGTAATTGTTCATTGTATAGCGGGTGACCCGAAAACACTGACCCCCGGTCCACGGACCCCACTACGGACCAGTCCGCGGACTACCTACGGACAAGTCCACGGACTACCCCTACGGACCCCTCTACGGACCACCCGCCAAATAAAAAAAAAAAAAAAAAAAAAAGATTTCACTTACCGCTTGTCCAATAGATCACTCGTGTCGGCGAAATTCGAGTTTTACGCTGGGTAAATGTGACAGACCGGTTAACAGACCTGGCTGGGTTCAGTCTCGGACGCAAGTTGCATCATTGCACGTTGTCATTTTTTTCCCTGTGGCTATATATAAAAGACCAGGAAATCTCCGAGAAGCCTCGAAACTTGATCTCTTTTGCAGCCCGATTAAGCCACAAACAGAAGATAAGAACTTTCCCTCTTTGTTCCATTTGCATCTCTTCGCCCCGAAAACGGCTTTTATTATTTGGGGGTTTTCAATATACACAAAATGTAAAGTGTGGTGACGAAAGTTAATCACATCCTTGTACATGTTGTGAGCTACTCAGTTTTGTGATGTAGATGCTACATTGAACATTCAGTTTAGTCATGTGAATATTTCATCAGTCATAAAATACAGAATCAGTATACATCTTGCATTGCATTTAGACAGCTGTAAAAGTAGATTTCAGTAATACACAAAAAGGAGACATTTCTGTACAGTTTCATTACGGAATTTATTTTCAAAAGTCTCATTGATGAAAATGTCCTGCGCCTTTAAGGGGCAGTTACACCTAAGAAAAGCTAAGTTTCCGATGTGGTTTAGCGCAGTTCTCTTATATCTCTAAAAAGCAATGTAAAAATGTTCTCTTAGTTTTAAATTACAATGCTTAGGGGAATTTTATGGAGAAGGAATGACAGATGAGTGGATTTGGAACTAAATGATGAAAAATGAGGGTCTAGTTAAGATTCAAAATTATCTATAGATGGTGGTAGCCCAGTTGCCCAAGCATTTTTTATTTTCCTACTTTATTCCTTGCTCAATACTCATCCAAGTTCTTAGAAAATTCTGGTATAACTCCCCCTGAAAGTATTGTAAGTCTGATCGAACTCAACAGATTTTACTTGACAGAACTGAACTCATTTCCTTTAACAATATGTAGGATAAAGCAGTAAATGTAAATTGTATGTAAAAAACGTGGGGGCCAAACCACCTCTAAAATGTTTCATTTTTTCTTGGGTATTTATTTTATTTCGTTGAACATCAAAACTATTGACTCTTTCTACGCCAAATTTGGCTGATGAGTGGAGAACATTTTGCTAATTAGTTTTATTTGAAAAATGCTATCAAACGTCAATATGCATATTTTTTCTACTGCATTTGAAAGAGCACATCAACCTGAAAAAATTGTGTCGATATATTAAAAAGTAAATGAGATATGGCAGTTTTAATCTTGAAAAATGCCTCCACAAAATGTGGGGTCCCCCTCTTAAGAAACATCTCCAAATTTGAGCCGTAATTTTGTTCCTGCAAATTCAGGTATGTTGTATATGTGATTTACCAGATGACTATGATTAAAAACAATCGGAATAGAAATGTTTCCTTTAAAACTAGTTTTGACGTCATAAACTTGTGACGTCACCAGTTTTTTTTTTATTGTTAATAACATCTTAATAAAGCCAAAAATTGATTGAATATCTAAAACCATACAATTTTTGGCAACATCAAGCATTCTATTGTACTAAATCATTAGCCTTCCTAAATAAAAAACTGTAGAAAATAAACCAACAATCAAAGCTTATCTGCCAAACTTGGTTTAGAATTATAAAAAAGAAATATAGCATTTATGAAACATTTAGGGGGGTGGTGGTCTGGCCCATACGTGGAATTAAAACACAACTTCATATTTCGAATAAGTAGTCTGTTGTACTAATATTTTTATGGAACCTCACAATGACTTAAGTTTGAAATATAGATTTCAATTGAACTGAATCTCAATTGTTTGTTAATAAGTCACACAATATCTCAAACTTTAACAGTCAAGAATGACTGGTAAACAGTAACATAGCATGAACATATAACATTTTGAAGCTCTCTCTAACTACGAGAGTGTCTTTTTTGAGTGTTTGGCCAATCTTGAGCGTGGGCAATCTCATAATGAACTCAATGATAGCCAACTATTATTTGAGATAGTCAGAGTCTGGCAGTTACAAACCTTAATCTAGATTGTACTGGAATCTCTCAATGACTAGTTGACGCAGGCTACCAGTGACGATGAGACTGCTATCAGTCGTTAGTTTCGATGACACCTTTCTGCACACAGGATTGAGATGGTAGCGCCTCGTTGATGTCACCAACTGCCAGGCATTTGTTACCTTGTTGAAGAAATGATAGCGCTCAAACCTGGCAAAGCAATAGAGCTGATCATCAGGGCTTTCGAATCCCACGACACTAGATTTTATGGCCTTGGAGCACCCAGCACACTTTCTGATGTTGCCTGCAATCCTCTTTACGACCAAAGGTCCCGAGGGTGGTGGATCCACTGGTCTGACTGCTCTTCTTATGACAAGAGTTGTTGGATTTACAGCTTCAGCTTCAAAATTTGTTTCATTACCAGTCGAATCTGTCTCCAAGGAATGATGCGCCACGACTTCAGTTGCAGGTAACGATCGCTTTCGGGATATGGCGCTTTCCCTCCAGTATTCTTTGAATCAGTAGCTGCTGAAATGGTGCTCAGATTTCGGCCTCCATAGGCCTTCACAATGTTTGGCACACAGTTTAGATGGATTCCAATGGCCAGACAATGGTAAGAAAGGTTATTTCGGCCAAAGAAATTGCAATCACACGTACATTTTCCACTTTTGAAGCACTGAACTCGGCGAGGAAGTGGTCCTCTACTGTCCAAAAAGTATACGCTGTCTTTGAAACCCTGGCGAAACTGGTCATTGTTCAGCACAGTTTTGGCTTTTTCCAGGAGACCTGCTTGTTCCTCTTTGGAAAAGTTGCCATCTAGCGCTGAACGGTCGCTGAGATCGCGAGCTGACTGCCTTACAGAGGGTGGAGCTGAGGAAATGGACAATTATGTGATCTTAAAATTGAAGCACCTCTTGTAGGCTTCTGGATCAGGGCAAATTTTGCTAACCTTTTTAAGGAAAGCCTTTCGCTCTTCTGGTGTCATCTCTGTACGACTCTCTGTCATTTTGTCGAACCGAAACAAGCAAAGTGAATCTGTGAGAACCCATTGAACAACGCTCACTGGAATTACTACCGCGGGCTTCCAAATGCTATTTTCAAAATATTGTGCTTTGAGCCAATCAGCAATTTGTAGAAATACTACCGACAACCTAATCTTCTAATCCAGCAGTATTTATAAAATAGCCGGCAAAGTTATGTGATCAATCACTGAAGAGGCGTCACGGCCGATGTATACTGCCATGTAAATAGGTCGCAGCTATACGCCGCTAGCCAACATTTATTTCTCTTTCGATTTAGATAAAAGTCGAAGATTAATTCCTTAGAATTACATGATAACAAAATTGTTAGACTCAAAGAATTTTTTGAAGGTTTGGACATCAGCAGTGCGACAAACATTCTGTGCAATAGTATCGAAAATATGACCGCGTAACATCGCTTATCCGACAAAACATAACCACCATTAAACCTTTCTGACTGGAATCCACGCGAAAAAGGACGACGGCTCGACGGTGTGACATCCTCGTGTTATTTGTGGCGCAGTGCACTCTGGTAAAACATGGCGCAGTGCACTCTGGTAAAAAGTGGCGCAGTGCACTCTGGTTAAATGCAATGCAATTTGGTAAAAAGTGATGAATTCGAGAAGTCGTATCCCCTTCTATATATTCTTGTTAAATCCTGACTATGTTGCTGCTCGCTCGCTTCGCTCACTGCGCAGCAAAAATATCAAACCTATCAAAAAACATGGACACGTCACTTATTTCTTGCTAACAACTAAATACTCCCTCACAACTTTCCTACAATTGGCGATAGTAGTAGCCTGTCGAACCCATAAGGGTACAGAGGTCCACATATCTACGATTCGGTTAAAATAGCGTAATTTAAATAAAGTAGTTCTTGCATAATTCTTCATCAGAGTACATTCATCTTTTCGCCTCAATGAATATTTATCAGAGTCTGAGGAAAACGTATGTACGTATGCAGATAAATTAATATTTATTAACTGAGTGGTCATGTAAGGCTTCATAAATAAATAATACATCAAATAAAAATCTCCTTTGTTCTAAGGATAACAGACTGAGCTTTTCTCTACGTTGCTTGTAATCAACATTAGTCTTCAGTATGAAATTCGTTGTCCTACGCTAAATTCGTCCCAGCTTAGTTATATTTCTGGATGAGTGTGGTGACTACACAACAGTGCAAAACTCCAACTGCGATCTTACCAGGGCACGATACAAAGTTCTCAGTGTCGAAACATTCTTTTAGTCCTTAACAGGTTCTTTTACATCCAAAATGGTGAAAAAAGCTGTTACCTTTAGGTATTTGAATGTGTAATTCCCAAAAAAAGGTTCTATTTTGTGACAAATTGGTATTATTCTTATTCTATACCGAATAAGTGATATGTAATTCTTTATCTTTTACGAGTCGTCTGATGCTTTAATGGCTCTCAATCTAACGCTTTTTATTTGTAGAGACCAGTGGAAGTCTATAAAGTTATTTACAGAGCTATTAAATCTTCAATTGCCAGGAGCGGTCCTTCAAAATAACAAGCACTGGCAACTATAAACTGAAGGACATAAACTTGTAATTTTTGTATCAATGAACTCGTATCAGCGAATTCTTGACAAACCTTAACGACAAACACAATAAAAACGGGGCATAGCGAGTTTGTTTATCTGCACTGCAAAGAGTGTTTCATCCGCAAATAAAATTTGTTTCTTGCTTATATCTGTCGCTGTGTTATAAGAGAAACTCATACGCTTTTCTCGTACCCAGCAAACTCCTGCGTGCATGCATAAATCGATAGCCGCCCAGTAAGCTTGAGGACCTCGGGAGGACCTTCCAATATTTTTTTAGCAAGTTAAATGAAAGGCGATCTATGGTCACATTTTTCTAACTATTCAATTATGGATTTACTAAACAGGATACAATTTTCGCCAGCGTATATGCCAAATTTGAAAGGAGCGAAACGAAAATTGATCTCAAATAAAGTGTTAAACTGTCGATCTATCAACATTTAAATCTCAATGTTATTTACGTTAACCGAAGCTGTTTCACAGGATAGAGGATAGAAGGGCAGAAACTGAGAAAGACATTAGTTTTATTAAACACCAAACATATTGCGGCTTACAGAACAAATTAAGAATATTTAAAACTGTCATGGAGAAGGCGACAAGCTGCTTTTATGTATCTTGTTCCTAAACCTTAACAACAACATGTACATAATTTATATGGGTGCTGCTTTGGCTGAGCTCTGTTTGCTGGGTAATAAAAACTCAACACTACCAGTGGAATATATTGACCACAGGTGTGGCCGTTTATTTTGATAGCAAGCTTAGAAAGCTTAAATTACAAACATACCAAAGTATAAGCCCAGCAAAGGTGAGGGAGAAACCGCCAAAGCCCGTCATGAGGAACGAGTGAAAGGGCAGCCCCACCCGAAGACAAAGCAACACACAAGATGAAGGAGTATGAAAGCGACCGCTAGGCTAGCAAGAAAGACGGAATCAACGATGACAAACGTGTCCTAAAGTTACCCCTAACGAACAGTTTGCTGTTAACATATACATGCCAAACCTGACCAGGCATTGCCGATATCGCCTTGAGGATCATACAAATGATGAATCAAATTGAACCTGGTGGCCCTAGCTCACATGGTTCCCAAAACAAACCTGTACTTTACATGAACAACCACGTGGCGCTTGTTCACATGGTACTTAAAACAATAAGTAATCTACAAGAAAGTGGCCCCTGCACACATGGTTCTTAAAAACAATAATAAAGAATCTACAACCAAATGCCCCTGCACACATGGTACTTAAAAACAGTAACAAGTACATTTAATCTACAGGAGAAGGCGACAAGCTGCTTTTAAAATACCCCGCTTCAGTTGTTATGCATCAGAAAGACGAACACGCTTTGTACAGTAACTGCAGTTTATTGATCGTTGCTTCGTGACGGCATATGGACTTTTTTTCGATATCCAAAGATTTGTTTTTTAACAAGCCCTAGATCAGCTGTAGCTGAATGCAAAGGTTTACACGAGCACTTTTGAGTTTAAAGAAAATCCCGCTCGAGTATTACAAATAAGTTGAATTTTAAAACAAAGAGCAGTAGTTTTCCATCTCTGTTTCCTCGCATCAAGATTCATCAAGTAAATGCAAGGAAATCAAAGGAGTGAGAGTGCTCTGGATACCTGATTTTCAGATTAACCATAAAATTTTGCCATCTCTGAAAGCTTGGCTACTTCTGCTTCTTCCCAGAACCCCCCCCCCCCCCTTACCGGATGGACCCCTGCGGCGTCACAAACAACGGCTACGCCATCGAAGATCTCACTCTTTGCCAACAAATCAAGTTGAGAGCTCTGGTTTCATATTAAACTTAAACCAAAAAAGGAACAGAGACAGTGTTTGATCAGATTCACAACGTCTCCAATTTCACGTATTACACTACAGCATTCATAGCGTCTTATTTTCAATTCTATTCTTGGCTTATCAAAGTGTGATAACGCCCAATCTCTTGCGTTTGATATTTGGCACAAAATTAATGCAGAACATTGACAAACGTATAACCGTGAGTTGCAAACCATTAAACAACCGCGTGATTTATAATCATGGATGTTAAAACTATGCTATAATGAAATTTTTGGTATCAGGAAAAAATCTTCGTCTAACTCAGGACGTTAAATATACTTTATCCCGCATATAACCGAACCAGATCAAGATTCGAAACCCTAGCCTACAATATACCATTTATTTGCTCCCAATTGGCTTTGGCGGTTTGTCGCCCCAATTCAGACCATGATACTCTAGAGAATCCTTGCTTTCAAATTTTTAAATAGTCGCGTGTATCTGACTGAATAATATTTAGATGAATCAAAGAACAATCCTGTAGAAAATATCACGTGCTCTGTAATGGAAAAATAAGCCGCCCAAGCTAAAAAGGTCTATTGTATGTCATACATGCTACTGCTTATTTTCAATAAGCAAGAGGTAAACAGCCGCCAACAGTTGAAAGGGAGGTGTTTTGTCATGAAAGAGGGCTCTGGCCTATCTAGATGTCTACAACTTGAGCCATTTCACTCAAAGAACCTCCTTTCTTATTCACTAAAGTATCAAATTTGTCATATCCATCAACCTCACCATCTTTCAAAACCAAAATCAGGTCACAGTCTTTGATTGTGCTTAAACGATGAGCTATAGTGATGACTGTGAAGTCCTTTAGTTTCTCACGCACTACGTTCCAGATTGTTTGTTCTGTTTCTGGATCCACATGTGCAGTGGGCTCATCCAATATGACGATCTTGCTTTGTTGTAACAGCACACGGGCCAAGCAAATTAACTGCCGTTCTCCTACACTGACATTTGCTCCATGTTCTAAAAGGTCGTGATCTAGCTTTCCCTCTAGACTTTCTACCAACTCTTTCAGTTGCACCTTCTCTAAAGCTCGCCACAAATCTGTATCTTGCAACTGCTCCAAGAGATCAAGATTTTTTCTTAGCGATCCACTAAACAGGACAGGGCTTTGGCTAAGAACGGATATACATCGTCGAGCCTCTTGGAGATTGATCTGTTTGATTGGAATATCATCGACCACTATGTCTCCATCAGCATCAGGCATGCGGAGTAGAGCTGCCACAAAAGATGACTTCCCTGCACCTGTGCGGCCTGCAACACCGATCTTTGTTCCTCCTTTGATGTTAAGATTGATTTTCTTCAGTACTTGAGGTCCCCCCGGATAGTACGTCAATGACACATCTTGAAATGTGATATTTCCTTCGTGTGGCCAGTGTTCCGGGGGAAGTCTATGGACTTTGTATCCAGGTTCAGATTCAATGTTGGTGTACGTCATAACTCGTTCAACTGAGGTCATGAAATTCTCGACATCCGAGGTTTTTCTGACAACGTATTGAGCAGTCGTCGAGATCTGGATGACATAAAAAAGTGCTAGTCCGGCCCAGGCTGATTAAAACAAAAGACAACAACAGAAATTATTCAGCGTTATTATTATTCATTCAAGTTTTATGTTGCGGCTATTTTTCAAGATTTGTGGATTAAAATTCCCTACTTCATGATACATTTTCTGCTAATAAATATTAGAAGAATTATACTAGTATACTAATGCAAATGCTGCAATCTGATTGGCTGAGCTACTCGTATACTATCAGCCATTAGAGCACAGTTGGCCGCCGGTCGTCCACGAAATGCGATGTTTTTATAGTTTTTCCGACGTTTTGGAAGGAATTTTAGACGTAAACGGGTAATTAAATTCCTGAGAAGACTAAAAGAAGCACTTTTAAGGTTTCTTGACTTTAAAAACTTGAAAATATTGAAAAAGCGGGTACGCGCGTAAACAACTGCAAATTTGCCAAGGACAGTTCGATACATGCAACTTTGTTTATGGGTAAAGTTCAATAATGCGTGGGAAAATCATTGGAAACCGTTATTTGCGTTAATTTCAGTTAGAATTCTACTAAAACAATTAGATAATTCGCTCTCGATTTCTATGAGGCGATAGTTGATTCGGCCTTCGGCCTCATCAACTATCACCTCATAGAAATCTCGAGCTCATAATCTAATTGTTAATTATCCATTCGATCTACTTTTCCTTTTCTTATGATTGGTTCAGATATCTCTATGTCACCAGTAAATAACGCCCGCTTTAAACGTCACATTTTACATTGCCGATTCTAATTGCTAATTGTTAAACGTGAAATTTACTCCCCAACCCCGTTTAAATTTCACGGCCAAGTTGCCAATATTACTTTGAACGAACCACTGACATTTCCATAACTTTTCCGGTCTTTCTCAAAAAGCAAAATTTACACTAAGCAGTAATTGCCCCCGCAGGGTTTTGGCCCAGACGGCCAAAACCCGAGGAGGCACCCTAGAAGCCCGCGCGTATAGGGTGGAATATTTCGCCGTGGCAAGAAAAATCTCGATTTTTGAGAACACCGCTCGCAAAGGATTGCCAGAAAGTACGCAAAGGATTGCCGAAAGTTCGCTGGGGTCGAAAAAACACGCGAAGGATCCTGGGAGCGGGTTCTTTAACGCGAGGTTCTGAAGTGCGTATAGCTTTCTAGATAAACTTTGGTTTATTTGTTGAAATATCGCATCGAAGTCCATTTGATCTAGAGTCAAAACTGTCGAAGCTAACATTGCTCATCGGGGTCTTTAACCGAAAGACACGGTCACACTTGGATTTGTCAGACACAAATTAAACCTAACTAGGCGCGAAAGACTCGCACCACAATCCAAAAGTATATTCAGTGAGTGTGAAAAGGACAAAGAACTGTTTTAGTGACTCATGGGCTGTGATATTGGCATATTTTCAGTGTTCTAGAAGTCCAGAGGTCGCTTCAAAAAGTTCTGTTTTGTGTAGCGTGTCACGTGTCGACGTAAAAGCACGTTTTGAATTGTTGTTCATACGGTAGGAACTTAAGGAACTTACCAGGAGGAACTTAAGTTAGATGTGTGTAAAGTAACTCCAGCAGCCAGTTGCTAAGAGAGGACATTTCATGAATTCTGTGCTACCTGTCATATTCATTCCTATGCAGTTGACAGTTTTTTAGAAGTTGGATCATGTTTGTTTTTGCCACATTTATCAAATTTGATTGAAGATCACGATAAGTAATACTTTAAAACTGATAAATAAACAATAAAATTTTGCAGATTTTTGCAACATCCATCTGTTGCAATAGTGGAAGCCTACTATCGCAGTTCCTAGCACCGTTTGGTTTAAGGCGGGGGTAAAGGTGAATTGAAGTGAAATTTTGGTAAGTTTAAAGAGAGGTTGAAAGGGAACAAAAGGGTTATGGAACATCACCAGACAGTTGCCCGACCGCACAATGGCACACAGGTTGTTGGGCAACTGTTTGGGGTGTATGTACCAATTTTTTAATTTCAAACTCTAATTTTAAAACAACAAGAAATCTTCAAAATTTCCTATTTCCATCAATTTTACTAATCCTTTAAGAAAAACTATTTCTCTCCAAATATACCTAAAAATCACCAAAAAATTTACAAAACAACCCAAAACATAGATATGTGAAATGAGCATAGAGATTCTTGATTGCTTGAAACGTCAACGAGATATTTGCATTAAAAACATAATACCCAGCCAAAATACGGCTTTCGGGTTTACCCCCGCCTTAAACAAACCATCGAAAATTCTTCGTTTGCAGTGAAACAAGAAATCCCTTCATGTCACCGCAAAGAAGTAAAATGAAAATACAAACAACTGAGGTCAAAAATAACTGCGTACGGCTTTGTTAAACCACCTTTTAATATCTAAAGCAATTTACAAAAAAAGAATCGTTTTTTCCATTCAGTGCGACCAATGCAGCATAAGCTTAAAATTCTACCTTCAATTTTGTTTTCTTCCTCTGGCTGTTCTCGGCAACCAGCGCCGTAGCTAGTAACAGGCCAACCGAGGCACTTGCCTCGGTCATTTCTTTGGCTTTTGTTGTTTATAGTACCTAATACCTAGGAAGAGAACTCAACCATGGACTGATTGCCTCAGTCAAAAGTTATTCATAGACATTGCCTCAGTCAAAATTTTTTTTCTGGCTACGGCACCGGCAACAAACACGGCAACAAACACTTTGCGGCCTAGCCCGGCCTGGCCACTGAGCATTTATTTCAAAATGGCGGCTACCGATGCCAAATTTTTGGCTTCTTTGGAGACAATTGTCTTGGGATATAATGCACTTTAAAAACTGAAACTTCGGTGAGCAACTTAACTCAATATAAACTTTTTGTTGGTGATCACAAAAAATACGCTTTTTGGAGTGACCTTCTCCTTTAACACTTGCTCAAGATCTGTTAAAAAGAAACCTCTATAATAAAGTTATTATTTATTTATTTATAAGCCACACCTCGTCCTGATTTCCAACACAGCGTATCCTCATCTTCTTTAGAGACGCGAAAACATTAATTAAAAATCAGTCTACGTTTCAAACATGTATAAACTTTGTTTGAAAGAAGCACGAGCCAGAAATACCAAAAACACCTGCCATCTTGATTAATCGCGAGGAAGCCCGATTCTCGTGTCGATTCCTTCCTGTCAGTTTTCTGCGAGCATTTTATGTAGTATAAAATTTGGGATTATGGGTAAAACATAATCCAAAATAATTGATGAATTAGATTTGGCAAATGTTAAAATGCCACGTTTACAGTGCGACTACTCTAACCAAAGCCACCCGACAAAATTTTCTACAAATTTAACGAATGAAAATCGTACAGGTTACGAATAGTTTTGCAACAAATTATCCAAAATAATCACAAATGTGTTGCCTTTGTAATGTACAGATTGATTACATGGATATTTGTTGAAAAACGTTTGCTATTTACGTCCATAATTTTTATTCATTAAATTTGTGGACAATTTTGTCGGGTGGCCTTGGTTGGAGTAGTCCCACTGTAAATCAGATGTGAACGTCAGTCGAATATGAAGTCGCGGTTAAAGTAAATATTCTAATTATGCACTTAAGTCAACAATAAGCGTTTTAACTGAATCTAATAATTCTTTGCTTCTGGGCACAATCGTGTCTTGTGACTTTGCTGCAAACGTCATTCTGCTCAAGCGCAGTGCCAGCCATTTCTGCCAACACAGCGCGAACCACACGTGCCACGTAGAGTGCACTGAAATATTTCTAAAACGAAACTCGCTGATAATAGAATTATTGACCTCGGTTATCGAATCCCGCGGATACAGCGTCCTGTAAACGCTGGCAGGAGGTTTGCCATTCGTGAGAGAGGGAAAGGCAAACAAGCGCGGAGAACAGGGGCGCTGCTCTATTTGCTGGCCACGATTTTTACTATCGCTAATAGCTTTTGCCTAAGAGTAATCCGAGATCCGGGCACCCGAAGGACCGCCAAGCGCAGCCCCATACCCATACAGGAAAGAAAAAGAAACCCATGGATTCATTTTCCTATGGTTTTCATGGCTTGCGATATTGCTCGAGGGCGCGTACGCAAGACGACGAGATGGCTGCCATACTCCAGCTAATAGGTTGACCCTTGGTTTATAGGGTCCATTGGGTATCCATGTTACGTTTAACTAACATGTAAAACAGTTTTATTTTTTAAAAATTATCTTGTAACTGATGTTTCTACCGTGTATAAATAAAGTGTATGTATGTATGTATGTATGTATGTAACTGACACCGGTCAAAACAAGGTATCCACTGACCAGTATTACGTGACTATATCGCGGGCTAAAGTTCAGAGCTTATCGAGGTCACGTGTTTTTTAAGTTCACCGCTAATCAAGTGGAACATCCCGGAAACTTTTAGGCTTGGCTAAATCTATATATTAGTAAATGATAGACTTTAACAAAATAGATGAGTTGTGTTGCGGATAAGGGAAGCGTAATTTCATAATGACAGAAAAATACACCTACCGGCATCTTGAGACACCAAAACAGCCGCCAGAGACACAGCACCAATCAACATGGATGCGAGGAGGTCCAAGCGTACACCAAGCCATCGCCCACTGGCCATCACCATAATATAGGACTGATTATGAACATCTTGATATCTAACGGAATAAAATCGCACTAAGTAAATATATAGAGGATATTACATGACCGCGCGTAGATATGAATTTTATCTTCGAGTGTTCAACTCGATATCTCAGGAGTGAGCGCAGCGAACGAGTGAGATGTCGAGTTGAACACGAGAAGATAAAATTCATATCCACAAGCGAGCATGTAATATTCTGTTTATTACATAAACATACTAATGAAGACGTTTTTGACGATTTTCCGAAGATTTCTGACCACTTTCCGAAGATTTCCGAAGATTTGCCAAAATTGTTCCGAAGGTAAGGCGAACGTTTCCGAACATTTTCGGAGATTTTCCGAAGATTTCCGAAGATTTCCGAGGATGCACCGATGATGTTTCGATCATACAGTAACATATCTAAGTACTTTTTAAGGGATTAAGGAACCATAGCAATAGCGATCATTTTAGTAGCTATGGTAACCATAACGTCGGTGATCTCTTCACCTGTGAAGATAACATGTTATCTTCACGTGTGAAGATATGAAGTTTTCGCGGGAAAGCTCACTTGGTATTTCACTGGTGTTTATGTAATAAACTAATAAAAGAAATTGGTCATAACATGATGATGGACTGATGAAGGTGAAGCCAGGAGAAAGTGGGACACATTGTAGTTAGATCACTGATAATGAAGCTGCAATCCCAGAGAAAAATGTTACAACAACATGCGGTGTCCCCTTCAACCCACCTACGATGCTAAAAGTCAGTAATTGTTTTTTTGCCGTTTAGTTAAAAAAAACATCATATATGAACAATAGCCTCCTTTTGGCGCGAAAATATGCTCGGATATTTGTCCGCAGACATCCGAGAAGCGAATACGTTTCCGAAAGCGAAGCTCGAGAAAGCTGTTAGCTTCTAGGAACAGATAATATCCAAGGACAAATATCCGAGCATATTTTTAATTAGTCGAATTGAGACTATTGCGTTTACTCTCCTTCAAATATTTTTCGCCAACACGGGATCTGCCAGTCTGTCATATGCCAATAACGTCAAAGGTTGTCAATTGGCTTCCAAAATCCCCACGTGTATCGTAGTAGAACAGACTTCGCTTCAGTTAAAAAAATATGCTTTGGGAAAAGTACAATATTTCAGTGAGTGAAAAACAGATTTTTAATTCCGTGAAAGATAAGATACAAGTTGCGAATATAGTTACAGTCTAACTTGCTTTCGGGAACAAGATCATCGCTTTCAGAAAAAAATATGTAAACTGCCGTAAATGAAACAACCCGCGCTTTGAAGTTTTGGTCCTTTCCTCTCGTGTTCAATTGGAGCAGTACTTTGAATATATTATTGAAAATGCAATTGTGAAATTGACGAGCCGAAACGATTGCTCACTGGGGTTAACAGAATGCTCCATGTGGCTGACATACGATGCGCTGGAGTCGAATTGGCCTGCTCTTGAAATCTGGATTCCTCCACGAGTTGGTTTTGCTAGATTTTCTTCAGAGCGCTTTGTTTGCTAACTTGACATTGCGTGGAGCCATCAACAAAGTTGTACGCTTGTAGTAACAGTTCTGGTCTTTCCAGGCCAAGATGCTTCTTTTTGTAGGCAAGTTGGACTCTCGAGGCATCAACGCTGATTTGTGTTTTGTGGACGAAATGTTGTCTTCGCGAGCGAGCGCGACCAAGTGAGCATTGAGAGCATCATTTGCAGGTTTAAACTCTCTCTCTCTCAAAACATCATACTGAAGTTCATGTTACCTGAATCTCTGTTTTACTACCTACTGATCCAGGCCAACTGGAACTGCTCTCACTGAAGTACGACTGTAATATTCCCCGTAGTGCGAGCGAGCTTTGACGTACAATCTACGCAAATTATTTACGAGCTCTTCTTTTGTAAACTCCGCGTTTAATGGCTTGTTAATTACATTCTCCTTTCGCGAGGCTGAAAGAAAATTATAAATACTCTGGAATGAGAGTGGCTAGCGTATTTTTGTCTTTTAGCATGTTTATTTTTGGTCACATTTTAATTCAAAGACTGTTGAACAGAGTTAAACTTGGTTGAAATAAATTGAAAATCTCGCAACGAGCTTGTGTATTTGAACATTAATTTGTGTCGAATTAAAAATTACCGTCAAAACGCTAACAAGGTATGAAGAGATTTTTTTGGGTGTTTTCTGTTACCGCTTTATCCCCTAGCAGGTTTATCTCTTCTTCTGTTACGAAACTGACTGTTCTGCCATCCTCACATTAATTCAGTTCAGTTAACGTGAGACTTTTTGAAGATTAGAGATTATCACTGGGGAATATCACTCGGATATGCCTCTGTTTTAGCTGGGGTATATTCGGACACGTGACGCGTTTAGACCAATCGTGTGCGAGCTAAAATATTTGATGGAGTATAATTTCAAACATTGACAGGGAGATGAAGGATACATAATCCAGTTTTAGTCTTCCGACTAATTTTGTCTCTAAGCACTGCATCATATATTTAAAAGATAAAGACTGTAAAGACTAAATCAATTCACCTGTAAAATTGATCCACGAAATCCCTTTGTCTGCCTCTTGTTCGAATCGTGTCCAGTCCATTCAGGGTCTCGGAGAAGTGAGAGAAGAGTGGACTGCGGCATATTGACTCTAACCTTTTGAGCTCTCTGGCTGTTTTCAAGTAATACTTGGAGATGTACAAGACTAACACAATCAACGGAATATCAAGAAGTAGAAGCCAAGGATTTGTAACAGTTGGTACGATTATTGATGCTAACACCAACAAAACAAACTGGATAGATACTAGAAACGTTTTGGGCAACAGTTCGTCAAGGCAGCCTACATCTTTAGAAAATCGGTTGAGTATTCTTCCCACGGGATTTGAATCAAAAAATAGAACCGGTGCTTGTAAAATAGCTAAAACCATTTTGTCGTGAAGGCACTCAGAACATCTAAGCGAAACCTGAAGAAATGCATATGCTCGAGTGACGGCAAAGATAAGAGACGCACTAACGAGACACCCATAGATGGTGAGGTTTGTGTTGTCTTTCTGATCTTCTGGAGGTTTCTTTGTTAGCGACGAGAGCCAGACGTCAGGAGCAACTATCATTGCTGAGCAAAGAAAGAGGTATGAAAAAGCCATTTATCAGCTAATATAATCTTATGAGAAAATAAAATTGCATGCGATTGATATGTCTGAACGACCAGTTATATTATTGAGTCTTACCTTGGGCTATGAAGCACAAACAAATTACAGCACAGATTATTGACCAATGTACTCCGCTTCTAAAGTAGTTCCAGTAAAGCTTTGATGAGACCACTCCGATGGAACGATCTTCTTGTGATATTTCCAGACCCCTAGCTTCGTTGGGTAGTGGCTCCATTGTTTCACAGCCATCACCACTTTTTTTCTGTTCAATCTCCCGAACAAAGCTTTCAATAAGTTTGCTATCTTTCCCAACTCTCTGATAGAGCGGGTCAACAGTTGTATTTAGAATACCTTTTTCTTGTAGCTCTTTGAAACCTCCCTTTTCCAAGACACGGCCTTTGTACAACACAATGACCTGATCAGCTTCTTTCATGTGCTGTTCTTGATGTGATGTTAACACTCGCGTTTTATCGCCCAGTAGGTCTTTGATACATGTTTTAAAGATATGCTGGCCAACTTTAAAGTCCACAGCACTGAGAGGATCGTCTAACAAGTAAAGGTCTGCATCAGCATAAACTGCGCGTGCTAAACTAACTCTCGCCTGCTGACCTCCACTCAAAACTTCACCACGTTCCCCAACAACTGTTTGGTCATAGTCAGGAAACCGCTGGATGTCTTCTTTGAGGGCGCATGCTTCGATGACTCTAGTGTACTTTGGTTCATCGTACGGATGACCAAACAAAATGTTTTCTCTTATGGTTCCAGAGTAGATCCAAGCTGTCTGAGGTACATAAACTAAAGTACCTGGGAAGGTTACTGTTCCCCTAACGTCAGAGATCTCTCCAGCGATCGCTGAGAGAAGAGTAGATTTTCCACTGCCCACTGGTCCAGTAATGACTGTTAGAGTTTGCGACGCTGCAGAAAACTCAATATCCTTTAAAATAAATTCATCTTCTCGCCCGATTTGTCTGTGCGTCAGTCTCGACACGCATAAAACCCGATGTTTTGTCTGATTTTTTTCTTGGTGAGAATTGAATCCTTTTTCCATTTTGTTGTCCAGATTTAAGAGACCGTTGGTAGCTTTGGTTAAACTTCTCTCTGTGTTACCGGTATCTTGTGTACTTTGACCACGTGAGATGGCGGGGATATTTTTTAAAAGAAGGAAATCTTCTATTCGTCCCAGCGACGCATATGCGTCGTATGTTTGTAGCTAAGCAGAGGAAAAGTAACGGCATGTTGCTAGTCTTGCGATGTCCATAAAACCTAGCAGCATGAAGACATTTACAGGTGTGATGGGTTGACCAGTTAGTACTAAGGTAGCGACAGACAACAGGGTCGCCACTGATGATGAGCTGTCCCACAAGGCAAGGAAACCTGACAGAATGGCAGCCTTTTTACGGATGATGTTAATTTCATTTCTGAAGACAAAAAATAGAACTATGAGGATATATCACATAAGGACACTAAAAGCGGCAAGTATTATTAATTATCAGAGGAGCGTTGTCTTTGCAATTTTCGTTATTTTCCCTTCCAGCTGAGAGTAATAATAATAATAATAATAATAATAATAATAATAATAAAACTTATATAGCGCCGATATCAATGTTGCCATTTTCATCAGCGCTTCAATCGTAAAAAAAAACGCATAAAACCTACGAACTTGAGTGTCTTGTTAAAAAATGCTACTGAAGAGCTGCCCATAATCGCATAAGGCAACGAATCCTATATAGTTGAGGAGTAGCAACAGCAAAAGATCGATCTCCTAACTAACTGTCTTGAATTTCACAGGGTTTAGTAGCAGCCCATGTCAAAAAAAAAAATCAAAAAATCATCAACGTATTTTTGGATTCCTGGAAAATCAACCTAGCGGCAGCATTTTGGACCCTCTGTAGCTTATTAAGCTGGTAGAACTTGCAGCCCATGGTCGACGCGACTTGAGACAAATGCGTGATTATTCTTAAATTATACAAGTAATAAAAAGCATTGGAGCAAATGTTATGTACATGAGAATTCATTGAAAGAGGTCATGTTCATAAGGAAAAAGATGATCCAATGGTCAACGGGCGTTTTCAGTTATGTTGGACAGTACAACTGTTTTAGCAGACGTTACGAACAATAGTATTCAAAAGATTATTGTTCCAAACACTATAAGAACACTAATCCTCTTAGAGACAGCACGTGTAATGGTGTTTAATAAGCGGAAAATGAAACATGATATAACCCAAACTCGCGGGTTGTCAATAGCAGAAGATGTGTTGTGACTGAACTTACTGCTACAGTGAATGGTATTACTTTCACATATATAGGTTCACTCAGTTGAGGATCGGGATGGGTCGGGGTACTGGAATCTCGGTCATTGGTTACATTTTGACGGTTTGTAAGCTAAGAGTATTATGCAGATCTCTAGTCTCGGCTGTCAGTTAAAAACCTATCATATTTTAGTTGGCTGACCCTATTCAAGGCTATCAATTAAACCCCACCGAGATTATCAGTATTGAGCACCACATTTGTTTTCCATTTACCTTCGTGTGAGTTTGATTCTTTTTCGGTATTCGTGCTCCCATGCACGCTTTTTGATGGCACGAATCCCAGAAACAACCTGGTTCATTAAGGAGATACGCTGGTCTGAAACCGATGCTGTGCGCAAGCGCAGTGCAGCGCTAATATAGGAAAACCCAGCGAGATATGGCACAAGGAGACATAGGAAAAGTACTCCCATAAGAGATTGCCAGCCAATGAAATACACGAGTAACGCTGTTAACACCACCAGGCTAAAGCACGAAGAAATCGATGCGGAAATCCACATGACAGTGTCTTCCTCCATTCGCTGAACATCGTTAGATATAAGGTCGATCACGTGGCCTGTTGTAAATTTTAACAATGCATCCTTGCTGAGAAGTAGCTTCTGTAAAACAAGAAAGACTAAATCTTAGGCATTTATATGAAACAAGACTTAAAGTGCCACAATCGCTGTTGTATGTTCCGAAAAGAACCAGCACAAATGAAGAAAGTACTACTTTATCTTGCCCTACATCAAGTTTGTGAAGAAGATTTGTCCTTTTGGGGAAAATGGCTTTAATGTGAACCAAGTTGGGTTTATTTCGTTGAAGTGTCCGAATAGAACACTCAGTATCTATGTTTTGATAAAAGACAAATGTGATCGGCAATCCACAATCCGGAAAGGACTCCTTTATAAAGTCTATCTGGACATGTGACATCCCATGCCGGGTATTTGGACTGTTTTGGTCAGATATTTAGGTTCATCATAATCATCCATGATTTATTTGCCTTTATGTGTATAACAAATGTTTCGTGACTATTGGTTACTTATAGAGATTATGGAGTTTCTCACGTTGGTCACTTAAAAAGGGTTTTTCCTGTGTTAGGGAAATGGCAGACTTAAATTAGAAGTAGGGGATAGAACGGCAAAATAAGCAAACAAAAAGCGTAATTCGGGGCGATAAGCAAAGGGCTGCGGGGAAATGGTCTAAATAGAGTCAGGATTCGTAGGACTGGGCGGCACACCCGCCACAGGACATCCTTAGCGTACCCCTTTGGGACCTAGAAACGGAAGTACTCACTACACGGTATAATAAGCATCAAGAAACCAGCGTAAATAAACTAAGGGCCTGTTTGCCCGGTCTGCTAGGTAGGGTAACCCGCCTAGCCGGGGTCGCATTTTGCCATGTAAACGATTCAAGGTGGGGTAACCCGCCTAGCCGGGGTCGAGTTCATGTTACATTTGCAAGCGCGCCAAAGCGCGTAAAAATTTGAACCAGAACAATATGGCCGTTAACTGCCTCTGGTGGAGCCTTTGTATCATCAAAAGTGACAGTAAAACGCCACAGCATTGAAATGCTGCAGCGAGAGCAGAAAATAAAGATAAAATAACACTGAACGCCAAAATGCGTCGTTCGTCCGCCATTTTCAATGTTTACATGCCTAGCGTCCACGCAACAACGTCAAGTAAAGTCACCCCGGGACCCCGGGGTTGTAAGTTTGCACGTAAACGCTGGCCATTTTTCGACCACGGCTAGGCGTGTTACCCCACCTACCTGGGGTCCCCCACCTCCATGTAAACAGGTCCTAACAGCATTCCATCCATTGCAAATCCTTCATCTATAAAAAATAGGTAAGGATAACTATGCCTCAGGGAAACGAGATCTATGCTTCTGTGTTGTTTTTCTTACCAACGATCAGGCCCATTTTTCCCACACCGCATTCAGCAAAAAGAGATCATGATCGTAGATTAAACTTTTCTTGACTATTCGTACTTACCTTATGGTAAACAAGACCTTTTAAGGCACAACTCATTCTGATACCCAACAGCTCACATCTGTAGTCATGGTGGTGCATACTAAGAGCTCCGATTAAAGCACTTATACATAAAAGAAATGTACAACCGTAGAGTAGATTATCTTTCTTTGGCTCAGCTGACATCAGTTTGGAAATAAGATATCCCAATAACAATGGTTTAAGAAGGTTAGAAATTGAACGCACAGCATTCGTGAATCCAATAATCATGACATCCTTTACCGAGATCAACTTTATGACGCATTTCCAAAGCTTAGGGCTTTTTTTATTTCTGTTGCACTTTGTTTTTTCTTTGTTCCAGTTTTCTTGAAGCCGATCGGTCAGAAAAGAGGCAGAGTTCTCTTTTTGAAGCGGTATAAAATCGTTCTCATCCAATGGTCTTTCACTGCCTATCTTGAAGATACTATTCATCCATTGAAAGAAAAGAAGAGACACAAAGCTGACTATTTCTTTATCTTCATTCGTGGAGATCTTCTTGTATGCAGTCCTGGACATAACAGTTAACCTGAAAAGTAACAGAGATCAACATCAGCAGAGATCAAAATCCAAGATTGACAACAAGACAAATTTGTATTTTCGGAGTTCGCTGGCTGACGAAGATGGTAACGTTTTCTTAAAGAATGCCACCGACAATGTTGTTTTCTTGATTTCTCTCTGTTATGGTTGAGCAAGGATGCCGTGGGCGATGAAATGAATATTCCCGAAATTCTTTTGCAGTTTCTTGTGTCAAGTTTTCATTAGCACATTAGCATCAGTTTTTCAAGGTTTTTAAGAATTCAATGACTGACCATTGCGAACATTAAATCAGCTGTTTGGAACAAAACAGCACTGACTGTTCACGTACTGATTCACATTACGCTTGACACCAGTTGACCGTAGCACCGTTCACCGTAAGAATTACCTTTAAATCCCTACCAACAATCATTTAGAGTTTAAACTACTTATCTTCCGATAATGGTAGATGTGAACTTTGGAGTAGATGTCAGGGCAGGAATCCGCTTGATTCCTGTCCCCCGCCTGGTACTCGCGCTTTGCCGGAGACATTCTACATCTAAATTGCGCGCTGGTTGGGCTAAATTGTCTTACGGCAAATTAAAAAAGCCTCGAGCTCTAATGCATTTCGCAAAAGTCCCAGGAATGGAGTCCTGGTCAGACTGCAAGGCTGCCATACTTGCTTCTGTTTTGTTTTTCAAGTTGTTCTGTCATAATTTCTCATTTGTGCACATTTTAGTGTCTCGATCGTTCCATCGATATGGAAATTTCGTTTCGTAATGAAGGAGTGTCTTCCTTTATGTCTTAATTAACTAAATCGATAGTAAAGCATGTAGTTACCTTGGCAGACAGCTCCTAAGGCTTCATCTACAGTTTCGGTAAAGATCATCGGCAAAGCTTGCATGGCCAACACAGTTTCAAGAGATCGCATCAAGGAATTTAAGATCATGAACATAAACGATAATATATATACGGTTTATTGACCAAGCGTGATTGGAAGATTAACCAAGAAAATTATTTGCACGCAAGCTTATCAGGACTAATATCCGGCCATCTAGACCGAGCAAATTTGGTCAATAAGGATTTATTATATGGCATACGTGCCAAAAAACAAATTCTAGCAGGATATTGAAGGCAATCCCGAGCGAGCAAGATAACCCCATCTTGTCGGCTCGGGTGGCCAATCACGGCGCTGTGATTTGGTTGATAGAGCTAACCATGTCTGTGGAGATGACATGTAAAACAATAGTATCAATAGGCTCTCGGAAATTATTGTTATGTGTTTGAGAAAAACTTGGGCATTGAAATCACATGATTATCGTGATGACATCGAAAAGCTCCGTTTACAAAGTCTTCAAAATGTTTTCCGTCCACACTAAAACGCAATGCCGCTGGCGTTTTCCAGTTCCTCCGGTTTGAAGAGCGTTTCCGAAAAGCTTCGTTTTCGTGACGGATTAGTGTGGACGGTAGGCGTTACCGTAGAAATAAAGCTGCGTTTGAAATTTCTCCAGGCGGCGTAGAAATCATGTATTACCTATGCAAATTTGAGCATCGATGAATAGAGCTATATTCATATTAATTTATGCTAATCAATAGAATTCATGGCTGATACATAGTTCGTAGTCTCCTCTACTAACTATGGCTGATAGAAGCACGAATTACAATTAAATCTAAGATGGTTACGTTTGCGAAAGAATCCCATCGAAACTTCCACGAAGACAGTTTTGTTTACTTGATTTCTCTCTGTTATGGTTCAGTGAGGATGCCGTGGCGATGGATTGATATTCCCTCTTTTTGCAGTTTCTTGTGTGAAAAGAAAGGCGGCTCCTATGACGGAGTCCTGGTCAGAACTCAAGGCTGCCATACTTGACCATACTTGCTATTTTGTCTTTCAAGTTTCTCTGTCATAATTGCTCACTGTTTTTGCACATTGCAGAGCCTCGATTGTTACATCGATATGGAAATTTCGTTTCGTAATGAAGGAGCGTTTTCCTTTATTTCTTAACTAAGCCGACAAAAAAGCATGTCGTTACCCTAGTAACGACATGCTGGTTCTGTTTACAGTCCCCTATTTTTCCGTGAAATCGTAGATGCCGATCGTTGAGTTCGACGGGCCGCCATCTTGGTCTGTCGATGTGAGCGAAACTGGGGAGAGTACTGTCTCGCGTTCAAGGGCGCGGCCGCCAGTTTGGAACCTCCGCTAATCAAATCAATTAACAATCTCCTACCCTGAGAAAAACCTGTCAAATGCGGGAAATATAACATGACACCGTGTTGAAATCATTTGGAAGGTTTACTAAATTGATTATCCGTGATCAAGTTATCGACAAGTGTTATTCGAGCAAGTTGCGTCGAAAGTTTCTGGAAAAGGAGGGAGCTCTAACGTTGGATGACTTGTTAAGGATTGCGAGGTCGCAAGAAGCTGTTGATCGCCAGTTGACGCAGTACAGTACTGATCAAGTGAATAATCAATCGACTGACCATGTGAATGCGGTTGGTGACAAATCGGATGGAAATACGCGTTCTAGGAAAAGGAAGAAATGCTTTAGTTGCGATCAAGAAGGACATTTCAGTGGAGACAAGAAGTGTCCAGCGCGTGACCGAGCTTGCAGAATGTGCGGTGTTATTGGCCATTTTAAAGTTACATGCCCCCGGGCTCGTCAGCGTGGTGGTGGTGATTCCGGATCCAGAGGGGATAAAGGTAACAAAGGTGCTGATGGTGGACGGAGAAAGACTGGGAGCAGACGAGGTGGCGGTAGAGTACGATTTCGTCAGAGCCGTTGTAGAGAGCTGCGTGCCTGTAGCATTGTCACCGGAGGAGATTGAAGAGGCGTCTTACAATGATGAGGAACTGTGCTTAGTTAAGAACTGTGTAAAATCTGGGAACTGGCAAAAGTGTACGATTCCTTCATATGCACATGTCAAAGACGAATTATGCACGTATGGCGAGATTTTGCTTCGTGGTACAAGGATAGTAGTGCCCAAGGTCTTGCGAGACAAGGTAGTCAGATTGGCACATGAGGGTCATCAGGGCGTGGTGAAGACAAAGTGTCGTCTTCGAAGTAAGGTGTGGTGGCCAGGAATGGATAAAGACGTAGAGAATTTGTGCAAGATTTGCCATGGCTGTCAAGTCACGTCCAGTTGCGACCCACCTGATCCGATGTCCCGTGTTTAACCCCCAAGTGCTCCTTGGCAAGATTGCGCGGCGGACCTGCTAGGACCCCTACCCACGGGGGAAAGCATCCTGGTGGTGGTTGACTATTACAGCAGGTTTCTAGAAGTTGCTATTTTGAAGTCTACTACAAGTGCTAAGATTATAGAGGCAATTGCCCCTATGTTTGCCAGATTTGGTGTTCCATTTTCCCTGAGGACAGATAATGGTCCCCAGTTCGTGTCTGAAGAATTTGAGTCGTTTCTACAAGCACATGGCGTTACGCATCGCAGGACAACGCCACTGTGGCCTCAAGCAAATGGCGAGGTCGAACGCCAGAACCGTTCATTGCTTAAGTCTCTTCAGATTGCTAATTTAGAAGGGAAGAATTGGCGAACCGAGTTGGTTACTTGGCTAGCGGCGTACCGATCAACTCCGCAGGCAACCACAGGTGCCACACCCTTCTACCTAATGTTTGGTCGGGAGATGAGGACGAAGTTGCCAGAGTTAAGAAGAGAAACCGTAGAGGTGCCTAGAGAAGAAGTTCGAGATCGCGATTGGTCGAATAAGTTAAAGGGCAAAGCTTATGCCGACGCACGTAGAGGGGCAACGTCCAAGTCCATACGGATTGGCGACACTGTGCTACTGAAAGCGGAAAAGTCTAATAAGTTTTCGACTAACTTCCGTCCGAGTCCTTTCAAAGTGGTTCAGAAGACTGGAACAGAAGTAACAGTCAGAAACGAGGCTGGAGAGGAATTCAGAAGGAATGCTTCGTTCATGAAGAAGTACAACGAGCAAGATGGTGTGTCCAGACCAAACGGAAAAGAAGACAGTTTGTCAGAAGAAATTGGGCAGAGGCAGGAAGTTGTTTCACCAGCAGTGACAGAAGTATCTGAAAATAGGCCAGGACCTCTTCAGAAGTCGCCGGAAAAGGGAGGAGAAACTGGAAGCCAAATGCAGACAACAAGTCCAGCGATAAGTCAACAAACTGTGCGAAGGTCGTCACGAATAGTCAAGAGGCCTGTGCGCTTTGGAGACTTTGTTTTATCGCTAAGAAATTAAGAGGTTCAAAATGTCCAGACACTTTGTTTTGATACTTAATAGGCGTTAATAATTTGGAGACTGTTTTGATGGAGTGAGGAACATTGGACATGTCATAGTGTGTTAAGCGCTAGCGAACTTAGTTCTTTTTTTCTGTAATTTTTGTCCGTAGAAAAGGAGGGAATGTAGTGTCGTGACAAATTCCGCACGTGTGGCATGCCCATTACGTAACATCAGTTGTTCTCGGTAGTTATTTAAGCAGCGGTAATGTATGCGTTTGGGGTGTGTGAACCGAGAGTTGTAACGGTCGTTTCGTGTGTATTAAAAGTAAGTTATTTTATTCACCGCGCCTTTACACATGGCCAGCCCAGTTTCCAGTTACCGTCAAGGAATTTAAAATCGTGAACATAAACAAGGTTAAAATATATATGGTTTATTGACCAAGCGTGAGGGCAACATGCCTTGATATTTTCAACAAAACGTGTCGCGTTCTTATGGACCGTAAACGCACGGAGGATGCTCGAGTTCCCTTTTCCTCTTCCAGGGTTTTTGCAACTTAAATAGCCAGTGGTCTAAGCCTTGACTTTTGTTTCTTGAGCGAGGATTTCGCCTGGCCATTTTTTCCTCTAGGTTCATTTACAGTCACGCTGGACCGACTAAGAGAGACACTTGTAGTTTACGATCCCCTCTCTCTGTCACGCAACGCTACACTCTCGGAGAGAAGCGGAGTGAGAGGGTCTACGAATGTAGATAATTAATCGAATAAGGAAACAGTCCTCTTACATAACTGATGTTTTTCCGTGTACTTTTAGATGTTAACCACCCTGTGATCAGAACCAGATGAAAAGGTGCACTAGTTAAGGTATCATTAACTATACCATACATGTATCACGATATATTTCAATTTATTCATTTCCTTTAATGGCAAATTGTGTAAATGTACAAATTCGTTATATTTTTTCCGTTTTATTTGTCTTTTTTCCGTTTTATTCGTTTTATTTGTCCCTGTATGCAACAACTTCATGCATGATGACAAAAAAGCGCGTAGTGATCTGAGCTGTGTTTGGACACATAACGATGCATTACCAGATCGCGAAAATCAAAAGATGTGGAAATTGTAGGAGCAGAAATCTAAGTTATAAATTCTGTTCTGGTACGCATTGAATGTCTCTACAATGTTGACAGACTGTGCTTAGGACGCGCCCATCGTGATGTGTGAAAATGCCAACGTCTTTAGCTTAAATCCGTGTTTCAGGAAAAAGATTTGATCACAGCATATATGAAATTAGCATGTTCTACGGTTTTTGTTTGTTTTAATTATTCTACAAGCTTTAGTAGCGACGATTCCTCTTCATTTAAGAATTCGAGGCGAGACTGCAAAGAAATGACATACTAAGTTTAAAACTACGATGTCGCAACTAATCGTCCAGATTTAAAAACTTTCACATACTGCATTAAGAACAAGAGCGAGAGTTGTGAAAGTCAACCACGATCGTTTTACAGGTAAATTTTACAGGTAAATCAGAGGAAAACATAACCACCATTAAACCTTTCTCACTGGAATCCACGCGAAAAAGGACGACGGCTCAACGGTGTGACATCCTCGTGTTATTTGTGGCGCAGTGCACTCTGGTAAAACGTGGCGCAGTGCACTCTGGTTAAAAGTGGCGCAGTGCCCTCTGGTTAAATGCAATGCAATCTGGTAAAAAGTGATGAATTCGAGTATTCGTATCCCCTTGTATATATTCTTCTTAAATCCTGACCAGGTATCTAAAAGATAGTAATGCTGCGGTTCATTCTGTTGATAGTGGCATATTTTACGCAGTGATTCATCTACCTGTGCGTTCCAAGACTTACATTAACCTTTAGTTCTGAAAGTGGTGTCAAATCGTACTGTGTAACTTAAAATCTGTCCTTGTATGCATCAACTTCATGCATGATGACGCATCGATGGCGAGGTGTGACAAGGGATCATTACAAAAATCGAAAGATGTGGAAATTATCGGAGCAGAAATTATCTTACAATCTTTACTGGTACGCATTAAATATCTCTAGAATGTTGACAGACTGTGCCAAGACGCGTCCATCGCGATGTGTGAGAATGCTAGCACTCTATCATTGGGCCGATGGGTCAAAGGAGCAAAACCACGGTAAAGGCTGGATTTTCAGTAGAATGCGGTAGGATGTAGTAACATGTGGTAATCTGTGAATCTAGAAATTGTGAAATGATACAAAATTAGTTGCGAAACCTTAGCTAACGAAAAGACAGTCAAATGAACGAAAATACAATTGCAGAAATATTACATTTGTCCAGCCTCGTAACATAGAGTTAAGAAACTCGCCAACTTTAAAACGCCTTTATAAAATCTTTTTTTAAAAACCTAATACATTCAGTGCGGCACTTAACGTATTATATACCGAAATTACATGGCCTTTGTGGGCGTCAATTGAATCTCAGTCACTTTCTGTTTATGTAACGCAATATTCATGTTTGGATGAAAAGGAATATATCGCAGCATATATGAAATTGGCGTGTTCTACTGTTTTCGTATTTTAATTATTCTACAAGCTTTACTAACGACGATTTCTCTTCATTTGAGTTTTCGACCAAGAAGGCGAGACTGCGAAGAAACGATGTACTAAGTTAAAATTAAGATGTCACAATTAATAGTCAAGATTTGCAAACTTTCGCATACTGCATTCAAAATAAAAGCAAGAGTTGTGGAAGTCAAGCACGATCTTCGTCGCATCGTTTTATAGGTAAATCACAGCAAAGCAAACCTCTTCATTCTCACTGGAATCTGCGCGAAATAAGACGGCTCGAACGTATGATATCCTCATGCTGTTCGTGGCGCAATGCACTCTGGTAAAAAGTGGCGCAGTGCACACTGGTTAAATGTAATGCATTCTGGTAAAAAGTGATGAATTCGAGAATTCGTATCCCCTTCTATATATTCTTGTTGCTGCTCGCTCGCTTCGCTCACTGCGCAGCAAAAATATCAAACCTATCAAAAAACATGGACACGTCACTTATTTCTCGCTAACAACTAAATACTCCCTCACAACTTTCTTACAATTGGCGATAGAAGTAGCCTGTCGAACATTCTTTTAGTCCTTAACAGGTTCTTGTACATCCAAAATGGCGAAAAAAGCTGTTACCTTTAGGTATTTGAATGTGTAATTCCCAAAAAAGGTTCTACTTTGTGACAGATTGGTATTATTCTTATTCTGTACCGAATAAGTGATATGTAATTCTCTATCTTTCACGAGTCGTCTGATGCTTGAATGGCTCTCAACCTAACGCTTTTTATTTGTAGAGACCAGTGAAAATCTATAAAGGTATTTACAGAGCTATTAAATCTTCTTCATTCGTGGAGATCTTCTTGTATGCAGACCTGGCCATAATTTGTAATCTGAAAATTAACAGAGATCAAAATCCAAGTTTGACAACAAGACAAATTTGTATTTTCGGAGTTCTCTGGCTGACTGACAGTCCTCAAATCGATCACAGCGCAGAATTCGGTTGATATTGCCCGCTCACGCAGATAATTTCGCTAAATCAAAAGGTCAATCGAAGGCATTTTCCGTCAACGTTTTTCGTTTAGTAGTGCTCCTTTCTGAAATATCCAAGGTTTGAAACAGTTTCGACACATAGGAAACGATTTTACCAACTAAACTAGTGGCAGTCAGGGATCAGTGAGGCGTGTTCCATACCCGTGTGGGGAAAAAGAGGGAACTTAAGGAATTTGTTGGCTGGGTGAATAAGGGACAAATTGGAGCATCAATAAATAGAACTTTCTTGATTTTAATTAACGCTCACTGATAGAATTCATGACTGATAGAAGCGTTGATGACGATTAAAACTAAGATGGTTACGTTTTCTTAAAGAATGCCACTGATCAGTTTTCTCTCTGTTATGGTTTAGTGAGGATACCGTGGGCGATGGAATGAATATTCCCGAAATCCTTTGCAATTTCTTGTGTCAAGTTTTTCTTAGCACGAGAACATATTTTACGAAAGACATCAATTTTTCAAGGCTTTCAAGAATTCAATGACTGGCCGTTGTGAGCATGGACTGGGACTGGGCGCCAAAATGGAGTAGTCGTGTTAGGTTGTCGTCGCTCTGATGCTGCCTTGTCTCAAACTAATTAGAAGACCTTTTCTTTTCCTTTTCGTCATGCCTGCCGAAAAGCCAGCAAGACAAGAGGCAAGCTTAAGTAGTGAAGATGAAAAAACGCCGCAATGTGAACACGTGGACGACGCCATCTTGGAAAGCATAGCCGAAAAGTTAAAGAAGATAGACGTGCTGACGATTGAAAATACCGTGGGTGGAAAGAGGGCTAAACTCTATGATAGAAGACCTACAAAAGGTAAAGACGGATGTAGACTTTAAAGCAGATCATGCCACTGTCAAAGCGCTGAAAAATGAAATCGAGGAATTGCAAAACAGGTCAAGGGGGAAACAAATTAGTCTTCTACAATATACCAAAGAAAGCTGAAGGAGGAGATTGCATCTCCCTTATACAGGATTTTATCACGCTGCCGTATGGGCCTCGAAACGATTTGTGGCCATGTCGAGCTGGAGCGGGCGCACTGCACGCCAAGCAAACGCCTTCTGCTAGGGACAAGTGCCCCAGGCCGATATATGTCGCTTCCCTGCGATACAGGGATCAGATGAAGATACTAAGAAATGCTGCCGCCCGCCCATCTGAAGGATAACCCGTTAAGGATAACCGGCGGCGGCAAGAGCTGGTGCCCTACAGAAAGTTTCTAAAGAAGAAACTTGGCGTCAACGGGAAAGTCTACATCGCATATCCGGCAGTACTGAAATATGTCGATGTCAATGGCCGCCACAGAGCTGTAGGAACAGAAGAACTAGCAAAACTACGCCATGAAATGGAAGAGGCAAACTGATTTAACAGAGCAAAGCCGGCGGAGCGATACTGATCAACAACAACTTTGATCTCACGGCATTCTGTCCATTTCTGGAGTTAAAAGAACTTCTACAGGGAATGTCTGTAACTTGTTTCATAACGCCATAACATGTGATTTTTGTCTTTTTGTTGTAAGTAATGTAGTGGTTTTTCCAGGCTTGAGCTCAGGAAGGCTCAGTTCTGTATTGTGCAACTATTAAGTTATCGATATTTGTGGTGTTATTATGAATAAGTTAAGTTTTACTATGTTAAATGTTAGGAGTTAAAACAGTTTAAGAAAACGAAGAGCTATCTTTAGGCAACTAAAGAACTTTCTTACAAGAGACAAGCTGATCAACAGTTACGGCTGGGTAGAGAAGGGGGTTTCCTTAATTGACGTCACTGAAGTTTGGTTAAAAATGTCTTACTGCGTGCAGCCACGCGAAACATGTCTCGTCTAACAGCCTCGAATTTGCGTATCCTAGCTCTTGCTGACGTCACTCACTACTAAATACCTCTTAAGGTGGCCGAACACAGTTTTCGCACGTGCTTTTGCTGATGCAATATTTAACACGTGCACAAGGATTTCACAAACATGCCGTCAGTAGAGCGATCATTTTATTTACTCAACACCCGCACTATCTGTGTTAATTTTCTCTATAATTGAACGCAGTGTATTGATGGCTTTAGTCTTTTATTACAAAGATATGCTAGAAAAGGTAACGATGCAAAGGACCCAGCAATTTTCAGGTTTTGTTTGTTACCGAAAGAACCCAGTTAAATGCAACGCATGCGCATTTACTCGAAAATTTGAGACCGATTGCTTTAGCAGAAACATGCCGATTTCGAACGATCCAGTCGTTAGAATTTCAAGAAATTTGGCAGAAAAATAGATCAGAGACCACGTGAATGATCTATCAAAAAAATCTGAATTTTGACATAGGGGATAATAAATACTTCTGTAATCAACCTTGACTCTTGCAAAAAATGGGCGCCAACGCATAAGTAGTAAACATAGGTACTTGAAAACTGTATTCGGCCACCTTAAGAGCTTTATTTTACATATTGCTGATTATGCATGTGTTATCTGGGGCGCGATATATCGCAGTACACCTAGATCGGATCCTTAGAGTACAGAAATACGCGGCAAGAGTCATTCTTAATATCAAGCGTCCCCAAGATGTCCCATCGTCTGAGCTGTTCTACAAATTCAACTTTTCATAAATTTAGCCCTAATTATCTACATAATAGATTTGAATATGTTAAAGACAAACATCAGATCAACACAAGATCAGCCGCATGGAAACTTGTTCAAACCTAAGCTATCTTCTAAGAGAGGACAAAAATCTTTCCAGTACAGAGGAGTACACACTTGGAACAGTTTATCTGTAGACACTTGAGACTATTGCCTAGACCAGTTTAAAAAATATGTAGCTGGAACTGTTTGTAAATAATATATTCTTGTATATTATATATTTTTATTTTTTATCCTTGTAATTTCAAATTTTTAAGCTTCGATCAGTTTTTAATTTACTTAACTTAGTGTAAGCTGGTAATATCCTCTGTAAATATTGTTTTTATTTTATTATTTAAAATTATTATTACTATTATTATTATTATTATTATTATTATCGGTTTGTTCTCAGATGCGAAGGAGCGTATTGTCAGCTAATATACATAATATATTTAATTTACCCTGAGTTACTATTGAGCTATGTACTACGAGGTTTAATCGACAATAAAGAAGACAAGATAGTTCCAGATCTTTGAGAGTCCTTACTGATTTACTGTCTGGCTGACGAGAGACAACGACCCTGTACTTTTGGCATTGAGAACGAGTGCCGTGCAGCGAGCCTGTGCTCTTCCGAGCTTTCCCCAATTCAAGTCGGTCCACAGTTATCAGCACCTAAGCTGATAGTCCATGTCCGTCCCTCGCGCAGTTCCGCGCGAAAAACCTTTCGTTACGAAGGGCAACCGCGACGGCATGTACTAAAACCCGAAACACCGAAACGAAACCTCCGGAACAACCGAAACGAAACCACCGGAACCACCGGAACAACCGAAACACCCGCAAAACAAGACGACGAGAACCACAGAAAGTACCGAAAGTGATAAAACAGACTGTTTCGATTACTGAAACATGTGCTTCGTCTACAAATAACGGCAGATCAACTGGGATGGATAATCTAGGTCCACAGCGTTTGCCTGAGTACTAAGGTGAGTTTATTAAGCATCTATGCATTCATTCTGGATAGCTTTGCAAAGATTTGTTTTTACGTAACGGTACTCAAATAGAAAACGTTTTCTTTTTTCCAATTTAGTAACCTAAGTAAAATCATTTGAACATCGGAAGAGAGTTAATGAGAACAACTTTCTGAATAGTGCTCTTCGCGTTCTCAGTTTCAACGGTTGCCAGTATCAATGTCAATACTCGTTTCCTACAGCAAGTAACAGTTGAATAGAATGTAAACCACAACTTCCTTTTATTATTATTATTATTATTATCATTATTGTTATTATTATTATTATTATTATTATTATTATTATTATAATAAACCAACATGTGACTCGCCGCTGAGAAGTTTTTTGGCAATCATTAGGACGTGCATTTTTTCCTACAGAATCATCTCAAACTCGTTAATGAGCCATTCCCAATGAACAGCTGTCAGCTTTGGCTTAAGCATGTGTGAGACGTTGAGCATCGATGGTATGAAGTCGCCATGCTTCATCTTAACACACTGGCGGTCGTTTGTTATGTGAACTGTGCCATCTGGCTTCCTGTAGACACGATACTCCCTATTCACAATACAAAGATCATGTGGGGGAGGTGGCACTGCAGGTGGAATGCGAATTATCCCGCCACAATCATAGCACACCCTCACCTGAGTGCCCGCCAGCGGCTCGGCTCTAGGGACCGACATTGTGTCAGAAGAACAGTTTTACGTTATAATGGCATTGAATATTCCTTTTATGTTTGGGTTAAGCAAACGAACCATTGTCGCAATGTTTGTACCTATGCTTTATTGCTTATTGTGTTTTCGGTATAATTGAGTTGAAAGTTTTTATGCATTCACAACGAATTCGAGAAACTGGAATTCATCAAGTCTCAAGATTGTTTCGTTACTAAATCTATAAAATAACGACGTTTCGTTGTTGTTACTGTTTGCCTGGGGACCAGTAATTATCAATTTCTTGAGGTGGCCTGCACATTTTTTTCTCTATGATTTGTAGAGCTGAGCTTGTCCCTCGGCGCGGATATTTGATATCAGACCATACGATATCTCACAACCCTTTTCAGCGCTAGTCTAGCACTATGGTCATAAAGATTTCAATTTTTTTTGTGCGTGAGAGAGATTACTGAAACATACTCAGGCAAACGCTGTGGACCTAGATTATCCATCCCAGTTGATCTGCCGTTATTTGTAGACGAAGCATATGTTTCAGTAATCGAAACAGTTTGTTTTATCACTTTCGGTACTCAGTTCTGTGGTTCTCGTCGTCTTGTTTTGCGGGTGTTTCGGTTGTTCCGGTGGTTTCGTTTCGGTTGCTCCGGTTGTTCCGGTGGTTCCGGTGGTTCCGGTGGTTCCGGTGGTTCCGGTGGTTTCGTTCCGGCGGTTTCGTTTCGGTGTTTCGGGTTTTAGTATATGCCAACCGCGACATATACATCCTCGCTAACTTCGTTTCTCTATATATTTGTTTTCTCAATATGGTCGAGCTCTCTGTCTCTCCGCCTACTGATTTATGTGCTCGCTAATTTGTTTCCCGCGCGCGTTTCTACGTGCCTGTATTTAACACATTTGCACGGCAGTTTTCTAACAGCAACCCTGAACCAGCCTTGTCAGCGTTTAGCGTGCAAAGAGTTCAGTTATTACTTACCAGCTTAATTTACCATTGAAGATAATCTGGCTGAACTCGATTTGCTCAAACTACTCCGCTTGAAGACGGTGCATAAGATCCTGTATCGTCTGACTTGAGACATAATATTGAATTAAACATTGTTTTTACGGACTAGTGCAGTTGCGCCTCCCGCCAGAATGTAACTGAATATATTTTGGGATTCAAAATTCTCTGTTGTTAAGTAAATTAGGTGGTGATACAAAATTATTTGCTTTTAAGTGAATTCGCTGGTAAAATGAGCAAGATAACCGTCAGGCTATGATGCAAAGCCCATCGCACGTGGATATGTTACCAGTTGCAGCCAGAACGAAGGAGTTCGCTCCAGAAATTACTAACCCGCCGAAAAAATTCATTTTGGGCGGGAGTTTACGCACGCGACTTTGCATATTAATGTACGTTTTTAACCATGAGCACGGAACTGTGAATTAAGCCATGTCGTCTTTCTTGCATACATTCGAGTTCACTGAGGTGAGTTTTTTGCTTAGCAATTGAAACAAGCGTTTCGTGCCTGACTCCTCTCCAACCAGATTATTCTTTATGAGAATTACGACAGAAACAATTCGCTTCAGCAGTGTCCAATAAATCCGGTGAATAAATAAATATAGGAACAACAATAGTTCTTGCTTATTTGTTCTGTAATTGTAAAAAAACCCGACAGGTTTCGAATAACTCCTAGTTATACATTTGGTCCGGTTGATCCTAAAAAGTGGATAATGCTTTCCATTTGGTAAATCACTATCCAGTCAAGCATTACTCATTAGCGACTGTTTGAAGGGAAATATAAACAGTTTTTCATGTGAAATTTTAGTTCGTATTAACAATGATTTAGTAATACATAGACAAGTAAAACAAGCGATATAATGTCCCGTCGTTTCGGCGACTTCATGACGCCATTATCAAGGGTACAAATGAGCATAAAATTAACAAACGCGAGATCAAGAGTTATTTACATAGCGGAGGTGGCTACACAAATACTTTAGCACGGATAGAATCCGTTTGCACGTTCAAACTCGGTGTTTATTGTTTGATGTAAAGCATCTCGTTGACAAGACAATCGAATTTGTTCATGCATTTCTTGAGAACTTATGAAACAGCTAAGGAGGTCCTCAGGGACAGCACCCGCGTGGTCGTTGTCATAGCGCTTGCATACTGAAGATGACGTGCTTTTATAAGTTATTTTCAAAAGTTCTAATGCATTGTTTACAACCATAGATCAATTATAAGGAGAAAAAATACACAAAAAATAAAACATACATTCTACAATCTAATTTACAAGTTATTTTACAAAATGCCCAATAGAAAGGAAAAAAATCCATGGACTAAATAGAAATTAACAAAGGAGAAAATACACCCCCCCCCCCCCAAAAAAAAAGGAAAAAAGAAGAGAAGAGAGAAACAGAAACACACGTGTGTGTTGGTGCCATGTATTTTTTTTTGCATGTAGGGTTTGTAGTGGGTTTTTAATTAGTGACCCATTTTTTAATGACCCATCAAACTCGAAGTCTTGGAAAGTCACGGAAACTGTTTCGAGCCACCTTAAGGTTTGTTTTGGATCATGGCACTTATCATGTAATATAATCTTATCTTTGTAAGGGGTGGCACTGGTTGGCAAGATGTGGGGCACAATTTTAAACTGAAGAGGTGTGTGGAAAAAAATCCCTAAGTGACTCTTGATCTCATGTCAAACTCTCCTTTTTTTTCGTAGAATAAAGCTGAAAAGCAATTTTCTAGGAGAATCTTCCAGTCCATGAGATGTCACGTGGGGTCTTTTTCCATACAACCCTTGAGTTTAAATATGGCAAGCCTTATATCATTTGTCACTTTGAAGGGAATAATATAATAGATTTAGTTTGTTTGGGCTTTTAGTCTAGTCTAGTTTAGTTTAGTCTGTGTATTCTAACAAGCTGTGACAGGGCTCGAAATTAACAAAAAAATCGTCAAGTGGCCATTTGGCAACTATAAGTGGTAAAAAATAGTTGCCAAATGTAAAGATCATAAAATCAAAATGTAGGCATATATGACATTCTCAGGGCTTGCAATGTGAGCCGTGGTCAAGATGTCCACATGGGACATCTTGACCACGGCTCACTCATGGACAAAGAGGAAAATTAAAGAGGCATTTTACATCGCACGCTTCAACCCAGTCCTAAACAAACAAGTCCAATCATTCCATCTCACTCTATACCCCATGGGAACTGGCATTACGTAACCACAAATATAAAACAGTTGGTTTATGCAATTTTATCACTCTGAAGATGATCGCAAGATCGAAAACGTTTAGTCAAACATTTTAACAGTTTTTACCTTTTACTATTTTATAATTTTTTAAAAGATGTTACTGAGGGACTACTCCTGATCGCATAGGGCAGTAAATTCCATAGTTGAGGAGCAGCAACAGCAAAAGATCGATCTCCTAACGTTGTTAAGGTCTAGCTTGAATTTCACAGGGTTTAGAAGCAGTCCATCACGGTCAGAGGGTAACCTGTATTTACATGCTTCTTTAAGATTAATAAGTTCCTGGAGATAAAAAGGCGCTAAGCCATTGATAGCCTTATACGTTAACAATAATATCTTAAAGTCAATTCGGAATTTAACTGGCAGCCAGTGCAGATTATACAGCAGCGGTCAATCCATTATATTGGATTGTACTTAAGTGATTATATTGGTGTGCTGAAGGAGCTGGAATGGCTTGATTTGAGAAACTATAAGCTGTCAGTTTTATTAAATTTGTTGTGATAAAACTGACAGCTTCTTGTTTCTCAACATCTCAAGTAACTCTTGAGACTGGACTTGAGTTATAACAAATTGAATACCTGTACATTATGTGATTGTATTGGTTGATATTCATAAGCTGAAGGACCTAGTATGACTGGTTGTGACTATTGATCCTCCAACATTGGAAGACATAAGAAAGGTTGTGAAGTTACAGAATAAGGCGTTCACCAGAGATGTTACAACTGAAGATAAGAAATGCCCACATTTATTTCTATACAGGTTATGTCTTGTGAATTGAAACAAAATTTGTACATGTAACGTTTAACTTACAAATTACATACATTACATGCTGCCAGAAAAGAATGGTAATTAAATGTAGCTTATTCAGATTATTATTGTAGAACTTTTAACTTAACCTGTATATTTTAGGCACCCCCTTGCTGTTCATGAGCAGCAAAACATTTTAAAAATATAAACAGACTTTTTATATTGTAAAAATAATTTATTATTGTAATTGTTCATTGTATAGCGGGTGACCCGAAAACACTGACCCCCGGTCCACGGACCCCACTACGGACCAGTCCGCGGACTACCTACGGACCGGTCCACGGACTACCTACGGACCGGTCACCGGACTACCCCTACGGACCCCTCTACGGACCACCCGCCAAATAAAATAAAAAACAAAAAATTAAAGATTTCACTTACCGCTTGTCCAATAGATCACTCGTGTCGGCGAAATTCGAGTTTTACGCTGGGTAAATGTGACAGACCGGTTAACAGACCTGGCTGGGTTCAGTCTCGGACGCAAGTTGCATCATTGCACGTTGTCATTTTTTTCCCTGTGGCTATATATAAAAGACCAGGAAATCTCCGAGAAGCCTCGAAACTTGATCTCTTTTGCAGCCCGATTAAGCCACAAACAGAAGATAAGAACTTTCCCTCTTTTTTCCATTTGCATCTCTTCGCCCCGAAAACGGCTTTTATTATTTGGGGGTTTTCAATATACAATGAAAATGTAAAGTGTGGTGACGAAAGTTAATCACATCCTTGTACATGTTTTGAGCTACTCAGTTTTGTGATGTAGATGCTACATTGAACATTCAGTTTAGTCATGTGAATATTTCATCAGTCATAAAATACAGAATCAGTATACATCTTGCATTGCATTTAGACAGCTGTAAAAGTAGATTTCAGTAATACACAAAAAGGAGACATTTCTGTACAGTTTCATTACGGAATTTATTTTCAAAAGTCTCATTGATAAAATTATCCTGCGCCTTTAAGGGGCAGTTACACCTAAGAAAAGCTAAGTTTCCGATGTGGTTTAGCGCAGTTCTCTTATATCTCTAAAAAGCAATGTAAAAATGTTCTCTTAGTTTTAAATTACAATGCTTAGGGGAATTTTATGGAGAAGGAATGACAGATGAGTGGATTTGGAACTAAATGATGAAAAATGAGGGTCTAGTTAAGATTCAAAATTATCTATAGATGGTGGTAGCCCAGTTGCCCGAGCATTTTTTATTTTCCTACTTTATTCCTTGCTCAATACTCATCCAAGTTCTTAGAAAATTCTGGTATAACTCCCCCTGAAAGTATTGTAAGTCTGATCGAACTCAACAGATTTTACTTGACAGAACTGAACTCATTTCCTTTAACAATATGTAGGATAAAGCAGTAAATGTAAATTGTATGTATAAAACGTGGGGGCCAAACCACCTCTAAAATGTTTCATTTTTTCTTGGGTATTTATTTTATTTCGTTGAACATCAAAACTATTGACTCTTTCTACGCCAAATAGACCATTTCCGATATATTAAAATTCAAACATGGCTACGAGGCTTAGGGGAATAAAACAAAAGAAATTAATTATTCATCCCTCAATCTCGATGTGATTTCTTTTGTTTTATTCCCCTAAGCCTCGGAGCCAAGTTAGAATTTTAATATATCGGAAATGGTCTATTTGGCTGATGAGTAGAGGACATTTTGCTAATTAGTTTATTTGAAAAATGCTATCAAACGTCAATATGCATATTTTTTTCTACTGCATTTGAAAGAGCACATCAAGGGTAGTTGAAACCTGAAAAAATTGTGTCGATATATTAAAAAGTAAATGAGATATGGCATTTTTAATCTTGAAAAATGCCTCCACAAAATGTGGGGTCCCCCTCTTAAGAAACATCTCGAAATTTGAGCCGTAATTTTGTTCCTGCAAATTCAGGTATGTTGTATATGTGATTTACCAGATGACTATGATTAAAAACAATCGGAATAGAAAATGTTTCCTTTAAAACTAGTTTTGACGTCATAAACTTGTGACGTCACCAGTTTTTTTTATTGTTAATAACATCTTAATAAAGCCAAAAATTGATTGAATATCTAAAACCATACAATTTTTGGCAACATCAAGCATTCTATTGTACTAAATCATTAGCCTTCCTAAATAAAAAACTGTAGAAAATAAACCAACAATCAAAGCTTATCTGCCAAACTTGGTTTAGAATTATAAAAAAGAAATATAGCATTCATGAAACATTTAGGGGGGTGGTGGTCTGGCCCAAATGTGGAATTAAAACACAACTTCATATTTCGAATAAAAAAGTAGTCTGTTGTACTAATGTTTTTATGGAACATCACAATTACTTAAGTTTGAAATATAGATTTCAATTGAACTGAATCTCAATTGTTTGTTAATAAGTCACACAATATCTCAAACTTTAACAGTCAAGAATGACTGGTAAACAGTAACATAGCATGAACATATAACATTTTGAAGTTCTCTCTAACTACGAGACTGTCTTTGTTGAGCGTCGTGGGCAATCTCATGATGAACTCAATGATAGCCAACTATTATTTGAGATAGTCAGAGTCTGGCAGTTACAAACCTTAATCTAGATTGTACTGGAATCTCTCCATGACTAGTTGACGCAGGCTACCAGTGACGATGAGACTGCTATCAGTCGTTATTTTCGATGACACCTTTCTGCACACGGGATTGAGATGGTAGCGCCTCGTTGATGTCACCAACTGCCAGGCATTTGTTACCTTGTTGAAGAAATGATAGCGCTCAAACCTGGCAAAGCAATAGAGCTGATCATCAGGGCCTTCGAATCCCACGACACTAGATTTTATGGCCTTAACTTGGAGCACCCAGCACCCTGCAATCCTCTTCACGACCAAAGGTCCCGAGGGTGGTGGATCCACTGGTCTGACTGCTCTTCTTATGACAAGAGTTGTTGGATTTACAGCTTCAGCTTCAAAATTTGTTTCATTTGCAGTCGAATCTGTCTCCAAGGAATGATGCTCTACGACTTCAGCTGCAGGTAAGGATCGCCTTCGGGATGGCGCTTTCCCTCCAGTATTCTTTGGAGCAGTAGCTGCTGAAATGGTGCTCAGATTTCGGCCTCCATAGGCCTTCACAATGTTTGCCACACAGTTTAGATGGATTCCAATGGCCAGACAATGGTGAGAAAGGTTATTTCCCCGCGAAAAAGGACGACGGCTCGACGGTGTGACATCCTCGTGTTATTTGTGGCGCAGAGCACTCTGGTAAAACGTGGCGCAGTGCACTCTGGTAAAAAGTGGCGCAGTGCCATCTGGTTAAATGCGAATCCCACGACACTAGATTTTATGGCCTTAACTTGGAGCACCCAGCACCCTGCAATCCTCTTCACGACCAAAGGTCCCGAGGGTGGTGGATCCACTGGTCTGACTGCTCTTCTTATGACAAGAGTTGTTGGATTTACAGCTTCAGCTTCAAAATTTGTTTCATTTGCAGTCGAATCTGTCTCCAAGGAATGATGCTCTACGACTTCAGTTGCAGGTAAGGATCGCTTTCGGGATGGCGCTTTCCCTCCAGTATTCTTTGGAGCAGTAGCTGCTGAAATGGTGCTCAGATTTTGGCCTCCATAGGCCTTCACAATGTTTGCCACACAGTTTAGATGGATTCCAATGGCCAGACAATGGTGAGAAAGGTTATTTCGGCCAAAGAAATTGCAATCACACGTACATTTTCCACTTTTGATGCACTGAATTCGGTGAGGAAGTGGTCCTCCACTGTCCACAAAGTAAACGCTGTCTTTGAAACCCTGGCGAAACTGGTCATTGCTCAGCACAGTTTTGGCTTTTTCCAGGAGACCGGCTTGTTCCTCTTTGGAAAAGTTGCCATCTAGCGCTGAACGGTCGCTGAGATCGCGAGCTGACTGCCTTACAGAGGGTGGAGCTGAGGAAATGGACAATTATGTGATCTTAAAATTGAAGCACCTCTTGTAGGCTTCTGGATCAGGGCAAATTTTGCTAACCTTTTCAAGGAAAGCCTTTCGCTCTTCTGGTGTCATCTCTGCACGACTCTCTGTCATTTTGTCGAACCGAAACAAGCAAAGTGAATCTGTGAGAACCCATTGAACAACCCTCACTGGAATTACTACCGCAGGCTTCCTTCCAAACGCTATTTTCAAAATATTGTGCTTTGAGCCAACCAGCAATTTGTAGAAATACTACCGACAACCTAATCTTCTAATCCAGCAGTATTTATAACATAGCCGGCAAAGTTATGTGATCAATCACTGAAGAGGCGTCACGGCCGATGTATACTGCCATGTAAATAGGTCGCAGCTATACACCGCCAGCCAACATTTATTTCTCTTTCGATTTAGATAAAAGTCGAAGATTAATTCCTTAGAATTACATGATAACAAAATTGTTAGACTCACAGAATTTTTCGAAGGTTTGAACATCAGCAGTGCGACAAACATTCTGTGCAATAGTATCGAAAATATGACCTCGTAACATCTGCGGACCGCTTAGGAAACACATCCATTTCGCTTATCCCACAAAACATAACCACCATTAAACCCTTCTCACTGCAATCCCCGCGAAAAAGGACGACGGCTCGACGGTGTGACATCCTCGTGTTATTTGTGGCGCAGTGCACTCTGGTAAAACGTGGCGCAGTGCACTCTGGTAAAAAGTGGCGCAGTGCCATCTGGTTAAATGCAGTGCAATCTGGTAAAAAGTGATGAATTCGAGAATTCGTATCCCCGTCTATATATTCTTGTTAAATCCTGACTATGTTGCTGCTCGCTCGCTTCGCTCACTGCGTAGCAAAAATATCAAACCTATCAAAAAACATGGACACGTCACTTATTTCTCGCTAACAACTAAATACTCCCTCGCAACTTTCTTACAATTGGCGATAGAAGTAGCCTGTCGAACCCATAAGGGTACAGAGGTCCACATATCTACGATTCGGTTAAAATAGCGTAATTGAAATAAATTAGTTCTTGCATAATTCTTCATCAGAGTACATTCATCTTTTCGCCTCAATGAATATTTATCAGAGTCTGAGGAAAACTGTACGTATGCAGATAAATTAATATTTATTAACCGAGTGGTCATGTAAGGCTTCATAAATAAATAATACATCAAATAAAAATCTCCTTTGTTCTAAGGATAACAGACTGAGCTTTTCTCTCCGTTGCTTGTAATCAACATCAGTCTTCAGTATGAAATTCGTTGTCCTACGCTAAAGCCGTTCCAGCTTACTTATATTTCTGGTTACTACACAGCAGTGCAAAACCCCAACTGCGATCTTACCAGGGCAAGATACAAAGTTCTCAGTGTCGAAACATTCTTTTAGTCCTTAACAGGTTCTTTTACATCCAAAATGACGAAAAAAGCTGTTACCTTTAGGTATTTGAATGTGTAATTCCCAAAAAAGGTTCTATTTTGTGACAGATTGGTATTATTCTTATTCTGTACCGAATAAGTGATATGTAATTCTCTTTCTTTTACAAGTCGTCTGATGTTTTAATGGCTCTCAACCTAACGCTTTTTATTTGTAGAGACCAGTGGAAGTCTATAAAGTTATTGCCAACGAGCCAGCCGAGCGAAGACGCTCGGCTGGCGAGGCGGCAGAGAATAGTGCCGCGCGAAGAATGGCGTATGCGAAAAAATTCTCGATCGAGCTCTGAAAAGTGTAACTGTAAGGTGTAAGATGTAACAATGGCTCAGTTTGAGCCAATTGCAAGGACGGAACTATTCGAGCTATTGTAGTTTTTAGCCAATCAGGAGGCGCGTTACATCTAGACTTGTCTCTTGGAATATCATTGTTTTCTTTGCTGTTGTGTTTATCCAACTGTGAACAATTTCATAGTCTCAGAACATATCGAACCAGCGTGTTTCCTCTCTCACTTTATCGAAATGAAAGTTCAATTGGGGAGCGTACCCTTTACAAAACTCTTCTTCTAATTCGAATATTCAGGAAAACTGTTAGACAAGAGCAAATCTAAGACACAAAATCGACATGGAAACGAACCAGCGTGTTCACCAGGGCAGGTATGTTTTGCAGGTTGCAGGTTGCAGGTTGCAGGTTGAAAAATGGACTTTTAAGTCTGAGTGAGTCTACTTAGCACTTCGGTTAGCCTGAATAGCACTCCGGTTAGCCTAAATTAGCTTAGGTTGCTTGCGGTTAGCCTCTATATTGGGGTTTATTCGACTTTGACTCAAATAAACAAGTTGTTTCAACCTGCAACCTGCAACCTGCAACCTGCAAAACATACCTGCCGTGTTCACCACGGAATTGAACGAGCGTGTTCATGAATCGAAACAGTGTATTCCTTCTCTGTTTACCTATATCGAACTGAAAGTTCCATCGGGAAGCTTTTTTGGAAAGATTGTGTTCACCAGTCGAACCACTAGAGCAAATCCAGTGTTGAAATCTAGCATATCGAACTGAAGGTTGAGTCGGCAGTGTTTCCGAACAGAACTGAACGAGCGTGTTTATCATACAGTCGAATCCAGTGTTCAAAACACAAATCGGATCTGTTTTGCGACAGAATTAAACGAGTCGTGTTCATCAATCAAACTAGCGTGTTCACTTTCAGTTTGACTTTGCCCATCATATTGAACTGAAAGTTCGACCGAGCAGCGATACATTCCAATACTCTTGATATTAAGGGATTGCGTGACGAACGTTACCTGCCGGTAAACGCGTTATAATTTTCTCTCGGTAATGTTTGCAACAGAAGAGAACCAAGAATCCGTTATGCTGTATTAATAAACCCCTTATTATAGCACAAATTATTCGCTCGTTGGCACTCTATCGATAGGTATACCTAGTTTACAGAGCTATTAAATCTTCAATTGCCAGGAGCGGTCACTTCGTAAGTTTCCTTCAAAATAACAAGCACTGGCAACTATAAACTGAAGGACATAAACTTGTAATTTTGTATCAACGAACTCGTATCAGCGAATTCTTGATAAACCTTAACGACAAACACAATAAAACCGGGGCAGAGCGAGTTTGTTTATCTGTACTGCAAAGAGTGTTTCATCATCGCGCAAATAAAATTTGTTTCTTACTTATATCTACCGCTGTGTTATAAAAGAAACTCATAAATCGATAGCCGCCCGGTAAGTTTGAGGACCTCGGAGGACCTTCCAATATTTTTTAGCAAGTCAAATGGTCACATTTTTTCCAAGTATTCAATTATAGCTTTACTAAACAGGATACAATTTTAGCCAGCGTATATGCCAAATTAGAAAGGATCGAAATGAAAATTGATCTCAAATAAAGTGTTAAACTGTCGATCTATCAAAATTTAAATCTCAATGTTATTTACGTTAACAGAGGCCCAGTTCAGACGTCGTGCTTCTGCCGTGCCGAACTAAACTCAGGAATTAAGTTCGACAAAAGCACGGCGTCTGAATCAAACTTTTGAATTAGGTTCGGCAAGCAATTAAGTTCGACAAGCTCTGCCGTGCTACACGACTCTGGCACGACAGCGATTCAAACGTCGTGCTTCTGTCGCGCCAAACTAAATTCATAAATTATGTTAATATGTTTTGGCGAGATTGCGTTCCCTCGGGGAGTTAGGAGGAGTGTTAGTTAGAATTGTTGCGAGGCTTCAGTAAACCCTGAATTTGATTCGACTCTGGCACGACGTCTGAATCAGAGAAAATTTCCTGCCGTGCTACAGTCGTGCTAAATTGCAATTTAGTTCGGCACGGCAGAAGCACGACGTCTGAACTGGGCCAGAAGCTGTTTCACAGGATAAACGATAGAAGGGCAGAAACTGAGAAAGACATCAGTTTTATTAAACACCAAACATATCACGGCTTACAGAACGAATAATATTTAAAATTGTCATGGAGAAGGCGACAAGCTGCTTTTAAAATACCCCGCTTCAGTTGTTATGCATCGGAAAGACAAACACGCTTTGTACAGTAACTGCAGTTTATTGATCGTTTCTTCGTGACGGCATATGGACTTTTCTTCGATATCCAAAGATTTGTTTTTTAACAAGCCCTAGATCAGCTGTAGCTAAATGCAAAGGTTTGCACGAGCACTTTTGAGTTTAAAGAAAATCCCGCTCGAGTAAATAAGTTGAATTTTAAAACAAAGAGCAGTAGTTTTCCATCTCTGTTTCCTCGCATCAAGATTCATCAAGTAAATGCAAGGAAATCAAAGGAGTGAGAGTGCTCTGGATATCTGATTTTCAGATTAACCATAAAATTTTGCCATCTCTAAAAGCTTAGCTACTTCTGCTTCTTCCCAGACCCCCCCCCCCCCCCCCTTACCGGATGGACCCCTGCGGCGTCACAAACAACGGCTACGCCATCGAAGATCTCACTCTTTGCCAACAAATCAACTTGAGAGCTCTGGTTTCATATTAAACTGAAACAAAAAAAAGGACTAGAGACAGTGTTTCACATCAGATTCACAACGTCTCCAATTTCACGTATTACACTACAGCATTCATGGCGTCTTATTTTCAATTCTATTCTTGGCTTATCAAAGTGTGATAACGCCCAGTCTCTTGCGTTTGATATTTGACACAAAATTAATGCATTGACAAAGGTATTGTTCTTTGATCCATCTAAATATTATTCAGTCAGATACACGGGACTATTTCAAAATTTGAAAGCAAGGATTCTCAAGAGTATCATGGTCTGAATTGGGGCGACAAACAGCCCAAGCCAATTGGGAGCAAATAATGCTAGGGTTTCGAATCATAATCTGGTTCGGTTATATGCGGGATAAAGTATATTTTAAAACGTCCTGAGTTAGACGGAGATTTTTTCCTGATACCCAAAATTTTATTATAGCATAGTTTTAACATCAATGGTTATAAATCACACGGTTGATTAATGGTTTGCAACTCACGGTTATTCTGTAGAAAATATCACGTGCTTTGTAATGGAAAACAAGCCGCCGACTGGTTAGCTCAGTAGGTAGAGTTCCGGACTAGTGTGCGGGAGGTCGCGGGTTCAAACCCCGGCCGGACCAACACTCAGGGTCTTTAAATAACTGAGGAGAAAGTGCTGCCTTTGTAATTACATCTGCAAATGGTTAGACTTTCTAGTCTTCTCGGATAAGGACGATAAACCGTAGGCCTCGTCTCACAACTCTTCATAATTAATTCTGTGGGACGTAAAACAAACCCACACACTGTTCGAAAAGAGTAGGGAACGTAGTTCCCGGTGTGGTGGTCTATCTCTCATCTAATGGTTAAATGCTCGGAGATATTAGCTGCATAAGCTACTATAAAAAATCCAAGGGTAAATAAAAGTGATGTATGCGTGTATGTATGTATGTAAGCCGCCCAAGCTAAAAAGGTCTATTGTATGTGATACATGCTACTCCTTATTTACAATAAGCAAGAGGTAAACAGCCGCCAACAGTTGAAAGGGAGGTGTTTTGTCATGAAAGAGGACTCTGGCCTATCTAGATGTCTGCAACTCGAGCCATTTCACTCAAAGAACCTCCTTTCTTATTCACTAAAGTATCAAATTTGTCATATCCATCAACCTCACCATCTTTCAAAACCAAAATCATGTCACAGTCTTTGATTGTGCTTAAACGATGAGCTATAGTGATGACTGTGGAGTCCTTTAGTTTCTCACGCACTACATTCCAGATTGTTTGTTCTGTTTCTGGATCCACATGTGCAGTGGGCTCATCCAATATGACGATCTTGCTTTGTTGTAACAGCACACGGGCCAAGCAAATTAACTGCCGTTCTCCTACACTGACATTTGCTCCATGTTCTAAAAGGTCGTGATCTAGCTTTCCCTCTAGACTTTCTACCAACTCTTTCAGTTGCACCTTCTCTAAAGCTCGCCACAAATCCGCATCTTGCAACTGCTCCAACAGATCAAGATTTTTTCTCAGCGATCCACTAAACAAGACAGGGCTTTGGCTAAGAACGGATATACATCGTCGAGCCTCTTGCAGATTGATCTGTTTGATTGGAATATCATCGATAACTATATCTCCATCAGCATCAGGCATGCGGAGTAGAGCTGCCACAAAAGATGACTTCCCTGCACCTGTGCGGCCTGCAACACCGATCTTTGTTCCTCCTTTGATGTTAAGATTGATTTTCTTCAGTACTTGAGGTCCCCCCGGATAGTACGTCAATGACGCATCTTTTAATGTGATATTTCCTTCGTGTGGCCAGTGTTCCGGGGGAATTCTATGGACTTTGTAGCCAGGCTCAGATTCAATGTTGGTGTACGTCATAACTCGTTCAACTGAGGTCATGAAATTCTCGACATCCGAGGTTTTTCTGACAACATATTGAGCAGTCGTCGAAGTCTGGATGACATAAAAAAGTGCTAGTCCGGCCCAGGCTGATTAAAACAAAAGACAACAACAGAAATTATTCAGCGTTATTATTATTCATTCATATTTTATGTTGCGGCTATTTTTCAAGATTTGCGAATTGAAATTCCCTACTTTGTGATACATTTTCTGCTAATAAACATTATCATTCGATCTACTTTTCCTTTTGTTATGATTGGTTCAGATATCTCTATGTCACCAGTAAATAACGCCCGCTTTGAACGTCACATTTTACATTGCCGATTCTAATTGCTAATTGTTAAACGTGAAATTTGCTCCCAAAGCCCGTTTAAATTTTACGGCCAGGTTGCCAATAGTACTTTGTACGAACCACTGACATTTCCATAACTTTTCCGGTCTGTCTCAGAAAGCAAAATTTACACTAAGCAGTAATTGCCCCCGCAGAGTTTTGGCCCAGACGGCCAAAACCCGAGGAGGCACTCTAGAAGCCCGCGCGTATAGGGTGGAATATTTCGCCGTGGCAAGAAAAATCTCGACTTTTGAGAACACCGCTCGCAAAGGATTGCCGAAAGTTTGCTGGGGGTCGAAAAAACACGCGAAGGATGCTGGGAGCGGGTTCTTTAACGCGAGGTTCTGAAGCGCGCATAGCTTTCTAGATAAATTTTAGTTTATTTGTTGAAAACTCGCATCGAAGTCCATTTGATCTAGAGTCAAAACTGTGGAAACTAACATTGCTCATCGAGGTCTTTAACCGAAAGACACGGTCACACTTGGATTTGTCAGACACAAATCAAACCTAACTAGGCGCGAAAGACTCGCACCACATTCCAAAAGTATATTCAGTGAGTGTGAAAAGGACAAAGAACTGTTTTAGTGACTCATAGGCTGTGATATTGGCATATTTTCAGTGTTCTAGAAGTCCACAGGTCGCTATAAAAAGTTCTGTTTTGTGTAGCGTGTCATGTGTCGGCGTAAAAAAGCTTATGTCACGTTTTGAATTGTTGTTCATACGGTAATACCCTAGTTGAAGCTCAACGAAAAAGCCATTTCATGAATTCTGCTTTAAGTATTCCTCGGACATTTTCTAATTGAAGTTGTGCCTTGGATAGTTGCGTAGAAATAGCATCGTGTTTTTTTTTGCCACATTTATCTGCCCTGTTTTGAGTAGCGTGTCACGCATGAGCGTAAAAAAACGCTGATGTCACGTTTTGAATTGTTGTTAATAATATAATACTGCAGTTGAAACCTAAGCTTAATAATGCTGAAGCGAAAAAGCCAGTTCATGAATTCAGCTTAAAGTAGTTGTCGAACTTTTTCTTTTGCCTGGGATAGTTTTCTAGAAATAGCATCCTGTGTCCTTTGCTTACAGTAGCTCAATGGGAGATGAAAACCAGGAGGAACTTAAGTTAGATGTGTGTAAAGTAACTCCAGCAGTCAGTTGCTAAGAGAGGACATTTCATTAATTCTGTACTACCTGTCATATTCATTCCTATGCAGTTGACAGTTTTTTAGAAGTTGGATCATGTTTGTTTTTGCCACATTTATCAAATTTGACTGAAGATCACAATAAGTAATACTTTAAAAAACTGATAAATAAACAACAAAATTTTGCAGATTTTTGCAACTGGGTAATATATGACCACACTTACAAATTAAGTATAAAAGACTTATATGTTATTGGAATTCCGGCAAATTAAGTTGTAATTAATGTTATCAAATGGTCAAATAAATGCCATTTCCGTAAATTCATTTTTCACTCGTTTACAGATGAGCACTGTAGCAGTCGGTTTGTAAATTACTAAAACAATTACTCGGTTTAAAGTCATTTTCATTGTGGTAGCAAACTCTTACCGATTCCGCATTGGTGAAGGTAAAGGCGATCTGTTGCAATAGTGGAAGCCTACTATCGCAGTTCCTAGCACCGTTTGGTTTAAACAAACCATCGAAAATTCTTCGTTTGCAGTGATACAAGAAATCCCTTCATGTCACCGCCAAGAAGTAAAATGAAAAATACAAACAACTGAGGTCAAAAATAACTGCTTACGGCTTTATTTGTTAAACCACCTTTTAATATCTAAAGCAATTTACAAAAAAAAAATCGTTTTTTTTCCATTCAGTGCGACCAATGCAGCATTAGCTTAAAATTCTACCTTCAATTTTGTTTTCTTCCTCTGGCTGTTCTCGGCAACCAGCGCCGTAGCTAGTAACAGGCCAACCGAGGCACGGTCATTTCTTTGGCTTTTGTTGTTTATAGTACCTAATACCTAGGTACCTAGGAAGAGAACTCAACCATGGACTGATTGCCTCAGTCAAAAGTTATTCATAGACATTGCCTCAGTCAAAATTTTTTTCTGGCTACGGCCCTGGCAACAAACACATTCTCTTTGCGTTGGCATGATTTGACATCGCTCACAAGAACACCAAAATGTGCCTTCTAACCGCTCGTTTCCTTCTTCGTTTTCGCTTTCGCTATCCTCAGGATTAGGAACACGTTATGGCTCAAAACGGTAAGGTTGAAGATCAGCCATGAAACACGCTTTGCCAAGACAAAATCTCTTGAACAAGATGACGTCACACTTAGCGGCCTAGCCCGGCCTGGTCGCTGACCATTTGTTTCAAAATGGCGGCTGCCGATGCCAAATTTTTGGTTTCTTTGGAGACAAATGTCTTGGGATAAAATACACTTTAAAAACTGAAACTTCGGTGAGCAACTTAACTCAATATAAAATTTGTGTTGGTGATCACAAAAAAATACGCTTTTTGGAGTGACCTTCACCTTTAACACTTGCTCAAGATCTGTTAAAAAAAAACCTGTATAATAAAGTTATTATTTATTTATTTATAAGCCACACCTCGTCCTGATTTCCAACACAGCGTATCCTCATCTTCTTTAGAGACGCGAAAACATTAATTAAAAATTAATATACATTTCAAACATGTATACACTTTGTTTGAAAGAAGGACGAACCAGAAATACCAAAATCATCAACACCTGCCATCTTGATTAATCGCGAGGAAGCCAGATTCTCGTGTCGATTCCTTCCTGTCAGCTTTCTGCGAGCATTTTATGTAGTATAAAATTTGGGATTATGGGTAAAACGTAATCCAAAATAAATGATGAATTAGATTTGGCAAATGTTAAAATGCCACGTTTACAATGCGACTACTCTAACCAAGGCCACCCGACAAAATTTTCTACAAATTTACCGAATGAAAATCGTAGAGGCTACGAATAGTTTTGCAACAAATTATCCAAAATAACCACAAATGTGTTGCCTTTGTAATGTACAGATTGATTACATGGATATTTGTTAAAAAACCTTTGTTATTTACCTCCATAATTTTTTATTTATTAAATTTGTGGACAATTTTGTCGGGTGGCCTTGGTTGGAGTAGTCGCACTGTAAATCAGATGTGAACGTCAGTCGAATATGAAGTCGCGGTTAAAGTAAATATTCTAATTATGCACTTAAGTCAACAATAAGCGTTTTAACTGAATCTAATAATTCTTTGCTTCTGGGCACAATCGTGTCTTGTTACTTTGCTGCAAACGTCATTCTGCTCAAGCGCAGTGCCAGCCATTTCTGCCAACACAGTGCGAACCACACGTGCCACGTAGAGTGCACTAAAATATTTCTAAAACGAAACTCGCTGATAAAAGAATTATTGACCTCGGTTATCGAATCCCGCGAATACAGCGTCCCCTAAACGCTGGCAGGAGGTTTGCCATTCGTGAGAGAGGGAAAGGCAAACAAGCGCGGAGAAAAAGGGCGCTGCTCTATTTGGTGGCCACGATTTTTATTATCGCTAATAGCTTTTACTTAAGTGTAATAGCGGAGATCCGGGGGCCCAAAGGACCGCCAAGCGCAGCCCCATACCCATATAGGAAAGAAAAAGAAACCCATTAATTCATTTTCCTATGGTTTTCATGGCCTGCGATATTGCTCGAGGGCGCGTACGCAAGACGACGAGATGGCCGCCATACTCCAGCTATTAGGTTGACCCTTGGTTTATAGGGTCCATTGGGTATCCATGTTACCTTTAATTGACACCGGTCAAAACAAGGTATCTGCTGACCAGTATCACGTGACTATATCGCGGGCTAAAGTTCAGAGCTTATCGAGGTCACGTGTTTTTTAAGTTCACCGCTAATCAAGTGTTAGTTTTTGATTGGATCGCGGGCTCATATCAGGTTAAGTTCGGAGGACGGCTAACGCCAACCCAGGATTATAAAAGTTAACCGAAATATAAAATTTTTCTTGTACACAAACGGTTTTCACTGCTTTTGTTTTGAGTATTTTGAGGACCTAAAGATTATTTAAACTTGAAACAGAAGGCCAAACAACATAAAAGGAAGCCTCACCGCTAAGTTACCAAACTCAAATGAAAATTCTCGCTTATCCTGGGTTAGCTTAATCGGGCTTTGAACATCCCGGCTCAGGAGCTTCGCTTTTAGGCTTGGCTAAATCTATATATTAGTAAATGATAGACTTTAACAAAATAGATTAGTTGTGTTGCGGATAAGGGAAGTGTAATTTTATAATGACAGATAAATACACCTACCAGCATCTTGAGACACCAAAACAGCCGCCAGAGACACAGCACCAATTAACATTGCTGCGAGAAGGTCCAAGCGTACACCAAGCCATCGCCCACTGGCCATCACCATAATATAGGACTGATTATGAACATCTTGATATCTAACGGAATAAAACCGTACTAACTAAATATACTAATAAAAGAAATTGGTTATAACATGATGATGGACTGATGAAGGTGAAGGCAGGAGAAAGTGGGACACATTGTAGTTAGATCACTGATAATGAAGCTCCAATCCCAGAGAAAAATATTACAACAACAGGCAAGGTGTCCCCTTCAACCCACCTACGATGCTGAAAATCAGTAATTGTTTTTTGCCGTTTAGTTAAAATACGCGATATATGAACAATAGCCTCTTTTTGACGCGAAAATATGCTCGGACATTTGTCCGCAGACATTATCTGTTCCGAGAAGCGAATACTTTTCCGAAAGCGAAGCTCGAGAAAGCTGTTAGCCTCTAGGAACAGATAATATCCAAGGACAAATATCCGAGCATATTTTTGAAGTCAAATTGAGACTATTCTGTTTACTATCCTTCAAATATTTTTCGCCGACACGCGATAGTCTGTCATATGCCAATAACGTCAAAGGTTGTCAGTTGGCTTCCAAAATCCCCACGTCTTTCATAGGCGAACAGACTTCGCTTCAGTTAAAAGAATATGCTTTGGGAAAAGTACAATATTTCAGTGAGTGAAAAACAGATTTTTAATTCCGTGAAAGATAAGATGCAAGTTGCGAATATAGTTACAGTCTAACTTGCTTTCGGGAACAAGATCATCGCTTTCAGAAAAAAAGTATGTAAACTGCCGTAAATGAAACGACCCGCGCTTTGAAGTTTTGGTCCTTTCATCTCGTGTTCAATTGGAGCAGTACTTTAAATGTACTATTGAAAATGCAATTGTGAAATTGACGACCCGAAACGATTGGCCACTGGGGTTAACAGAATGCTTCACGTGGCTGACGTACGATGCGCTGGACTCGAATTGGCCTGCTCTTGAAATCTTGATTCCTCCACGAGTTGGTTTTGCTAGATTTTCTTCGGAGCGCTTTGTTTGCTAACTTGACATTGAGTGGAGCCATCAACAAAGTTGTACGCTTGTAGTAACCGTTCTGGTCTTTCCAGGCCAAGATGCTTCTTTTTGTAGGCAAGTTGGACGTCTCGAGACAACGCTGATTTGTGTTTTGTGGACGAAATGTTGCCTTCGCGAGCGAGCGCGACCAAGTGAGCATTGAGAGCATTGCAGGTTTAAACTTTCTCTCAAAACATCATAGTGAAGTTCATGTTATCTGAATCTCTGTTTTAATACCTATCCAGGCCAGCTCGAATTGCTCTCACTGAAGTACGACTGTAATATTCCCCGTAGTGCGAGCGAGCTTTGACCTACAATCTACGCAAATTATTTACGAGCTCTTCTTTTGTTAACTCGTTAATGGATTGTTAATTACATTCTCCTTTCGCGAGGCTGAAAGGAAATTATAAGTACTCTAGAATGAGAGTGGCTAGCGTATTTTCGTCTTTAGTATATTTCTTTTTGGTCACATTTTAATTCAAAGACTGTTGAACAGAGTTAAACTTGGTTGAAATAAATTGAAAATCTCGCAACGAGCTTGTGTATTTGAACATTAATTTGTGTCGAATTAAAAATTACCGTCAAAACGCTAACAATGTATGAAGAGATTTTTTTGGGTGTTTTCTGTTACCGCTTTATCCCCTAGCAGGTTTATATCTTCTTTCTGTTCGAAACTGACTGTTCTGCCATCCTCACATTAATTCAGTTTAACGTGAGACTTTTTCAAGATTGGAGAATATCACTGGGGAATATCACTCGGATATGCCTCTGTTTTAGCTGGAGTATATTCGGACACGTGACGCGTTTAGACCAATCGCGTGCGAGCTAAAATATTTGATGGAGTATAATTTCAAACATTGACAGGGAGATGAAAGATACATAATCCAGCTTTAGTCTTCCAACTAATTTTGTCTCTTAGCACTGCATCATATATTTAAAAGATAAAGACTGCTTAAAGACTAAATCAATTCACCTGTAAAACTGATCCACGAAATCCCTTTGTCTGCCTCTTGTTCGAATCGTGTCCAGTCCATTCAGGGTCTCGGAGAAGTGAGAGAAGACTGGACTGCGGCATATCGACTCTAGCCTTTTGAGCTCTCTGGCTGTTTTTAAGTAATACTTGGAGATATACACGACTAACACAGTCAACGGAATAACGAGAAGTAGAAGCCAAGGATTTGTAACAGTTGGTACGATTATTGATGCTAACACCAACAAAACAAACTGGATAGATACTAGAAACGTTTTGGGCAACAGTTCGTCAAGGCAGCCTACATCTTTAGAAAATCGGTTGAGTATTCTTCCCACGGGATTTGAATCAAAAAATAGAACCGGTGCTTGTAAAATAGCTAAAACCATTTTGTCATGAAGGCACTCAGAACATCTAAGCGAAACCTGAAGAAATGCATATGCTCGAGTGACGGCAAAGATAAGAGACGCACCGACGAGACACCCATAGATGGTGAGGTTTGTGTTGTCTTTCTGATCTTCTGGAGGTTTCTTTGTTAGCGACGAGAGCCAGACGTCAGGAGCAACTATCATTGCTGAGCAATGAAAGAGGGATAAAAAAGCCATTTATCAGCTAATATAATCTTACGAGAAAATAAAATTGCGTGCGATTGATATGTCTGAACGACCAGTTATATTATTGAGTCTTACCTTGGGCTATGAAGCACAAACAAATTACAGCACAGATTATTGACCAATGTACTCCGCTTCTAAAGTAGTTCCAGTAAAGCTTTGATGAGACCACTCCGATGGAACGATCTTCTTGTGATATTTCCAGACCCCTAGCTTCGTTGGGTAGTGGCTCCATTGTTTCACAGCCATCACCACTTTTTTTCTGTTCACTCTCCCGAACAAAGCTTTTAATAAGTTTGCTATCTTTCCCAACTCTCTGATAGAGCGGGTCAACAATTGTATTTAGAATACCTTTTTCTTGTAGCTGTTTGAAACCTCCCTTTTCCAAGACACGACCTTTGTACAACACAATGACCTGATCAGCTTCTTTCATGTGCTGCTCTTGATGTGATGTTAACACTCGCGTTTTATCGCCCAGTAGGTCTTTGATACATGTTTTAAAGATATGCTGGCCAACTTTAAAGTCCACAGCACTGAGAGGATCGTCTAACAAGTAAAGGTCTGCATCAGCATAAACTGCGCGTGCTAAACTAACTCTCGCCTGCTGACCTCCACTCAGAACTTCACCGCGTTCCCCAACAACTGTTTGGTCATAGTCAGGAAACCGCTGGATGTCTTCTTTGAGGGCGCATGCTTCGATTACTCTAGTGTACTTTGGTTCATCGTACGGTTGACCAAACAAAATGTTTTCTCTTATGGTTCCAGAGTAGATCCAAGCTGTCTGAGGTACATAAACTAAAGTACCTGGGAAGGTTACTGTTCCCCTAACGTCAGAGATCTCTCCAGCGATCGCTAAGAGAAGAGTAGATTTTCCACTGCCCACTGATCCAGTTATGACTGTTAGAGTTTGCGACGCTGCAGAAAACTCAATATCCTCTAAAATAAATTCATCTTCTCGCCCGATTTGTCTGTGCGTCAGTCTCGACACGCATAAAACCCGATGTTTTGTCTGATTTTTTTCTTGGTGAGAATTGAATACTTCTTCCATTCTGTTGTCCAGATTTAAGAGACCGTTGGTAGCTTTGGTTAAACTTCTCTCTGTGTTACCGCTGTCTTGTGTACTTTGACCACGTGAGATGGCGGGGATATTTTCTAAAAGAAGGAAATCTTCTATTCGTCCCAGCGACGCATATGCGTCGTATGTTTGTAGCAAAGCAGAGGAAAAGTAACGGCATGTTGCTAGTCTTGCGATGTTCATAAAACCTAGCAGCATGAAGACATTGACAGGTGTGATGGGTTGACCAGTTAGTATTAGAGTAACGACAGACAACAGGGTCGCCACTGATAGTGTACTGTCCTCCAAGGCACGAAACCATGCCAGAATGACACTTTTTTTACGGATGATGTTAATTTCATTTCTGAAAACAAAAAATAGAACTATGAGGATATATCAAACTTATATAGCGCCGATATCAATGTTGCCATTTTCATCAGCGCTTCAATCGTAAAAAAAAAACGCATCAAACCTACGAACTTAAAAAGTAAAATTGAGATTTAAAAAAGCGCAAACGAAATCAAAACGTACATAAAATTATCAAAGAGCTTTCTGAAATAAAAATGTCTTGAGTGTCTTGTTAAAAAATGCTACTGAAGAGCTGCTCATAATCGCATAAGGCATCGAATTCTATAGTTGAGGAGTAGCAACAGAAAAAGATCGATCTCCTAACTAACTGTCTTGAATTTCACAGGGTTTAGTAGCAGCCCATGTCAAAAAAAAAATCAAAAAATCATCACCGTATATTTGGATTCCTGGAATATCAACCTAGCGGCAGCATTTTGGACCCTCTGTAGCTTATTAAGCTAGTAGACTTGCAGCCCATGGTCGACGCGACTTGAGACAAGTGCGTGATTATTCTTATATTATACAAGTAATAAAAAGCATTGGAGCAAATGTTATGTACATGAGAATTCATTGAAAGAGGTCATGTTCATAAGGAGTTAGATGATCGAATGGTCAACGGGTGTTTGCAGTTATGTTTTACAGTACAACTGTTTTAGCAGACGTTACGAACAACAGTATTCAAAAGATTATTGTTCCAAACACTATAAGAACACTAATCCTCTTAGAGACAGCACGTGTAATGGTGTTTAATAAGCGGAAAATGAAACATAATATAACCCAAACTCGCGGGTTGTCAATAGCAGAAGATGTGTTGTGACTGAACTTACTGCTACAGTGAATGGTATCACTTTCAAATATATAGGTTCACTGAGTCGAGGATCGGGATGGGTCGGGGTACTGGAATCTCGGTCATTGGTTACATTTTGACAGTTTGTAAGCTAAGAGTATTATGCAGATCTCTAGTCTCGGCTGTCAGTTAAAAACCTATCATATTTTAGTTGGCTGACCCTATTCAAGGCTATCAATTAAACCCCACCGAGATTATCAGTATTGAGCACCACATTTGTTTTCCATTTACCTTCGTGTGAGTTTGATTCTTTTTCGGTATTCCTGCTCCCATGCACGCTTTTTGATGGCACGAATCCCAGAAACAACCTGGTTCATTAAGGAGATACGCTGGTCTGAAACCGATGCTGTGCGCAAGCGCAGTGCAGCGCTAATATAGGAAAACCCAGCGAGATATGGCACAAGGAGACATAGGAAAAGTACTCCCATAAGAGATTGCCAGCCAATGAAATACACGAGTAACACTGTTAACACCACCAGGCTAAAGCACGAAGAAATCGACAAGGAAATCCACATGACAGTGTCTTCCTCCATTCGCTGAACATCGTTAGATATAAGGTCGATCACGTGGCCTGTTGTAAATTTTAACAATGCATCCTTGCTGAGAAGTAGCTTCTGTGAAACAAGAAAGACTAAATCTTATACCCCATTCACACCAACATGTTAAACATGATTAAAAGTAGTTTAACTAAACGACCTTGAAAATTAGTTGCTCATAACGCACATATCTTACAACTTAACAAGGTAAAAACCTGTCTGAACAACATATGTTAGCAAGGTGGTTTGAACCTTGTCTTCTCAAAATGACGGCGAAGCGTAATTGACAAATTGGAAAAACTTAAACCTGATTTAGTTAAACTAGTTTAGTTGGTGTGAATGGGGTATTAGGCATGCATTTATATGAAACAAGACTTAAAGGGACCCTCCACTCCTACCAAAACATCACTTTAAAACGCAGGATACAGTATTTGTAATAACGTTAGCTTTAATTTTCGTCCAGAAAAGTGTCTATAGTGGAGAAAAACGAAGTTTAGAATAGTGTATTTTTGTTTTCAAATTTCCTGGGCGCCACCATCTTGAATAATTGTGACGTGTCTTGCTCTTTTGTTCTGACACAAAGAGCTTTTGTCTAATAACAAAAGGGCAACCATTTCACGTCACAATTATTCAAGATGGCGGCGCCCGGGAACTTTGAAAACAAAAATAAACGATTCTATAATTCATTTATTTCAGGTAAACGCGCTTTATTAGTTAAAACTTCAAACAAATTTGATTCTTAAAATCATTTCGTGTGATTTGAAGTGAACTTTTTGTCAGAGTGGAGGTTCCCTTTAAAGTGCCACAATCGCTGTTGTATGTTCCGAAAAGAACCAGCACAAATGAAGAAAGTACTACTTTATCTTGCCCTACATCAAGTTTGTGAAGAAGATTTGTCCTTTAGGGGAAAATGGCTTTAATGTGAACCAAGTTGGGTTTATTTCGTTGAAGTGTCCGAATAGAACACTCAGTATCTATGTTTTGATAAAAGACAAATGCGATCGGCAATCCACAATCCGGAAAGGACTCGTTTATAAAGTCTATCTGGACATGTGACATCCCATGCCGGGTATTTGGACTGTTTTGGTCAGATATTTAGGTTCATCATAATCATCATTTATTTGCCTTTATGTGTATAACAAATTTTTCGTGACTATTGGTTACTTATAGAGATTATGGAGTTTCTCACGTTGGTCAGTTAAAAATGGTTTTTCCTGTGTTAGCGAAATGGCAGACTTAAATTAGAAGTAGGGGATAGAACGGCAAAATAAGCAAACAAAAAGCGTAATTCGGGGCGATAAGCAAAGGGCTGCGGGGAAATGGTCTAAATAGAGTCAGGATTCGTAGGACTGGGCGGCACACCCGCCACAGGACATCCTTAGCGTACCCCTTTGGGACCTAGAAACGGAAATACTCACTACACGGTATAATAAGCATCAAGAAACCAGCGTAAATAAACTAAGGGCCTGTTTACATGGAGGTGGGGGACCCCAGGTAGGTGAGGTAACCCGCCTAGGTGAGGTAACCGCCTCTCCATATCATCTCTCATTTTTATTTGATCATGTTTACATGATTGGTGGGGTAACCCGCTTAGGCGGGTTGCCCGGTCTGCCAGGTAGGGTAACCCGCCTAGCCGGGGTCGCATTTTGCCATGTAAACGAGTCAAGGTGGGGTAACCCGCCTAGCCGGGGTCGAGTTCATGTTACATTTGCAAGCGCGCCAAAGCGCGTAAAAATTTGAACCAGGACAATATGGCCGTTAACTGCCTCTGGTGGAGGCTTTGTATCATCAAAAGTGACAGTAAAACGCCACAGCATTGAAATGCTGCAGCGAGAGCAGAAAATAAAGATAAAATAACACTGACCGCCAAAATGCGTCGTTCGTCCGCCATTTTCAATGTTTACATGCCTAGCGTCCACGCAACAACGTCAAGTAAAGTCACCCCGGGACCCCGGGGTTGTAAGTTTGCATGTAACCGCTGGCCATTTTTCGACCACGGCTAGGCGGGTTACCTCACCTACCTGGGGTCCCCCACCTCCATCTAAACAGGCCCTAACAGCATTCCATCCATTGCAAATCCTTCATCTATAAAAAATAGGTAAGGATAACTATGCCTCAGGGAAACGAGATCTATGCTTCTGTGTTGGTTTTCTTACCAACGATCAGGCGCCATTTTTCCCACACCGCATTCAGCAAAAAGAAAGCATGATCGTAGATTAAACTTTTTTCTTGACTATTCGTACTTACCTTATGGTAAACAAGACCTTTTAAGGCACAACTCATTCTGATACCCAACAGCTCACATCTGTAGTCATGGTGGTGTATACTAAGAGCTCCGATTAAAGCATTTATACATAAAAGAAATGCACAACCGTAGAGTAGATTATCTTTCTTTGGCTCAGCTGACATCAGTTTGGAAATAAGATATCCCAATAACAATGGTTTAAGAAGGTTAGAAATTGAATACACAGCATTCGTGAATCCAATAATCATGACATCCTTTACCGAGATCAACTTTATGACGCATTTCCAAAGCTTAGGGCTTTTTTTATTTCTGTTGCACTTTGTTTTTTCTTTGTTCCAGTTTTCTTGAAGCCGATCGGTCAGAAAAGAGGCAGAGTTCTCTTTTTGAAGCGGTATAAAATCGTTCTCATCCAATGGTCTTTCACTGCCTATCTTGAAGATACTATTCATCCATTGAAAGAAAAGAAGAGACACAAAGCTGACTATTTCTTTATCTTCATTCGTGGAGATCTTCTTGTATGCAGACCTCGCCATAACAGTTAACCTGAAAAGTAACAGAGATCAACATCAGCAGAGATCAAAATCCAAGATTGACAACAAGACAAATTTGTATTTTCGGAGTTCGCTGGCTGACGAAGATGGTAACGTTTTCTTAAAGAATGCCACCGACAATGTTGTTTTCTTGATTTCTCTCTGTTATGGTTGAGCAAGGATGCCGTGGGCGATGAAATGAATATTCCCGAAATTCTTTTGCAGTTTCTTGTGTCAAGTTTTCATTAGCACATTAGCATCAGTTTTTCAAGATTTTTAAGAATTCAATGACTGACCATTGCGAACATTAAATCAGCTGTTTGGAACAACACAGTACTGACTGTTCATGTACTGATTCACATTATGCTTGACAAGTAGTAGATGTTCAGCAGAATTATCCCCCTCACGGTAGAGCCAGGTAGAGTTAGGTAGAGTTAAGTCATTAATATTCAAACTGTCTAGGTAAAAATGGGTTCCTCCATACTAATAAGCGTTACTCTAGAACAATAAACTTGCCTAAACTCGCCCGCTATAGTTAACCCTAATTGGAAAATCTATTATGTGTTTGAAATAAAAGTTCGTTCTCCGTTTAGTGTTTTATTCTTGTTACAAACTCCAGTAAATAATATTTTTGAGCGGTAGCTTCCAAACATGCAAGTCGAATCCACACCTAAACCTATGTTAATCATGGACAAAGGTAATGAGGACACAATTAGTGCGTTTGAAGAACTGAAGATGCTGCGGTGGATTTGAGAATCAAGAACAGCGTATGTCTCGTCATAGACTTAGAGGGTTTCTTTGTGCAAACGAAATTTCAAGTGCGTGAAATGGGTTATTCAGTACTCTTGGAATGAACACTTTGGTCGCCACGCCTTCTTCCAACCAGCAGCACTCAAAGACTTGTCTTACAAGGATAAAACGACAGTGACAGCAAAACATAACATACACAGACTCAGTTATCAACCCCGTTACCAAGAGAGAGCTTATGAGCAAGATCAAGCAGATATTGTCTTACTGCGATTGTACAGCCAATTCAAGACGGAGAAAAGCTCTGTGGTAGCCTACAAAGGAGGTCATGTTGAAAAAGACTTGTTAAACAAACTGAACATTCCTTGTCTCGATTTAGAAACTTGGGGTTGCCCCAAATACGAATAGTTAAAACAAACGATTGTAGAACCGTTAGCGAGTTGTGGTTTTCACTTAAATGACAACATACACTATTGTCCCATGACCGAGTGTCACGCGTTTTGGTTATGGTTTCAAACTTATGTCATGTAATTTGGACTCTTTTAACCCCGATTGGTTCATGAAAATACCTGTTAAGTTTTTATCTGAACTCTCAGCTTTTCTGACGAGAGAGAAAGAGAGAATTAATTCTCAGCTAACTGCTCGAGTTTTCCGCTCCGTTAGTCATGCACTTAACTCCACTTTCAACCCTAGATTTGCATACAAACTCTAACGGAAAGGACAGCTCTACCACTGAAATTACAATAATAGAAGTTCAGAGCGCTATATAACTGGGGTCGGGGTTAAAAGAGCCCGGTTTCGAAAATCGGAGAACGTTTTCAAAGAAAGCTAGAGAACCTCAGAATTATTACGCAAAGCAATGCGTGTTTGTCCAAATAGATGTGAGAAGGACTGATACCGTGACAAGCGCTCAAAGCAGCTTGAAAATCATCGACGCTAGTGAAAAAAGCCATCTTCACGATTAACGTTTCGAAAATCGAACAAAGTTTTCAAATTTCCAGCGAGTTCAAGTTGAATGAAGGAATTACGCTTTCGAAATCTACCAGCGAAATCTACGAGCCAGAGAATAGTGCCGCGCGAAGAAAAATTCTCAAGTGTAAGTGTAAGATGTAACAATGGCTCAGTTTGAGCCAATTGCAAGGACGAAACTATTCGAGCCATTGCAGTTTTCAGCCAATCAGGAGGCGCGTTACATCTAGACTTGTCTCGTGGAATATCATTGTTTTCTATCCAACTGTGAACAATTTCATAGTCGAACCAGCGTGTTTCCTCTCTCACTTTATCGAAATGAAAGTTCAATTGGGGAGCGTACCCTTTACAAAACTCTTCTTCTAATTAGAATATTGAGGAAAACTGTTAGACATGAGCAAATCCAAGACACAAAATCGACACGAAACCGAACCAGCGTGTTCACCACAGAATTGAACGAGCGTGTTCATGAAGCGAAACAGTGTATTCCTTCTCTGTTTACCTATATCGAACTGAAAGTTCCATCGGGCAGCTTTTTTGGAAAGATTGTGTTCACCAGTCGAACCACTAGAGCAAATCCAGTGTTGAAATCTAGCATATCGAACTGAAGGTTGAGTCGGCAGTGTTTCCGAACAGAACTGAACGAGCGTGTTTATCATACAGTCGAATCCAGTGTTCAAAACGCAAATCGGATCTGTTTTGCCACAGAATTAAACGAGTCGTGTTCATCAATCAAACTAGCGTGTTCACTTTCACTTTGACTTTGCCCATCATATTGAACTGAAAGTTCGACCAAGCAGCGATACATTCCAATACTCTTGATATTCAGGGATTGCGTGACGCAGTTTGCAACAGAAGAGAACCAAAAATCCGTTATGCTGTATTAATAAACCCCTTATTATGGCACAAATTATTCGCTCGTTTGCACTCTATCGATAGGTATACCTAGTTTTAAATATGTAATAGACTCTACATGACTCAGTCGGGGTTAGCGGGCAAGTTTAAGCAAGTTTATTGTTTGTATAAACCCATTTCAGTTAATTCCCAATCTGGAGGACAAAACAATAAGATTGTTTTGCATTTGAAAGGTTTGTTTCTCTCAGGGGAGAAAACAACCAGATTGGGAATTACTGAAATGGGTCTATTGTACCAGAGCGACGCTCATTAGTATGGAGGAACCCATTTTACCTAGACAGTTTGAATATTAATGAATTAACTCTACCTAATTCTACCTGGCTCTACCGTGACGGGGATAATTCTGCTGAACATATACTGCTTTGACACCAGTTGACCGTAGCACCGTTCACCGTAAGAATTATCTATAAATCCCTACCAAAAAACATTAAAGTTAAAACTACTTATCTTCTGATAATGAAAGATGTGAACTTTGGAGTAGATGTCAGGGCACCAATCCGCTTGATTAATGTCCCCCGCCTGATACTCGCGCTTTGAGACATTCTACATCTAAGTTGTGCGCTGGTTGGGCTAAATTGCCTTACGGCAAATTAAAAAAGCCTCGAGCTCTAATGCATTTCGCAAAAGTCCCAGGAATGGAGTCCTGGTCAGACTGCAAGGCTGCCATACTTGCTTCTGTTTTGTTTTTCAAGTTGTTCTGTCATAATTTCTCATTTGTGCACATTTTAGTGTCTCGATCGTTCCATCGATATGGAAATTTCGTTTCGTAATGAAGGAGTGTCTTCCTTTATGTCTTAATTAACTAAATCGATAGTAAAGCATGTAGTTACCTTGGCAGACAGCTGCTAAGGCTTCATCTACAGTTTCGGTAAAGATGATCAGCAAAGCTTGCATGGCCAACACAGTTTCAAGAGATCGCTTCAAGGAATTTAAGATCATGAACATCAGTAAACAATAATATATATACGGTTTATTGACCAAGCGTGATTGGAAGATTGTGGCGGGATATTAACCAAGAAAATTATTGGTGGCCGATCACAGCGCTGGATTTGGTTGATAGAGCTAACCATATCTGTGAAGATGACATGTCAAACAATAGTATCAATAGGCTATCGGAAATTATTGTTATGTGTTTGAGAAAAACTTGGGCATTGAAATCACATGATTATCGTGATGACATCGAAAAGCTCCGTTTACAAAGTCTTCAAAATGTTTTCCGTCCACACTAAAACGCAATGCCACCGGCGTTTTCCAGTTCCTCCAGTTTGTAGAGCGTTTCCGAAAAGCTTTTTTTCGTGACGGATTAGTGTGGACGGTAGGCGTTACCGTAGAAATAAAGCTGCGTTTGAAATTTCTCCATGCGGCGTAGAAATTATTACCTATGCAAATTTGAGCATCTGCAATGAATAGAACTATCTTCATATTAATTTATGCTCACCAATAGAATTCATGGCTGATACATAGTTAGTAGTCTCCTCTACTAACTATGGCTGATAGAAGCACGAATTACAATTAAATCTAAGATGGTTACGTTTGCGACAGAATCCCACCGAAACTTCCACAAAGACAGTTTTGTTTACTTGATTTCTCTCTGTTATGGTTCAGTGAGGATGCCGTGGCGATGGATTGATATTCCCGAAATCCTTTTGCAGTTTCTTGTGTGAAAAGAAAGGCGGCTTAGCTTCTATGACGGAGTCCTGGTCAGAGCTCAAGGCTGCCATACTTGCTGTTTTGTCTTTCAGGTTTCTCTCTCATAATTGCTCACTGTTTTTGCGCATTGCAGAGCCTCAATTGTTACATATTTCGTTTCGTAATGAAGGAGCGTTTTCCTTTGTTTCTTAACTAAATAAGCCGACAAAAAGCATGTAGTTAATCTAGTATACAGCCGTTCAGTCTTTTTTCTACAATTTTGGTAAAGATCATCAGCAAAGCTTGCATGGCCGGCCCAGTTTCCAGTTACCGTCAAGGAATTTAAAATCGTGAACATAAACAAGATTAAAATATATATGGTTTATTTACCAAGCGTGAGAGCAACATGCCTTGATATTTTCAAGAAAATGTGTCGCGTTCTTATGGACCGTAAACGGACGGAGGTTGCTCTAGTTCCCTTTTCCTCTTCCAGGGTTTTTGCAACTTAAATAGCCAGTGGTCTAAGCCTTGAGTTTTGTTTCTCGAGCGAGGATTTCGCCAGGCCATTTTTTCCTCGAGGTTCATTTACGGTCACGCTGGACCGACTAAGAGAGACACTCCTACTTTACGATCCCCTCTCTCTGTCACGCAACGCTACACTCTCAGAGAGAAGCGGAGTGAGAGGGTCTACGAATGTAGATAATTAATCTAATAAGGAAACAGTCCTCTTGCAAAACTGATGTTTTCTTTGTACTTTTAGATGTAACCACCCTGTGATAAGGACCAGATGAAAAGGGGCACTAGTTAAGGTATCATTAACTATACCATACGTGTACCACGATTTATTATTCAACAAATTGTAACTCTATCCAAATATGGTCATGATGCTCTCCATATCTGTCATCCGTAGGTAACAGATATCCGGCGGTATACGTAGCTTCGTACGTGGGAAGAAAAAGTGAAGTGAGAAAAATGTCGACAGAGAGATTTACAAGGATTTAGGCTGTTTTGTTATCAATTTGTTGAATAATAAAACAATTATCCTGCTCAATCTCGCGGAATATCGTCTGATTTTAGCCGACTCGGCCTACGGCCTCGTCGGCTAAGTATCATACGATATTCCGCGCGATTTCGCAGGATAATTGTTAAATATTTCACTTAATTTATTCATTTTCTTTAATGGCAAAATGTGTAAATGTACAAATTCTTTATATGAAAAAAGGTGAGAAAAAGAACCTTTTATTGAGTTATTTTTTTGTAAAAAAATATCTCTTAGTTGGCGTGTCGGGTATGTTATGGATTGGTGGTTCAGTGAGTGGATCAGTGAGAGATGTATGTATGTCACACCAATCAGATTGGCTCTACTATTAAACGCCAATCAGATTTCCTGTTGTATAGGGTAAATGGTATGTGAGAAGATTTGATCTCGATACAGTTCAAAAGGCCATATTTATTTTTCTATAAAAGAGGAGGAAGTATTCATATCTTGGGCGCACTTCTTCGTTTTCTGTAGATTAGGCTAAGGATTTTAGCTATGAACGAGATGAGTCTTGAGTTTTGAAGCATTTCGTGAGTTAGTAGAATGCAAATGGCACGAGATATTTTTATTTTTAGTTACAAAGGTAACTTGATACTTTTGTTTTCCACAAAGAGTTAATTCAATTAGAGGTCACGAACCGTCGCTTCTTGTTCTTAGGATATGTTTTAGAGGAGACGAGACTATTTAAATTTGAGACAGTTCTAACGTTTACAATAGTAAGAGTAGGTAACGATTGTTTTGTTCTTGTTGCATGCAAATATAACAAGATATTTTTTAGTTACAAAGGGTAATTTGACACTTGTTTTTCACAAGGTTGTAAATTCAATTAGAGCTAACAAATCGTCAGCACCTGTTCCCACGAGATGCTTGCTAGATTTACTTACAAATGGTAATTTGACACCTGTTTTTCATATATGGGAGTAAATCGTTTGCACGAGATGTTTGCTATTTTTAGTTGTAAATGGTAACTTGACACTTTTGTTTTTGATATGGAAGTAAATTCAATTAGAGCTTACAAGTTGTCGGCTGTTGTTTCCAGGATAAAAAAAAGCTTTCATTTCTAAACTGTTTTTACGTCTCTGTAGTAGCAGTTTATAGTTTTATTTGATGACATCCATTTCAGTCCGATATTTTAAAGGTAAAGAGTGCGAGAACTGTTCAAATGTTCTTTGATTACTGCATGCCATCAAATTAAAGTGCAATTTAATTAGATCAGACTTTTAACGAATCAAAGAGGTTTTTTCCTCTTTCTTTCTATTTACGGTGAAGTAGTGTTGCTGTGCAAAAAGGGTATACTTACGACTTCTCTTAACTTGAGTATTTTTGAGCAAAATCTTGGGGGATTGAAAGGGCTATGAGATCGGTGAGTGGCGGGGAGTTATGCATGTGCGCGTGTCACACCAGTCACAGTGTTGATTGTATCAAAGAACGAATCAAATTGCCTGTTAGAAAATAATTTGGTTTTATCAACTGGGTTGATAATGTGAATTGTCCACCGTAAAGAGATTCGGAAGCTGACGTTTCGAGCGTTAGCCCTTCGTCGGAGCGAATGGATTCGCTCCGACGAAGGGCTAACGCTCGAAACGTCAGCTTCCGAATCTCTTTACGGTGGACAATTCACATTATCAACCCAGTTGATAAAACCAAATTATCTTGCAATACTCCCACCGACGCAGCACCACAGTTTCTTTAGAAACTTGCCCCCTTTATCCATTTGTTCTGACCAGGCCGACTTTCTCAACAAAGCCCAAGAGATGGCCTCTTTTTTTTGAGAGACGCGGCTACAGCGCACAAACTCTGAAACATGACCTCGAGAAAATGAAACAGCTGTCTCAAAGCGACGCCCTTACCAAAAGCAATTCAACGAAGGAAAAGATGAACAGGATTCCTTTGATACTAACATACCATCCTTTGAACAGTCGAGTACAACGAATCCTGCTTGACAATTTCAAAGTGATTGCAGACGACCCAGCAACCAGCTTCATCTTTCCTCAACCACCAA
>OZ026605.1:17133080-17135580 GCA_964020085.1 Micromussa lordhowensis
CAACTATCTAAAACAGTGTTAACTGCGCTCGGATCGCTCATGTTTCATTAAAAACAAAAACCCAAGGCGTCCAAGCAAATTGACATAGAACAAGCGTTGAAAGAATAGCTTTTCCCGTGAAAAGGAATGTACATTACATATGTGCGTGGCTGTTTGCAGCCGGCCGGCCGGCTGCCCGTTCGGCATACTTATCCAGCCCGTGCAGGAGAAATTCCCACGTCCGATAAAGATGGAGCGAACCAGTATTTCTGCTGACACAAGAGAGACTACACTGACGAAGGAAAATGGCCCAGGTGCATGGTCTCGACTCGTAAATTAGCGTACTCTGGAGCTCACGAATTTACCTTCGATTAGTCCACAGTCTGACTTTCCCGGTTGTTGCTTTCTCAGGTCGGTTTACAAACATCCTAAATTTGGAGATTTTTTTTCGGTTTCATGGTTCTCCTTTGGGTCGCACTTCTCGATCGAGGGAAACTCTCCTGCACGAGGCGGACAAAAATGGCGAACAGGCGATCAAACAGTTTGCCGGTGAACACCTTCGAATAAGAAGTCACGAAAGTAACACGAAAAGAGCTGGACTCTGATTGGGCACAAAAATATTTTTGTGCCCAATCACAGACGAGGATTTCAATTGGTTTCGGAACTGGTCGGTTAAGAGTAGAATCCCAGGGGCTCCTCTTTCGCTCTTGTAAACTTGACCGCCTCGACTTTCTCATGACCCAACTAGCTGCCCCTGGGTCTCCGAGGATGCTAACATACATACATACATAATCTTTATTTAACGTGGATAGAAACACTTAGCTAAAGCTATTTTGCAGGTTTTCCACAAATTAATATAAAAAAAAGAAATATGTACATAAAAATGTAAGAGTATAAATAAAATAGCTAGCATCCAAAATTAAAAAAATTTATGTAATTAAAATTCAATGTTCCTCACTTGTTTATTAAATTCTAGTCCTCCAACTTTTAAGCCCAATTCATTTGGAATACCATTCCATTGTTTTGCGGCGAAATATCTGAAGGAGTTTAATCCATACTTTGTAGTATTTACTTTTGGCAGTGATAGCGTAACCTCATTATTTGCCGATATCTTGAGCAATTTCCTGGATATTATCATGAACGGAAGATCTCTGAAACGTTTAGCAATTTCCTTTCCAGATATTGCTATTGATGAGACTTGACTTAGTTGTTTATTTTGCTGTAAACCTTAAAGTTCACCTGCCTTTGTTATCGTGAGTGTATATAAGCAGACACGTATTGCACAATATTTAATTTACCCTGAGTTACTATTGAGCTATGTACTACGAGGTTTAATCGACAATAAAGAAGACAAGATAGTTCCAGATCTTTGAGAGTCCTTACTGATTTACTGTCTGGCTGACGAGAGACAACGGCCCTGTACCTTTGGCATTGAGTAACGAGTGCCGTGCAGCGAGCCTGTGCTCTTCCGAGCTTTCCCCAATTCAAGTCGGTCCACCGTTATCAGCACCTAAGCTGATAGTCCATGTCCGTCCCTCGCGCAGTTCCACGCGAAAAACCTTTCGTTACGAAGGGCAACCGCGACGGCATGTACTAAAACCCGAAACACCGAAACGAAACCTCCGGAACAACCGAAACGAAACCACCGAAACCACCGGAACAACCGAAACACCCGCAAACCAAGACGACGAGAACCACAGAAAGTACCGAAAGTGATAAAACAGACTGTTTCGATTACTGAAACATGTGCTTCGTCTACAAATAACGGCAGATCAACTGGGATGGATAATCTAGGTCCACAGCGTTTGCCTGAGTACTAAGGTGAGTTTATTAAGCATCTATGCATTCATTCTGGATAGCTTTGGAAAGATTTGTTTTTACGTAACGGTACTCAAATAGAAAACGTTTTCTTTTTTCCAATTTAGAAACCTAAGTAAAATCATTTGAACATCGGAAGAGAGTTAATGGGAACAACTTTCTGAATAGTGCTCTTCGCGTTCTCAGTTTCAACGGTTGCCAGTATAAATGTCAATACTCGTTTCCTACAGCAAGTAACAGTTGAATAGAATGTAAACCACAACTTCCTTTTATTATTATTATTATTATTATTATTATTATTATTATTATTGTTGTTGTTGTTATTATTATTATTATTATTATTATTATTATAATAAACCAACATGTGACTCGCCGCTGAGAAGTTTTTTGGCAATCATTAGAACGTGCATTTTTTCCTACAGAATCATCTCAAACTCGTTAGTGAGCCATTCCCAATGAACAGCTGTCAGCTTTGGCTTAAGCATGTGTGGGACGTTGAGCATCGATGGTATGAAGTCGCCATGCTTCATCTTAACACACTGGCGGTCGTTTGTTATGTGAACTGTGCCATCTGGCTTCCTGTAGACACGATACTCCCTATTCACAATACAAAGATCATGTGGGGGAGGTGGCACTGCAGGTGGAATGCGAATTATCCCGCCACAATCATAGCACACCCTCACCTGAGTGCCCGCCAGCGGCT
>OZ026605.1:17140580-17188080 GCA_964020085.1 Micromussa lordhowensis
GTGATTGCAATTGTCGGAAGCCTCCTTTGCGTGCTTTGTTTTGATGGAAGGTCCTGCAATTTTTATCAATGTACTAAATAAACATTTGAAATAAAAACTATTTGAGATAATCTTGGCATCTGAGTTTCTAACGTTAACGATATCTTTTTACACTTTGCTAAAGTAAATGTGATTGCTTGATGTAAATGACCCATTACTATTTTGCCTCGCTTTTCGAAAGCGAAAGATTAACCGTACCTTACATGCGAATAACCACTTATGTTTTTTTTTATACAAAAGGCATTCATCTACCAAGTTAGGGCGTTTTCCTTTACTAAAGACGAACCCCAGACACTTTTTGATATTGTTGACAAATACAGTCAAACCTCTATTAAGCGGCCCTCTGTTAAAGCAGTCACCCTCTATCTATTCTAATTCCAGAATTTCGCTGCTCATATTTACTGTATGTTTGACCTCCATTAATCTTTTTTTAACAGTTCTTCATTATGGCTCCATATTCGGTTCTTTTTTTTTCCGTTAATGTGTTAGTTATGCGCGCAAGCAAACGCCAGCAGGATATCATGAGACCAGTTGTTATTAAAAAAAACATCATTAATCTGGCTTCTTAAGACCAAAACAAAACTGAAACTGTGCATGGCTCCCGTGTTTTCTGACGGCAGATTCAGAGCCACCTTTAACAAAAATGAGGGTTTAAATTGGTCCCTCGCCGACTTGTTATACTGAGCCTGTCACCTTTTGTCTTGGAGATAGAGCTCCTCTATATTTTGTTTTATGTATGACGGGAAAAAGGTAATTTAAAGTAAATAAATCTGTTGTTTTCTTTCTCTTAGATAATAATTGTAACAGCCAAAAAGATTGTCTTTTACTATCCGGAAGGAAAACGAAAGGAATTCGCAACGGATTTCTTCGCTCATGTCAAGTGAAGCAATTTAGTGCTCTTTGTAAATGTGATACCAAGCAATTGAAAGTAACATCATTCCGGTAAAAGAAGTTCGTGTTGTTTGAAGGAAATCTCGTGTAAGGGCAGAGACACAAGACAGATGACCTTGATAGACTTACTCATAGATCTTATAAAGGAATACAGTATTTCAATTTTTTTGTTAACTTTTTTATGGCCAATTTTTATACGGCTTCAATAGGATGTACCTTAGAAAGCAAAGTAAGTGGATGAATGATGGAATGGCTTAACTTTAGACAATTGGAAAGAAGAGTTTTTGTGTCACCCTGTCGTGGCGTCTTCGTTTGCCTGGTGAAGTATTTTTTAGCTTCTGTCGAAAACTCAAACCTACATGTGGGCATGTGGGAAGCATCGATTTAGCATTCCATTGATGCTTCTTACTAAGCCATACGAAGTTCAGTTTAGTTATCATCAGTTCCCCTGGTTTTCCTTGAATGATAATGACTCCCTTGGCTCCGCCTCGAGAAATATTGAGAATCTCGGGAAACAAATAACTGATGTTTTATATCTTGTTTTTACAGAAAAAGATACAGATGTGGGTGCTAAGTACGCCATTAAACTGTGAAGGGTAATCAAAAACGCAATTGATGAGTACCAAGATCTACTCTCTCAACAAAACCATAGGAAGCTTATTTACACCAATGATTATATGTTATTGCCCTCCGTTTAGGGAGTGAATTCTTTCCCAGATAGCCACCGACGCACTAAAGACAGCGAGTATGAATCCTCAAACACCGACGGTAAGTCACTGAGGAATTATAATTGTTAGAATCGCATAATTGAATAAAATCTTGCATTGCTAAGGTTGCCAAAGAAGATACAAAGACATGCCGGATACGTCTAGCGTGGGAAAGGCTCCCTAAGTTTTTATGAAGGCTCGGGAGACGCATATCACCTTGGCTATTGTTCGACGTTGTGTGGAAGCGCAATGGGTCCATATTCAGACCCGTTTGATGGCTGGTCTGGGAATCAAAATTAGGGGAATGACAATGTTAGATCTGCTGTATCGTTAAACGAGACAATACAGTTGACACGATAAGAAATATTTGTGGCCATCTTTTTGCTTAACTTTTCCAACGGTAAACTATTTTGTGGACATCTGTTCAGTCGATGTTATTGCTCTCCTCTGATTGTAATTTATCTGTGTCGAATTATTTGCTTTTCTAGTGGGGATTGTTTTCAGCCTTTGAACTAGCAAACTATTAAAAATGAAACTTGTTTTGCAATAGGTACATGTGTGAGCACAGAAATGTTAAAAATCACCAGTGTGATAGAGTCATTTGTCTGGATGCTAATCTTCGCATCTTACGATTGTTCTGAACAAATAAACTTGCCTGAAAAAAAAACGGACTCGTTGTAGTTTTGCGTAAATACTTTAACATTACTTTAGGCTGGCTTTAGACTGTAGCACACGCACTGTTCAGAATACCGAAAGTTTGCTTTTTTCTGTGAATGCTGTTTTGAGCCCCCAACCTTCCATTTTTAAAAATAATTACTCAAAATGTCTGATGTGTAGGAGATAAAATACAGTGCGAATCCCGGGGGGGACTCCCATGTACAAAAGGACGGGGGGTGTTCGTCATACCTTTTAGGGGTTAAAATGCTTTTTTGGTAGCACTTAGGAAATTCAGCCCCAAAAGGTTCACAGCAGGAGCTTTTGCTGTACCTGTTAGGGTATTGAGCCGAAAAAATATGACAGGAGATAATGTTTTGTTTTAGAATTGGTACCTCTTCATCATTTATCCATTCTCCAAGTGGAGAATTGGGCCGTAGGCTCTCTGCCTTCAGGCTGTTCTATCCTCCGCACCCATGCTGCTGCTGCCCATGTTCCCAAACCGTTCTCTTTCAGCTCTCTTTCGATAGTCCTTCTCCAAGTCTCACGCGGTCGACCCCTTTTCCGTTTGCCTTCAGGCACCCATGTTAGAGCGATTCGTGGATGTGAGTGATAGTCCATTCTGAGGACGTGACCCAACCACGTCCATCTCCTCCTTGCCACTTGCTTGCTTATTGTCTCCAGTCCAGCTCTTGCTCTGATCTCCTCGTTTGTCACCCGCATTGGCCAGTAGATCTTAAACATCCGACGAAGGCTCTTATGTAAGAACGTATCCAGTTTTTTCTCGTCTGTTTTGGTCATTCGCCAGCACTCGCAACCATACAACAACACCGAGATGACATTAGATTTGAAAATTTTGATCGTAGTCTTGTAGGTAAATTGACTGTTCTTCCAGATCTTATCCAACTTACTATATGCAGCCCTTGCTTTCCCTAACCTTGCTTTGATGCCTTCTTCTGTGCCACCTGACTTGCTGATGTATGCACCCAAGTACATAAAACTTTCTACATCTTCAATATCGTGTTGGTACCTCTTAGGGGTGAAAAAAATTCAAGTCACGCCCACAAAACGGGATCGTGGAACCTCTTAGAGGTTCTTTTTAAATGGGAGTTCCCCCTCCCCCTCGGGATACGAGTATGTGTTGCGTTTGTAGCCTGAATACGACTATACTTTTGTGGCTGAATGATGGTTCTAATGACGACTTTCTTAGACGTAATCAAAAGAAAGTCAAAGCTTTTTAAACAAATAAAACCGTGAATAACTAAATTGAGTTTCCATATATACCTTGGTGATATTTTTGCGGATTTACAAATATTGGGTGAAAATAAAAGTAATCCTTCAGGTCAACGCTTAGGATTTCCCCTATTGGTGACTTCTCGAATAATGATAAAAAAGGAATTTTTATTGTAGCGAGTAGCAGAATAGTTTTGCTACGCCCACGTCAAATGTTTCACCGTATAATTATTATGTTTTCACTGTGTTGTGGTTCGCTGAGTTGTGGGTTGTTATGTTGTGTTTTAACTGTTGTGGTTCACTGTTAGCTAGGTCTGTTGTGGTTCACTATTGTGGCTCACTGGTCATTCTGTTGTGGTTCACAGTGTTGTAGTTACCATGTCGTGGGTAGGCTCGATTTCCGCCGCTCCCTCGTGTCTGGTCTACCCTCCCCGAGAAGAGGGGCTGGTAATCGAGCCTACGTCGTGGGTGAACGTTCCAAACCCTTCTCCTATGCCTTTCGTCTTCAACTGGTAAACACCCGTCTCTGCCCAGAGCCCTGACCCTAAGAGAAAAGACTACCTGCTGGCCGACATATTTACCAAATGAAGAGGCTATGGCCTTAACAAGCTTTAAATTTATCTTTCCTTCGTCAGTTTACTGTTCGTCAGGAAGACACGATCGATTCGTCTGCCGAAGAAAGGTCTGCCGTCTCTACAAGAATACAAGAAATTCTCAGCTCTTGGACATTCCACTCTTTCGCACAGCAAGCGGCCAAAGGACCTTTCAATATAGAGCGACCTCTCTGTGGAATGAGTTGCAGCCTGTGCTCAAACTTAGTCCATCTGTAACGGCGTTCAAGCGTTTACTCCGGCAAAAGCTTCTTAATGACTGCTTTACTTAATTTTTCTTTTTAATTTTTATCTTTTTATCATTTTCATGTACTTAGGTTTTAATTGTGTAATGTAATTTGACTCTGAAAAGCCCCTTGGGGACGAGCCAATAAAGTATGTATGTATGTATTCGTGTGGACGGTCCGCCATGATAACAGCCAATCGCGTGAAACTTTCGAGAGACACCGATTCCCGTCACAGCATAGTTAACCATTAACTATGGTCAAGGCCGCCCAAACAAGTCTACTATATTATGCCTGATTTCGGGTAACATTGAAGTGTTCCATGGATTACTCTTGAGATTTCTGTCTTTGAACATACCCATGTTAAAAGACCGCCAATCTGATAAGCGGTTGTGATAATGACGTGATGTCACATCCGGTTTGAGAATCTGAGGTCACGTGTCCAGCAGCACGATGTCTTCGAAAATATGGCGGGTGTTTGTTCTTCCATTTCCAAGGTAAGACATTTTGGCGTTTTTTTCTGTTTTTATTTGTTCTTCTGTGGCTTGTTCTTATATTATCATAAGTCAAGACTCCTTCAAATTTTAAAGTAACTTGCAGAAGTTAATGTAAGACTGTGGAAGGAAGTGTTTTTAGACTTTTTAGAAGGTGAATTTGAGCAATAACATTTAAATACTCCATTGGGGCTTCAATATCACACCCAGTACATATTCTAAGCTACTAAATCACTAGGTTGGTCTTCATAACAAAGAGTGTGCAAGAGCAAATAGCTGTGCATATTTTTCTAACCCAGTAGGAAGCTAACTTTTATGGCTTTCATAAAGATGTTCTCAGTAGGAGAGCAACTGGTTTCCACAGGCGGACAAGACTGAACTGCTTTATAAGAAAAATGTTGCTCTGTATCCCCAGATTGTCAAACCAGGCAGGCAAAATCATCCTCACAGCCGGTCAATTTGCCCGGTGCCTGGCCCAAACTCCCTTTTAATTGTTGATGTTATCCTGGAACTAATCAAATTATTATGAATTCAGGTCCAGTTTTAGCCCTGCATTATATTAATATTATTATATGGCTAGTTCCCTGAGCAGGCAAGATTAACTAAATCCTACACTGCAATTGACTACCCCAGAAGGTGGTACTATCTTGCCACTCAGGGTTATGCTCTGTATCCCACAAGAAAAAATTGTTCTTTACCCCATATAATAATTCCTGTATTGACCAAGCTCTTGTTCTTTCAAGATGGTTAACATTTTGGTCTTGCTCTTTTTTTTTGCGTGGTTATGGGCCTTGACTCTGTTTTGGTTCATAAACATGTAAAAAAGAACTTGGCCAATATCCAGCCATCTTGACCTCAGTCATGGACAATAACCCATATGTATTATGGGTTTTGGACTTAGTGGAGCAGGGCTTGGAATTAACTTTTTTATTGTGGAGCCAACTGAAGACTTATCCCAATTTTTTTTCTACTTTAGTATTTTCCTGATGTACACTATCTGCAACACAATTCTAACTTTACGTACAAAGAATGTTATACAATTGTAACATTTTAAAGGAAGAACAAGAAAAAACAGCATTACGAAATAATAATCAATATGAATGCAGCTTCAGTTATGTTTGCCCATGTTCCTCTTCTTCCTCATCTATCTTTATGTCTATGCAGTTGTCTATGTAATTTTTGGTGCTATCGGCGCTATTAGCTAGGGCTGCATGCGGTCGACAGACATTTGGAACTATTCCCTATCTCTGCCACATTGTTGGTAGTTGTACTAGGCTCTGTGTGCGCATTGTTTAGTGCGCCTGCAATACATCTTAATAAAGAAGCTGCTACATGCACATTCAGAGTACAAAACTGAGTAACTGTAGAGCACAGCATGAAAGTGTGTATCGTCACTCAGACTTAAAGTGCCCATATCATCAATTTTTTTATTTTCTTATCAGATTCTATATATCACCCAATGAACTTCTGCGAAAGAAAAATTCGATTTGGATAAAATGCAATCTCTTTTAGCAGTTTTAAATTCATTCAAATTTGCCGCCATTTTGGTCCACCATTCGCACCAGTCTTCCCTTCGTTTTGAATGAGTTGTGACGTAGATTAAGGAACACGTGACTTCAGGCTTTACTCATCTCGCTTGTTTTATCTCTGTAAATGTAAGTTAGTAGCTCATACAAAATATTGGAAAGGAGCATTTTGCATGGACTACGAAGCTAAATTTACAGAGGTAAAGCAAGTGAGATAAGTAAAGCCTGAACTCACACGTTCTTGAATCTACGTCACAATTCTGAACATGTCGATGCTGTGATCAACGGCACAGGTCGACCTTAAGAAAATAGGATTTTCAGGTTTTTAAAACTTCATAAAAAAATCGCTTTTTATCCAAATCGAAAATTTTTTCACATAGAATCATATGGGGAAATAAAAATTTTGATGATATGGGCACTTTGAAGTTTAAATGTAGATTTAATGTATCTAATGTAGTTACTTTTAAGAGTCATCTCATACATGTACATTGTTTAATGCCACAGAATGAAACACATCCAACTAAAAGGAGCCTAGAGTTTCAAGAAGGACATGGTGTTATCAACATGGAAACTATGATTGGTAGGTAAGTGATAACAGTATCTATTAAAGCAGCCCTTCTCTGCAAACGTTAACCACAAAATTATACACGGAGCTTGCTTTGAATAATGTAGGATAACAAAGAGGTGAATATTATTAAAGGGACCCAGTGGACACGTAAGGGATGGATGAGTTCTTATCTGAGTGACAGGTTGTCTGTTAGAGGTGGGACTGAAAAGTAGTGGATATAGATAAAGTGCATGTTTCTGTGGGCTTACTCGAGTTGTTGGTCCACATGTGGTTGTCACAAACACTGAGTGTCAAGGAAAACAAGCCCCCAATCGTGAACACTCAATGTGTTGTATACTTATTACCATTAAATATCAACCGCGGAAAGCAAAATCTTAAGATATGGTTTTACTCAGGAAAACATTCACAGAGTTTATGAACTGCCGTTCAAAATAAAGAATGACATAAAAATAACAATGTTTCAATACAAGATTATTCACAATATTCTTGCAACTAATGTTAGTCTCTTTAGAGCCAAAATACGTGACTATGATATAGGCCCTCAATGTTTGACTGACAGGCACACTATAGCTAGATCACATGTTTTTACATTGCTCTCTAACTTCATCCTTTTGGAGTTCATTTCAAAACTGGTGGGTTAGTAAAACTATGGAAACTGTCACTTTATCAAATAGTATGATCTTATACGGAATTTTTGAGAATATGGAATACATATATTCTCTGAATTATGCCCTTATCGCAAAGTACTCTATATATAATAGCTGCTTGCACGAAAAAGAGCTTTGTTTTGACAGCTTTCTAGCACTCTTACAAGAAAAAATTAATACACAGTGAGAAATTGCTATAGCCAACAACAAAATTACAATATTTAATAAAACATATGGAAAGATCGTGTAATTTTTTTTTCTCTGCTTTTCTTCAACTTTCTTTAGTTCTTTTTTTTATTTTTTTGTTTTTGTTTTTGTTAACTTACATTTAATTCTTTTACTAATCCGTAGTGTCTTCTCTTCGTTTCTTTATTCCCATTTTTTTTACCTAAATTAAGTCTTGTAAGTTAATCATATTGGTAATAAAATTATTATAGTCTATGTAGCTGCAAATTACAAATTAAGAAAAATGTAAATGTAAATTTAAGGATAAGGATTAAAAAAAATAAATAATAATAAAAAAAACCATTGAATCACAAACTCTGATTGTCACAAACACTCAGTGTCAAGAAAAAAAAGCCCCTGATCGTCAACACTCAATGCGAACTGTATACTTGTTTCAATGTGATTTGTGTGATGCAAATTATGTAGGGTTCACTGCCTGACACTTATGTCAACGCATAAGTGAACACCGTTATTCAGCTTTCGGAAAACACCTTGAAGCACAGCATTGGAATGACAGAACAAAGATTGACCACCTTTTTAAAGTACTGAGGAAATGTAACAGCAAGTTTGATTGCTTAGTCTACAAGATGTTGTACCTAAAGGGCATCATTTAGCCTTCTCTTAACACACAAGCTGACTCCATTCACGCCAAACTGTTTTCGTAACATTTTCATTTTGCATGTTTCTTTTCCTTATTGTGTTTTTTACCTTGGGAATTATACCCATAGGACACGTAAATATCTTATGTATTGTTCTATATTTTATATATTCACATTACACGCTATACTTTTTTTCATTTTTTAACTTGATAATGGGGTAACGTAATGCCGAAACGTTGTTCGTTTTTTAAATGTGTTACATCATGCATTGTTATGGTTTACCCCAGCATGCCTTGGAGGTGAAGAAGATAAACGTGGCGTCCATCTTGTTTCGTTGTACTTTCGTGCTGCCACAACATGATGTCAGAAGTGATTTAACACTCTTTTTCGGAACTCAGGAATCAGGATAAATCTGATGATGGCATCCTCGTTAGGACAGGGAGTCGCAGCGGTCATGGTCCCGCGGTTTTCGACTACGGGAGACCCACAGAGAAATTGTGAAAAGTTCATTCAGATGTTCAAAGATTGGTGTGAGCTCAATGGATGGTATGACAGCGAGCCTCCACCAGAAGCACCAGAAGAAGAAGCGGATCCCGTGCCTGTGGAACCAAAGTGGCTTGCAAAAGGGAAAGCTTTGGCAGCTTTCTGTTCCGCCATTGCTGGTAACGAAGAACTCGAAAACCTTGTACATGGCTTTCAACTATCAGATGAAGAAGCTAAGGAACCAAACGTCATACTCAAACATTTGTAGGAACACTTCATGGCTAGCAAAGGAGTTCTAACGGAAAGAACAAAGTTCGCCCAAATGAAACAGGAAGACCAAGAATCTGTCACAGCCTGGGAAGGATGAGTCAAAGAACAAGGTAGGTGACTTGAATGCTGTAATGAATGCGAAGACCAGTTACTCAGAGATAAATTCATATCAGGGATCAACAACGAGAGACTGATGTCAAAACTACGTGATAAGGGCCACAGAGATAAAACAACGAAAGAAATAGTCTCATTTAAAACAATGTTACGGGTAGCTAAGAACTTTGAGCAATGTGAGAAGGCTAAAGCAATAATGCAGCAAGCTAAAGGTCCCACAGAGCAAGTAAACTACACCTACTCATAGTCGCCCTCAAAGTCGCAACCAAACTGGGTTCAGGGTAACTGCAGAGGCACAAAGACACCCCCAAAGTCCGAGCAAAACGGGAGTCAAGATCTTTCTAACCGCCAGCGCAAAAATTGGCACCTGTCAGTATTGTGCAGGTCCTCCACACCCTCGCTCCGAATGCCCAGCTTCAAACAAGCGATGCTCTAGGAAGGGCTGTGGGAGAATCGGACACTTTGGCCGTGCATGCCGAATGGGGGCACCCCCTTTACCCAGCTACACCCAGGCACACCATCTTAATGCCACTTTGAGGGAAACGGACCCCTTTGAGGTGGATATCAAACCAGAAAAGTATGCCCAAAGTGTCTACAGCACCTCATGGCATGGTGGTGGGCCGTAAGTTCTTCAGCCACTTGAAACTAGGAGTGACCAAGGACCTAACCAAATCGATCAGGGTGCAGTTGGATACCACAACCACTTGCAACACACTCCCAGAAAGACTTGCCCAATCACTGATTCCTCATGGGCAGAAGATCACAAACTACCTCACCCCTAGCAAAGCAACCCTATTTACCTATGACAACTCTAAACTCACACCTATGGGTAAATTAGAGTTACTAGCTGAAACCACAGCAGGGTACCACCTCGTAACATTTCATGTTTTGAGAGACGCACATATACAAGGAAAGCCACCCCTCTTGTCTGGCTCAGACTGTGTGAATCTGGGACTGGTGAAAATCCGTGCAGACGAAATCCATTCATTTGGAACATCACCTGGCACTGCAACACACCAGAAACCCCACCCCGAGCCCCCAGTACAACTACCAATGCCTGAAAACTCGCACACTAGAGACATGCCTATACTTCCAGACCCGATACCTGCACCACTGATGTTTGATGATCCACGTCCAAACATATCATTGACACCCTGTCCGGCCAAGATAACTCTCGAGTGGGTTCTAGAAGCATTTCCTGATGTGCATACAGGGTTAGGACAGTTTGGAAAGCCTGTTTCTTTGATTTAGACCCAAACGTCACTCCAGTCCACAATGCCATCCACCGGCAGTCAGTAGCAAGACATGCCAAAATCAAAGAGCAGTTAGACAAAATGGAAAGCGAAGGAAAGATTTGCCGACAGTATTAGCCAACTGCCTGGTGCAGTAACTGTAACATGATGATTAGAGAGACAAAGGACAAATTTAGAATCTGTTTAGACCCATCAAACACCATTAACAAGGCGATAAGAGTCCCCAAGCATCCTATCCCCCGCTTTGAGGACATCTTGCCACAATTGAATGGTGCAAAGTGTTTTTTCAGTTGCAGATGCAATGTCAGGTTTCACCAACATACTCCTAGATCACTAATCAAGCTTGGCCACAACGTTCCACACACCTTTTAGCAGGTACCGGTGGCGTCGACTGCCCTATGGAGTATCAAGCGAGACAACAGGAAGCTCTTGCTGGATTGAAAGGCATCTGCAACATTGCTGATGATGTCCTTATTAATTTTATGGATGTGGACAAACAAAAGAGGAGGCTGAGAAAGATCATGATGAGAATCTTTACAATTTTCCGCTACGAATGCAACAAGTGAAACTCAAGCTGAACCCACCCAAGTGGAGGTTCAAAATGCAAAAGGTGATTTTCATGGGTTTCCAGCTCAGTCCAGAAGGGGTTAGCCCAGCTCCATCCATGGTCGAAGCAATTGTAAACATGCCCAAACCTGCAGACCCACATGCTGTTCAGAATTATTTGGGCATGCTCAATTTCCTTGCAAGATTTTGTCCTAAATTGAGTGATGTAGTCAAGCCTTTAAGAGAATTAACCCACAAAGATGTCACTTTCCAGTGGACAGACTCACATGACAAATCTTTTGTTGAGTCTAAGGAACTCATTGCTCATGCCCCTGTTTTGTGTTATTTCAATCCGCAATTGCCCATAACCCTTCAGGTGGATGTATCTGGGGTTGGCGTTGGTGGAGCGCTCTTGCAGAATGATCAACCAGTGGCATTCTATCAAACACTCTTACAGAAACTGAACAGAGATAGGCTTTGATTGTAAAGGAATGTCTTGCTATTTGCTTGGCGTTTGAGAAATGGGACAGTCTTCTTTTATGAAAAGTCAGATATCACCGTACAAACGGATCATCAGCCACTAGAGAGTATCTTTAAGAAACCTCTCAACAAAGCACCACGACGACTGCAAGCCATGGGCATGAGACTCCAGCGATGGTCATTTGAAGTGAAGTATAAGAAAGGTGCACAACAAGTCATAGCAGACACCTTGTCCAGAGCTCCTCTACCACAGCTTTCCACAGCAAATCTTTCCAGAGAACAGATATTTCGAGTAGATTTAGAAGCAATGGCGTTGGATAATTCTGGTATCTCCAAGGCTACTCAGGAAAACTTGCAGGAGCAGACAGCTATGGATCCAGCACTGCAAAAGTTTTCTCTTCTCATAATGACTGGCTGGCCTACTGTCAAAACAAGTGTGGATCCATTGGTGCGACCATACTACACTTTCAAAGATGAACTCTCTGTGGCAGACGGCATAGTGTATAAAGGCCAGCAAGCAGTTACTCAAAGCTCAATGAGACCAGCTATGCTTGAGAAAATCCACAAAACGCATTTTGTAGGCTCCTGTATTCGAAGAGCCAAGGTGTCTCTCTTCTTGCCAGGCATGACGTTCAATATCAAGAACAAGAGCATGTCGTGTCCACTGTGTGCTCAGTATGCTAGTCAAGCACCAAGAGAACCCATGCTTAGCCATGATATTCCAGACCGCCCATGGGCCGTGGTTAGCCAAGACATTCTCATGTGGGAAGGAAAATGGCATCTGGTCATGACTTGCCATTACAGCGATTGGGTCGAAATCAATGTTCTTCCCAACACACTCACTGCCACAGTAGTGCAGCTGACCAAAGCGCACTTTGCGAGATTTGGGATACCAGAGCGCCTAGTCATGGACAGTGGTCCTTAGTTTATTAGCAGTGAGTACAAGCAGTTTGCTTCTGAATATGGCTTTGAACATGTAACATCGTCCCCATACTGGCCACAAGGAAATGGCAAGGCCGAAGTGACTGTGAAGATTGTCAAGAGGATGTATCAAAAGGACAAGGATATCCATTTAGCAATCTTGGACTACAGGAATACCCCTCAACAGGGCCAGGAACACTCGCCAGCTCAAAGGCTCTTATCCTGAAACACGAGGGGCATTCTTCCAATGACATCTGCGCTTCTCCAGCCTGAAGTCGCACATCCTGTTGCAGTCAAAACTGAAATTGGTGCACGTCGAATCAGACCAAAACAATATTATGACAGAAATCTGAGAGGAAAGGCACATGAAGAAATTCAGCCTGGCCAATGGGTATATGCCAAACCCAACCCTCAGCACAAGCATTCTCCCTGGCCTCATGGCATTGTACAGAAAGTGTCCTCACCCAGGTCATACACTGTTGTCACTCCTAACGGTGGAGAGATGCACAGGAATAGAACACAGATCAGGCTGGCTGCAGCCCCACCACCTGATGCAAAGACCTATATGTCTCAGCAACCAAGTGTATCCTGTGAGGATGACCAGCCATTAGGACAACCACTGCCCACCATAAGTGCACCAATGACTCCTCTTCCGAATCAGCGGCAATCACCACAACAGGACAGCAACAGCCCTCGTCAGACACGTAGTCCAGCACCAGCGGTCCAGGACAGACATACAAACTTGCGGCTGCACGGCAGTCAGTCAAAATTGATGTAGAGATTACTAACACACCAGACAACGAATTGAGGACTCGCTCTGGCAGAGCTGTGAGAGAGCCAGTCCGTCTGGATCTGTAAGAGACTCAGTGGACTCTTTTGTGTGGACTTAGAGAGACATTGATTGAACTTGAACATTCTATAAACAATCCTAGTTGAACATTGCCTCAATATGTTTTCGTTTAAATTGTGGCAACATAAGTTGGAACAATTACAATGTTTTTTAGCCCTAAATGCATTTAGAACCTGAGAATGTAAACATCTGAGATTAGAACGGTATTTTTTTTACAAAGCTTTTCTGTATTTTCAATGGTTTTGAAACCAACCGGAAAGGTGCTGATCTCAAATAATGTAAAAACTTTTATATGTGATGGCAGTGATAACGGCATCGCTAGATTTGGATACGTAACAAATTATTTACACTGTAATGTACAGTTTTGCAGATACTTCAAGTATTAAAACGACAAATTTTGTATTTGGTATCACCTTAAGAGTTATTACAGCATGTTTTTACTGAGGTGCTATACTCTTAGGGTAGTGACATCAGCGTTCAGTGGCGAAGAAACAGACAGTGTTTCATCAATGTTTTCAAAGTATCAACTAAGAAAACCAGTGAAAATACTTTTCAACACAAGATTTATGGTATTGTTTTGAAATTATTTCACAAAAGTCACGTCACAACATGCTGACAGTAAATACAACGGTTCTCACTTGATGATTCAGGGGGAAGAGTTGACTTAAAAACAAAAATTATTCTTAACAATGGAAAGTGAATACTGTGCTTGCAGAGCTCAAAATTAAGTTTTTTCCAGCTATAAAGGTGTGCAAAGATCGATTGCCAAACACATGCACCATGCGTAAAAAGCTGAATGAAAATTGAACATGAAAGTGTGTTTACCTGTATTGTATGTGTCGTGTTTACTTGACAAAGCAGAGAAATTTACTGTAGCACTGTTTTCATTGGCAACTGTAATTCCCAAAAAGTTGTCCTTAATTTTAATGATGAATCATTATAATAAAATTGAAAACAAAATTAATAGTAACACATGTATATTGCAGACAAAATATTATTTACTTGCACATATCAAGTTTTGCTACATTGTATTTGGAACAACTGGATCACATTTTAATAAGGGGAATATTTATAGCAGGACTTGATATTGTAATTTTCAATATTTGGATAGAACTTATGAATAATTTACTACTTCCGATGTATTTCAAAACAAATTAGACAGCAATTTAAATTTGTAAGTGATTTTACAGATCCTTGGCTGTCAAGGCCAATTTACATGCTCTGATGTTTTGTTAACACAAAAGATTAATTTTATAAATTGAAAAAAAAACCTTCTTTTTCAATAAAAGAAATTTGTATCAGGTTAAACTCATCAACAATAGATAAGCTTGGGGAATGGTGCCTAGAAAGGATGGCGAGGCCACGAATCAAACCAAGCCAATGCGTAGGGTATCCATGACAACCCTGTGAGCAGCAGCCACCCACCCGGCACCGTCACACTGACAAGTCAGTGGAAACACAAATACTTACCGGTACCACATACTTACCAAGCAAGAGGAAGGGGCGGGCCGGGAATAAAGTCACAGTGCGACCTATCCGACAGCAATAACAAAACGCAAGTGACTTTACATCCGAAGCCAAGCTGTAAGCCATGTGGGGCCCCTGCACAAAACCCCCGGCAACCCGGAACCAGAACCCTGGGAGATACTGCTGGCCAGCATTGTCTTGCGTTTAACTTAGCCTAAATTACATTTAGCCACATTTAGTCTGAAATGTAATTTAAAAGAACAGATACATCTGGAAGTTTACTACATTCATAGTATTATACGATTTTTGTTTTGTTTTTTTCAATGCCATCTTGTATATTATAGGAATATCCAGAAGAACATTTCGGTGTTATCACTGTCCTGAGAATTGTCCCATCTTAAAGACAGCAGACAACAGGTTCTGATGTTTGCCAAGTGAACAACTGACCTGACTCAAATCAACTTCTGCATGTTTCATTGTTAAAGCCCTTAACACAATCATACTGATGGTTAGACGAGACAGTCTTATCACTAGCAGGTTAGTACATTTACCAGATTCATTGGTGGTTCAAATGTTTGAATAGCATATTGCTTTATGTAGAAACAGGTTCTCAGCAGTTTGTATGACAGGCAAATTCTAGTTGCATGACTATTATAAAAAAAGACAGGATTATTGCTTAAGCAAATTAACCCATTGAATCCTGTGCTGGCCGTAACCAGCCGTGACGAGCATTGGCCTTTGTTCCACTTCTGACGTCATCACCTTTGACGAAAATTGGCATCATCTAGTATACTCAAGTTCTGCAGGAGGAATGTTAAATGCCAATTAAGGTACACGCAAGGCTTCATTTTGTTTTTGAAACAACCATTTACAGGACCGCGTGAGATTTGCAAAGAAACAAATCGAAGATACGTGTAGAATGTCACAACACCACAAACTGTCTCCTTTAATTTTAATTTTTCATATCAGTTTGAATCTTGTCTTCTCCCCACACTTGGTGATCACAATCACAGCCTGGCACCAACTTCAACTATATAAGCATACATGCAACTAATTGTTGTTTTCCCTTGACCTATTTTGTGCAACTGTCTTTAATCAACTTATTTATATGTCTACCTGTATGGCTATCTGTCAGTTGGTATCCATATCTAAGCAAAAGACAAATTTTCATCTCATCCTCAGTCATTCCAGACAACAGCCCCGATGAAAATTGGTCCCGTGTTTCTTTTAATAGCAACCAAGGACAAAGTAAGTACTTCGGCTTTTTATCATCAGTATTTTGTCCTAGTCTTAACTGCAGGTTAACTACCACTTGTCCAGTAAACAAGGTTTACTGTTAAGTCATTACTTTCTCTTAAGCCTCTAGATGCGTGTCAAAGATTATATTTCCGTTCAATGAATTGAATTGAAAATTGAATTGAAGACAAATGGTAATTACTGAGAGCAACTTTCATCTCATCTTCCTTCCCGATGACAGCACAGTTTGCAGCCAGAGCTTGCAGAGCCCAGTCTAATGATTTCTTTGTGTTTGGTTGGAGATCACTTTTGCTGCCTGTACTAGCTGGGGGCTAACCCTGCAATAGACTAGCATTCCACCTGCGGGGTGGAGAGAGAAGAGAAATATGTTTATCACTTTATGCTTCCAAAACCAGCATAAGCTGCAGTATTTTGGATCACTCAAAGCCAGTGACAAGATTGAACTTCAACCGCCATTGTCAAACCACTCCCCTGGTAGGGTTGAAACTTTAAAAGCAGTCTAATAACTTATTTTTAATGGTGCACATTGTAGCTTGTGAAACTTGAGAGATTAAGGTTGTCATAAAGGTTTAAACATTTTCTACTTCTTACTAGATACAAAACAGAGAGAAAACTATGTGCTGAGACTAAATGAGAGAAAGATTCACATTGAAATGGATTCTATATTGAGTGAGTCGCAATTTTGTTGTGTTTGGTTTCATGTACTAGTCATGACAGTGCAGAATGCTAATGGAAAATTTTAAACAAATCGAGATGTTACTGGTTCACTCTTCAGCTATTTCAAGAAAGTTGATTTGTAAGTGGAAATAGTGCACCTTAGGGGTAGGGTGTACAAAAATTCTTCAAAACTGCAATGCCTGAGGTACCGTTGTTGACGAGTGTTCTTTTATGGGAGGAGGGACACAGTAATCTACTGTTAAGCCCACTGGACTGCAGATCAAGAAGTATGGGCTTGAGCCAACAGTTAGGATCTTTGTGTTGTGTTCTTGGACAAGGCACTTTATTCTCACACTACCTCTCTTCACCTGGGTGTAAAATACGGTACTGGGTAAATTTAATACTGGGTACCAACCCTGCTGCAGACTTGCCTCCCATAGTCAAACCTTGCCCTTCTAGGGTGTAGTTCTGTGGAACAAGCAGACCCACATCCTCCCATCCATGGGGGAGTAGAACTACTCAATATCACTTTAAATGCAACAGAGACTGGGTTAAACTGTGGTGGTTTAGATCACTTGGCCTGATGCAGACATTACCTTACCTTACCTACATAGTTCAAACTCACCCTAGTTGGGTTAAAACTTAAAATTGATGATTTTTTTTTAATTGTGTAGTTTGTTAAACTTGAAAGATCAAGACTGCCATAAACATTAAAACAGTTGCCATTTCTTGCTACAGTGTAGATACAAACCAGAAAACTGTGTGCTGAGACTTGATATGGAAGAAGAAAGATTCGTATTGAAGCAATAGATTACATATCAGGTGAGTCTTTGCGTTTCTTTGCGTTAGGTTGGGGAGATTATCAGTTGCTTGATTTTACCTGTGCTAGGAGTAATGGCTTGCAATACAGCAGAAAATTAAATCGAATACAAGATGTGATTGTTTCACAGTTCAGCTTTTGCACTGCATCATGTTCTTGGACATGACAAGTTGCTTTCACAGTGCCTCCCTTTGCCCAGAAGTGGGTGAATTTCATACTAATAGATCAGCATCCCATTTAGGGAGGGGAGAGAGAGTAGGAAGATGCCTTACTTGTTATCATTATTGATGCTATAGAAGCTGAGATGAGCTGTGTGGGTTAGATCACTTGGCCTGATGAAGACTTTACCTTACCTTCATAGTCAAAACTCCCCCTAGTAGGGTTCAAACTTAAAAATTCTGGTAGTTTGTAAAACTTAACAGATCACGGAATTCCATAAGGGTTAAAACATTTGCAGTTTCATACTCAAAAAGGAGAAAGAACCAAATTGAGACGTTGGATCCCATAGTAGATCAGTCATTCCTCTCTCCCCCCCCCCCCTCCCCCCTCCCCCTCCCCCCTCCTGTGTGTTCAGTGTGTTCTTGGGCAAGACACTTTACTCTCGTACTACTGCTCTCCACTTTGGTATACAAATGGGTACTGGGTGAATTTAATACTGGGTGCTAACCCTGTGACAGACTAGCATCCTCTCCAGGTAGAATAGAAATATATCTTGTTATGACTTACCTGGATAAGCTGTGGATTGCTTAGCCCGATGCAGACTTAACCTTACCTTCGTTGTTGAAACTTGCCCCTGTAGGGTTGAAATGGAAAAACTCTGATGGCTTATTTTTAGTTGTGTAGTTTTTGAAATTAAGAGGTGAAGGATGTCCTAAAGGGTAAACCATTTCCTGAATCTTACTAGGTACAAAACAGAGAAGAAACGATGAAAGCTGTGTTGAGACTCGAGAGGAAAGAATCAAATTAAGACATTGGATCCCTTACTGGGTGAGTGACAATTTTCTTTTAAAAGGAAGGGTTTTTAGTAACTTGATGACCGTGCATTTACTAGGAATAATAATTGTACACAATACAGGCAGACAAAGAACTTAAACTAATAGAGGTGTTATTGTTTCACCGCTCATGGCTAACAGGATGCCCTAGCCCTTCAGGGTTAGGTTATACAAACATTCCTTAACAATACAATGGCCGCGGTACTGTTGTTGATGAATTTCGAATTGTGAGATGAAGGGCCTAATTGGATTCATGTATCCAGGCCTCCTTAGCCATTAAGCCTCCCGAGTGATCAGCTTTAAATTTCTCCTGACAGTCTCAGAAAAAAATCAGAAAGAAACAGTGAAGAAGGAATTGTCTAGAAAACTTAAAAAACTAAAAAAGGAATTGTCTAGAAAACTCAAAACCAGTAAGGAGAATTTGTTTCTTGACTACAGAATCTGAAAAAGGACTAAGCAATGAGACGAAAAGTTATGAACTGGAGGATATTGTCTTGATATATCACTAAATTCTCAGATCAAACCCTGAAAGAAATTTGCTGCAAAGAACACCAGACAACCTGGACATTTACACGTGAAGAAAGATCATGTACTTTATCATTTCAAGAGTGCTAAATTATAAAATGGACCTAATTTTATATTGCTGTAGAATGTACATGAAAATACTGCATAGATTCAATTATAGGAATCTTATCCATAGACTTCTGAAAGTGCACACTAAACAACTTGCTTGGTTTAAGTAACTTTCTTATTTCGTGTTTCTGCTTGTCTGCGTTTTAAGTTGTTAATATCATTGAACTCCGTGTATTTTTATGATGATGATAAACTAAACAACAAGCGCATTCCCGACGAGTATTCACTTGTACATTTTAGTCGAGTATACACTGTTTTATATATTTTGGTCTTTGGTATTCAGTACACTACCCATTGTTGATTGAACGTTCTATTTAAATTTCTTCCAGGTTGCCATCTCAGTGTACATGCAGTGACATTAAAATGGAGAAAGAAGCAAAGGAAAGCTAAGAACTTTTGGGTGTGTCTTCAGTGGATCACGTATTAAGAGTAAGTTAGATTTACAAGACAAAGTTTATCTCGATTAAGTTTCTTGCGAATGATTGTTAGGACGGAGCTCGTATTAGTGATATCACAAAACTCAAGAGTCGATGAAGACATTGGAATTACTGTCAGGTTTTCTGGTATCTACCAAATAGTCTCGTATCTTGCCCGATTTCGAGGAATTCGTGAATTGTGTTTCAAGTTTGAATATTACCATTACCTGGATTTGTTTTTGTAACCAGAATTTTCAGCCTGGAAGCCTCGTTATTAAACTCGTTGAAATTACTGTCTAATTGTCTTGTATCTATTTCACATATTTACTGAAATCTTTCTAGTTTTCGAGGACGCATTGAGTTGATGAAAAGGTTGCGCTTTTAAAAGGGCCAAGAGAAATCGAAAAGAAAGATTTTTAGTGGAAAAATTGTCCTTGGGAAAAAAAGTCTGCAATTTCAAATGGTGTGTAGTTTTAAGTCAAACATATAACGAGTCTTTTGGCGTAAAAAATCTTACACTCTGTATGATTTTTCCCATCAAAAGTCAAAGTATATGCTTGATTTCTGGCTAGACTCTGTTCGAAAGCGCAGAATTTTTTTTCTTTTCGGCAACCCTACCTAGTCAAAAAATGGTAAAAGAGATAGCCTACATTCCGACTAGTTACCAGGCCCTTTTAAAAGCGCAATTTTTTTATTCTGTTTACCTACTCCAATGGTTTGTAATGAATTTCAATTAAGTATTGAAAGCCAATAAAAGTTATGATGAAGACGCGTGTGTAATTGACTTTTATTGCTGTGTACTTTTATTGTCTAATATTTTTCAACAAATATGCTAAGATAATGTACACAATAAACAACCAGCACTTTCTATTTTAATTTTATTGTTTTGCAATAATAAGTAATTGATTAATTAGTTAAATTAAAATGTGTGAAGGAAAAAGTTCGCGTTTAAAAACTAAGACTTTTGGCGGGAAAATCTGAACAAATTTGCACAGCGTTTCCCCTTACAATTTTTTGAGAAAATTTTTTAAAAGTTGCCCTTCTGAAGTTTTTGATTGCAAAAATTTCTCAAAAGCAACAGTTGACAGAAAATCCCGTTAAAAACTAATGCACCAGCTCGCATTGAAAAAGCAATTTTGATATTTTAAGATAGTTTTTTTCCCGTCTCAAATAAATTTTTGCCACAGTCTTCAAATTTCATTTTTCAACGAACCTTAGTGATGGTTTTGGTGCGAGGTGATGCGAAAGTTCCTCGAGACATGAAATGACAAATGGAACAAATAGGCAACAAAAATTTAATTCCGAAATGGATTTTAAAAATCTCTCGTTTAATTTGATATCCAATTGAGCTTGATCTGGAACTGTTTGTAGTTTGCCATTTCATATCTTTCTATACCAGACGTTAATATATATGATACACATGGGATCAATTGCACAGGAGCAAGAACACACGTCAATCGTTGTCCCCCCCCGCAAAATTGCCCAATTTCGATGGTTTATAGATCGTTTTCACGTGACGTCATCACTTTCTAAAATCTAAAACTAAAGATCCACCAAAGTTTTCATCCTCATCAGGTATGAGAGGTGACATATTTATATCTGTTTACAACTTTAGAGCTCATTAGCGTGCTTCATTTGGAAACTAGAGCATTTTGAATTTCCCGGTTATGGAGGTGCGTGACACAAGGCTACGATCAAATTTGTTGAAAAATATACACTTATCTCATGATTTTGAGCCCTGTTAGAAGCTAGCGCATTAGGAAAAGTGCTTATGTAAATACTTGTTTTTTCAGTACTGATGATAAGTCGCCTAGAAAGCCAAAGTAAGTTCCAGATGTTTACACTATTTTCCGGCCGCCATATTGGTGTACCATGGAGGTACACCAACATGGCGTTTTCATACTGGGCTCTGTAAATTTCTGCGAAACATTTCGACGAATATCTGAAGTTTGGGGAAACGCACAGGGCTAAAACTTGGAGAAGTGGCTTATTTTTTCTCTTCTATAACATCACAATTTCTTAGCTTTTTCCACTGGATAGTTTTCTATTTATTTTTTTATTGCGTGACAGTGAAAACGATCTATAGCCCATTCAAGTTTCAAAATAAGTTAATTTTCTCTTCCGATTCGACCGTTTGCTTCGTTCTCTATGCCCGTGCAACAACCAAAGTGTAAACACCACAAAATAATCAATATCTGGTAGTACAAAGATGTTTATTCCTAAAAAAACGCAAAATTTCTTCGGCCGGTTCAGTGTATTCTATGAACTCGTCAAGTGAAAACAGAACACTCCATCGTGAAAATATAATTCTCTTGCTGAAAGGTTTTCTGAAAAATTTTTTTACCCTGTTTTGAACAATGCTTATCAAAGAAAAATTCTTATGTACTTATTTTGGACGTCCAATGACAGGAAAAAACATGTTATACAAAGGCGCCACGAGAAAACCTGACAAGGCACGTTTTTAATACCAGTTCATATGCAAATATTATCATTCTTGTCAACTAATTTGTAGCTGGTCTCTCAAGTTTTGGTTATGATTGTTACAAAATTGTTGGTAGCCTTTTAAATCTTGAAAAACACAAGATGGCAAAATCGATTTAATTTGCAAATGTTTAAGCATTTACAGAAACAGGTTTTCTATTTTCAGTTCTCCGCGATCCTGAATTCGTTCGTACTTCAAATCTGAAAATATCAATTCTCCTTAACGATTGCCTTCCTTGATCTTAACTAGTTCTAAGAATTTGGTAGCGCATCAAGACAATATCTCAAGTCGATGATTTTGTTTATCACTCTCGCTATACTTCTCTGCTTTTTCCTTTTTACAACACCTTTTATAAACCAGATATTGATCTTAGAAACCTCAACTTTTAATATCTAGAGGTTAAACACACGTTGATCTGTTGTTAAGGTGGCACTTGAAATTGAGAGTTGTGTGGTATGTCAGCCTGAAGATATTTTGAATTTATTTTCTAATACCTACGGTACAACAATATGCAAGAAAAGCTTCAATTTACAGCGAAAGATAACCTCGGTAATCACATCATTCTGAATGAGAAGTTTCCCTTTAGCCTTCCAAATTCCTTAAAGTATTCCTAACACTTCTGTTATCGTTTGAAAATCTTCGGAAATCTTCGAGTGATCTCCGGAATTCTATCGTAGCGATCTTCTGAATACCTCGGATGGCTGTCGGCAGCCGAGCGGAATCTTCGTATTTTTAATGGTAATAGGACTTAAGAGTCCATTTCGTTCTGTAATCATTACAAGTGATAACAAAATCGGACAGCCGCGCAGCGGGAGTCCGATTTGTTTATCACGAGTATGATTACAGACCGAATTGGACGACACGAAGTCTTATTACCAATTAATCATAAAAATTACAATTTCCGAGAAAAGAAGAATAGCCAAGTTATGAAAGAAAGGGAAAATTAAATTGTTTCGTTTCGCTCTGAAATTGAGATTGGTTGATTTAAATTACAACTTTGAATGTGATTGGTTGATTTAAACTGCAACTTTGAATGTGATTGGCTTGTTGAACTGTCCCATAACAACTTGGCAAGTGAATTAGTGGAAAATAGGAGTTTTTTAAACCAATCACAATCGAGGAAATTGTAATTTTGATGATTACTTTAGAAATCTTCGTTGTAATTTGCAATCGACGGTTTTGGTCATAGTCTAGATATTTGTTTTTAAGTCTGTTTCAGATTGTTGAACATGTTTGCAGATGACCACCCGTACTCTGAAGAGTAATTTTCATTGTTCTGGAATTTTTCTGCTTTATTGCATGGTCATTGAGTTTGAAGCTTTCTTCGATGAGAATGTAATGTTTGAAGACAATTTTAATAGTAGCAAGACAAATTTAATTGTTGTACAATGAATTTTGTTGTAGCCAAATATAGTTTTTCGTTGCCGTACAGGCTATTTAAATCTCCTGCCTAAAAAAACACCCAATGTTACATTACTTCGTCAATTCCGAGATAAAACGTACAAGTTTTGATCACAACAAAATTTAGATGTTGCCAAATATTGTGCCACCGTAAAAACTCAACGTTGTTTATCCACTAAGAATATTTACGGTAATCATGTCGACCAAAATGGTAGCTTCCAGAATCGAGATCTCGGATTAATTACGCACGAAGATTAGCTATTGAAAATATATATCAGCCGCTCGGAACAAATGAATACCACGAATTTTTTTTCTACTAGAAAGAACCTCGACAACTAATCCTTACAATGTAAACTTCAAGTTTATTGCCACCATTTTAATCGAGAGTTATGAAATTAAAATTCTTATCTTGTTGTCATCTCCAACGTTGAATAATCATTAACTCCTCATGAATTTCAATCTCTTCTTTAATTCGTTCGCCGGGTCATACCAACGAATTCCATCTTCGTCGTTAGGTCATTTCCTCTTCTTAGAAAGAAGACAATAAAGAGAAACATAAGCTTTTCCTTCGGGACAAATGTACTTCCAAGATACACACTATTACTACCAGGGTAAACATAAAGCTTGTATGAACCGGCTGCACGTGGTAACGGTTTTCAACTTTCTGGGAGCAACACGCAACGAGAAGAACAGGAAATTTCAAACAATTTCAGCGCAAGTATCTTACAAACCTGCGCAAAAATATTTCTTAACCATTCACTGAAGCGTTTCGTCTCAATGATTATAAAATTACGACTAACTGGCTCATGAACGAAGCTGAATGTGTGCACCTCGGCAAAGAAAATTGCGAGCGAAGGATGAGACTTTAGGAAGGTAGAAATTGTTCGGTTTGGTGAAGAACAAAAAGATTAAAACGTACACTCACCATTATTGTTTTTAATACTTCTAACTCGTCCTGCTTTACATTTCGTCAAAGGAAGAACATGGCTGGATCCAATATCACCAGGAGCACATAAATTCACGTCTACACACCATGCCGGACTACGCGTTTGATTTTCCGCAAATTCCACAAGTAGTCATGAATATTGATTACAAACTGGAACCAATCGCTGACAAAAACAGCGCCGCATATTTTTACGACTTATTAGATCAGTTTGACTGCAGATCTTTGCATTTTTTAGGCTTTATAACTATACGTGAAACTAAATACAGTAAAAACCGCAAAGAAGAACACCCATTTTCGGGGTTCAGGCTGATTGGGTTCTTATATATGTGCTCCTTTTTTACCAAATTTCAGCCTGGGTGTTCTTAATCTACATTTCTTGTATCAGGGTTTTTACTGTAGTAAAGACTGATTCACGCGCCATCATATTTCTTTAAATAAACCTTTTCTGATAATCATATTGGTCGAGTTTTGCAGGTTTTTAAATTTTCCCGTGTAAAGAGACCTGATGGCCTACGAATCAAAGCTTATAATTAAAAAAGAAAAGAACTACTTTAATTAAATCATTTGATATTTGTGTGACTTTATTACTTCAAAATGTCGTCATTTAATGAAGGGCATTAAAACAAAATTGGAAATCATTGATTCCCTTGTGGGTTTCCGCCTACTTCAGGTTGTGCATTCCCCACACTACCTTTCTCTTTCCGTTTCTTCTTCAAATCCCTGCGCTTTCCGCCACACGCCGAGTCCTTCATTCATCTGTGGGTCACTGGATCTTCTTCACTGCCATCCGTGAATCTTGTTCTCTCGTCCGTTACGTCATTACCTCCCTGCATTATATCCGCTTCACTTGCATTGTCGTGGGTCTATGGGCCCTAGGGGGGGGGGGGGGGGGGACTCTCATTTAATTAAAAAGGACAGTGGTGCTCGTGGTACCTATTAGGGGAAAAAGGCAGTTTTGGTACTCTTAGGATGTTCAGCCTCAAATTAATTGCTAAAGGTTTGCAGTACCTTTTGCTGTGTCGCGCATACTTCTGCTGTGAGTTTCCAAAGCCTTTACTTATTTGTCACACCGTAGGTTTCCTTTTGTTCCCCTATACATGCTTCAAGTAAATTTCTATTTCTTATGCGTTTCGTTATACGTTGTCCAGTGCGATCATCCTTGCACAACCCAGTTCTGCTGATAGCGTGGCGTTGTGTGACAGACAGAGTATTGTAGCCACTGACACCGTGTGCTCAATCGTTAGTTTTAAAATTCCCTGTGCGTTCCTTCCCTTTTCCCGTGCTTTCCCTAGTCCGTTCCACTATACGTAACATCGTGAATGCCATTGGTGCCCCCCCCCCCCCCCCTTAGCGTTATTCATTAACCAAAGGAAGTCTAAGGAGGCAGTTGAAGAGAAGCTATCTTTATTTTAACTATACCTGCAGAAATCTCGTGCGCTTATTGGCTAAATTTCATTGTCAATAAGCGGACAGACACATGAAATTATAATTTATGCGATGCGCCAACGAGCGAGAGCTGACAATTTGACAATTTGTTATAGCAAAAAACAAATCGTTAGCTTTTCATGCGTCTGTCCTGTTATTGACAATGAATTTCATCATAACCATTGTCAAAGTAGTCAGCAGGGGGCAGGCAGGTACACGGTAGGTGAAGGATAAAACTCTGACTTTTCTGTTTGCTTTTCAGTCAGGATCATAATAATCAATTATGATGACGTATGGTTTGGGTCTCAGTGTCTTCTCTCATTCTATTTTATAGGTAGGGAAGGAACCACAGCATTTTTCAAATTAGCCCTCAGTATTCCGGTTGTATATTAAGAAAAAGGCTCAAGTAACATCTGATAGACTGGTAGATTCTCCTAGCAAATTGCCTTCTACTTCCTTTTAAAGTGCTACTATGATCAAATTTTTACCCCTTGATTTTTTAGGTTAATCACATAGAATTCTACGAAAGATTGAAAACGCCGTTTACCGTTTACAAATATCTGCATTGGTTCAGGAGATATTTAAGTTTGAAAAATGAGCAAAATATGCAAATGAGATTACTGATGACGTCATACACTCAACCAAATATTACATGAAATATATAAAAAGCGCTTTCTCGGTCAATTTGCAGCAGAAACCATTGAAACTTGGTAGGCTAATAGCAACCTCGTTCCCAGAGCCGTTTCCCTACGGCTCTGGGAACGAGGTTGAGGCTAATAGTTCTAAATGCAACACATCTACAGCTCTAACAATTTCCGTTCCCATGGCAACCCACTCTTTTCCAGTCCCCTCTAGCCTGATATCAATATCTTAGTGATTTTAAGTTTCGAAAACATTAAAATAAGGCTATGAACTCGACCTAATGTATTTATATGCTTGCTGGATTATGCAGATGAGGCGCCATTGGCAAATATCAATATAGAACCCTAAAAGTGGTTAGAAAAGCTTTTGATAGTGTGGAGGTCTGGTACCTAGTATGTTGCCATGGTGACACAAATTGTTAGGCTCATATTGCGGAGCACCTCTAGTAGAATCTTACTGTAAAAATTCAAACACTTATTGTACAAATTGACTGCGATATCCTTGTTTCTCATATTTGATCAAAATGCGGTTGAGTGTATGACGTCACCACTTGACTAATTTTCATATTTTAAAAACTTGAATATCTCTGGAACGAAAAGAGATATTTGAACATAGTAAACAAAATTCTTACTCTTGTCCAGACTACTTGTTTATGTCTTAAAATGGCTCAGATTTGAAGCATGCGATTTTCGTCATAGTGGCACTTTAAGAATTAAGGAAAATTTGACATGAGATTACAGGTTTTTCTCAAATATATACCCCTTGAACTATTACATTTTCTTATAAATTTCTTGGAAACATTTAACCCATAACTGAGTTCCATAGTTGTTGTATAATTCAATCTCATCTTTAGATCACTCTCTGGCAGCTCAGCAAGTGATCTCCGATTTTTCACAAAATGACACATTTGCAGCAGAACACATTTAGACGGTATTCCGCATGAGCAGACTATTATTTTTGGCAGTTATCTGCAGGTCACGTGGCGGGCTCTGCCATTGAAAAGGGGAAAAATGGATAACATTATATTATGGTTTATTAACATTAAATGATAATAACATTAATATTAACAATTGTGACATGTCTACTTAGGATTTCTGTAGTGATGTCAATTTATCCCTGGGTAGATAACTGAACCTGGGAAGAAAGGAGACCTTTTAAAATAGTTTGAAGTTTCAATAAGTTAAGTTTTTTATTAGTTAATCGCTAATATTAATACAGTAACTGTTATCAAAGTAAGAAAGTTCTAACATTATATTTATTTTCATTCTATTCAGCCAGAGATTGTAACTGGCCTTTACATAAGAAAGAATGAACTAGGAGTACAATGAATCAATGAAAGTACACCAGTAATTTTAACCTTACAAATATCACAGATCACATTGGCCTATTCGTAGATAGAGGGGTGAGTTTCTAAAGAAACTATGGTGGTGTGTCGGTGGGAAGTATAACAAGATAGTTTGGTTTTATCAACTGGGGTTGATAATGTGAATTGGCCACCGTATAGATTCGAAAGTTGACGTTTCGAGCGTTAGCCCTCTCGTTAGCTCCGACAAAGGGCTAACGCTCGAAACGTCAGCTTTCGAATCTCTTTACGGTGGCAAATTCACATTATCAACTCAGTTGATAAAACCAAATTATCTATTCGTAGATAGATTACCTGACCAGAATATTGCAACTGCCTTACAACAGATAGCAAACACCTGTGGAAACTTAACAAAACTAAAGAAGCTTGATCTAACTGGTAATTTCAACAGATATAATGTGTGCACCATTCTGCGACGACTTCGTCTTCTTACACATCTAGCACTGGGAGATTGCGGTGTTCAAGAAAGCGACCTGCATGAAATGTGTACAATGGAAACTCCTGGCAGTTGCAGTCTTTAAAACTAAATGGCAGTGGGTATGGAACATCACACAAGTCTTCTCTGATTCTCTGCCTTTGTGCTCAAATCTGCAGTAACACTAGAGTCTTTATCAACAGAGAACACTCATTCACATCTGTTAATATCGCCCCTCGGTTGGTTAGGAGACTACCCTTGCTTAAAAAACTGTCATTGTCCTTTAGAAATCTATTGCCCGATGACATTGGGGCCTTCAAAGAAGAGTTTCCCACACTTGAAATTGTCAATTCATATTACACCAAAGAACAACTAAGGCAATTGACAGACGTTTTATAGAAGAACCAGGCAAAAGATCTTGAGTGGGAGAGAGAAAGACGTCGCAGAGAGTCAAAAAGGGATGTAGCAGATGGCAGCGAAGTGGACAAAAAAATAGGTTTACAAAGTGTATGATGGAGTTTTACTGACAACAACTTGAAACTAGCCTTACCAGAGCTTGTCCAGGTTTAATACTGCTCTCGCTCAATAGGACACACGTTCATTGCAGGGTAACCACACTCTCTCTGCCAATATTTTGTCATGTTGACCTAACGGTTTATAGTACCTGCGTATATGCATCATTACTAGTTATGCAACACTTTTGAGTAATATAAAAAACAATTATTCCATGAGCCCGAGTTGGATATGAAGTGATAAAATAACCAACGAGCACGTAGCGCTAGTTGGTTATCACTTCATATCCAACAAGGGCGAATGGAATAATTGTTTTAGTGAATTCTCAAACCGGGTTTTGCCGCCGATTTTTATTTCGGCCATTATAGAGGGCTGAAATTGAAAACTTCGTGCGGAAAATTTTTAAACTTGGCGCACTATTTTCCATATGGCGTGAAACTCCGACTATTGGCTCATAGTCGGAGTTTTTTTAGCCAATCAAAAAGCTAGAAATGCAATAGTCGGAGCTGAGAATTTACTAACATGGAATATCCCGAGTCATTTGTATGTTCACTACACAAAAGCTTTCCTGTATTCTGATTGGCTGTATTTTATATGGTATGGTATAAAGCACTTTATATACTCCTGGGTGGAAGAAGGCACTGTGAGAGTTAAGCGTCTCCGAGATATCAGTACAATGACCCAACAAACATTAGACCCAATACTACTTGACCAAGAGTCTGTCATTAGGTCACTCCAGTGCTCAGTAAGCGTACACTAACCAAAATAAACTGCACAAAACACATTGTAGACCATGACAAGTGTTTTATTATTAAAACAGCTGTTCGTTGTACATCATTTTGACACCTTTTTATACTGACTGAGAAAAGATTTGAGGGTGGAAGTATAAAATAGCCCCTTTTGCAACTGGCGTTATAACCGGTTTTTACTATTTTATTATGGAAATTAGTTAACAAATACCAGAATTGGAAAGGGCAAGATTAAATCGTCCAGTTAAGAAAAAATTCTTCACTTATTTGCATCTAATAAATAAGAATACATTGCATTTGTTTCATGCCTTGTTCTTTAAACCGCTGAGTTAATTTTCTGCCTGTTCCTCACTCAGTTTGAGGCATCTGACATTTAAGAGGGAAATTGTGTGGCATTTCACTAACAAGGTCTCATTCCAGTAACGTTTTCCGAACATTCACCCAGCATTGAGTTTCTTAAATGCCTGAGGCCTCTAACTTTCCCCCAAGACCTTAATCAGGTTAATTTTATCTCACTCAATCCATTTCTGGTATCCGTTAAATTACATTCCATATTGGGCATTTTTTCATCAAGCCTAGCTTGACCCCAGCTGCAAGGAACTGTCATGTCATTCCAGTGCTGGTACGAGCTTCAGAATGATGCAAGATAAGTTACATTTGTACAAGTTTATGAACCATTTCCTCTTTGGTGATGAGATGCGTGGTACGATTAAGAAGTTGCATCAGAGTGTTAAGGTTGTGTGACCACTCATTGAGAATCTCATTAGATTCTTTGTGTGCACTGAACGTGACAATGCCTGCAGGACGGTCAATTCTTGCAAACACTGTTTTGGACACAACTAGCTCAGAAAGGAACAATTCCGTCTCCTGAAAAAGAACAGAAGGAAAGAAAAGTCAACTAGATGTAAAAGGTTTTGCTTCTTTTCACAAAGGTTCCAGGCTAATTAGAGACAGAACCAACAAAACACATTCTTGTTCAAGAATGGAAATACACCAGCCAAAAAGCAAGTTAAACTTATGCATTAATATTAAAAGGCTGCATCAATTTATATCAACCACTATTGGAATCATAGCATTTAACAATTGGGAGTAGGTCCGGAGCACATCAGGCAGTGTAGGTCCACATGACAGTATTCGACCAATCACATGTCGTCTCAGCCGGAGCAATGACGGACACACTTTTCATTATGAGTGGAGAGTAGGTTGTCTTTTCTCAAACGATTTCTGCACTCATCATGAGAATCAAACAACCTTTTTCTAGGAGCTGCTAGTGTAATATATTGGTCAGTTATTTGCCAAGTCTCGATTGCAGGTAAGCATTTTTTTGCATCCAAACTAGTCAATGGAAATCATGCTTTGTTGAAAATGTTTGTTTAGCGTTCGTCCTTGCATGGATATTCTTTTGGTTGTTTCCGAGGGGTCAATATTATGGATTATTTTTGCGTGAAACTTTATTTCAATAGTTTAACTCTAAGAAACGTCCGGCGTGCCCAGGCAGACCCCGCAGCTTTAACGGTCAAAATCAGACTTGAAGTTGGCGCTTTTTCCTTGATTTGCGGCATTTCGCGAGAGTTGATGGTGTGGTTTCTGCCCTTGTTTTATCACGATAAGTGTATAATTTTGTGGCTCGGCTTTTTCCCTTTTAATATCTTAATGTTTTTCCTGTTAATTATTTTGTAGTGCGTATGTCATCGTTTTGTTTGGCCGGTGTTCAAGATATTATTATTATTATTATTTATTATTATTATTTATTTAGCCACAATTAGTTACACATCACGAAATAAAAAAAAATACATTTATAAATTAATAGAAGCGGCAAGGAGGGCCATAAGAAACCAGAAGGCTTATACGAGATGGACCTCCCAAATCCTAGAGTTTTGGATCCCGCTTTGGATACTAGTCCATAAACTGAGATACATTGTACCATTCAGTGTCCTTTTCACAACATTTCATTTAAGTTTTCACTGATACTCTTTATGCCATGGATTAAATCCTTTATTGACCAAGCTTATTTTGGTCAATCAAGCTAAATGAAATCAAATCACTAATGCTAAGCTGTAAAGCTCAACAATCATCCCTGCCGCATTTTTATACAAGAAAGTAGATAATTAATCACACAACCAACAGACAAAACCATAAGCAAAGAGTGAAACACTATTCCAATGTTATAAACATAGATGACTCACATCTACAGTGAGGTCCAAGAGCTGACTCATTCTTCTCAGTGTTATTCTAGTGTAGTACTTAGCCATGACTCTGATGTTCTATTAAATAAATCAATACACTCATTATCGCCATAATTATTGCCCGGGGAGTACTTCCTTATAAGAGGGTAATGGGGATGTGCCGCTGGAAAGGGTCGCATTTTTACGACTGGATTAACTACCATGGGGTTACATTTTTAGTATGGTTACTAGAATGGGGTCGCACATTTTTTTGGATTTCTGGGATAATTCTGGTAAGCAGGGATTTAAAAATAGGAAGATTCACAGTTAAAAATGGTTCGTGTTGTTTTTTAATAATCAACAGTCGTCTCACATTGAATTCCGTTCATGAAATCACAACTTAAACATTAACGACTTGCACACTAGTGCAGAACCCCTGGGTCCAGAACAAAGTCCACCAAATCATCTGTGCTACGGCATAAACATAAAGTAACAAAGTTGGGACCGCGAAAATTACATTTGCCAAAAGTGACTAAGATGGGGTCTATAATTGGCCACTGAATAGACTATAATGGGGTAGGGGTTCACATACCCAGCAAAAATTGACCAAGTCCCCCCCCCCCCCCCCTCAGGAATTATCACTATGAGTACCAATATGCAAATAGACAACTGTTTCACAGGGAGACAGTTTGGAAGAATTAAAGGTTTGCATAACAAGTTTAGCTGGAATACTTAGAAGGCTCATTTCATTTCTTTTGATATCAATATATAGCCAGATGTACAACCAATCAAAGCTATGTGATCATAATTTTGATAATTGGACTGACTGATTTGTTGACGAAACCCGGTAGAGTGATTTAACGGCATTGATAATAGCAGATTTGCACGATAGCCTCACTTGAGTACAACTACCAGAATTAAATTGATTTTTTTCTTTATTACTTAAATTTTGAATTGCAATAACAATTGCCCTTGGCTAATTAAGAAAGAGAAAAAGTGTACTTGGATTCTGGTAGTTGTAGTCAAATGACGGCATCGTGAAAATTGCCTATTGGCTGTGTATATGGTATCACAGATAATGCTAACTGTAACCACTGAAAATAAATCAGACATGTACAGTGGATAGTGTCATGAATTCAGTTTGTTCAACTTGTCAATTGGATAGTGCCATTCATCTTCTGACAACCATTACTAACAGAAATAACACAAAATACTTGTACATACATGTATTACTTGTAAAAAAGGGGTAAGTTTCTAAAGAAACTGTGGTGCTGTGTCGGTGGGGAGAATTACAAGATAATTTGGTTTTATCAACTGAGTAGATGGCCACCATAAAGAGATTCGAAAGGTGACGTTTCGAGCGTTAACCCTTTGTCGGAGCAAATCCCATGCTCGAAACGTCAATGCTCGAAATGCTTGAAACGCATTATCAACTCAGTTGATAAATTATCTTGTATTACTTGTAGTCTACTGACTGGAAGTTGAGTTGAATCTGGATAAATAATTGCACAGCTATGATTGAAATGCCAAGTAACCTGCTCAACCATCAGAGAAACAGAACCCTGAACAGATAAGTAGTTAAATTACAAATTGAAAACATAACGAAAAGAAACTTGAAATCATACTTACGTGTTCTACTACTCTTTTGCGCAAGTCTTCCCATCGCTTCTTGCCTTCATCTGTTAATTGCTCAAACACGCCAGTGGCAGATGAACCTGTCCTTAGCTCAGATTCATAGACCTCCTTGATATGGGACCAGCGCATTAGCTCCGCTGTAGTGAAGCACTTCAGCAGATCTCTGAAAGACAAATCACATGCCAAATTGCATATTTCTCCCTGTACAAAGATTAGGAGGTAGGGTGGCCTCATGGTTAGCATACTCACTCAGCGTCAGTGGCTAGCGGTGGATATCCATCGCTAGCCACCTCCACTTCGGTGAATAGTTGTTAAATACAATATCAAGTGGTCTGGATTCAAGCCCTGGCCGAGGACAACGTGTTGTGTTCTTGGGCAAGACACTTATCTCTCATAGTGCCTCTCTCCACCCAAGTATAAATGGGTACCTTTCTCCTTATGTTTTGTAAAGTGCCATTGGACTTTACACGAAGTGTTATTATTATTATTATTATTATTATTATTATTATTATTATTATTATTATTATTATTGATCAAAAGTTTCCTTGACCCAAACTTCTTTTGGTACGACCCCTTTATAGCAAAATTTCTTCACTTATTGGATAGCTAGGGCAAATTATGCAAAGCACAGGTAAACACCTCGGACAATTAGATTATGATTATAATATACCTATAGAGAGGGATTTCATCCAAAGTCTTCTCTTCACTGACACGATGGATAAGATCTGACTGTTCATTATCATATGGGGCAAGAATAAGAAAGAGCACAGCATTTCTTAACACCTGTGAACAAAAAAGTAACACAAGTTGAATTGATACTTAATCACAGGCTTAAGAGAGTTTAATGTACATGTACCTATACAGGAGGTGTGGCGAATCCAGTGGTTTGTGTACTAGACTTCCTATAGAGAAGACTGGGTCCAGCTGTGGCAAGGTTTTTCATCTCTCTCCACCAAGAATATAATGGCTACCAGCAAATTTACCTCCAACAGACTAAAGTACAGTTGGATCCCACTAATTCAAACTTGGTTATTTCAAATTCCCCATTTTTTGAGTTCAAAACCATTTCCAGGCTCTACTTTTTGATGTACAACATAATTTCAGATTAGCACCTTAATAATATACATTTGCACATGCACAAATTTCAGCATGCTGATTGGCTGAGAGCGCATCAGTTAATTTTAAACAGTGCAGAAAGTTGAAATTGAGTGCAAAGAGTTAAACATGGGTGAAGAAAGTTAAAATTAGTTTGCATGTTTAAATTGCATGTTTATTATTAACAAGCAACCAAATGATTTTTCTCATACAATTTGGAATAAATAGGTAATCATAAATAATAATCATAATTTTTTCAAAGACTTCAAATTGCACTCAAGCTACAGGCTCATCAGGGTCCGAAATTAACTTTTTTCTAAGGGAGCCAATTGGCGACTAACCTTAAAATTTTGGTCGCCAAATGGAAGGGTTTGGTCGCCAATGACAAGTTAGTTAGTTTTTTTGGTTTGGTTGTATTAATTTTTCGTTTTACTCCGACCAGTAGTTTTAATTTACCTTAATTTATAGTAAAAGCACAAAATTTAAACTTTCTTTCACTATAATTAAACAAAATGTTTCTATTTAACACAATATTATTACATACAGCTATTAAAGTAGAGACTCACAACAGCCGTGTAACGATAACATAGTCCTACATCTCAATGAGCGTGTTTGTCAACGTTCATGCGAAGGCTTCGGATTTCTTTTTCTTATTATTTCCATTTAGCAGGAACTATACTGGTCTCCTGTAAAGTTCTGTGTGCTAGACATATGGGGGCCCTCTTTCAATACTTAGATTTAATAAGTGTGCAACTCAAGTATCTGTTCTTTGCCGAAACGCAACGAAAACCCAACCAAGCCAACTCGATTGCTCGGAAGCAGCTCTTGGCTTCTGGTTCGATAATGACTGCACGATAGACTGTTCATTAGTTAAAAGTGGCCATACTTTTGGGCCTCTTGTTTTGTTACTGGCATTTACTCTGTTTACTGGTATTTAGGTTAATTAAGTGCGCTAGTTTCGGCTGACACTTCATTCGTCACGACTCGTCTCGATTTTTGGCACGTCACGTTTTCGCCCGCAATATCAGAATTCCGAGAAGCCGCTGAAACAAAATGGCGCCGGGTAATTATGGCGATCGTAAAATCGTCGCTTTGTTTTACTACAATTCTCCACGGCAGCTTTATGCTTTCTTTTAAAAAAAGCCCATTTACCTTGGAATTCCAAATGTCAAGGGCACAAAAGGTTAGTCGCCTGGTGGCGACCAGTTCTAAATTTCTGGTCGCCAACGCTCAATTTTTGGTCGCATTGGCCACCAGTCAGTCGCAATGTCGGACCCTGCTCATGCAATTTTTTAAGTCTTTGAAAAATTTACTTAAGTGCTTATTTATTCCAAATTGCATTTGAAATCATTTCATTGTCTGGACAAACTACCTTTAGTTATTGGTGCAGACAAAAAAACAAACCAAATTCTTGTGTGTTTTTTCTACCTACCTCATGTTTTTTGTTTTTGTCCTCCAAGACTGATGGTGTGTCAAACATGGCCCTGTAGTATTTGCAAATATCCAGATAACTCCCTTCATGCCTTGCCACCTCGATCATTATCTGATAAAATTTTAACTTCAAATCCTGTAAGATAAAAAAGAGACCCACCTTATCTACTTGTGTTACTATTATTTACGCAGTAGAAACACATTTAAATGACTAAAGGGTTTTGATAAGTACATTATTCTAGTGCAAGAACCCAGTGTCTTTGCTCATCAAGACCAATTACAAAGGTTTTGTCATATCTGCCAGAGGTGTCAGAGACCTGCTGGAATGGCGGCCTGAGTGTAAAAAGTGTCGAAGGGGAAGGTACGCAAGGGAAGAATAAAATAATGTGAGATATTAAGATAGCTGGAATTAAACGGGCAGGACTTGCTCGCACTTTGACCATGTGTTGCACAGATAGTGGAGTTAAAGTAAACACTAACCAAAACTATTATGTGGAAGATGCAGTTTCACTATTTGACATCATTGTTGTTAGTCATAATACATATCCACACTCCAGAAAAATGTTCAGCAGTTCACAGGTTTACACTGCGCTGCCATACATTATTCGGTTCTCAGTGAAATAAGATGACAAACCTGTTCTTGATTGTTCTCAAAAAACTTTGGACTGATCTTCTTACTGATGATCTGTGTTCTAATGTAATCCTTCTTAGCCAGACACAACCTCATTTGCTCCAAGATAAATTCCACCTTTTCACGTCTTTCCATTGACCCATATGTTTCAACCTGTAAGATTCACAAATGAGTCCATGAAAAGAGATTAATTTGTGGTCAAGTTCCCCTTTCCTTGATAGGTTTTCCTTGATAAGATACTGCTACAGAGCATTATCACTCACGAATCTGGCCACTCTATTGAAACAATAGGAAGTATTTACAGGAGAAAAGAGTTCAACTCCCACAGAATTTGTTTGAGACATCACCATGGCTGCTGTTTTATAGTTCTGGGCTTTCAAATCAAGTTTACATAACACTGAAATCCATACCTGAAGCTCTTGAAGAACGTTGGCTGCCTCTGAAATGAAGAAAACGTCGGAAATATTGTATGCACCAAACTGTACTGTCTGAAGATTAATAACAGGTTTATCACCAAGAAATCCTGATGAAATATTGATTTAACCAAAGTCAAGGTGAAAAAGATAAAATTTAACTCCACAGTGTTCCCAAAATTTGTTACACACAAGTACAGCGCTGCTGTAGTGTAGTCTGCTAGTATGCATTTAAACATACCGTGGTGTTGTTTGCCAACTCCCAAAAATCAACTGGGAGTGGAAAGTTGGAGACAGTAGTTTTGTTTCAGGATTATGAACAATGCTGAGTGAGTAAGGTACATGAAACTGGTTTACAAAAATAATCCTCTGTTCTGATAAGAAGAAATATTATTCTAGCTTGTTTATAATAACTAAAAAGTAATGGCATAAGAAAATTAACTGACTTGAATAGCAAAGACACCTATGGACATGCATAGTTCACTAATTTTTAATCTACACATTAATCACAGCAGTGTATTTGTGACTACACAAACTGTGATTTACCAATTCAACATTCACTGAACTTTATGGTGTACAGACCCAAAAACAAGTTTTTAAACAACCCCCCGGGCACTAAATGCCTGTTCTCATCCTTGGACAATAAGTACCTGAAATATCTCCTTCATCTTCCTTTATTTTAGCCAGCATTCTTGTCAGACGAGCTCTCTCAATTTCAACATATATCTATAGGAACATACAATATAGCATTTAGCCATTTATAAGTATAAACATAAATTATTTCTACCTGTTAATCATGGTAGCGTTTCATCGCATACATGTATTCATTATAAGTCATTTCAGCATCCCATTTTCCATTTTCTTTTAATTTGATCAAACAGAGATAACAGGTCACATGGCCTAAATATCTAGCACTTAATGCCAAAAATATGTCAAGGTCACAATGTGTCATATTGTTGTCAAGTCTGAGGGTGTTTTAGTTAATCGCTGAAAAGTTTTATTACTGTTTTTAGATTCTATGCAAATTAGGCTCTGACTCATGCTTTAACATGCTTGAGTGTCCAATCTGCCTGTATTCTCAAATCCTCAAATAAACATCGCTATCTTTAACTTGGTTATCTCAAACTCCCTGCTATCTCAAACTCAAATCATTTCACCATGGATATTCTCCCTCACTCATTTAGTTGTCTCAAACCCCTGCCATCTTGAACGTTATTAATTATAGGGCGATTCCAGAAAATATTCATACTATACAGATCTGTATTTTATCTATATTTCTATTTATTAAGTTGTTAAGTTACTAATGCTTTATATTTAATACACATGACTGTAATTTTATTATGTACCTTATAGATAGCTGCTTAATAATTTTTAGCCATATGGTTGTTATAGGCAGCTAATCTAAGTACCGGTACTTTTCTTCTGGTATAAATACATTTGTAAATGTTGTTGTTGCATTCCATTTGGAAACAAGAGACTGGTGCAAGTTTTCCGCCCGCAACAAAACCATCAATCGACAATTTTAAATCGGAAAGAAGCACAGAGATTATTTTCATATATTTTATTGATCAAATGACTAACTCATCAACCTTAAGGCCTCTTTGATGTGGAGCTTGTTGCACAAGCCATTAGCAATGCTAGTTTTACCTTTCCAGCTGTTACTGTTCTAAGTGTGTCTATCAGCTTCAACTTGGTCTCCAGGTCAGGAGTCTGTTCTACATAGGCGAAGGCCTCCTGGATCATTTTTGTTACTGCCTGAAGTTAATTAAGTTGAGAATAAAGTAATCAGAACACTGATGTTCCTGCCAGGTAGGAATGAGAATCGGTCTGATTATCTGTTAAAATTAATTACAAATGGCTACCAGCTCCTAAAGAAATTATAACCAAATTGATACCAAACTTAAAAAAATAGTTCACTAAGATAGAAAAACACCAAAGAGATAGTAATATACCCTAAAGAAGAGAGATGGTTAAGGATGGAGAAGAGAAACATGAATTGCAAATGACCAACTAGAAACATTTATGCTAAACTTCTCAAGATGTGCAAGCCATGACATAGCTCCTTTAAGCATCACTTATGTAACTAATTTGTGACACGTATAAGATGAGAAACACTTTTGTTTACCTGTTTCAGCTGGCTTCTCCTCTTGGTCAAGATAACTATATGCTCATTCAGTGCATTCCAGTCCTTGTTCTTGAAACACAGTTGAACTATACAAACCAAGACACGGCTTGTAGAATGCATGTCAGCAGCCTGAAGCCCAAGAATTAACAAAAAAATAAGTAAATTAATACTTAACTGCGCATGGCAGTTTGCAGTCAAAACCTGTGAAGCATTCTGCCCAATAATAAAGTACTGAATTCATTATTAAATTGCAATTTTGCTTCATCTTTATATATTTTGTATATATACAAAACCCTAAAAACAATGGGAACGATACAACTGATGGTAACGATAGAATTAAGAAACAATGCCAACACTTGATTCATCGAAACTTATGAAATGAAAGAAATGATCCTAATAGAGTTTTGCTCCAAACAAACCATAGGAACCACCACATGTTGTAAACCTTATAAACTGTAGAATTCTTACAAGAATCTGTCCTCATGTAACGGAAGTAGAAAATCTGGCATAATCGCAAACATTATTTCTTTGTTTACTCTGGTCTCATGTCACAATCAATGTAAACTGAAATAACCAATCTTCTGTAGTAATGGTTCACAGAGTAGTGAGAAAATTCCGAACAAAGTGTACATATTTTCATAATTTGCATGTGGCAGGCAATAGCGTGCGCTATGCCCCTTGCAAAAAGCATAAATGTCAATTTTATGGATTGACTGGAGTTCACGAGATTGGAAAAGATTGCCCTGCATTTGGTAAGAAATGCCACGGGTGCAATAAATGGAATCATTTCTCTTCCATGTGCAAACCTGGGAATAATCATAGCCACAAGAACAGAAAACAGAAGTCAGGCGGAGGGAAAAAAGAAAGGATCAAGAAGACAACCAATCATGCTGAATCCACAAGTTCGGATGACGAGCACCTGTCAAAGACCAAAAAAATAAGAGAGATGGGTAAGGATAGTGGTAATTACCAAACTGTTGCAGTAAGGCTGAATGAAGATGTGGTAATGGAGGCTGATAATGTTGCTGATGTTAACATCATGGACGAACACCAATTCAAGGCATTCATCCATAGAACAAACCAATCAAGCTTTGAGCAAGGAGATTCCCTCAAAGAGAATGTTGTAAACCAATCACCTAAAGATCCCAATCAACAATTGGAGGACTACCTACCACTGTCCATGGCACTAGCACAAGAGACTCCTAGACTAGCACAAGACATGCCTAGACCGACAAAGGACAAGCTCAGACCAGCACAAGATGTGCCCAGAGGAGGGAGAATCATTGTCTAGACCAAGAAAGAAGCGGCACAGACGTGCTTATTTGACTGATTATGTCACATGGATTTTAAATGAGAACAGCTAGCTTTGAGTTGACTCTATGTGAGACATTCAAGTGCAGTTGATCAATTTGACTTTGATATTCATTAAATAATGTTTTCTTTGCTATCTTACTAACCTACTAATAATATTTAGTGTGTTAACTTTAGGGAACTTTGGAACTTTGGCCATGGAGCATTAAATCATAACTGTTTTATTAACTTAGGGCATGCATGTAAGCATCCTTAAAAAAGGGAGATGTTATATCCTGGGTTTCTTATATGAAGATGTTACTCCTGTATATCTGGTGTTTCTTACATGACGTAGTTTACCACCCGACAAATACACATACATGTATGTGGCACTATTTCTCCAAATGCATTAAACAGGTCATGCAGGGTTTTCAAATTTAAAAAAGTAGCAGGAGGAAATTGTAAAGTAGCCGGAGCACTATCTCATTGCAATGACAGCAGCCTTGTAGAGTGGGGGGAGCACCCCCGCCCCTTCTGCAGAGAGGAATTTTAAAACTCAGGGTGCCTTGTTTAAATGATGTTTATTCCCGTGCATTTTTTGCACCCCTACTGATTTTGTTGAACGCCACTGTGCTTTGGTTAACAAGGGTTAGTGTTGAAAAACTTTGTAAATTAGTTGCTGTTTCAAAGTTTTACAAAAATTGTACAGAATGCTTTTACATTTGCATGAGTACAGTACTTATTATATCGACTTCTTGTACCTCCAATTGAAGTGCAATATAAAACTGAACTGTAATACAATAGCATTTCAAATCAGTTGCATAAGTTAAAGTTAAACAGTTTTTTTGGGTGTATGTTTTGTAGCAAAATATAGCTACAAAATATTAGCAGACATTCGACAAAATCTGCTTGAACCCCAATACCAGTGAAGTCTACAAAATGAATATATTTTCCTTGAATTCAGTTTTGGAGAAAACATTTATGTTGTTTCGACCCCCCAGAATGCGTTGTCCTGCAGTTTAAGCTCAAGATTGTTTTTACCTTCTAAATGAAAGAGAGCTGCAATTAATGAAGCAGCTTCCGTTGATAACTTTCCTTTTACATAGATAAAGTATTATCACAACAAAGTCAGCCGTCTCGTTTCGTTTCTACTTCAATTTGCTGCAAATATTTGCAGTTTCGTTTGTATGAAATTCTCAACACTTGCGCTGTTGAAGGCTTTTATTGTTAAGACTTGTTTCAGCCTTTCCTTGAAAAAACATTGGTGCAGCCAAACCATAATGAGTAACATCTCACGAGGATGACTACCTTCGCATTCACCACGCGGATGCTGCTACAGCTACGGATACCTAAAATTATTGTTACCTGTTTGCCTTCGAGACTTCTCGGCAGTTGAAAGGAAAGACAACATTGTTTGCTGCCACGGCTTCATGTTGAAATTTTCACGTGAGAACAAATGTGCCGCTGCACCGATACATGCACGCGTTCAATGACAGTATGTGTACACGAGCAGACTTTCCCACTAAAAAAGCTCTCACTTCGAAGATCAAAAGGTACATGTAATAGCCGCACTGTTTATTAATTATTTTCATCAGTTGGCATTTATTTATTTCCTCGAAAAGATCAGATCACAATTACTTTGTTGAAACAGAATTGTGTAGTTAATAAAATTTGGAATACAAAAAGTACCCGGCGCAAATGTTTGAAGTAGCCGGTGACTTGCGCCAGGCACCGGCTAAATTTTAAAACCCTGGTCATGGTCGTGAAGTGTTCTGTTGTATCTTCAGTTGACGGCCTAAATTTTGCCATCAAAAAATATACCAAAAAAATTGAGTGTTCATGGTTTGAGTGCCCTTACTGTAAACCAGCAACAGCAAGCCAGCACTTGTAAGTGTATGATTTTGTTTCCTTTTATACAGAATATTTGGAGCTAAATGACTTACTAAACCTGTTTTTGACTGAAATTGGGAAATGAACATGTTGAAGCCAGGTTTATAATTTAGTATGATCACCCATTGTTTTTAATATTTCTTACCGTCCTGGTCTGCTTCTCTAGAGCTAGAAGGATCTCCAGAGCCTCGCTGAGTTTTCCATCCTAATAAAAGGAGACAACGCGACTGGACATTACTCCTATTTTCCACGGAAAAAAACTAGCCACGACAAAAAGCCACACATGTGATACAAAAATCGTTTTAAAAGAATACTCCCAGTGGGAAAAAATAAGGGGAAAACGCAAGCTACTTACAGTCGCTAATTTCTCGCATTCTGGTATCCTCTTATCTACAGTATCACTGTAGTCAACTTCCATTTTAACAACATTTCCTTTCATGTCAGTAGAGGTCGCCATTTTGAAACTTCGCTCGCCTTGCTGTCAGAGACTCCAGATGAATCATGGGTAGAGTTAGTCAGCACTTGACCCAGGTTACCGCGGCTAGTAAAAATCGAAAAAAGTGGTGCTGTGCGATTCAAAGTTGTTAGAAAATATTTGACTTCGGCCATTTAGAGTGTTCTAGTGGACCCGTGTTACAATAAAAATTTATGACCAATGTGTTTTTGCAAACAGCGGCACCAGACTTTATTTCGTACTCGTGATTTCACTAGCCTACTAGAAAACAAGACCCGAAAAAACGGATGATTTCACGTTCACCCGTTCATTCCATTTTTCCGTCTTCCCTTCTTTATAAGAGTTGTGGAAAACTGCAAGAAAAACAAATTTGTAGCTTGAAACGCTAAGCAGAACTCGATTGAAAGGTATTGTAATTTTGGGGCGTGACACCGCCTCAGCTAACTTGATACTGGAGTTTATTGCGTTCGATGTTCGAAATGCAGACTGGAGAGAGATTTTTTGGACTATCGCGGGGTCTTCAACGCGAAATTGGCCTCCCGTCAGCAGGGACGAGAATAAATGATATCATCGCCCAGCCCGTGCATATAAGAAGATTTGTGCTTGTTTATACTATACTAGTTGTAAAACTCTCTCTTGTGCAATTTCCCACTTGTCACTTGCATTTTCTTGGTATACACACTCGCCTTACTACTTGTTGCGTTCCGCAAGAAAAGATTTCCCAAAAGTCATGTAATAAATCCTTTATTGTTCGGCTTGTTCGGTCAAGATTGCTGGATATTGACCTCGTTCTTTTTCTGCGACTTTACAGACACATGTAAAAAAAAAGAGACCACGTTTGGTCAATAAACCCATTTGTTATATACCTAGACTCTCACCCAACAATCTAGCACTGTGATTGGTTGATTCTCGGTCATGTGCCCCTGATCAAATTCAAATGTATCCCGACTGGGATTGGGATACGCAGTTGTTGCCCGCGCGCCGTCTTTGTTTGTTCGTTTTTGCTATACGATTGTTTAAGGGAGAGTCTAAATATATAACAAAGCACTTAATGTATGGTCCATCGAAAAACTAGTTAGTGTGGATTTGTCTCAGGAAAGATTAGGACTCTTGGGAAAACAAAACTGTTTCCCTCGGGACCATACATTATGTGTATAATATATATCACGCAAGAAGAAAATCTTATTTGGCAGATCCCACTGGCTAATTTCTTCTTTCGGCTATTGAAGGTGAGGAATGTGGAACAGAAAAAAACTTGAACCAGAATAAAGATCTGCTGTATACAAGACTTCTTGTTAGAAAAGTTCAAAATTCAAGTTTCAAAGTTTTATGAAGTTGCATTCAAACCTTGGTATAACTTATGTTCACATTATATGGAGGTTAATTTTCCAGGATGGAGAAGTAACTTAATTGAATTCAATAGTTATTACTCTTCTGAATTCTGACTAGAGTAAATTCAGGGCTGCAGATGCGATGTGATGTCCTAACCCAAGTTTGAAATGTAGCACCAGACTCAGAAAATTGCATCAGCCCCTGACAGGTCCATTATGTAAGCATCCAAAATAAAAACAGTTATTACAATGTAAACAAAGTTTTAATTACACCTTCAAAACTATGAAACTTTGACATATTTCAGTTTTTCACATGACCATTACTACTATACAAAAATTTACATGTTGCAAGTCATTGTCATTTCAGAGTCTTTTCCAAATAATGAAGAGCAGTTGCCCTTCTGATCAGGCAAAGTCAACACAACTGTTCAATTTTCACGTTTCAATTGCATTTAGAAGCACTTGCGATGTACAATGCTAGGGCCAGATTCGTCATATTCCTGTTTAGAGATCCACATCTGTTGGAAGGTGGACAGGGAAGCCAAGATGGAGCCTCCGATCCATACAGAGTACTTACGCTCTGGTGGAGCAATGATCTTGATCTTCATGGTTGGTGGGGCGAGTGCAGCAATTTCTTTCTGCATCCTGTCAGCAATACCAGGATACATGGTTGAACCGCCAGACAAGACAGTGTTGGAATAGAGATCCTTACGGATGTCGACATCGCACTTCATGATAGAGTTGTATGTTGTCTCATGTATACCAGCGGCCTCCATACCAAGGAAGGCAGGCTGGAACATGGCCTCTGGGCAGCGGAAGCGCTCATTTCCAATGGTGATCACCTGACCGTCAGGAAGCTCGTAGCTTTTCTCAAGGCTGGAGCTTGATGCTGCTGTGGACATCTCCTGTTCGAAGTCCAGGGCAACATAGCACAACTTCTCCTTGATGTCACGGACAATTTCACGCTCAGCAGTGGTGGTGAAAGAGTAGCCTCTCTCTGTCAGGATCTTCATGAGGTAGTCGGTCAGATCCCTGCCAGCCAAGTCGAGACGCAGGATAGCATGAGGCAGAGCATAACCCTCATAGATGGGTACAGTGTGGCTCACACCATCACCACTGTCCAGAACAATACCAGTGGTACGGCCAGAGGCATACAGGGACAGCACAGCCTGGATGGCTACATACATAGCAGGGGTGTTGAAAGTTTCAAACATGATCTGGAAAACAGTCAATCAAGACTAAAATTAACTTACAAAGTGGACATTACTGTACTGAAGTTTTTTCATCAAGTGATATGAGAAAGAATGAAAGCATAAAGCTTCGCATCCATAATGGCAGTTGACATGACACTTGGAATTTACCTCGTGTAAATAGTTGCAAAATGTTTACATTTTGTGACATCTTACATGAAGTAAAACAAAAATCGTAAACAAACTCTCGAGTGTGCTCATTACGGACTGGAAATCATCTTTAAATTGAATTAAATTTAGACTCTATAACGGATAGTCTCCTTCGCAGCCGCTCGGCCCGGAGTCACGCAACGCGTGGGGACAGAGAGCGTTGCGTGACTCCTGCCCGAGTGGCTCCGAAAGGAGACTACATAACGGAAAATTAGCAAATACATGATGTGTAAGCTGGGCAAAATTAATCCATGCGAAAAGATACCGTTTCACTATAAATATTCGCCGAAACCCAAAATCGACAACTAAAGAAAACACTGAAACTTTTGAAAAGCAGCATCATTATTAATGATGCTGCTTTTCAAAAGTTTAACGAATAGCTTTCACGCGGGGATTTTTCAAGTTCGTAGAAGCATTTCCGGCTGTTTGCAAGGCGTCACCCAAATTATGGTAAACTTATATTCAAATTTGCGTTACAATCGCAGTGTAATAAATTGAAAGGTCGGCGGCAAAGGCACTTCGAGTCTTAAAAAATTTTCAACAGCATACAAAGAGAGGGGTGGGGCGCAAAACTCTTTTCTCGCAGTTTCCAACAAATAAGTTTACAACGAAAAGGCTAGTACCTGGGTCATCTTTTCTCTGTTTGCTTTGGGATTCAAAGGAGCCTCTGTGAGGAGAACAGGGTGTTCCTCAGGAGCAACTCGGAGTTCGTTGTAGAAGGTGTGGTGCCAAATCTGCAAAACAAGTCACAATTCCGTTTTAGAAAACGCAAATCACACACGGAACTTCACTCACCAAAAGCCGGTCAGATGCAAAATATTCTCACCTTTTCCATGTCATCCCAGTTTGTCACGATCCCGTGTTCGATGGGATATTTCAGTGTCAAGATACCTCGCTTGCTTTGGGCCTCATCGCCAACGTACGAGTCCTTCTGGCCCATACCAACCATGACGCCTTGGTGACGGGGACGGCCAACGATCGAGGGGAAAACAGCTCGGGGAGCATCGTCTCCAGCAAAACCGGCCTTGCACATACCGGATCCATTGTCAACTACCAAGGCAGCAACATCTTCGTCGGCCATTGTTGTGTTGAGGTTGAACTGTGTCAAAATACTGAAATGTCACTCACTACGTTCTGTTCGCGCTTCCAGGGCAAATAGAACGAACAAAGCGTGCGGCATCGTATTTTATACATGTCACACAACAATAGACAACAAGTTGTTACCAAATATAGTCAAAATTTTGTACATTTTCACCTCAACCCACAGGGAAATCGAAGCTATGACGTCATAATCCCTGTGCGGAACATGGAAATTTGAAGTTTTGCTTGGAATATTTCCATTTCAAGTCCATTTTGATCAGTAAATTTGCGTTATTTTAAATTGAAGACATTTCTGGCTCAGGATTTCACATTGTAGAATTTAAATCGACTAACAAATACACTCGTCATCACAATACACACTAGTTTTAGCGAAGGTCATTACTCTTCCGAGCAATCGACCGGCCGGCGAATTTCCGTGCGGATGTTGCGTGGTAGAAGATTGAAAAACATTGATTTTTTGGGCTTTTCTTGGCATGAGAACGTGAGTCAATTCGAAAAGAGAGATTTCTCCCCAAAATTTGGAATTCATGACCAATTTAGGGAAAGTACTGTTCATAGCATACTGTTGTTTTTGCGATACAGTGGATTAGAAACAAAATATTTTCCAACAGGGAAATAACTTCTTCATATATCAGATTTATTATTGCTCTCCCAAATAAAAAACCTAAAAAATCTGATATTTTATTTAGAACAAAAAGATAAAGCAATTTTGACTGAAAAGGGCGGAGATTATGTAGTATCCGCGCTAGGAAATTTCCCGGTTTCCTGTTTTAATTTGTTTTCAGCGTGTGTTTTTTTGTGTGTGTGTCTGTGAGCTCTCATTCTTTTCCTTTCGTACGGGAATCAACTTACATATTGTAGATTATTGCGGTTGCGAAATAATTCAGGAATCCTTTTATCCGAAATGACACTGATCTTTGTTTTCTTAGTGTGAAGTCTATCACTGGAGTGAGTGCCACGTACCCGGCACTACTAGTCGTTTACCTAGCTTTTTACGGGTTCTATATATATTTCAGTGTATGTAAT
>OZ026605.1:17193080-17253080 GCA_964020085.1 Micromussa lordhowensis
AGCGGCTCACCCAAAATTAAAGTACATATATTACACTGGGTTCCAAGGCTTTTCCTTTCGCTTAAAATTGTATCCAAAATATTTATTTTAGCAACTTGGAAAGTGTCCATGTAAAGAATGCGCCGTCAGCGTCGAGGCATAAAAGGCATAAAAGGCATAAAATTAACCAATCTTGGCTGTACAAGATGGCGACTGCTTATAATCTGCTTCTTGCCTTACTGGAACTTAAACTTCGCGGTATCGGAAAGCGTCGCCGACACTTCGTTTACATGTAAAACTGAAGATAAACTGTAGACTGAGATATAAGAAAAGATAAACGTACGAAATTCTTTTGGTCTCTGCGTGGCCGTCACCGGCCAGGAAAAACATTCTTTATTAACCAGGGACAAGTTAGGAAATAAATAAAGATTAAATGAATACTCAATAATATTATTATGGTCAATGACGATAGTTTTGTGAAAATTAAAGTGGTACTATGATCAAATTTTTACCCCTTGTTTTTTTGAGTGTATCACATAGCATTCCATGAAAGAATCAAAACGCCGTTTACCGTTTGCAAATATCTGCATTAGTGCCGGAGATATTTAAGTTTGAAAAATGGGTAAAATATGCAAATGAGATAACCGATGACGTCATTTACTCAACCCAATATTATATTGCGTATATAAATAGAGCTATCTTGGCCAAATTGCAGTGCAAATCATTGAAACTTGGCAGGCTAATATTTCTACAGGAAACACACCTATCGCTATAAAAAATTCCGTTGCCATGGCAATTCACTCTTTTCCAGTCCCCACCCACTTAATTTCGATATGTTGGTGATTTTCAGCTTGGAAATGTTAAACAGGGCCACAAAGTCGAGCTAACATATTTATAGGCTTGCTGGATCATGCATATGAATTGCTGTTAGCAAATATCAAAATGGAACGCCAAAGTTGCCAGAAAAGCTTTTAATATGGGGGAGGTCTGGAACCCAGTATGTTGCCATGGTAACAGAACTGTTGAGCACATATTGTGGAGAATATATAGTAGAACCTTGCTGCAAAAAATCAAACATTTCTGAAACAAATTGGCTGAGATATCTCTTTTCATCATATTTGAACAAAATCTGGTTGAGTGTATGACGTCATCACTTGGCTAATTTGCATATTTTAAAAACTTGAATATCTTTGGAACGAAAAGAGATATTTGAAAATAGTAAACAGCATTTTCCTTCTCATGCAGTCCACTTTTTTATGTTTCAAAATGGCTTAAAAAGGAAAGGTACGATTTTCGTCATAGTACCACTTTAAATCTAAATGACATTGAACCCTAATCGAGTAGTTTTCGTTTGATTGTTTATACAATGGCCAGGGAAAAAGCACCGAGGTAAGAAACGGGTAAAAAATTTAAAAGATGAGACGCTGTGGTATGTTTTGTCAGAGTTGTTCTAAAATGATGACGGCAGTGTGTGAACAGGGCTATTTGTATTTACACAAATTTTGTTATCATGATCAATCTTATCTGCTCCAAGGGAGTAATCTCTTTTCTGCTCTTCTTATGTGAACAGATCATGTTCGAAACATTTAACTGCCCAGCTATGTACGTAGCAATCCAGGCTGTGCTGTCCCTGTACGCCTCTGGTCGTACCACTGGTATTGTTCTGGACAGTGGTGATGGTGTGAGCCACACTGTACCTATCTATGAAGGCTACGCCCTGCCCCATGCCATCCTACGTCTGGACCTAGCAGGCAGAGATCTTACAGATTACCTCATGAAGATTCTAACAGAACGTGGCTACTCCTTCACTACCACTGCAGAGCGTGAAATTGTCCGTGACATCAAAGAAAAGCTATGCTATGTGGCACTGGACTTTGATCAAGAGATGCAGACTGCCGCCTCTAGCTCCAGCCTTGAGAAGAGCTACGAGCTGCCTGATGGTCAAGTTATCACCATTGGGAATGAGAGGTTCAGATGTCCCGAGGCCATGTTCCAACCATCCTTCCTTGGAATGGAAGCCTCTGGCATTCATGAGACAACTTACAACTCTATCATGAAGTGCGATGTTGACATCCGTAAGGATCTCTATGCCAACACTGTCTTGTCTGGCGGTTCAACCATGTATCCAGGTATTGCTGACAGAATGCAGAAAGAAATCACAGCCTTGGCACCATCCACCATGAAGATCAAGATCATTGCTCCACCAGAGCGTAAGTACTCTGTATGGATCGGAGGCTCCATCTTGGCTTCCCTCTCCACTTTCCAGCAAATGTGGATCTCTAAACAAGAGTACGACGAATCTGGTCCTGCCATTGTGCACCGCAAGTGTTTCTAAAGAGCTTAACCTTTCAATAGTGACAATTCTTCTACCCCTTACCTTAATCCGGCTATTTGACATTCATTTGTCAACGAAATGCAGCATATTATACTCAACTGACTTCCTGACTTTGGTTATTGAGAATATATGAAAATTAAAGTTTTCAATGTTTATTGCACGTTGATGTACGCTCTCACCTCTTTCGTTAAGAGAGAAAACCTGAAAGTTCCAAAAAAATGTTGTCCCTGTTTGACTTGCGGTTTAGGGAAGATTCAGTAAAAGATATTTCTTCAGATGATGTGCCCTGGTGTGATGATGATGGGAGTAAGCCATGAGGCGAAGTGTTTGGGGGTGGGGGAGGGAAGGGAACTGTATTTTCGCAGCAACCTTTAAAAATCTCCCAAACGCTTTCCTTAAAAGGTACAGTTGATACAAGCCCATTAGCTCTGTCATTTCTTTTAAGATTTATAATAGTATTTTTTGTATTTTATAATAGTATTTTGTTTATTTAGTTCCGTCACTCTTCACTCTCGCTGAGTCGTAACCTCTTCAACCCAAGTTGAGTTGTTTATCCTAGTACTTTCTCCGCTACAAATACACCAACTAAATTTTTACGAAATAAACAACAGAGATGTAGGCGTCCAAAGGCGCCTAAGCACCATAATAGGGATACACCCAAAAATGAACTAAGAAAGTTTAAAGACGAGAGACAAAAAAACCCGTCGATAACTTCCAAACAAGATGTTGACCATATTGGACTCCTTTCGTTTCCGGGGTGAACATCGCTTCATCTTCACGATGGACATCAAATCTCTATATACGACGAGGGACTCCGCGCCCTTAAATATTTCCTCGACAAACGGGAGGTCATACACCTTATTCCAAAATGGCCACTATTTTAGTGGTCTTTTGTTTGCCTTCAAATTAGCCCTTGTTGCCTCGTTCTTAAACTCGAAATACATATATGTTATTTGCCGTCCGGGAGGTCCATATTGGGAAAAACTGTGCCCGAGGTCTTTCGCTTTGATAGCTCTCGTTATCGGAATCCATAATTGTTTGACTCTGTCCAAAAAGTTTACATTTTACATTGTTTACAACACTTTTACGCTGTTACAAAAAGCTTGAAACGTTTCTTCGGAGCGGTCCGTAACTCGGGGTCCGGATGGGAAAATATGGACCGCTGGAGCGCGCGCAATTAGCCAATAAGATTGAAGGATTCAGGATTCCGGACCGCTGAGAAGATGGAGGAAAAAAAAGAATATTTTCCTTTGAACGAGGCAACAAAGGCTAATTTGCAAGCAAACAAAAGAACACTAAAATGGCAGCCATTTTGGAATAAGATGTATGGATCCCCCATCCCACACACTACTCCGTATAGCCGAACTAGTGTTGACGCTCAACTCCGTTTTTAACGGTGAACATTACAAACAAATCGGCGGTGTCGCAATGGGCAGTAAGCTCGGCCCAAATTACGCTTGTTTGTTTGTCGGCTACGTCGAGGAACAAATGCTGCGCGACTATACCGGAATAAAACCAGACCTTTACAAACGATACATGGACGATGTGGCTGGAGCGGCTTCATGCACGGAAGATGACCTCAAGCAGTTCTTGACCTTCGCCTCGAATTACCATCCCAAACTTGAGTACACATGGTCAATCTCCTCTGGCTCCCGTTCTTGGATATGCATTTATTTTACCTAGTGATGACCGCGTCGCAACATCGATATACTACAAAGAGACGGATAGCCACTCAAGTCATCCCATCCTTTCAAGTGTAAGGCATCAATACCAGCAAGCCAATTCTTACGACTGTGGAAAATTTGCAGCGAGGACTGATGACGACTTCGAGAAAGCAGCATTGCAACCACCACGGAGTCTTTCTTTGTCGCGCGTGGTTATCCCGTCACACTTGTAATGTTGTACAGGAGGGAAAACGCAAGGCAGCCTCTGTACCAAGAGCTCTTCTATTAGCTGGAAAGAACGCCAACCAGACCGCGACTAACAGAGTGCCAATGGTTACCACCTATCATCCCAAGAATACGCCCGTCTGTAAGATATTAAGTCGCAACTACAACATCTTGACAAATGACGATTCCACCAGAGTCATTTTTCCACAACCACCATTGGAGGCTTACAGATGGGCCCAAAACTTGCGGGATCTGTTAGTCCATAGCGACTTTCCTCTAGACCAACCAGCACAACCAGGCACCTTCCCCTGCAAACGAACCATCAACCTCAATTCCATCACCAGGAGGACACATTAAGATCGCAGGGCATTTCACGTGCACTTCAGATAACGTCATCTATTGTATTTCTTGCCGTAAATGTTCTGACGGACAGTCTACAGAGGGGAGAGGACGCAGATTGGCTGACCGTTTCAGGGAACACCGCCTCGGCGTTCTTCACAAGAAAATTGACTTGCCTGCAGCGCAACACTTTAATAGCCCACGCCATTCACTAGAAGACGTCCGTGTTGCAGTGCTGAAATCCGGGCTAGCAAAAAAGGATGTCCGCCAACGCGAGGAGATGAGACACATTTTCATATTCCAAACACTCGCTCCTCGCGGGATAAATCGCGATTTCTCATTTATACGAAGTGTCGACACGCGCGTGTACTTTTGACACGCGCAAACAGTTCAAAACAGCACACGACTGCAAATAACGATCTCGTTATTTTACGTGACAGCTAAACACCATGAGGAAGGCAGTAATGCCGAAACGTCGGTTTATTTATACCGCCATTTAGCGTCATTTGAACAATAATCATTAAGTTCCAAACCACGCCCGTTCCATATCACATCATGGATTTACTATCCATGATCACATCAAAAGCGCGCACGTGAGCACGAGCAGGCCTTTGATTGTGACGTCACGTGGGCAAGTCTATCCCGCGCACCTCATTTAGGTAAACATCTACAGTGCGTGGGTATTATTATATGACCGTTTGAATGGAATTTTTCTTATCTCTTTCTGGCCATATGGAGAAGGGTGCACATGTGAGTATATTTCTCCCAAATTAGTGAATTCTGTTACGGTCGGGGTTGTATGCAGAAAATGGCGGGGAACTTGAAAAGTCTTTTTTTGGTACTAATCTTAGCATCGAGTTGTAACATAAACCACTCTGTTCTTTACGGCGATAATGAAACCGCAACACTACCCGCAAACGTGGGATTTTGCAGAAGTGTTGCAGCTGAATTTTACGTATGCCTCGAAGGCAATAAGTAGATGGTTGTCAAAGTAACAAGTGCTCATAGCAATTAAGAGTTCTGCCACTCTCACCACACTATATTTGATAACAAAATGGTGATACCCCAGTCTTGATTTAAATGCTCTTCTGACAGCTTGATTTAACTCCATTTTGCACAATGATTAATTGTCCTATGTAGTAAACGTTTTGGCAAAGTTTACGAACCTGGGCCGGGTTGCTCGAAGCCCGATGAAGCTAACCCAGGATTTCAGTTTTGTAACTTTGCGGTGAGGTTTCTGTTTATATATTTTGCCCTCAGTTTTGAATTTGAATAGCCTCAAACTACATAGCCTGTTCCAGGCTCTCGGTAGTTGGTGACGAGCGAAAACGAGGGAGAAAAAAACGAGGGAGGACTAAGGCGAGGAGCGGCGGGAGAGCCTGTAAGACTTTCTTTAACGACCCCCTTCTGGTATAGCACAGGAGCTGCTATACCCTCTGATTGGTCAATTTTGACAGTACTGTCAACACTCTGGCGGTTACCTCATATCTTGTCAATCCAAGTTTACCATCTCGCAACTCCATTCTTCAAGAGCTTGATAGCCAGGTCTCTGAACTCAAAATTGACCAATTAGAGGGTATAGCAGCTCCTGCTATACCAGAAGAGGGTCGTTAAAGAAAGTCTTACAGGCTCTCCCGCCGCTCCTCGCCTTAGTCCTCCCTCGTTTTTTTCTCGCTCGTTTTCGCTCGTCCCCAACTACCGAGAGCCTGGAACAGGCTACAAACTACACAAAGCATAAGCAGTGAAAAATGTTTTTCTACAAGAAATATACATACGATTAACTTTTAATCCTGGGTTAGCGTTAACCGGCTTTCGAACAACCCGTCCCTGGTCTGGAGGGGTTCAGTACCACCTTAACGGCATTGAATTTTCGATAACAATAACCAAACATCCAAAACTAAGTATTTTGTACATAAGCCACAAACTGTGTCTCAGTGTTGCCCATAGAATAGTTAAATCTGTAAATATGCAAAATAATTCTCAATCAAACAGAACCAAAAGTTTCAATGTCTCTACCAAAAGTTTAATGATTTCAACTTCAATGTCTCTATTTGATGCTTAATTGATACGATACACAAGAATTTTCTACCATTTCTGTATATTAGCTCTTATATGTACACGTTTGAAATCTGGGACTAAAACTATAAAAGAATCCTAACCAACAAAGTACCGTATACCTTTAGAGCACCTCTCGAGGTGTCTAGCATCCAAGGGAAGTAGCGCGTCCGGTTTAAACTGTAGATACCTAAACCCCTATATCAAATTGAAGCTGTAGAGCTGGCTATCTCATAAAACCAAGAATTTTGAAATAAAATGATTTGTCGAAGTTTTCACGACCTCTACAGGTACACGGTAACCTTAAAAGCAACGCTAACCAAGAGCTTTTAACAAAAATAGTAGATTAGTGAAATATCCATAATTTTTAAACGGAAGTTAAAAAACATAGACGGCGAGCACTCTCCCGCTTTTCCTCGCTCAGATCTGAGATCTGATGCAATTTCAACCACCAGAAATAACTAAATTTTGCAGATCAGCATGGAAAAGCTGACGAAAAGGAAGAGACTGCTTTCAGGCTAATCTAAGGAAATAAAGAATAACAAATTGTAGTTGACATCATTAAGTAATCATACTTTGGCATATTCATTCTCCTATACAGCTTATGCGTTCTACAGATAAATTGCTACCATTATATACATGGAGGACAGTTTTAAACTGCCAAATATCCAATTTGTATAGGTAATCAAATGAATTTCGAGTGCAATTTTAAATCAGCATGAGTAAATTTTCCAAAGACTAAAAACTCTTCTTTGAAAACAAAGGCAATTATTTATTACAAATTGCATGAGAAAAATCATTGGATTACTTGTTACTATTTAACAATTATCCTGCGAAATCGCGCGGAATATCATCTGATACTTAGCCGACGAGGCCGTAGAGGCTAAAATCAGACGATAATCCGCGAGATTGAGCAGGATAATTGTTTTATTATTCAACAAATTGATAACAAAACAGCCTAACATTTTTAAATCTCTCTCTGTCGACATTTTCTCACTTCACTTTTTCTTCCCACGTACGAAGCTACGTATACCGCCGGATATCTGTTACCTACGGATGACAGATATCGAGAACATCATGACCATATTTGGATAGTGTTACAATTTGTTGAATAATAAGTATTAATATACGAGCCATTTAATTTCACCTTTCAGCAGCTGACATTTATGCATGTACATTATTAGCCTTTGAATGCCCCAAAATACCAAAACCTTGCCTTCCAGGTTCCTCCTTGACCATTACAGTCTTAACTAATTAGATCAACACTTACTTTCTCCTTAGAATATCTACAAAGTCAGACATGCATGTAATGAAAAGAATGGAACTTATCTGTAAAAGGAAATGACATTTATATTTCAACAAATTCTCCTTACGAGTACAATACAATCAAAATGTGTGGAGGTCCGCGCTGTGAATTTTCATTTTAAAATTTAATAAATTAGGGCTAGCAAGGTAAAAAATTGGGCTGGATAACCTCTTTTTGTACCTACAAAGGACTCCAATGAATGATTTGGTAAACTGAGTTTTACATTGCTTTCTTGCCAAAAATTACGTAACAATCTTACAAAAAGTACAAATGACAAAATGAGTAACTTAACCTATATAGAATGGAAAGATAAGTTAAAAATGTTTTTTGAGATGAGTTGATGTCCAAAGTGCTTCATCGACTAAATCGTGAGGGAACTGCAGACAGAAATTTATCACTTTAAAAGTGCTCTTAGAGGTTAGTTCTCTGCAAAGAAAGCCCTGTAGAAAAGTCACATTTTCCTGGGTTCTTTGAAATAGCTAAGCAATTTCGTAATTACGAAGATTACTTTCACTAGAATTTAATCCTTTTAACCTGTTGCCTCTAAACAGTTTTAAAATCATTCTATATTCACCCTTCATTTGTAGACAAGCAAATGAAAGCTATTGAGTAGTACTTTCACCTTGGGCTATTTGTTATAGACTTCATTATTATGAGATTACTGGATACTAAATGAAAGCATTGGGGTAGTCACACTCCAAAAAGGTGTTCCACAGCATTATGGAAAATACTGACTAGCTGTATAACTTTACTGCCGGTTTGAATTAGTGCTGAATGACACAATGTGGAAACCTAACTGTAAACTGGGAATTAGAATACAAAAGTTCAAATGACGCCTGAAACTACTGTAAAATAATGTTTAAAATCCAAGCTTTTGCCAACTGAATCTACAACATCATCAGGAAGAGGATGACGATACGTTTTTCTGATGATGCTGTGGATTGGCAAAATTAAGCTTGAATTTTAAACATCATCTTACACAGAAGTTTCAGGTCTCATTGAACTTTATATAACTATTTCAAAATGCTACTGAAGGACAACATTCAAAGATTGCATAAACTGTGAACCTATTCAATCTTTTAAAAAGTTCTTGTGTTGAAATAAATGACTATAACAATTGTAGTTGTAGTAAATGTCTTCATAAAAAGCCTACAAGCCTATGCCTACCATTTTAAATCTGGTGCTTAGAAAGACCTGAGTAGGAGTATAGCCAAAACAATTAACACAGCTCAGGAAAGTAGAACTGCATTGAAGCTTGATTATGGGAATCGTGAAAGATCAGTTGAAATGACTGAATATTCTTGTTGGCTTTTGTGCAAGCTGGTGGAATGGGTGGGAATGAGTTAATGAGCAGTTATGGCAGGTCAGGTCAAAAAGTTAATTCAAACTAGTTCGATTAATAAGGTCCTGCAAGAAAGTTATATTTTAGTTTAATGCAGCCTGGGTGACTTTCTTTTTCCTTGTTTGAAGCATATCATAAAAGGGATCAAATATCATACTGGCCCTGAAAAAGAGAGAAACTTTGCTGAGCAAGGTTCACAAGTCACTGAATATGGTGTCAGTCACGTACTCTGGCACTCCATCATCTTAGCTCATGACATTGCACATGAATAAATAATAATAGACTCACAAACTGTTCCACAGAAAAAGATACAATAATTAGAGTGGTGAAGTAAAATCTCTGATGTTGAACTATAGACCAGGGCCGGGTTGTTCGAAAGCCGGTTAACACTAACCCAGGATTAAAAGTTAACCGAAGCACTGATTTTTCTTGTATAAAAATGTTTTTTGCTTCCTATTTTTTGTTTAGTTTGGGATTATTCAAATTCAAAAGAGAAGGCCAAACAATATAAACAGAAAACCTCTCCGAAAAGTTGCAAAACTGAAATCAAAATTCTCGCTAACCCTGGTTTAGCTTAATCGGGCTTTGAACAACCCGACCCAGGAAGAACTGACCTAGCCAGTGGTAGGGTAGAAGCTAGGTTGAGCTCTGAACCACCAAACCATGTGTTTCACATCGGCCTGCTCTTTCTGAGCAGAGTGTGAAGAATTGCTAGGGATTGGCTGCATTTGTATGCATGACATAAGCAGTACTATAGTTAGTGAGATAATTTGGTTCCACTCACTTTACACAGCCAATCCAGGTTTCTCTTTCTTCCTCAGAGAACGCACAGATACGATAAACATCATGGTGTCCTGAAAATTCATCATTGGTTAAATCAATATAACTGTATTTTCCTTTGTCTTAGGACTATCGTAATAAATATGGAACAAAGGAAAATACAAATCAATCATGTTACTTTGAAATTATTTTCGGGGACCAATTTTTTTTCTAACAGCAAGAATACTACAGAGTCTTTTAATCTGAATGCAAGTATAGTGCTGCAATTTGACACACCACAAAGCCACAATATTTTGGTACTAATATTGACACAAGATCATAATGTTAATCAACTTTTGATTAATTCAAGTTTCATGAGTTCACTTTGCTCTGTCATTCCTACCATAAGACAAGAATCGCAGAAGAAAAAGGGTTTCAAACTCTTAATTATAAAACATTGTTCCAACCTTTATACCAAATTTGAAAACCCTGGCTCATATACCACAAACCAAGGCTGGCCCTACAATAAAAGGTTTGACCAGTACTAAAACTAGCACTTGTTCCCCTTGAAAACTAAGGCTACAGTTTGAACTATAGATTCTCCTAACATCACACTTTGTGCATCTAATGTTACTGACAAGACATGATAAAAAAGTTCGATCAAAACTACTGTTTATGTTCCCTGAGGGCATAACTGGCACAAGGTTGTCATTAAGTTTTGATTCATCTGTGGCCTTGATCTTCACACCCGTAACAAACTTGTCACTTTACAGGTGAATTGTTTGAACTACATCCAAGTCCACCCGTAACAACAAGGGCCATCAAACATGCTCAGCTGTAACAGGTGCTACAGGAACTACGGTCACTGTTGATAGCCCTCCATCATATCCAATCCGAGAACAGGGCGGTAGAGTTATCATTCTCAATACATGCCTATCTATTGTTTAATTCACTTGACGTACAAACCTTCTACAACCTTTCCTTCCGAGTCTGTTTTACAAGCTTTTATAAGTCCAGATGAATTATCCGCAGAATATATTTCAAAGCAGTACTGAAAGGAAATAAGGTGAGGTTTGTTAAAATCCTGTCAGTTTAATCGATATTTTACACATTTTAAATTGCCTTTAAATGGGTGATTCCAGAAAATATCCACACCCTACCATGGGCAGCATGAACATTTTAACCCCCCCCCCCACCCCTTGCCTTCGGAAATTCCAAAATGCTCTACCCCTCATGCCCTCCAAAATCATTAAGCCCCCATCCCATCCGGATTTCTGTTTTTACTGCAACCATCTGGAATCCTAGTCTGACTCTCTGTGACTTCCAATGGAAGAGATTGTATGCTTTTACATCTTCCTAGAAGTTTACCAACTGTCTACACGGATGATATGATTGCATGCATTCACAACTAAATGTTTGGTGATTAAAATTTTGTCTTATTCAGTCACAATTTTGCAAATAGTTTTTCACTAAACTATTGAAGGAATAAAAATTTCAATTGTTTTGTGTGTTAATTACGATGGAAAATATAGAACATGTGTGGGCAAATCCTGCCTAATTTACCGTGATATTATGAATGCTATTCACTTGTTCAGATGTCATTAAAGCGGTTCCTTAATATGTATCGCTGGTGCAGAGTAAACAAACACAAGGGGTTGGCATTTGTCGCAAATGATTTTCTAGCAAGTAATTCATCAACTATAAGGTTTGTGTGATTGATCGACGCTTGTCTTGTATCTTGCTTTCTGCAGTGATCAGAAGTGTGGTCAGTTCATTTGTGCTTTCACACTCCTGTCTGTCCCCTTTTGAAAACCCCCCAATGCCCTCGGAATTCCAATTGTAAGTACCCCCCATACCTTTGAATTTCCAGTTCAAAAAGAACTCCCCTCGCCCTTGGGATTCGAAAGAGCCACCAGTGGTATAACTATGGATATTTTCTGGAATCGCCCAATAGCCTTCAAAAACTGCCCCCTATGAAGGAGTATTAGGTGTCAAAATTACCTTTTTTCTGGCATCTTGAACTTCTCTCACTTGAAGATTTTCCAAGGGAATAATACCACGGGGTTCTCGGTCCTGTATAGAAATTTCAATAAAGTATTACTTAAAAGTCCAGATGCTCAGAACTAACATTAATTAAGTAAATGACTGGCGATAGCTGTCATTACAGTTGAGCCTGCAATAATACTGTAAGTACTTTGGGAGGCACAAAAACAAGGTAAAAGGGTCAACACAGTTTTCAACCCAGTGCAGAATGACCCTGTCACCTCGTTTGGAACACAAACTGCTGAGAACTGCAATAATTTAAACATGGAAAATGAAATTCAAAAGTCAAGAGAAAAAGAAATTATCTTTACAAGAAAACCAGGTCAATTCACTTTCAAAAAACAATAGACAGTCACTGCAGATATTTAAATCTCACATAGCGTGAAAGGAAAAGATTGCAATACTAGCTCAATGGCACAGATCTGCACTGAAGGAATACGTACCCCTACACTCTTGAAGTAATACAGGCAGTTGTCTTTCAAGATAAAGTAACGTTTTCTCCAACTTTTGTGCAATCCACCTTGAAAATAAGAAACATGTTGTTAATCAGAAATGTTCAAGCTACTTTACTGAGAAAAAGGAGTTACAAAAAATTCTTATAACCTTCCTTTGTAAGCCAGCCTTCTCTGTCTGGGTTGAAAAATGTTCTAGTTATGTCATTTCCATCATCTTCTGGGATCTTGAATTGTTCATTTTTGATGCTTTCATATAAACTCTAAAAACCAACAAGAAGTCCAATAAGTCTAATTAAATTTTCAAAAAGCAAACTGTCACTTGTTTCAAATTAAAGGGGAACTGTAGAACTCAGTAAAGAGTCAACAATGACTTCTCTTGTTCTTATTCCTTTCCCAACACCTAGAATTACACTAATCCTTGGACTCAAAACATACTCTGGCAACTATACTTATGCGCAGGAATAAAGGCTCCTCTGAAATGTTTTGGTGTTTTTTAAGATTGGTAAATTACATTCTCTGTAGACATGGGCCAGGTTGTTCGAAAGCCAATTAACACTAATCCAGGATTAAAAGTTAACCGAAGCAATAGTTTTCTTGAATAAATATCTTTCACTGCTTATGTTTTGTGTAGTTTGAGATTGTTCAAACTCAAAACTGAAGGACAAACAATACAAACAGAAAAACTCACCAAAGAGTTGCAAATTCACAATCAAAATTAGCATGAGCCCAGGGTTAGCTTAACCAGGCTTTGAACAACCCGGGCGTGGTGATCTACTGTTTAACTTCTTGTTGGAAAGAAGTCATAACAAAGTGTTAGCAAATTTTATACAATTTCAAGCTTTTTGGTAAATATGTTTTGCACATGTGAGTAGTCGTCTTCCCACATAGATGGGCATAGTAGAACCTTGCCTTAATTACAATGTAGCTAGGAGCCTGTACACAGGCTACCGGCGAGGGCAGAAAAATTAATTTAGTGAGTGCTGCAAGGTGGTGAAGTCTGTAGACATGCTATTGATGCCATTGTTCCATGGTACCAGAATCTGCTATCATGATCTGATTGGTTAAATCATGGATTGTTGACAGCTTTGAGATAGATATTTGACAAATCTTTACAACAACTTTAAATTTGCATAATTTTTGACGACACCGAGGAAGTCTGCGTGCAATGCACAGTTTACAAATGTTGAATTCGAGACAGCTTTTGACATGTTTGAGAAATTCTTTACAATGTTTTACCCATATCTCTGGTTTGAAACTTGAGCAGAAGCTATACCTGGAAACTGTGGCTCAGAAGTGCAATGGTTTTGACATTCTACCGACTGGCTTCAGGAACAGTTTCATTTTCAAATTGTTACTACATCTACTGAGACATACTGTATGGTTGGAAAAAACATCAATTTTGACAGCTCTAATTACCTTCTTGACTGATTTGTAGCAGGCTAATCACCAAGGGTGGATTGGCGTATCAAAAACAATGTTTACAGCCTCCCCAAACCTCGCCCTGCTCAGCGAATTCTGTTTGCAGGCTATAATAATTATAGAGACCTTATTTATAATATCACAACAAGATTTTCTCTGGGCCAGAAGAAAATATTACTCATTATTAAACACTGGATCACTGGATAATACAATTCAAGAGTTTTCATTGGTCATCATCATGATATACGAGCCATTATACCATGCTCCACAAATATGGTAAGCATAGGCGTAATAATTACATTACATTATGATTTTCATGCGCATTCTATTTTACTTTTAGTTTTCTATATTTGGGGGGCATTTTTAAAAAAACAATTATTCCACTCGCACTTGTTGGATATGAGATGATTGAAGCCAACTCCGTGCTACACGCCTCCTTGGCTGTCTATAATCTCATATTCAATGTGCACTCATGGAATAGTTGTTAATTATCGTAAGAGTAAATTATCAAGTACCAACCACAAGAATGTCTGTGGGTAAATCTTCTCCACAGTTAATGCCTCTGTTCATTTGGATGAATCTCTCTATTGTAGGCTACAAAAGAAACATGCATACCAAAGTTAACCAACAAGAATCTTTCTCATTATTATAAGGAAGAGAGTTCAATACTCAAGATACATGTAGTTACAATAACCCGTCAGACTGACAAAGGAAAATTTCTTGAATTCAAATAAAATTGATTGCACTTACCTTGTCTTTTACACTTGGGTTGTGAAGACTAGTGTTTAACAGGATGATTGAGAAACTTAGAACATAGCAGGTATCTGTGGAGTGTGAACCAATCCAACTTCAGTATACTGATTTTTCCAGTAGGATGTGACAAGCACTTGAATTTTGATTGCCACCTTAATAACTCAATAATCAGAAGAAAGCCCTCTTTGAGTGTGTCATGTGATATACTGTCTGTACCACAACATCACTTTAATTTCATGGGTGTGGCTGCATTGTCTTACGGTAGTAGGAAGAGAATGTGTTCTTAAGTGAATAACAAAAATATTACATTTAGACTGTGCATGTCCTCTTTTCCTTTTTTGTCCAATCATCTGTCTGTCTGTCTGTCTGTCTGTCTGTCTGTCTGTCTATCTGTCCAGATGTCAAAATGTGCCACTAATGTAATGTACTTGTAAAGTACTAGAACAGAACACCTTTTTAAGTGCTGATTGCATGACCCTGACTAAACCTCTCTAAGACTGGGAATGACAGACATTTTACTTATCTCTCCCTTTACAGCTTCACTAACCAGATGATGTAAACACTCCAGGGTTCTGATCGCAAAATCTCTTTGCAAATGCTTCCATCATTCTATCAATCTTCTGTGCCTCACCAGGAAGACGGAAACTCCACAAGAACTGCCTACAAGAATGTTGAAAAAACATGCTTTAAAACTATGCTTTTATTGTTTAGCCATTCCAACCTGGTCAGCTTCTATAATCAAATTACTCTTGACTATTATATGTCTTCTTTAAAGAGTATGCCTTTTGGAGAATTCCCTCAGGTAATCAGAACCTCTCAATCTTGACTTAGGAATGAGCATTCCTGGTGTACTGGTCAAGTCTGTGTTGGACCAAAACATACTATCTTTTTATCAGTTTATTATCAATTTACCTTGGTTTCCATAGTATAAATTAAGTGAAAGGCAATATTTCTACTTTCCCTGGTCTGGGACACCAGTCCATCACAGAGGTACCCTCCACAGCTAAATTTGCAGGTATCAAACTGTATCTTATTGTACACCTGGGTGGAAAGGCACTGTGAAAATAATTAGTGCCTTGCTCATGCAACATGCCTTCTCGTAGACAGAACTGTATCATTCTCGCCTATTGCTAGCAATGTCTGACATTTTGCTTCACAATGCTATCAAATCAGCCATTGCAACAAATGCAACAACAAAGAACGTTAAACACTCAACCTGAATCCACAGTACATTCAGTCACTTTATAACAAATGTTAACCAACTGAACTTACCTAAGACCATCATCTAATGACCTTCCTGTGAAATCATGATGCTCAACAAACAATCGGAAAACCTCCAGGTTAAATTCTTTGCTGTGGATTGACATTATCAATAAAATTAACTTCTTTGACAAACTTTTACATTTTACCCCAAAATTGCTCAACAATGATCATATTCTGATTGAACTTTTCAGACCAGGCAAGGAGTTATTACTTTAATATTCTGAAGTGCTTATTTATACATTTACAAGGTTCCATTCTGTTAGCCATAGCTTTAAGTGAGGAAGGAAATATAATGAGTGTGACGCTTTCTCAACTGGCAAAGTTTTACAGATATCTGACCCATTTTTTCATCCTGATCTAACCAAACACTAAGTGTAGGGTGGACCCAAGATACAGTTTAGTGAACCCTGGTTGAAATCTCATATAGGATCAGGACTATAGGATTGATTAGTATCACCCAACTAGTGGACTAATGCAAATCCTGCATTTTGATTGGCTACGCTACTAGGGGACTATTAGCAATAGTCATCGAGTACGAAATTCGCCAGTTTTTCTTTCGCTTTTTTCGTCAAATAAATATTTTTTCAACTTGCATTTGCAAACTTTATTATTCCCTTTTCTGTCCGACTAGTTGGGTGATACTAAAACAATTAGACCCTTCGCCCTCAAGGGCCACGGGTCAATAGCCCATTCGGCTTCGCCTCATGGGCTATTGACCCGTAGCCCTTTCGGGCTACGGGTCTAATTGTTAAATAGAATGCTGTATGATCTAGTAACTTCCTTCAAAAGGATCCTCAATAGAAAAGGGAACTTTAATTTGACTGTAAGAATGTATAAGATCCTGTAGAAACTTAATACTGCACAAGCCTGTAGGAACTTACATGCCTGCAGTGTCATACATTTAAGTCCTATAGAATCCTACAGAGGATACTCAACAGAATTCCTGCCTTGTTAATCACTGGAGCCCATGAAAAGCGTGTCAAAAGGATGTTAAAGGCCAGGAGTAGAAAAGTCAATAGACCATTTCCGATATATTAAAATTCTAACATGGCTCCGAGGCTTGGGGGAATAAACAAAAGAAATTAATTATTCATCCCTCAACCTCGATGTGATTATTCCTCCAAGCCTCGGAGCCATGTAAGAATTTTAATATATCGGAAATGGTCTATTAAGTGCAAAATATATCTAAACATTGCTAACAGTACAAGTACTGAACATTAACCGTTCTCAGGCCTAGTCTATACTTGTCACGATTTTGAGCAAACATTTCCCAGTATGTTGTCATGCAGTCCAAATAAGCACAACTTACTTTTCTCCAAGATAATTTCCAATCATTGTCTTATTTAAACCTTCTTCGTTGAAGAGAAAGTCGGCAATGTCCTCTGGAGTATTGTTTAGCAGTTTGTTAGATATCAGGTATTCCATTCCCTGCGAAAAGGTTTAATGAGAAGAAAATTTTTTAAAATGTATTTTATTGCAGCAATTAAAGATATATGACTGAGGGTCAACAAGACTCTGGTAGGGTAAAGGGATGAGAGTTAAACAAGAGGTTTCTTCGACTCTCATGTATGAGTTGAAAATCATCAGTGTACAGTCAAACAAGTTAAGAGCAAGAAAGTTAATCTGAAGACACAATTGATCATCACAGTTATGCACACAACTTGAGCAGTTGTGAAGTTAAAGCCTGAAAAAAAAATTCTGGCCTGAATGGGATTCAAACCCATGACCTCTGCAATACCGGTGCAGTACAAGGTAATAGCAAGAGAATATATTCTCACAACTGCATAAGTTGTGTGCATAACTGCAATGATCAATCATGTCTTTACATCTTTCTCCACAGTTCAAATATATGATCTTTCATATATTCACTTGTATTTTTCACCATCATGATCTATGGGTATATTACAAACTCACAAAGTGACCAGCTCTCAACTGGCTTGATAGCTCAGTTGGTAGAACACTGCACTGGTATTGCAGAGGTCATGGGTTCAAATCCCGTTCAGGAATGAATTTTTTTCAGGCTTTAATTGCACAACTGTGTGCATAACTGCGATGATCAATCATGTCTTTATATCTTCCTCCGCAGTTCAAATATATGATCTTTCATATGTTCACTTTTATAAGAGAGTTGATATAACATGCTGCCACAACACCCAAGAGCATGTGCAAGCACATAATTAAGAGCTGACAGTCAAGCTAGAGCCAGAGTTTGAACACTTCTCATGCCTTGTTTAAGGAAGAACGGAGGGGAACTGTTGTCGCCCAGTACATCCCAAGGGAGACAAAAGGGATTAAGTAAGTTTAGCTTAAGTAAGTCATCCCTCGTTGAATCTTGTTTCAGTTTAAGATGGCTTTAGAAAAAGCAAACACATTGCTGCAAGGCTTTCAATAAGGGTCGCAGGCACTGGGAAATTGATCAGGTGTCCATGTGAGAATGATTTTACCCGCCTGGTTTGGCCATATAGAGGAAAGTTTTTCTTGAAAACACAGTGCAAAAGGTTTTGACCACCTGTGAAAACTAGTTGTCTTCCTGACAAAAATGTTGATGAAACCCCTAGGCCTGATTTTGGACAAGATGGTGGTGCATCAATGCAAATGAATGAATTGTGACCAAAACACAATCAGGTTTTGTTGCTCTGTTGGTCTGTCAGTATATTTTCTCCCAGCCATCTAACATTTGTCAATGTACGAGTATGACATCTTCTCAGAATCAAATTCAGTTTCAAAACATTTAACAAGAACCTTAAAAAACTGATTATTAATTATTGTAACTTGTGGAAGACCATTTCATTCTATGTAATTAAAAATGAAAACAATAAAATGCGATGATACATGTACGTAATAAATGATAGGGGAAAACAATCCTACCTAACATATAAAACACAGCTGGGTGAAGTTTTGGTGCAATACAAAAGATTCCCTAAGATAAAGTTGTTCCTCTTTTTCAGTCACACACTATGTTACACATTCAATTATTAATATTAAAAATATTTTGTGCAAAAATTATCCAATGCATACATTTTTGATGCTATGTCATTGAGAGATTATCTCTCAACAATACTGCCACCAGCTGTTGGCAACAAATGTTAATGAATTTTTAATTGGTGGTATATTGTAAAATACCACAAGGCTCAATCTGATGTATCTCACATTTTAACCTCGCATCTAGAAGAAAACATGGTTTCTGTTATCTGCTGAATATCCCCGAATTCCACAGTGTAAAACCATTCACACTATTAAACAGATTATCCATCGCGATTACAGCGAAAATAAATTAAATATTTTGATGAGCAGCATTTTTAAGAGTAGTACATACTAATAGTGATCTGCATACATGTATCTTCCAACAAAAAGAAAAAAAACAACCGAGCCTGGTTTATCTTTATTATATGGCCAAACAATAACTCTTAAATTTACTGACACTCAACGTAGTCATGCAGTTCATACTCACTACCATTTTGCTTGTAAATGGAGTGAAATACACTTTGGACAAAAAATGTGTTTTCAATTTTTAATTAATTATTTCTCTTTACCTTTCTTTTAGAACAAAGTTTCTTTAAGGCATTTGAGTCGCTCTTTGTCTTGTATTGAGTGTTCTTGTATTGATCTCATGGTGTTTTTATTGCCTGAACTGAACTTAAATTTGCCAAAGGTGGCTTGTTCTATTTACCTTTTTCTCATCAAGTCTTTTTGACTTTTCCATTCAGCGTTTTCAGCAGAAACAAGCTTTTTGCTTGTACACTGTAGATTTCTCCCGCAAATGTCACATAGCTAAACTGGTCTAGACACTGGTCTAGATCTATTTAGAACATTTAGAATGCAGTGATTCTGTCATATTTGTGAATTTAGAAGTTCCCAGTGCTCATGAGACATTTTAAAAAATGTGCCAAATTTGCTACCCTGCCAGGCTAACAAAATTAGTGACTTTTGCATTTACTTGCATAGTATATAAACAGCTGCCCCCCTTTAGTTGCTCATCTCTTTCCCACTTCCCATACAATCTCCATACTCTAATATATCAGCGCCACATGGGCCCATAAAATATACATGTACTGTAACTTCTGATTTTTGTTGCACGCCTGATTTTGAGTTTTCAGGTCTGTAAAAGTAACAACCAATCAGTAACAATCTGGATCTACAAAGAGGCACATGGACATGTGCATCATTCTAAGACAGTATGGAAATTTGAAGGTCAAACATTTTAAATCAAACTTTGATTATCCTGACTCACTTGGACTCTAATAAATAGTTTCTTTAATATTATTATACAACTGTATAATCAACACATAATTACACCTTTTGCTGTTCATTACCAGAAAATATACTTTCATCATATGCAAATATCCCAATTGAAAGTCCGATCAACACTAATGAAATATATTCTTAGTGTTAATGAAAAACGTATTTACGTTATTGATATAACTTTTGGTATAAATGAAAGTATATTTTCTGGTAATGAACAGCAAAAGGTGTATATGAATATTACCAGTAACAAAATAAAAATAAAATCTGGATAAAATTACATTAAATACTTTCATATAAATTACCAGACAGTCACCTGTACATGTTTTTGGAGTGGCCTAAAATGTCAAGCGCCCATGTACATTGGGGATGCATAGTGAAGCCCTTTACTCTTGACTGTTGTAGTGTGTTCTTCAAGAAAATATCTCACCTCCCCAGGTTTTGTGACCAGTTTGATCCTTTCCCAGCCTAGGCTGTACTGGAAATTCCAGTACAGATTAAGTTTTACTTTTACTTTAAAATTATTGACACTTGTGACCCTCCACCCCTTGCAGTTTCCAAAGAAATTCCAAGGGGGGAGGATGGATATTTTTTGGAACTGCAAGTTCTGGAACTGTAAGTTCTATTTCCTGACAGTCTGCAAGTTCTATTTACTGACACCAATCTTGTGATTCATCAGAGCTGTCATTAAGGGCCACAATCCGTAAAGTAACATAGCCATGTACAATAGAATACAAACATTTAACTCACCTTATCAGGATCAATGTTGAACTTCTTCTTTCCGGTAGATAACTGTTTAGCCCTTGGATCTTCCTTAGAACTATCCACAACAACATGAGGTCTATTAAAACTTGTTAAAGTCAAGCCTTTGGGAGTTCACAGCAGATTATACAACCTTAGCAGCTGAATAGTTCTCACTGGTAATAGTATACGTATATCTCTGGTTTCAGTAGCATAGGTAAGTCATGAAAATTATTACTGAAGTTCTCTGATGGATAATAGGTCAATTCAAGGATTTTTCAAGGACAATTTGACAGAAGCATGTAAGACTTGCTTTCCACAAAACCATTATAAATACAAATCACTAAAATCTGGCATCATCAAAATTACATGTATGCCTATTGTAGCCCCTGGCATATTTTGGTGGTAATTTTTCTTCCTATCAATAGTCTCATGCTATCAAGGACTGCTGGTAAAATTATAATACTCAAGGACTTCTGAAGGGAAAAAACCTACAATGTATTTGGATTGTTCTTCATAGACTTCTTAAGGATCTGGCAAATTTTCAAGGAGTTTTCAAGAACTGTGCGAGACCTGAACAGTGGCTGTAAATGAGACTACTCCACTTGCTACACAATTGTTAATTGATTGTTATTTTCCCATTACTGTGATACAATAATTGTTTGACACATAGCTTATTGTTGTGACCTAAAATGCCTATTATCTTCAATTACCCATTGTCACGTTGTTCTATAGCGCCCATTTCTGCTGTTACGTCTGCAATCTCGGACTTGAGACGCTAAAATAATAAGGAAGACAAGTGGTGAATGTATGGTCAACATAATTTTTATCAAGAACACAGTTTCTTTCATTCTTAAAAAAAATATCAGCCATGCATCAATAGGCCATTTCCGAGTTCCCTTTTGACACAGTGTCAAAACGAGTCTAAGTGCGAAACTATTCATATATGAAATTAAGTTCCGCCTAGAAGTTCATTTTCATGCAAATCAAACTTATTTTCATTTCAATGGTTTTGCACTTAGACTCATTTTGAAAAAGAGGCACAAGAAAACTCAGAAATGGCCTATTGACTCTACCAGACTAAGGAAGGAGAATATAAGTTAAAAACTGACAAAACATCATGAACATTGCAAAAATTGATTAAATCAACAGACTGGTGATTCAAAGGTAATCCTTTCATAACCAGTTCATTGCCAATTAAGGAATATTTGTGTGCTGGCCCTGTTTTAATATCTTTCAAATTGGTGAAAATCTTTAAATCCAGTAACTCAAGACATAACAGATATTTCATGATCACATATCATGTTTTTACAATTAATAAATTATTGTCAAAATTCATCTTTGGTCTTGACATTCACGTAATAACTGTACAACAAAAGTATTTTTTTTTTGTGAAATCCAATACTACTGAATGATGAAAGTTTTGTGGGCTCAGATTTCTGAGAGAGTGTCTATACACTGACTGACAAGCAACAACCCACATCATATTTATATCAGCTGGAACAAGTTAGTCTATTTTGTGGTAAACGTTTGCTCCTGCTCTCCATTTAAGCAAAGTGGATGTAGCATTGCAAAAATAAATAAAAGTAGCATTACAAGAAACATAATTTATAGGGGTAGCAAAGGGTTTATGCAATACACAAGATGAGGGCAAAAAAAAATTAAGCGCATAATGCACAAAAAGTAAGACTAGTGTGATTCATGAATTTATGGATAAATCTAATTTGTTAAAAGTATATGTACTGTGACACATGAATTTTGTCAAAATTTGTGTGTGAAATGGGATCTGTACTGTCCATTATTATAAGTTGGGACCTTAAAGGTTTTAAAACCTTAATTAAAATAAAAAAAAATTATTAACTAAAATTTGCAATAGTTTTGTACCTGAATTTCAACCAGTAACGTTGATTTTCTTTTCCTGATCTCCATAAGGAGAGACTGCTCTTTTGGAGTTAAACCTAAATTCAAATGAGTATAAATAAATATGTATATCAAGACTTCATAGCATTAGCATCAGCTAAAAGAGCCGTCACGACTGATTCTTGGTCGGATCTTAACACAAATCTGTTCACGCCCACGAGATTAAAATCTCTCAAGAATAACTGCACGACTATTGCAGTATTGGCCAATAGGAAATTTGCATTCACCAGCGAACACAGAATGAACAAAAGGGGGATTCCCATAGCATGCATTCTTCCTTTTTTCCAGTCTTCCTCCTTCCATCCACACTTTGCCTCTCCTTCTCCCATTTAATGCCTGCTATGCAGGCTATATCATTTATGACTAGTAGACTTTGGGCAAGCTGAAAAGCTTCTTGTTGTTGTTGAAACTAGGATGTACAACAACAACATTCTCACCAAAAATAAAATGTCTCTAGCACAGTAAATTAATTAAATGTAAAATTAAAACTGCAATTTTGATTTGTAAACAATTACAACAAAAACACTATTAAAAAAAGATGAAGCATCATTCAGATAATCATGTGCAGTTAAATAGCACAATTATTTTGTAACTGGAATGCATTACCTTTTTGTTGGTAAGGTATCAACTGAGACACAATCCATTGGCATACATAATGTAAATTTCTTCAATAATGAGCTTGCAATGCATTATAGGGTGATTATGGCTGTTTTTGGCTGTTTTGAGAGCAGAGAGAGACTTGGTTGTTATGTTTTGGCCCATATTTCTCGTGATAAAAGCAAAACAGTACCAGAATAGCTGTTTCCGTTTAATTTACTCTGTGAATGATTTTTTGACTGATTTCATAAGAAACATCCCATCTGGTCAGAATGTGCGTTAGCCAGGAAGCCTCAAATTTACTGAACAAATGTACGATGATCGGCAATGGTTGGCAGGCTTTTTACTGGGAATTTTTACATTGGTGGATCAAAATTTGACAATTAAGAATTGCGTGTAATTCCTGGTTACCAGACAAATTGGATGGGAATGAAAACTCCACGTTTAGGCATCCACTCGGGTTCCTTGAACACAACTTAAGTCGCCTGCACTCATAACCTTTAGCCTAAATAAGTGACAACTTGTTGACAAACTACTTTGATAAAAAATATTTTTTGGAATTGGAGTTATGAGGCTGCTAACATTATCTTTACAACTGAATAAAGATATATTTGTCTAAATTCTTAGGCATTTTTTTTGCCCAAATACGATATGATACTTAGATCAGTACTGAATGAATTTCTTTTAAAAGTTTCTGAAAGGATTATTTTCGGAATAAAAGCCGAAATATTCAAGTAACTAACTGGCAAACAGAAAGCATCATTCCAATTCTTCGTGCATACACTATTTATTTATTTGTTTTCATTTCCAGCCTGCATTTCATGATTTGTACAATGTATTTTGTTTTCTTAAAATAGAATTGCAGAACTCAGAAACAAAAGCAGCAATATAAATTATTTCTAAACAAGAGCTGTAGCACTTTCATGGATACACACGAGTAGTCCCGACGGACTAAGCGAAAGAGGGTCTACTCAATGGTCTACACCAATTATGGAATTTTGTTCAGTTTCACCATTAACAAATAAAGAAGCCTCAACTGCGCTCTGTTCTGTTGTAAAGCACGCAGGAAGCGGTAGAGCACGAAAGAAGTGTAGGGGAAAACACGAGACGTAGTCGAGTGTTTTTCCCTACTTCTTGAGTGCGTAAATAATCCTTCCGAAAATAATCCTTTCAGAACAGACGACAGCTGTCAATCACAAACTGAACATCTGCTAAGCTTTCAGTATCGAGTTGCTATCCAGGAGAGGAACGATGCCTTTAAGTTCGTTTTTTAGTTTAATCCTTAAATAAGGATCTAAAGCTTTCTACTACGAAGGAATCCGGCCGCATTGTGGCTCATAAAAACGTGCATCGTTTCAAATGGAAATTAAGAAACAAGGAGCTCAAAAATAGCGAATGCTGAGTTGTATTATGAAAGGAGCTGCCAAGGAGCGCAGTACAGTTGTTTATGGCTTGCAGCAAGATGGCACGAACTGGGGTCAAAGTTAGAAAGACTAGACTGCTTCCACTGGTTCTACTCCGAGTAAAGGAGAACATCAGAGCCACTGATCACTCGTCGAGTGAGCGATGATACGAAATTGTCGAGGTTCACTTCGCCGAGATGACCGGAGATTGCCAGTTAGCAAACGAGCGTTACTACACTGCATGTAAGTGTTGTTTGAACATTTTTACAAAAATAAAGCTTCTCATCATAAACAGACAGCTCAGATGGTGTTTTCTGGCTTGTACTAAAACACGGAACGCCGGAATGCCGGAATGCCGGAATGCCGGAACGCCGGAATACTAAAACCCGGAACACAAAATTACTAAAACCCGGAACGCATGAAAAATATATAATTAAAAAAAAACTCGGATGTTGGGAAAGCACAAAGGTTAAAAACCGGACATTCCTTGTATCGATGGACGTTACAAGTCTCTACACAAATATACCACAAAACTAGGGGATTGACACAGTATGCAAAGCATACGAAAGTTTTTATAAAGAAAACCCTCCCATACCGACACACTACCTCCGAGAAATGCTTAGACTAATTCTAAAAGAAAATTCTTTCCAATTCAATGGAAAGCACTGTCTACAAATTCATGGGACAGCTATGGGAACCAAAATGGCTGTTTCCTTTGCCAACATATTCATGGCAACTTTTGAAATCGAAATCCTAAGCAAAAGCGTCTTTAAACCTACAGTTTGGAAACGATATATTGACGACATCTTTTCATTGTGGGAGATAAGTAAACCCGACATTGAAGCTTTCATCGAACAAGCGAATTTACATCACCCAACTATCAAATTCACGGCCGATGTCTCTGACTCTGAGATTGTGTTTCTAGACCGTCAGTTATATACAAACGCAACAGATTCAAGGAACAATCGATCCTTGATATAAAAACACGTTTTTTTTTTATATTAAGGAATTTACATTGGCTACCAGTTCATTATAGGATAATTTTTAAAATATTACTACTTACCTATAAAGCTCTGAATTGACTGGCCCCTGATTACATAAAGATCTATTGAAGTATAATGACTCTCGTCGCACGCTAAGATCTTCAACCAACAGGTTGCTTAATGAGCCTAGAGCGAATCTTAAAACATACGGTGAAAGGGCTTTTTCCGTGGCGGCACCAAGGCTCTGGAATAAATTATCATTCCAGATCAGGCTTTCATCATCTGAAACAGTTTTTAAAACTAATCTTAAGACTCATCTTTTTAAGCGTGCGTTTGATTTGTAGTTTTTAATTGTAGTTTTTTACATTTTATATGTAATTTCATTGTATTCTATAGCTTATTAAGTTTCAGGATTTTTAATTTTTAGAGCATTGTAAAACGCCATGGACAATTAATGGAAGATGGCGCTATATAAATCTATATTTATTTTATTTCTTTATTTTTATTTTAAGCCAACGAAAACCTTCCAGTACACACATTTCACCTCTTGTCACCCACCAAGTGTTAACAATGGATTCGTTAAGGGCGAATGCCTAAGAATCCTCAGAACAAACTCCTCGAAAGCTACTTTTGACGAGAACATTTCAAACTTCAAGAAACACTTGCTAGACAGAGGCTACCCTCAAAACCTAATAGACAGAATCCTGTCAGAGATAGAATCCACAGGAAGGCCTACAGCACTTAAACAGAACAATAAAGAAAGGAAAGAAATCTTGCCTTTTGTAACACAATTATATCAACTATCAATATCCAACTTGAAAGAGGCTTTACTCAAAAACTGGCACCTCATACAAAATCAGCCGCTACTTTGCCAGATATTCAAACAACCACCAATCCTTTCATTCAAGAAAGGGAAATCCTTAAAGGATCTGCTCGTTAGAGCCAAAATATAAAAGGTAACAAAATATGTTTCACGCCGGTCGGGAATGTGCGGCCTGTCACCCCTTGCGTTATCACAATTTTCCTGTTTGTATGTTATGGTTTTTAGAATACAGGTTTTAATTGATAAATTGATTTATTTATTTTTTAAATTATTTATTTTTCATGCGTTCCGGGTTTTAGTAATTTTGTGTTCCGGGTTTTAGTATTCCGGCGTTCCGGCATTCCGGCATTCTGGCGTTCCGTGTTTTAGTACAAGCCGTGTTTTCTGTCGTTATTGTACTTCTCAAGTTTAATTTCTGCCTTCGTAATGTCTTTAATCGAAGCATTCGCTAGGTTGAGAATGAGAAGTTGTTTATTTTGTTGCGTGTTTTGTCGGAATCTAGCAAAACTTGTTATTTTAGTACAGTTTTAACACTTCTGTTGTTAGCAATGGTCTAGATGCAGCTAAATTTACTGCAGACAAATAGCTCGTTTCCACTGCATTTGTCTGAGCCACAAGGCATGTTTAATTTGGGTCAAATTTGCCATAATTCCGAAGCAAAATTTTGAAGAAGCCAGCTTACCGTCATCAACCCGTGCTCTGTTCTCTGATAAAGCACGCTGTTTCAGCCAATCAGAGCACACGTTATATGGAAACTTTATTATAATAAATAGTATTCTTGCTTAGTGATGACCTGAACACTTGATTTCAAAAAATTTGATTGATATGAGACCATAATTAGTGTCTCATGGAAAATCTCAACAGAGAGAATGGGGCTGTCTCCCTGGGCTCCTCCCCTAAATTTCCACAACTCACTCCAACCGTTCCCCCCAGTCTACCCAAACCCCCCCAACTCCCAGGATTGACCACGTCAGATTTTTTTCCTGGGCTCCTAAAAAAAATGGCTTGCGCTCCAAACTTCTGAAGCTATAGGTATATTTAACAAATAAAGAAGCCTAAGCCATGCATTACCTACAGGTTAGAGACTATCGTGAGTGTTTTGTTTTTAAATACATGCACACACTTGCACACACAATGAACGAGAAATTTTCAATACTGCACGAAGCGAAGCTGAGTGCTGTATTGAAAATTTCGAGTTCATTATACAGTAAACAAGTGCATGTATTTGAAAACAAAACATGAACTAACAGTCTCTAACCCTTTTAATATTCAATTTGAGTTCACTGCTGGCGATAGACTTACAATGGCTTCCCGCCCGAACACTACACAGTTTTTATGCGTTATTGTAATAACCCACTTCAATTTGATGTCGCCAGGTAATGAGAACTCACATGATCAATTTTAACCAATGACGTGTGCGGATTTTAGAGAGTGAATAAAGATTGAATATTAAACTGTGATAAAACACGACGACATTTGAGAACACAAGGGAAATGTAGAAAACACGAGCAAGTGTTTCCTACATTTTCCAAGTGGTCTCAAAATTAATGCCCGGGGTGTTTTATCCCAGTGTAATACACGGATTGGGCTTCTTCATTTGCTTTATAATATAGAGGTAATGAAGTGACAAACAATAAAATATGCTTTTTGACAAATTAAAGCGCAAGCAGGGTCCTATCTATATTATAAATACATATGTTATAGGTTATATATAGGTAAAGGGGGCAAGTTTCTAAAGAAACTGTGGTGCTGCGTTGGTGGGAGTATAATTTGGTTTCACAAACTGGGTTGATAATGTGAATTGGCCACCGAATTAGCTTACGAATCTCTTTACGGTGGCCAATTCACATTATCAACCCAGTTGATAAAACCAAATTATCTGATATATAGGTATGTGCCTTAAAACTTAGGCAACAGCCTCGCGTAATGCTTGCTTATTGCCCCTACTAGTGTACAATACCCTTTTGGCCCGGTTTGGTAGACTCGACTCGCAAAATTTTAACATTTACCCGTGTCGGGACACATTAAGTCAAGCAATTCCCTATTCACGACTCCAGTATCCACTCAAAATGGTTCTTAAATTTAAAATAAAGTATAAAACTAGCAAAGCTACCTACGGCTAGATTGCAGAATACCCGGCCCACTTATTTGTATCTCATTGAATAAGAATAGCAACTATTGTTATATACCTCGTTTTTCAAAGTACATCGACACATGTGAACGAAGTGGCCGGGTATTCCCTATCTACAGGACTTGACAGGCACACTTCTCACAAATTCAGCCGGTTTTAGCTTTCCCGCTTACCGTTCACTCCCTTGGTTGAATCGTTCCTATCTTGAACTACCGGAGTCGACATATTATTTTTCTTGTCGGAGACCACACTTAAAGTCTTCTGTAGACACCGTTGATGTACGAATTCGCAATAAATTCGAAGCACTTCCTCCTTATCGATCAATGCCCAACATGCGCCATTTTGTTTATTTCGTTTGACATCTCCGACGACATCTCCGACTAGTACCCAGACTTCTAGAGAGTGAACGCCCCTCCATCGCGAAGATCTAATGTCCGACCCTCGGCCATCCTCGGAGACCCAGGGGCAGTTAGTGGGGGCGGGAAAAAGTCTAAACGGGCGAGAAAAAAATTCGGGCGAAGAAAAGTCAAGAACGACTTGGAAGCGGGTACCAATCACGCAAGTTGACGCAACACTGAAGAATTCTTTTCATATCACGCGTCACATAAAAAGGAGAAGGTTTACCTTCTGGACCCTAAAAACGTCGTTAAAAGTAGACCTCTACCAATTCAACCACAGTAATAATAATAATAATAATAATAATAATAATAATGTTTTTATTCAGCTCATGTTGTTGTTTACATTGGATTTTTAAATTCTCAAATTTCAGTAGTATTTTTAGTATCTTTTTATTAGTTAGTAGGTTACGAGCTGGGGAGCTAAGTGAACCGTTAGGTTTTCTAGTTAGCTCCCCGTACAATTTTAGTTATGAAGAAAAGGCAGGTAATTACATGGTAATGCATGGCCAAATATTCCACTTTTCCCCGAAAAATGCCAAATATAGCCCAAAATAAAAATTTCAGTCTGGACAATCTGCGAGAGCTGTCATTGTTGAAAACAGGCTCCCGATGGGGGCAAAAAAAAAACATATTTTCCCTCTTAATACCACTCTACAATCCGCAGGGTCCTAAAGTATCTACAGTACCCGAGGTGGTATATATCGGGGCTATATAGGTATGTGCCGCAGGATAGGGTAGGCTTTTTGAGGTTCTTGATCCTTAAATGGGTATAATTTTTACTCCTGTTGGCATTGTGAGATACCTAAAATTGCAGTAGGTTAATGCCCAGCTAAATGATCTGTTCAAACTAAACCTTTGGTTAACTTCCAGCGTTGCACAAACGAAATAAAGCCGACCCGTGCACGCTATTCTTAAGTTTTGATCTTCCCTTCAATAGAGTGTCATTTTTCGGGTTTGGGCCTTAACCTTTATCCTTAAATAGGGTCAAGGTTTAAGACCCTTCGCGGCACACCCCTATCCGAAATTTACAGAAGTATTCTCCCCTGCTCCCCCCCCCCCCCGGGGCTACAGTACCTGAAGACCGTTAAGATGTCCCGTCCCGCGTCTAATTCAATCAGCGATCATGCGTTCGTTTTTTTGGTGGACAGGGAAATTTTTTTTTGTTTTCCTTTTTTCTTTTCCTGTCGGCCAAAAAACAAAAGAACGACTGATCACAGGTTATTAATTAAGGTCTGAGAGCCTCTTTTACACTGGTTGAAAAAGAAGAGAAAAAGAAGTGAGAGTAACACCTTGGAGGCGAAACAATTCTGGGTTGGGATTCCCATATTAAAAGACAGGGGTGCTCGTCGTATCTATTAGGGGTTAAAAATGCAGTTTTGGTACCTCTTAGGATATTCTCATTCAGTCAGTTAATGTGTAATTTTATAATTGGTATCTCTCAGGAGTTAAAGAAATTTCAAGCTAAGCCACAAAACATTATCTTGGTACCTGTTACAAGTTCTTTTCCAAGTTTCCGATGAGCACCAGAGTCCTTTTAATATGGGACTTCCCCCCCCCCCCACCCCCCGAGAACCAATCACACCAGCTTGTGTTTCCATGATCATTTTTGCTCTCACTTATTGTTCAGTTGTTACTCAATGAACTAAAGTAAAAGATACTGGTATTGTAGTTGAGGATGAAAGTCACAAGAGTTTGTTTGTTACACTGTGTAGTGTCATCTTTCATTGGAAATATAATGTACTCAAGTAATATGAAACTAATTTACTAAATATACTGTCAGTCAAATTACACTTTCGATAACTCAACAAATACTTTATTTCTTTTTGATTAGAGTGCTAAAAACATTTTTGACTGGACAACAAAAATATAGATAGTATTTTTTCAAGGAACATTAAGAAGATCAGTATGGCTGAAACAAATACCAAATAACATAGTATATCTTACAGGATTTTCCCCTTCTATTTCCATAACAATATCAAATGAACATATTATACATGTGTACAAAACAGAATTCAAAATAGTTAATAATAAATATTTTCCTATTAGCTATCTGTCTTATCCTCTGTTCAAATATTATTTTTTAGCAACCTTTTGTAAACAAATTTGAAATAGAAATCTTCCATATAACTTCCCAAGTAAAAAACACAATAACACTAAAACTTCTAAGCCTGTCATTTAAATAAACTCAAAGCCAATTTTAAGCTGTGCCAAGCACTTGGGTACTACACCGCAGACCCATGCCCCATAAACTTATCATTTATTTATTGTCCCTTGTTCAAGGATTAGAGAATCAAATTTTAATAATGCAGGGATCTTGAGATCTGACTCAAAATAAGATTAACGTAAAAACAGCTGCAAAGCAAATAACATAGCTACAGCACATTGCCAGCCAGCTCTACTTTAGAAGAGGCTAAAAAAGTTCATGCAGCTTCTTGTGTGTACCGACACAGTGAAGGCCACATGACTATAACTTACTTCTATCATATTTATTTAATGGGAAAACAACACCAGCAAAGTGAATAATTTAGCTATCGCCTGCCAGCTTTACTTAGTTTACGATGCAGAGAAGGCCACATCACTACAATTCTAATCATCTCAACAAAACATTGAGAATCTATTTCAGCTGGTCAAGAATGTTACGATCTGTATCGTACCAGTTCCTCTTGTACCCCAGTCTTGCAGACACAGAAATTACTGAGTCCATTGCTATGTACATGAAACAAAATTTTTTATAAAATAAATATTTTAAATGAGTTGATATCACACATCAACATCACTGTTCCCTGATGAAGGTAAATGGACCTTCAAGATCCAATCAAGTTCATTAGAAAGATGTCGTTTGACTCCAGGGGGGATGGGTAGAGACTGGAGTGCTTCAAAATTTGGTAGACTTTTACCAATAACTGCACAACAAAGATATTTCAGCGAAAAAGATGTTGATGAACTACGTTGCAACTTCATCTTTGTTCTAGCTGCAGTCGAAGATACAATGGGATAAAGTGTTTTCCCATTAAGTCCTTTTGCTGCCACTCCTAGTGGCTCATTGTCTTTAAAGAATGACAGTTTTCCATGCCACGCATCCAAATGAACTCCAATTACTGCACCAAGGTCAAACCTTGAGGTGTATTTCTGGGTTTTTCCTTTATGATGAAAATTACCAATGTAAGATAGCCCCCAGCTGTTACTATCCTTTCCAATGAGGCTACAGAAGGATGTTTTGTATTGTGTTATATCCAAGTCACTGGTGCATACTCCCAGCATCTGTTTGGAATTTAAGGAGCACAAAGTGAGTCTCTTATCACAACTGATCTGCCAATGAACTTAGAAAAGGAGGTCAGTTTTTCTTGCGAGTCTGTTCTGTCATAACATCATTACTTAAAATAGCTTTGGATCTACATGGATGACTAGATCAGTAGGCTATTTTGACAATGTTACAATGAGAACAGTCACAAGAAATGCCCTCAATTTACAATGAATTATTATAACAAAATAAATAAGGGGGATTTTCACGATAAAGGTATCGACACTTCCTTGGGAACATCTCCTAGCATAACTGGAAACCAATACAAAACAAATTTATAGGACATGAAGGGCACAATCCCTTGACCAAGTGTATTATTATATGAAAATTTTATCACACTTGATTAAAATCATCCTTGGCTAAACTAATTCTGTCCTAGCAGTAACATAATTTTCTGCAACTTAAATTTTGTCAGAACTACACATAACCTCATGAATAGGCTAAAATGTCACACTTGACTTCATTTATACGCTTTGCGTTGTTGTGACAAGAATGTAAAATTAATTAAGAACTATATTAAAAGGATACAGCATGTCAACAGTATGTTCCTATCAGTTGTAGGGGTCTGTACAGTGTTTGTTGTCCAACTGTTTGAGAGCTCTGTTTGTTGGATTTTCCATTAAGTGGATGTTATAACACTTAGAACTGTGTATGTCAAGGCATCTGTCAGAGTCTATGCAAAGTTTGCCTTTGTCTGGTGAGTGCACCCATTTTGATTTTCCAGAGTAGTTGTTGCAGATGCAAGTTGCTGGGTATGTCCAGTTAATTTTAAGTTTGTCTGAGTTAAGGAGTCTGTCGTCCCAAATGCATCATGAAATACATTACTCCATTAGGCAAAACATGCTTGTAACCAGTATCAAAGTCTTTTGTGTAATATCTGTGTCCAGTATGTATAGATATACAGTGTGTTCAGTCCTTGTAGGTATTCAGTGTTGTCAGAATGCAATCAAGTCATCAGTTGCCATTTCCAGCTCTTTGTCATCTTTACTGCTTGTTATTATAAGTCTTGCTCAAATTGTTCCAGAACGGTAGAAGAGAACATGACCTACCATGTCTGTACCATAGACAGCGCTGGTCATCTTGATTTCCCAGTAGTACTCTCCCCCCTGACATAGGGGTTCTGATCCTTTTGCTGCTGCAGTCCCACAGCTGTAATCAGGGTGGAACACCACTTCTTTATTGCCACGTGTTAGGCATACTGATGATGAAAGTGTCGCAGGATCCCACTTCCAGTCATAGTCTGATGAATAAGGGGCAAGACAAAGGTTAAATAAAGATAATACTTATAACAAGTTTGAATACTAAAAATTAATCACTAGTTAGATTGAGACAGCTGGCTTTTGAGCATTAGATCTTCATCATGCTGGTTATTTCTTTGTAAAATGGAGGTCACTTTAAATTGGTATCATTCAGTTCAAAGTATGACGGTGACTTCAACTTGATATGAAAAGACTGTAGTTTGCGTCTAAGCATGAACATATCACAAATTAAAGAACATTGTATAAATGGGCACTCAGGGATTTCATTAAGGACCGCAATTTTGCCTGCTTGGTTTGAACAGCTACTAGAGAAAAGTTCAGTTCAGTTCAAAACCTTTTGCCCACCTGTGAAAACAAGTTACCCCCCTGCTGAAAAAGTGAATGAAACCGCTGGATTTTAAATGTTGCATGATTTGTCATCAATCCTTTGGCAGATTGTAACATGAACTTTCATCCCCAAAGTACTTGTGAATCGCAGCTGGTTTCCTATTATGATCTTCCAAACTTCAAATGAGTGATGAGGAATCACACAACGTTTGATATTCATTTAGATCATGTGTTTTCCAGACTTGCTCATGCTTAGATGTAAACTATGCTAATATCTTCAACATTCATAAACTTATTTTAAGTTACACTAAAAAAACTAGCAATCAATCATGGATTAACTAAAACACAATGGTTATAAGATGTCACAGACAGTTTTCCTTTTTTATCAAGACTTCTGAGTCTCAACTGGGGAAGGAAGTCAACCACTTGAAACAGAGATAAAATAAATACTACTGAGAATGATTTTCTTTAATGGGGCCTCTGTATAGGCTGTAATGCTAGTTATGAAGACATTGAATCACAGAGTAATAAAGATGTTAAAATTTTAACCTATTTTTGCATTTCAAAGTGCCAAAGTATGATTTCAAACTACTTTTGGTAACTGGTGCAGCCCATACAAGACAACACAGTGTAGACAAGATACAAACAGATACACAAATAACAATCTTTTGCAAACACACATACTACCACTGACAATGGCAACATCGTCATCATCATCAACGACGACGACAACAACACACAAACACAGAACCAACAAGCACAACCACAACATTGACGTTAGAACCAAGTCAGTATACTAGGTATTCACTTTACCTTTAACCTCAAAAACACTTCCTTTTTCGTCAAGACAGTGTCTTGACATGGAGAAGGAAGGCAACCATTAGTAGACCAACAAGTGCTTTAACTGTACCATCCCTCAACCTGCAGCTAAAAAGCAATAATATGGACAGGACTTGACTACTAAGACTTTGGAAACAATTCACAGGGATTTCAAGTTAATCAGCTGGCAACGGATGATTTTAACCAGCTATAGTATTGATATGCTAATTATTCCCTGCAACTTCACTGAGGTAAAAACTTTTTTCAGAATTCTGCATGTTGTGACAGAATGTCACACATTGAAAGAGCTAGATGTTATTACATCTCAGATTTGTTTTGGATCCCTTGTAATTACAAGATGCCTTTCAAACACATTTGGTTGAAAAGAAAAGCCATCTACATTTTCAGTATTTGTAGTGAACAGGTTTTGTATTTTACAAGAAGAAATTTGAATTTTCCATTTGCCAATAACAATCTTCCAACAACAACTATCAATTATTTACAAGACAACGAAAGCCAACAGAAGCCTTCTCCACCATGAATAATTGAAAATTGCATTAAGGAATACAGCCAGAAATTTAACCTGGTAATCCACAATTTTTCTGCCTTAGAATTATAGTTACGTGAAACCGCAAAAGTCAAGGAAAGTGTTTGGGTCAAAAAATGAAACAAGGACAAATTTGGCTATGACAAAGATGTTTAACTCCTGAGTGTAGCCTCAGTGTCGAATAACAGTGAAAGAAAATAACATTCTCAGCATTAAATACTGCGTTCCTGATTGCCAGACTGAACCAGTAGATTATTGGGAAGGAAAACCCTTAAAAATGCATTTTGTTATCCAATAAATATATGCCAACCATGTCGACATGAAGGGATATCATTGAAAAAGTAGTATGTCCAATATTCTTACATAAAAAAATCATTATTGAAAGGCAGGAGAAAGAATGCCTGATCTCTTAAAAATACCTTTTCCTCACAGGCATCAAGTGCACTGTTAATAACTTTTTTTACTGGCTCAATATATATTTGCCAATAATAGTTTACAGGAACTGTACACACTAAGTAATTACAAAAACCACAGGATTTTTTCAGTGAATAACTAGTCGTAATCACACGTTAGCAACATGTCAGTATAGAATTTCATAGTCGCTAAACTTTGCAAGGACAAGAAGAGGAAGAAGTAAGGTTATTTATTAACTTAATCATACGTGTCTTTTCAGTTACCGGAAACGGATACAAGCTCGCAAGGCCGACGAGAATTTTCGTGAACCAAAGCACGCAATGGTTCGTCGCTTCCACGAGGTCAAAAAGTTATTTTTTTTTCTTGTTCAAATTCATTCCTTAAAGTAAAAGGCAAGGTGCTCAAGTGATGGAGTACAGCTTCAAAAATGTGAAAAATTTAAATAGTTCATAATAACAATCCATTCAGAAGCTCGCATTTTAATTACGAGGTACGTGTCGGAGAAATTATAATGAAACATTTAAGCTTCATAAAGTTAAGCTTAATATTGCTTTGAGTTGTTCCAAGTAGAATGCCCATAAAAATTTATAAGCCTGTCAGAAGATTCTGCTCTCAAAATATAAATTGCTCTTTATTCAGACTGTAATGGGGACAGCTGGTTTTGGCACCTTTAGATATGAACTTATGCAAATTTCACTGAGAATTTTCTTTTCCCACATAGGTACAAAGTTCTTCTTCGAGGATTCCTTGGAGCGTTGAGAGTCACAATATCAAAATGAAGTAGCATAAAAAGCCTTTAAAAGAAAAATAAAACATTTCCATGAAAATGAAAGGTAAAACAACCAAAAGCTGAAATGCTTTTTGAAGAAAAAGACTCGTGTCAGCTTCGCTTGCAAGCTGTTTACACTTTTCGATTTAACTCTCGATCCAAAAACCTTCCCATTCACGCACAATTATGCCCTTAAATTTCCCCTCTAAGACACTTTTTACAAGCAAAAACACAGAAATCCTACCTTCGTGATATTCTTCCATTTCATAGTCCGAGCCCGAGTCGCTCGAGCTTTCTTCACAGTCCATATGATGAACATGTTCGTCTTCAGCTCCATGTTGGCTGAAAATGCGCTCGAGAAGTTCGCGTTGAGATAGTCTCGAGCTCTCGAAAGGGTTTGCATGAAAACTTGTGTGGACTAATGCCATGATTTACGGTGAAATTCCCAATTAGCTTTGGGATACAATCTTCTCCTTGTGAATTTGTGAACAATGTTTCTTCCGTGTACTTCGTTCAACTGACTAAAAGGCGGTTATCCAGTTCTGTTTGTTTTCGTTGAAAAATGATATCCCTAAGGCGTAGCCTGCTGCCCTCCCGCTTAACACGCGGGCTCACGTAAGCACGATTCTTCCTCGATTCGCAAAAAAAATATTTAAAACTTTAAAAGTTTACGCCACCAAACTCGTTGCAACCAGTGGTGTTCAGTTTAGATGAAAACTCTGAAAGTAAGAGCAGCAAGATTGAGAATTTGAAGCGAAGAAAACCAAGGGTGGGGGTTAACTCAGGGTGCCTCGTAAACAGTGTTGCGTCAGCTCAGTTACGTAAGTGATGCAAGATGGCACGGAATATATTATCAACACAGCCAGACACAGCCCCTTTTGAAACGAAGTGACACGAAATTCCCAAAAGTACAGTACCGCAAACCTGGGAGCACGAATTCGTCTAAAAGCTTGTACTCTCAAGTAGCCGAGGCAAATAGTAACTTGAACTGGTCCTTCGGCCGAGTTAAATGATAAAAAAGTGTTTAAATCTCTCCGAACTGTGCAAGTGCGTGTCGCGATGCTTTGTGAAGAGTGAAGTTTCAAATGTTGTTTTGAGGTGAAGTTTCGTGACCACCTCCTCACAGTTCTTAATTTCCGATCAAGCAAGAATTGAAATGGATATTTTGCCAAAATGTGAACGAACAAGTCAATGTAAACTAACGTGTGCTTTCGCACGTGCTAGTTCTGCACGCGTCTAGAAATCCGCGTGTTTTCTCATGACGTCACAACACACGCGCGACACACAGTTGTGTATGACGTCATTGTTCAATGAGTAGCGACCCTTAACCTCTGCGGAGTAGCATGCAGAAAAATTAAGCGTTCCTTTCTGATGGAATGTGAAAAATCGCCTCCAATTTTCTAACCTAATTCGTAGAATTGGAGATCTTCTTCAATTGGGTCCAACTGCGAAGCTCACGACAACACGAGCCTGAAGCAAGTGAAAGCTTTATAGGAATTTGAGTTTAAGTTCTAAAATTAAGTCATTTTCCAAAAAAAACAACTTCTGAAATAGCTAAGTAAATACAAAATTTAAAGGTTCTATTGTTGTGGCCATTTTGCACGTACAAGCCTTGAAAAGTACAAAAACACGTACAGACAATCAAGCCTTTCCGGTTTGGCGGGCTTCAGTGTAGCCAATCAAAATCGTTAGTGGGAGGTCACGAGATCGCATCCGGTTGGCCACTGGGTTTGAAAAGTTGTTTATATCGCAAAATACGAAATGCACCATTTCACGCATTTGGAGAATTCAACATTCATTATTTCAGAGCTCTTGAAAATTGAATCGATTGTGTCAGTGAAAAAGTAACAGGAAGTCTTTCACACGAAAAGTTGTTTGGTGACTCGGGAAGCCTTGTTCTGTGTTCAGAAACCTATTATTCGATTACTACAGCTGTACATCACATCCAAAACAAATTAAACACCTGAAGTTGCAGAAATTTAAAGCGCTACTCAGCTGAAGTTTTGGAAGAGAAGATCTTAAAATGGGTAAGGAAGTCAATACGCTCTACACTTGCAAGTTAAACCTTTGAAGGTCTAGATTTCAGTCGTACTTCATGTAGTTGTAGAAAATTCGTGACAAGTACACTTTTCGGGTTTGTTTACATCCTTCCGTCAAGTCGCATCGTACTTAGTAGATTTCGTCGTTGAGATTGCACTCCATATTGGTACCTCGATATTGCTTCTCAGTTTGCTATGAGAGATGAATATTATTTTGTTGCCGTTTGATTTTTGTTTTCAATTACCTCAACATTGGCAACGCTTCCATGGATCTATATCTGGTATCTAAGGAGCAAAGAAACACGTTATTGACATCCGGCCATTCCAGTCAAGCCTAAATCTCTTAACCCTTTAAACTAAGACATGCTTATGCAAGCAAATATTATATTACTTCTTTTATGATGAAACAAGCAACTTAAAAATTCTAGAATTGTTATTCTTAGCAGCTGCTGATATCGTGAATATTCTTTAGCAAACACACCTACGTACGAAGACATGATTGATCATCACAGTTATGCACATAACTCAAGCAGTTGTGAATTAAATCCTGAAAAAAATTCAGGCTTGAACGGGATTCGAACCCATGACCTCTTCGATACAGGTGCAGTGCTCTACCAACTGAGCTATCAAGCCATCTGGGAGCTGGTCAGTATGTGAGTTCGTAATATACCCGTAGATGATGAAGAATACAACTGAATATATGAAAGATCATATATTTGAACTGTGGAGAAAGATATGAAGACATGATTAATCATCGCAGTCATGCACACAACTTAAGCAGTAGTGAATTAAAGCCTGAAAAGAATTCAGACCTGAATGGGATTCAAACCCGTGACCTCTGCAATACCGGTGCAGTGCTCTACCAACTGAGCTATCAAGCCATATATGATCTTTCATATATTCATTTCTACTCTTCATCTACGTACGCCATTAATTGTTTTGGGTTCCCCATGAAAGGAAGAGTTTGTTAGGAAGGTTAAAGAAAATGATCTTGCATTTGGTAGCAATCGTCGGCTTAAATTGTTTAGTGCACTATAAAATTTATGACAACTTTTTTGTTTGAAAGTTCTTGATAGTTTCATCATCTTCTTTAGCACCGCCAAAATACTTGGTGGTAATCGGTATAAGTGTTTTGATTTGACTGTTTATTTTGATTGTGTCATTTACAGGACATATTTCCAAGCAACAAAGTGATGACTCGGAGTCCTTCCATCCCTGGTCTGATACGTACCATGAACAGTGGGTGTGGAGCAGTGAGGACAAGTCGCCTTCAGTGTATCTTTGTCTCAATGACAAAGTAGCCTGCTTCTACATTGACCCTGTCATTGAGAGTACAGGAACAGCTGGTGTGCGGGGCACAAAGGCTTTTACACATGGTCAGCACTATTGGGAGGTGAAATTGAGTTCTGTGTTTGGTACGTCAATTATGATTGGTGTTGGAACCAAAGAGGCTTTGCTTCAGACAACTGACTTTGAGTTTGTAGATTTGATTGGACGAGATGAGCAAAGTTGGGGGTTATCTTACAAAGGCAAGGTCTGGCACAATGGCCAGGTTAGAAGTTACTGTGACCCTTTTTATGATTCAACAGTCATCGGTGTACTCCTTGATATGGATGCAGGAACTCTGTCATACTTCAAGAATGGAAGATCTCTAGGAGTTGCTTTTACTGGCTTGTGTGACAAAGCATCGGAACTATACCCAATCATTTCATCAACATCGACACTTTCTGAAATCGAACTGTGCGACAGCACATGTAGATATGTGTCACTACAGGACCAGTGCCGAATGACCATATCAAAACTTGTTAGCAAGGACCAAATAGACTTTCTTCCCCTCCCCAGAGGAATGTGCCAGTCTCTAAAAGGAGTTTAGACTTTTCATTCTCATAAAGTCAAATGTGTACAAACTTAAACCTGTAAATATTGTTCTTTGCTCAGAATAGTTACATTGTGTAATTCATACAGTGTTTCTTGAACCAATGATTCTTGTAAAGCATAGCGGATTAATGACAATATAAAGTAGAAACATAGCAGATTAATGAGAACATACAGTAGAAATAATGAAATAATAATATTATCAGCATTCTGCAGGAAAAACAATTGAAATAATAATCAACAAATGCTTCTTGTGTAAATAGTGTAAAGTAAGAAAGGGACAAATTCTCAGGCTACATTGGAAGCTTAATCTAATGCTAGTCAGCATTTCCTTTTTTGAACAAAATGTATAAAAAATAAATATTTAATCATTCAAGCTAATGAGCATTTTAAATAGAGGACACTTTGCACAACAATTTGTAAAAAGAATCTTATAAAGTTCAACTGTAAATTTTCACTGGTATGTTTTGTATTTGAAAAGAAATATTTAATTTGTTATTTGAGTTTCCAAGAGAACTGAGAAGTGACAATAAAATTTTTCAAAAACAATTGTCATAAATTCATACTCAGTTCTACTAATATTAGTTCTGAGAACTTGGTGTTACATTTGCCACCTGCATAACGGTTTTGTTACTGTCCGTATGAAACCTTCCAAGGGGGGTGGCCATGTCGCCATGTTGCATCCTTTCATGCAACAATGTGGCCTAACCAGCAGAAGCAAATATCACTGTTGTTTCAGCATGAAGTCATATGTCCATAGCTGTTGCTACAAGGTTGATTCTTTTAGAGTTGATTCAATGGAAAAGCACACAAGTTGTTTTTTTTCTAGTGCTTTTTGTGTCACTGTCAAATTTTAGTGGTGCATTTGATTCACTTGTTGGACTAAGGAAAAGAGGGAGACTTTTAAACTGGCCTTGAGGGAGCTTGGTCTTAGCCTGCAATGTAGTGTTGCTCAATATACTGGTAGTGTAGATTGTGATACAGGCTAGCTATGTCCTGATACCACACTTGTGATGTTATCACTTACCAAGAATTTTGTTGATCATCAGTTGATAGACTGAGAAACTTGATCCTGACCCTAGCTAGCATTAACACTTTCATTCAGAGATGATATGTCTCCTCAATGTTCTGGTGGAAAACTTATCAAAGACAAACAGCACAAAAGAAGTATATAATATAAGATGTAGAAAACATGAAAATGCAAAAATAAAGAAAAAATGAAAGTCTAAAGGGGTATCTCTTTTTGAGCCTGCCAATAACTGGGCATTAAATGCTGAAGAATTAAAAATTGATAAAAATGGTGAGGGGTCAATTATGAGGTGTTTGAGACAGAAATGTGTATGAGTTGCAGATAGGAAGCTATGCTATACTGGAAAATGCATCAAAGAATCAGATATAAAAGGAGCACAAAGTATCATCATTGGGCTACGATCTCTTTGGAAAAGACAAGTCAGAATGTACACGCAGCTTTGTGTCTGGTTTCTGTATTAAAACGTTTTCACTATAGGCCAAAGGAGACAAGGTACACAACTTACAGAATTACGACTTTCAATGGAATATTGCTCTGCAAGCAGAGTCACTTTGATCTTTCCCAACTAGTTTACGAAAGTTTGAAGTGACTCTGCTCACAGGGTAAGGAATATAGACTATTAAAATTAAATAAACAAACAACAAATGTACTTTTAAAATTTTATTGTTAATGGTGACATACCTTACAACCTTAGCTGCTATGTAAACATTAAGAATTGGTACTAAAAGTAACTAGGCTTACCTCAAAACTAATCTCATTAACCAACCCTAGCTGACATTTGTCAGTAAGTTACCAAGCTATACATCGCTGATATTTTTTCATGCAAGCATGTATGTTTTCTGTTCATTATAGTTGATATTTCTAATATGGGTTGTCTAAAATAGTAGTCAACTGTACAGCTGATGTGGAAGTAAAAGTAGCCTATCTGTAGCCAAATAGGTATTATATATTCCATAAAAATGCATTGACAGCTTGCATTTTTCAAACAAGCAGCATTTAGGATAACACAATATTGATCAGAAATGAAGTGAAATTGTTGGTAAATATAATGTTAAGGCCTCTTTTCATATAATAATGACCCTCATAAAATGCAATCACGTTTCTTGACTAAATCCAGAGGAAGAGGGGAATATAATTTGTAAGGTTAAAAAAAACATGCACTAATGTATAGAATATAGGTCATCTAGTTCGTTTTTTTTGGGGGGGGGAGGGGAGGGGGAGAGGGGGGAAGGGAGTGTTTCATGAGAGACTTAATCTTAACTACCCGTAAAAAACAGCAGCACATTATTCATACCTAAAAATGACTAGCACTATGTTTTTGTTGTTTTATACCCGGTATCCAAATTCAGATTTATAAGTCTTTGCAACGTTTTGGGGTCACTTCTATTGATTAGCAAAAACGTGTACCACAAGCGGGTTGACCCTAGTGACTGCTCCAAATAAGAATGATTCTTACAAAGACTTTAGGTCAGTAATTTTGGTTCAGCTTGTAGAATTTTATATTCACATTATTTCTCTTAACAAAATTAAGTCGGTTGTTACATTGTTCTTTCAGAACGTTGCTACTTTTGGGGGACTGTGACTTTGGGAACTTCACAAAACCTTAAATGCATAAGCTGTTTTACTTTAAATAATATTTTTATGCTTTACCTTACTACATTACAACATTGACAATGTTTGACCCATTTGCTATATTTGATTTTCAACCAGTTGTTTAATTCCAGTACTAAACTAAAGCAAAATGCAGCACTCTGTTTGAGTTTTGACAGCACTTGGGGCTTGTTTGACAGCTTGTGACACTTGTTGAGCTTCATTTGCAACAGCAGTTACCTCTTTTATAATGTCAGGATCATTGAGTCCTGAATGGAAACAGAAGACCTATGAGCATTCTACCCATTTGAAACCAGTTCCTCAGTGTTCACATACATGTACTAATCAGAACACCCCAGTTTCATAGAACATATCTTATGGATTTGAACAATTATATGACTTGACTGTATGTCAGCGGTTTCATTAACTTTTTCAGCAGGAGGGTAACTGGTTTTCACAGGAGGGCAAAGCTATTTGCACTGAAATTCTTTCCGCTAGAAGGTCAAACCAACCAGGCAAAATCATCCTGACGTGCCCAGTGCCCATTTCAAACCCCTGCTGTATGCATGATTCACAATTAGTTTCCTGTTTTGTAATGATCATTGGACTCTCAGAGGGAGTAAAGAAGTATTTTGTTAGATGACTTTCTAATGTGACTGCTCACAACTGAAACCTTGAGCACATAAAAGGAGTGGCAATTGGTACCTAGAAACTTCTAATACCATGAATGAAATAGTTATGTATATGTCTTTGTACATGTCTCTTGTACCATGTTACTTATGACAATCTGGCTCTAGTGAGAAGACACTGAAATGAATTAAACAACAATCTATAATTTTTTTTTTAAAATATGTTAATTTTTTTACCTGCTTCTCTTCTCTCCCTTTCTATCTCTTTGTCTTCTTCAGCATACCTGAAAAATTCCAAGTTCATTTTAAGGTCAAGATCAAAAAGTATGGCTGTGTGATCACTGGTCCAGAATGCAGGCAAAACTATCAGAACTGAACTTCCTTGTGACAAGGACTTTCTGCTAGATGGTCAAATTAGACTAGTCAGACAAAATTGTCCTCACAGCCAGTCAATTTGCCCAGTGCCCAGCCTTTATCGAAACCCCTGCTGGTCCCTTACTACCGATAATAAGTTTTATTTCTACTGGCCAAGTGAAATGAAATAAGTGGAAAATGTTTTTTTTTTCACACACCACTGGGACCTGGGAAAGAGTAATTTGACCTTTGATGGGCAGTTGATTTTGTTGTGCCTGTCATTACTGAACTTTTCCCACCCACCCAACCAAATAATTCCAGTTACACGTAGTACTGTATGTTTTGTTTGTCTTATTTACCAACCTTGCCTATGGTGTTATTTTTCTATTAATTTTACGCATGAAGTACATATATACTTTTGTTGAGTTTGCAATAAAAGTTGTTTCCTGATGTACTGATACACTGATGAAATAACCATTGTACTTTCTTTCTTTGCAAGGCTTTATTTAGCTGTTGTATATTGTTAGGTCTTTTGTATCAGTTCTTGTGTACCGGTACACAAGGACAATACCACAAAAAAGGTCAAGAAGTGGCAGTCAGCCCAACATGGCTACCAGTGGTGTGTGAGAAATAAAGTTAGAACAAGAAACAGGTGAGTGTTTAAACTGCTGATATGCATTATATATAGCATACTATTCTAGAGTCGCTTTACCTCTTTTTGGCATCCTCGACATCAGATATCAGTTGCTCTCTTTTGTCAACAACCTCAAGCATTTCTTGTAACAATTCCTTTTCTTTAGACTTGTCATACTCGGTCTTTATCTTTTCTACATTAATAAACAAAGTATTAGTTAACATATTTGTAATAAATTACTGTTTAAAAACCCATTATTTCCAATCCAAGGTGTAAAAGAACATTATATCTCATGAATGTCAGTTTTTAATATTATTCTTGTTTCCACAGTATGCAAAGTGAGCAGTGCTTCACCAAGCTGCTGTCCTAAAACGTTGTTAGTACTCACGCTATTTACCCTCCAACCAGGCAATCATGCCAGGTGGGAGGAAAATCACCGAATACAAATCTTGAGCTCACAATCTAATTATTAATTAGTATAAATCTACTAGCGTTCTATCACGAATAACGTCCTCTGATTGGCTACGCTACCCACGTTCTATTCTGTGATAGATAGTGAGTAGCGTAGCAGCGCGCACTAGGGGCCGTTTCTTTGTGTTTTTGAAGTGTCTTTGAAGAGGATTTAGATTAAATTTTTGAACGACTAGTAGATTTATACTAAAACAATTAGATTATTCGCTCTCGATTTCTATGCGTGATAGTTGACTCGGGCTGCGCCCTCGTCAACTATCACGCGATAGAAATCTCGAGCTCATAATCTAATTGTTTAATAGACAGACACCCTGAGATGGTGAAGTCTACATCTACATACAATCTGAAAAATGTATTCGAAAATTCAGAAGACTGCCACATTTGACAACACAATAGGCTGACACTCAGATAATGCTGTCCTATATGTTGTTTGCTACAGATAGAGTTCAATGTGGTAGCCACATGAATTTTTTTCTCTCTTTTCTATTTCCAAATGGGACTGGGATGTGGTTGTATTACCTATTAATTATACCACAAAAAAAAGTTGTCCAAATTACTTACCATCCTTCTCTGTTAGTTCTCGCAACTTTTTCTCCAACTCAGAGTATTTTTCTTCCAGTTCCAACTCTCTGACCCTAGCATTAGTTGAGTTACAAATTAAAGGAAACCATTATTATGAAATTAAAGAAAAACAAGTCATAAGTGACATTCATTAGATAAAAGTGTCAGGGTGAGAGAGAGTCAAACATCAAATGTAAATTAATCCCAGTGTTAAAAGAGTTTAATTTAAGAACAGTTACTGTGTGAATTTGCACACCTAAAAGAGCATGAAACTATGCATGGTTAGGATAGGCAGTGTTGTCAAGAGAATACTCCTTTCATTACAATGTAGCTTATGCTGAAAAAGAATGTACTCACTTAAATGAAAGTTCAGTTTCTCTTCGTATAGTGCTATTCTTATCCTGTACAGCACTAAACCACTCCACCCATAATGTATGTTTTTCTGCATTGGCACCTTGGCAACAAAAATCAGAGAATTTTAATTTTTGACCTGGTAGGTAATGCTCTACTTGTTCTTGTCTATAACAACCCTGAGAGGCATGCCCCAAAACTATAGACAGGTGTGTGCCCTTTTCCTCCCCTCTCATGTGTGATATCCAGTAAGGAATACAGTACCGCTCAAAAAGTAAGATACCACCCTCGAGACGAGATTCTCGTCTCGCGAGACGAGACTCTTCTCTCGAGAGAAGAGATGTCTCGCGAGAGGAGAGTCTCGGTATTATAAGTAGGGCTGCTTGAACCTCTCGCGAGATTTTAATAGCCCATTACAAACAATGCAGCAACTAGAAAGCAGAACTTTGCGCGATCTGACAAAGCTTCGCTTGCAAGCAACGGCGCCCGAACTCTGTTGTTTACCACGTTAACAAAATATGTAATTCTTGAAATTTTCAAATCTATGTGGCTTGAGGATGGTATCTGTGAATATGTTGTAAATTTTTCAGTTTTAAATCGAAAACATATCGTTCATCGATCGCTTCCACGGTGTCTAACCCTGTACTCTGAAATTGCTTCTTTTTGTTTTGATAATGGATCGTTTTAGCGGCTTCTTTCGCCAAGCGAACGCCGTGATTAATGAAGTCATAAACTTCACGTCAGTAGGTCCTTTTAATTTAGAAAGGTCTGTATACATGAAAGAAAGTCGACGAAAAGAGTTCACAGTGTTCTGTGACACAGCTTATCATGCAGCATTTGCTATTAAACTTCTATAAAGCCTATTATAAAGCCATTTCATTTTTAAAACGCTTCTCTTTTTTTTTGCAGGATTCTACGAAAGCCTTCTATCGATCGGTTCAACTTGGTTGCTAGGCGAGTTCAGCAGTTGACCAAAATATCTCAATCTTTTATCAATTACTCAACAGACTTTGACTTTCTTGGTAAGCGCGTTTAAGTGTAAGATCGACACAACTTTCAGTATTTAAACTGGCGACTTCTGCGTTCCATTTCACGTTCCATTTCACTCTTTTTCCTCTTTGTCCAAAACACGTCTTCCACGTGCGTCGCGTGTATCAGGTCACGTTTTGGTTATGTAATCACAAATTCACTTCCTTTCTCGCTGTCAAACGAACGTGCAGATTTACCGAAGTTCTAAAATTGTCTACATTCATTTTTTTTTTATTCGATTCAAAAGCAAGTTCAAAAAGCCACGCACACGGATGCAAATTCACTGCATTCTGAACTAAAAATATTCCTGAAACAATTGACACTCATCATCGATTACACAAGCACTTTCACAATCGTCTTGATTTGAGATTATAAAAAATTGTTTCCATTAAGTTTCTTCATTTGCAATGCGATGATAGTATGGGGTCTTGCGAAGCAGATTTCCATTTATATGCAGAGTCAGCACGCTACAATGAAAAAAAAATAAGCGACCGCCGAACTCGAGTTTTCGCGGACGTCATTGACGTTCGGTTTTCATCACTTCCATTTAAGTTTTTCGCTTGGAAGTTTAACTTTGTTTCTCTTGCCCGAAAAACCACAGAGAAGCAAACACAGACCGTTCTTGGCTTTCGAGTGATTCACAATTTTCAAAGCCGTGGACCAAATTGTTGTTTCGATCGACGGGCTTTGGTAACTTTGCAGTTACATGTAAGCGTGTTCTGTGACACAGCTTATCATGCAGCACATAGTTAGTAACTATACTAACTATGTGCAGCATTTGCCATTAAAACTTCTATAAAGTCAATTCCTCTTTAAAACGCTTCTCTTTTTTGTAGGATTCTCCGAAAGTCTTCTAAGGCTCTGTTCAACTTGGTTGCTAGGCGACTTTCAGTATCAAACTGGCGTCTTCTACGTGCCATTTCACTCTTTTTCCTCTTTGTCCAAAAAGCGTCTCCCACGTGCGTCGCGTGCATTAGGTCACGGTTCGGTTATGTAATCACAAATTCACTTCCTTTCTTGCTGTCAGACGAACGTGCAGATTTACCGAAGTTCTAAGACTGTTTGCGTTAAAAAAGCCACGCACACGGATGCAAATTCACTGCATTCTGGACTAAAAATAATCCGGAAACAATTGACACTTTACTCATCGATTACTCAAGCACTTTCACAAACGTCCTGATTTGAGATTATAAAAATTTGTTTCCATTCCGCTACATTCAGTTTCTTCATTTGCAAAGCGATGATAGTATTGGGTCTTGCGAGGCAGGTTTCCATTCAAAAGCTGTCGTTCGTCAACACGCTACAATAATAAAAAAATAAGCAACTGCCGAACTCGAGTTTTCGGGTCTTTTCGCGAACGTCGTTGACGTTCGTTTTTCATCACTTCCACTTAAGTTTTTCGCTTGTAAGTTTAATTTTGTTTCTCTTGGAGCGGCTTGAAAAACAATTAATATTTCTCTTATTTTCAAAATCTATTTTCTCGAGATATCCAGTCAATTCCAGCAGTGCCCTTCCCTCCCCCCCCCCCCCCCCACCCAGGCTAACCCCCGTGCATTACCATTTTTTTTTAAATGGGCAAATTCCCTGGGGGGGGACACATAAGCAGTCTAAATGTCCCTGGGTGGGGACGAAGGAAGAGGGCAAATGCCCCGTCGCCTTCCAGCACCTCTGTAGTTGTTTTTTATTAATCAGTGAATAAAACGTTCCACTTTTCAGTATTTTAATGCAATGATAGGACTTCAAGGAAGTACAGAACATGTTAGTTGATTAAATGATGATGCACTGCATTTTATATCTGTCTTGAAGATTGCTTCATTTGAATGCACTCCAGGTTGACTTTCATGAATTTAAAAAAATGCTCGGCTAGTGTTGAATACGGAATGCAAAATAGTCACGCTGATTGTTTCTGAAGTTTCAACATGTGATAAACAAAGTATAGTTCAAGTTGTCGCTTTTATTTATGTGCTTACAAGTAACGAAGAAATATCTAAAATCATCCACAAGTTTGTCTAGTCCCTGATGGACTAGCCAACCTGGTCTTTACCGATGAATTCCTCCATGGCACTTTTGAAAGCAGGTGTGTCAAATGCCTGGGGGCGGCCCCGGGATATGCAAATGCCCAGCCCCTGGGCCGCAATAAAATTGCGAATGCCCCACTGCTGGGATGGACAACGTGAGCAAATGACCTGCAGTTGCCCGTGGGTGGGGAGGAACGGGCACTGCTGGAATTGACTGATGCATTATTTCAGGCAACTATTTATATCTTTACCTTTTAGAAAATGTAGAAAGGTTTTTTATATACTTAAATTATTCTGGTGCTAGGTTTTTGTCCACGGAAAACCAAAATTACTCGATCTCCTGTCCGAATTTGTCTTAATCTAACTGCTTGTAATTTTTTCCAAAAATACGCTTCATTGGTTCTCGCAAGATGAGAATCTGATCTCGCGTCCCACGAGACAAGAGTGGTAACTTACTTTTGAGTGGTACTGTACATCTTTTGTTCCAGTTTATTAGAAATAAATGGGAGAAAAAAATCATTTCTGGTCTGGGAACCAAATCAGGTTGCCCTGGGATGGGTTCAGAAAATTAATAGTAACAGGAGAGGTAATATCAAAGGTTTTCAGGTATAAATTTTTTTTGTGAAGGAAAGAAAATAGGGGATATCTGGATATAGGCTATAGTGTATATAGGCGATAGTGTTCATCCGGGGAGAGACACAATCAGCCCATAGTGCCTGTCCGAGGAAAATACCCAGATGGATAGTACTCATCCATGAAAAGTTTTCGGTAAACAATAGTAAAGAAACAATTGAAATTGTATTAAGTAGGTTTTTGTCTGTTTTCTTTTTCAAATTTTACATTTTGATTTCATCTAAAAATGAAAACAATTCAATATGATTTTTTGAAATGGCATGTGGAAGAAAATTTAGTGTTGAACAATAAAGACAATAGAGTGTTTATGTCTCAGAAGTATTGGCTTGATAGTTGCCCCTTGGAAATTTGATGTTCTTAAAGCTACTATATTTGTCCTCGAAGCTTCATTTCTCGGGCAAACATTTGTTTTAAGAACATTAAATTTCCGCGGGCAACTATCAACTGAAACACTCTACTATGTTGTTTAATTAGAAAATAGCCGAAAGAAAACACACCTGTTGATTGGTTTAAAACAGTGTTTCTATAACTTGATAGAAACACAGAACTAGCACGAGCTGTTGACGTAATGATGGCGCGAGCAAAGAGAATTAACATTTTGATGATCAAAGTAAACAGGTTGTTTTCTGCTTTTTCATCCCAGAATTTTCTAAAAGAAATAGAAAACATGTTCTCCATGTTTCTATCAAGTTAAAGAACCACTTGTGGAAGTTTGGGAGAACTTGAAAAAGCCATGGAAACACTCACCTGTCAGGTCGTGTTCCCACAGCATTTCTTGTTCTCCCAAACTTCCATGAGTGTTCCTATACTGTAACTCGAAAGAAACATAGTAGATGTTTTCTATTTCTTAAATGTTTGCTATAATTGCAAAAGTCAAGTTGAATTTAACTCACATTTAAAAATATAAACAAATAACATCAAACTACTGTGCACCTTTAAACTTTTCAAGTTGGGACTTAAGCTTCTTCTCTTTCTTCACCAGTTTCTTTCCTCGTTTGCTGAGTAGTGATATTTTTTCTTTCATAATCCTGATTGAATTCTGCACCTTACTGGCACCTTTAGTTTGTTTGGTACCATCCACAGCATCTAACACAGAATTAGCGATAACCAAGAGTAAGCGGTACTGGCCTTTCCACAAGTGTCCAAACGTTTTTTTGTGATATTTCGAAAATATTAATTTATTTAGAAAATTTAAGTATATTTAGAAATATTTGTAGCTTTTTGGGCTTAGCCCTTTTGCTATGTTCTTGAAATAGTACTAAGTTTTATGCCAAAAAAATCCAGTTCAACGATTTCCCAATTGAAAACTGCATTTGATATCACTAAAAGCACTAATGCCGCAATGTTCTAAAATGGTGGATGCTCAGGTAACAGCGCCTGAATCTTCTGCCTCAACTCCTACTACTGCAAGAAAAGTTTGAAAAGTTTAGCCTATTGTAAGTGATTCAAAATCAGTTTATTAAGAGATATTTAGAGGGTCTGATCTTTCTGGATGTTAAGAAACATTTTTGTGGTATTAAGAAAAATGTTATGCAAATTTCTGGAGATACTTATGATTGATTGTTGATTTTATGAGATGTTTGTGGAAAGTTCCAACACCTTGTGAGTAGAGTGTTCAATAGCTTCATGCAAGAAAACGATGAATAATGTGGCTTGCTCTACTCACTCTCATCAACATGTGGCAAGAGTGCGATATTTACCATTATTATTCATTCAAAATATTTCCCCGTTTCTGATTGATTAAAACCACATGCATAATTTACCATAACCGGCTGCAGTTCACCAAATTTGGAAAGAACCTTCGCCATATTGAATCAATGATGTCAAAAGTGCAGCCCGCTTCAGATTATTGAACCAATGACATCAAAATGACGTCAAAACGGGAAATATTTTGAATGAATAATAAAGCAATTATTGAATTTGGCTTTCGTAGGATATGAAGAATTCTGCAGATCTCGGAGGGTATTATCCACCTCGGCCTTCGGCCTTTGTGGATAACACCTTCAATTTGCTCTGACAAAGGGCTAATGCTCAAAATGTTGGCTTTCGAATGTTTTTACGGTGGCCAATTCACATTATCAACTCAGTTGATAAACCCAAGATATTTTCAGGGTGTAACTCTACTGATTTCACTTTAAATTTAATACACACTTTGTAACATCAAACCTGGTGTAAATTTGAACTGTTGCTGTACGCCAGGCCCGATGCCCATAGCATGCCGAATATCCTCTCCCAAACCAAAGCTGGCATTCTCTATGTCCTGATAATGCTGGGTGCAATAGAACTTATCATGATCAGGAACATAGCAATAGTTGAAGTGGTTCAACCAAGAATTGCATATGGCACAAACAAAACAGGTTTTGTGAAAAATATGATTCTCCACTGCCACTCGCTCAAGAATTTCCACTGGCTTGCCACATTTCTGCTGATCACATCGATTTGTGCGGATTACAGAAGTGTTGGGGGTGTGCTCATTTTGAGAGCTGACCTATTAAACAGTTCAAAACAAATAATGATTTAATATTAATAATAGTAAAATTTAAAAATAAATAGTAACAATAATAGATAATTATTATCCATTTATTATTTTTTCAACGTTGCTGATCAGCTAATTAATCTATTCAATAATATTGATTAACCAGTCCAGGACTGCAAAATACACTTGTTTCTCTTGACAGGACATAATCTTACTAAGACACCATCTTGGTCGGACAAATCAAAACATGGTCAGATATCATTGGAAAAAAAAAGGGTTAATCAAAGTAGATTGTTATTCATCCTCACTGTAAAATAAGGCTTTTTAACCGTCAAGTTTTCCAGGGGCCTTGATTTCTGTTAATTCTTACTTTTAACAAATCAATAACCTGAGAATATATCATTTTACCTCACTGAGAGCGACTCCTTCCAAACTCAGTACACTTGTGTTATCATCTCCAAGATTGGCCTTTGGAAAAGATTACACAAAAACAAGAATAACCATGCAAATACACAATAATTTGGCTTTTCCTTCACAAACAAAACATAGGAACAACTGAACAGGTTAAACCTTAATATTGAAGTAATCATTAATGTTATTAAATTACAAGCTTACTTAGTTAAGGGCTACAACTCTAAGGAATTTTTTTCTTTCTTATAAGGGCTTGAAGACTCCAGAGTGAAGAAAGATTGATATGGAAGAACCCAGCTGGTTAGTTGTTTTTAATTACAGAAGAAAGCAGTGGTCTAATGGTGAATGTATTTTACTAATCCAAATAGACTGGTTTGAGTTCAAGCCCTAGCAAGGTTCATTGTGTTGTGTCCCTGAAGCCTGGTTTTTTACTAGCACATAAGCATTTTAAGCATAAGCCAACTTATGCAGACATAGTAAGATATTGATAATTAGCAGCTTTTGCCTAACAAAAGGTGCTAATTATCAACATCTTACTGTGTCCGCATATGTCGGCTTATGCTTAACTCTCACAGTGCCTCTCTCTGCTCCACCTGGGAGTATAAATACATACTGGTGAAATATGCTGGTACCTAGCATAATAATAGACCTTTTTACCGATACGGCCGCCATCTTGAATTCGGAGGAAATTATGGGATGCCCAGGGGGCAGATGAGAAATAATTAAAAAGAATACTGTGGCGTGATAACTTTTAACAATAATTTTTCGATAACCATAGGAACAACTGCCAAATATCGTGACGGAAAGATGTAACGCTTGTAATATTTGTTATGGAATATGAGAGACAAGCAGTAAAAATTTATCCTGAAAGCTGTGTATACGATAAATTTTCCAGCGATTGCCCCCTTGGCAGCCCATAATTTCTCAGTCAAAACAATAGAATTCAAGATGGCCGCCGTATCGGTAAAAAGGTCTATTGGAGAATTCAGAAAAGACAGGATTAAAGGAAAGTATCTATAATTAAAATATTTTAGAGCAAAAGCAACAAAGCCCTGTTGTGAATGATAAGTTACTACGTACATGGACCAGTTTTGCTTTGTTCCGTTTAGATGCCCTCACAAATTGTTTGTAGTGCCAACGGAGCTCCTTCACTAGTTCTTCTTTTTCTTCCTCTGATTTTAATGAACTTGAACTTAATTTACGCCTAGAAACTAAGAACAAATCGTTTGTGAACTCAGACACAGACTTGTCTAATAATCTTAAATACATCAAAATGAATAATTTTTGAGAAGTTTTTATCTAGTAAATATGTAAATATATGTAAATATGCAATTTTTTACCCACGGAGCACCAAGGAGTTCACAAGAACTTATTCAGAAATGCCTGTGCATTCCAGGATCGAATTGGAATTTGCAAATGTTGGTTTTTGAGGAGAGGGGAAAACCAAAAACCACTCGGAGCAGAGTAGAGAGCCAACAACAAACTTGACCCACATTAGGCAATGCTGGGTCCAGGAATCTAACCAGTATGGTGAGAGGTGAGTGCTCTTACCACTGCGCCATCCCTGTGTATACCAATCAAAGTCCTAAGAGGGACTCCCTACAAAAATAACAGGGATGCTTGCCATTCCATTAAGGAATTGAATAGTTACTGCGCCAAAATCTATAATGACTGTCATTACAGTCCCTGTAGTACCATTTATCATTTTATCACAACATATACCAATCTTCGTCCTAGGGAGGAGACTCCCCTCCAAAAATAACAGAGTGCTTGTTTCAATCTGTAACTTATTTTAAACTAGATATTCCCTATAAGAGTTATCACTCAGCTAAGATTTCTCCAGACACATTAATTAACAAATAAAGAAGCCTAAGCCGTGTATTACACTGTGATAAAACACGACGGGCATTTGAAAACACAAGGGAAATTTAGAAAACACTCGCCTGTGGCTCGTGTTTTCTACATTTCTCGAGTGTTCTCAAATGTCTGGAGTGTTTTCATCACAGTGTAATACACGGCTTAGGGTTCTTCATTTGCTTTATGATGTAGATTTTACGCGCGCAAAACAATAAAACACACTTTTTCTATGCTTTATACTCTGATAAAACATAGGTTTTTGACCAATCAGAGCGCACGCAGGGTCCTATCTATGTTATAATAGATAATAAAAGGTATATTTACTATTGAGGGTATTATAAAAAAACTGTTAGGCAGCATTCAATTTATTTACTTTTTAGAGTTTGGTTCCTCTTAGCGGCAAAATAAATTCATGCTATGTCCACAAAATAAGATTCTTGCCTGCTGGCATATATCATTTTCTGAACTGGCCATCCCCACGAATAATTTTCATAACCATCTCCTCCCCAAAGAGTGTGTGCTAGCATACCTGGAGTTGAAGGTAAGGATCTTGCAAAAACCTCATTTCCTTCTTCCATTCCATTCAACTGTTCAATCTGTAGTGCTGTTACATTTTGCTGATTTGTTCTTGGTTCTGCGTTTTCTTTCTCAGCCTCAACCTGTTGCTTCCTCTCAAACTCGACAGTGTCCAAACTGGTCAATGAACGTGATCTTTTGTGCACATGCCTAATAAACTGGGCCTGCACCTCTGGAGGAAGATCATGCTGTTTACTGCCAGCTTCAAATGATCCTGTTTTTCCATGCAATGCTAGCTCTTCAGGGGGGATGTCAGGAAGCTTTTTTCTGGATCTGCGTGATGTTGAGTCGATGACACTGGCCATGGTAGGTCTTGATGAAGTGTGCTTGTTAGCCTTGCTCGAGGTCTTCAAGGTACCAAGATCCTAAGGTGCAGTTTTTACTAAAAAGAATCAACCAAAGAATTGACCATATAACGCAGTTATAAGGTGATGTGCAAATTACAGTCAAACTACATGTTTGTTTCCAATGTAACTCTATAATGTCGCAGTCTCAGCGCATTAGTTAAATACTGATTGACAGTTCTCAAATTTGATTTAAATTTACCATGTCCCCTAAATGTATTTTTATAAGTTTCAGTTTATTTTGACTAGTAACTCTGGTTTTCAATTTTCCATGACTGTGTAATTATAAATTATACCATTTTTGTGTCAGAGCGAGAAAGTAATTTGTCCAGTACTGAACAGATTGATTATTACCAGACTGCAACAAAATTTGTGACAGTTTGAGTTAACATCACCACACCGGGAACCACATTCAAAATTGAAAATGCTAGGCACAACTCACAGAGCAAATTTGAATTTTCAAGCATGCAGTACCTTGATAAACAGTCCACCACGGTGGATCATATTTTTGCACTCTTTGACACTGAGGTGGTATTATTTCAGTTTATACACAAAGAATGAAAACTGGATCTCATCAAAATGAAAGTGAAACTTAGCAGCTTGGTCAACCAAGCTGCTAAGGAAAATTGCAATGCATCATTTCAAAGAGACATCTGGTGTGATTGTTTGTTGTATGACTGAGAAAATTACTTCACTGTGATAATATTTGGACAAAGAACAAGCAAATTTATCATTAATTTTTAACTTGCTCTGCAGAGCAATCAATGCTGAAGTATTTATAATTTTCTTGGGCATATTTGCTAATAAAATTTATCACAAAACCATGAAAATTTAATTCAATGAGTAATTGCATGAAATTGAGTGATAAAGGATTTATTCCACTTGCGATATTTGAGAATTCTTTTAAATTGGACTCTGCTACATGCTCAGCTTTCAATTCTGAGAAAATTTCCAACTATCACTTGTAATATAAATCCTTAATTGCACTCACATTCATATGATCAACTATACCAATTAAAATGAAAACATTAGAATTATTCTATTTTACAAGTAATTTTGAATGGAAAAAATGAAAAAAACAGGTTATACATGTATGATGACACAATCATGATGTCTAGTCTACCTGTAATTGAAATTTGACAATTGCTAAGATGCTTGACTATTACTTACTCATACAAATTCAGTATTCCCACATAAAATTTTACTTCACCTTCAAAAGTGTTTCAAACACTTTCTGAATATTCTGGTTATGTGTTGTTTCTCTTTAAAGTTTAAAGCTTAATTTGCATTTAATAGAATAAATGTGATTAAAGATGTAAGTCATCATTATATGACAAGACTGGTATTTTGATATTATTCAAGACGTTAGTGTCGCTAAAAAATGAGAACCAAGAAACTCATGAGTCTTGCCATACAAATATATATATCAACACTTTTTATGATTCTTTAATTAAAAAATCATAAACAGCAACAACTTGAAAAGAAAATGTCACAGAAAAATGGCAAACAACTGTAAACAAACAAGTTAAAAGGGTTAGAACGCCACATGACCTGTAAATTAATTCTTGAAAAAAAGCAGCAACTTGCTTGTGTCTCAAATGAGCATAAATCTCGATCGAAGTAGTATTTGCGGAATTATATTCTAAGATCTTACCTACAAGTACAAAGCTATATTGGCGCTTCTTCCCCGCTGTCGCTACTACTTACCATGCAAACAGATCGTCAACAATCAGATTTGTAAATGGCGGTGGACTGCAAACCTATGCATTATAGACCGAACATCTTTTCCATTGAAATAGCCAGCTATGAAACACGTTGCCTTTAAGGCGAGGATGTCCGCATTAAATTCAGTTCACAGCGTCTTCTTCCGAGCTAGGTCGAGGGAATATTAGCTTGTTGTTGTAAAATTGTGTCAACTGAATCAGGTTTTACTAACGTTGATAATATACATTTTACAGCGCTAGTACCTCCCGGATGTAGCCTTCTAAACAGTCCTTGAATGAATGGCCTATCAAGGCTGTCGGTTGTAAACAACTGTGCATTCTTTCTACGAAGTTCCATCTCTCGTGGAAACGAAAGCCGGACTGCACACGTTCCTGAAAGGCATTTTTGAATTGAAAAAACGCTGTTGAAAATCTTCTAAACACAGCATTGGATACCAAGGATGAAGCACGTAACGAAGACCGGTTAGATACCGAACAGTACTGTTTAAATTGCTTGAATTGGCCGGCAGACATTTTGTACCTCCCTCGACAAATATTAGTCAGGCGCACCTCCTTGGCGCAGTGCATGGTGGGACTTTGGAGAAAAACCGCGGGAATGTTCACTCGTTCCCAGGGTCTCTCATCTTAAGGCGGGGGTAAACCGAAAAGCCGTATTATGTTTTTAATGCAAATATCTCGTTTACGTTTCAAGCAATCAAGAATCTCTATGCTCATCTCACATATCTATGTTTTGGGTTGTTTTGTAATTTTTTTGGTGATTTTTAGGTATATTTGGAGAGAAATAGTTTTTCTCAAAGGATTAGTAAAATTGATGGAAATAGGAAATTTTGAAGATTTGTTGTTGTTTTAAAATTAGAGTTTGAAAAAAAAAATTGGTACATACACTCCAAACAGTTGCCCAACAACCTGGGGTGCCATTGTGCGGTCGGGCAACTGTCTGGTGGTGTTCCATAACCCTTTTCTTCCCTTTCAACCTCTCTTTAAACTTACCAAAATTTCACTTAAATTCACCTTTACCCCCGCCTTAAGTTTTTTTTTCCTAGATTTTTTTCGTTTTTCTTTTGTTTTATGTTTTTCTTTTTCTTTCTTCCAAGAAAAATACCCAATAGACTCTTGGTTCGTATAGCTGTTGTTGTTATAATGAACAAGATCTGTCCAGAGATTTCAAAAGTTCTTGATAGCCTGTATACATCCGCCCCCTTCCCTGAAATGATTTTTTGAGGGGAACGGGCGGATGTACACAGGCTAGCCTGTAACAGGCTCTCTAGACGAGGATCGGGCGAAGAGAAAGCGGGAAGAAAGTGAAGAGAAGAGATAGGATCACTCCATTCCCCCTTCGGCCACTTCACCTCCAACCAGTTCCTTCTTGGCCCTGCCCTCCAGCCGGAGCCTGTTCACAGGCTGTACATAGGCTACATACAGGCTAGTATAGTTCATGTAAATGCACTCTTGGTAACCAATGACCACGCCCCAGGCTTTCAAAGTATGGATAACGTTGTCCGGGTCACTGTCTCGTAGAAGTGTTTGTTCTCAAGAAACGTTGTGATTACCTCTTTTCCAGTGACCAGGTTCGAGTAGTCGCACTGTAACACATCTTATGACATGAATAGCGTTATCCCCAAACACAGAGACTTTCGCCCAAAAAAATTCGTTCAAAAGATTGTCGTAGAGCATAAAAGAAAAATGACCCGGTCCACGCATATTAACTATACTAAGGATAGCAAGAAATTTAATGAAGCTTGTTTACCCTAAATTTCCTTGTGAAGAACGCATCACATCGTCAAAGAGACTGGTGACGAGAATAAACTTTGCGGACATTACCTTATTAACATTGAAAGAAATGTAAGTACCGCATTCATTTTGGAGAGCTATGGGTAAACACAATTTTCCTAAACGTTTAGACCTGTTCTAAATAACTTCGCAGTTGCCTTCTTCGGGAAGTTTCACTCAATCCGGTGAAAAGTGCCGTTCGAGGTCTCATATAAGTTATATAAGTGCAAAGCTCAACTGGACAACGATATGTTTGCGGTCCATTGCATCAATGTATAAAGTGTTTTTTGGGGGGCCGCAGGTCTTTTCAGATCCGATATGCTTCTCATTTATAACATGGTTTGGCCATGTATTTTCTGCGGGACAGTTTTTGTCTGTCCGCAGTCTCCTTATCGTGACAGCGACATGATATTCTGGATTTTGCCTATTGTTCGAGGTCACGTGTTTTGCATGTGACATCGACCAACCCGCAAGCATTTGGATTTGAGTTTCATCGGAGGTCATTACCATGTGCATTTAGTAGACGATCGGTAACCCAACCGGTTACTTTACTCTTTGCTGACAAGACCCAGCCAGGTCGAAACAGTAGCCTACGTGTAGACGCACCCTCCCCCCATTTTTCCTCGGGGGTGGATACGGCTACACGTAGGCTAGAAACAGCTGTCCATGGTTGCAATTCTTGGCTTCCAGATTGGACTCTATCATGTCGTTGTCCCGTTCAGCTTTATACGCAGTAATCATTGCTATATTATAAGAAGCTCTTCAAAATGTTCTACTTTCTCGCCTTCATTTCATCTTGGACAAAACTGAACGCATCCACCTTGCCAGATTTCCCTACAAAACTAAAATCCGTTCTTTGACTCGGCTGTTTTGGAAGTCTTAAAGGAATCGTGGAAGAGCCACTTAAAACAGAAAGTTGCAGTGCTGGACGGGAAGTGTTTGAAAAACTCGAGGAATACTGATTTGCAATTGGTAAACCAGTCCTTGGCACCGTGACTCGAGGTTGAGTAGTTCTGT
>OZ026605.1:17258080-17260580 GCA_964020085.1 Micromussa lordhowensis
AATACTGTGGGTGAGAGGTTGCTTCTTGCTTCCAGCACTTTTTGCAGCCATATTTCCTCAAGGTTTATTTTCGTTTACGCTCAGCAGACTAAGCGGAGGAGGAACTACTCATACCAAGTAGTTCTGCATTTAGTCCTGGTCAAGGCAGGATCATTGTCTTGGAGAAACTTCATAGTCACCAACCTCATTCCCAGACTCTGTCATCTTCCCACCCTCCTGGAGTGAGAGGGAGGGGGGCAGTCCTCAAGATCCTGGGAATGAGGTTGTATAATTGGCATAAGGCGGCAAATGTAATCATGGAAACTTGACAGAATGCAGACAGAGGTAAAACCTGCAGAGGGCTAGCATCCCATCTAGACCGCTTAAAATCTTCTTGTTCTCTTAGGGTCTGATAAGAGCTGTATCCTTGCGAAGGCAAATGGATAAAAGGTGGCACAAGTGAGAAGAGGTTGAGACAAGGCATGCATGTGTTTTGTCACAATCCCCTCATCTCCCGTGCCCTTACTCCTTTCCTGATGTTTAAGAGAAAACCGGACTGCAAGCAATCTACTTCCCATTCAGGGGAGGTTGCAGTACTCCTAGCAAAATTCATTTGCCAGTCTGAAAACTGCCAACAGTCAGTAAAAAGAATGGGAACGATAAGCTGTTAACCTCAGGACTTGGACTTTTTTTACCTTTTTGTGAACTGGTTCAAGGCTTCCTTAGAAGGTACAGCACGTATTCCACCTTCAGATGTGATATTGTCAACAAGATGACCCTCTACAGACAATGTGTTTTCTTGTTCACCCGAGTCTTGCTCCTCTGGTGACCTTAAAATACAATACAAAAAATCTAAATTACTGTTTTTTGGTTGGGACAGGCAAACACAGACTTAATGTCATAAATTATCGCTGGGAAGGTGCGTACGGTTTCTCTAACCAGTTCCCAGGGGCTTCATTAAGGGCTGGGCAAATGGAGCCGCTGTGAGGATGATTCCCCCCCCCCCCCCCTGGTATGACAATCTAAAGGAAAGTTCCTCTTATACATTGTAAAAAAGTTCAGTTTCAGTTGCCCTCCTGCTGAAAACAATAATGAAACCCCAGAGTTCGAGCAGTAATACCAAAAATACACCTAACGTACACGTGAATTCTTTCTTAGAGCCTGCTTTTCATGAACAAGAAAAATACAACTCTAAGCACAACACAAGTGTCCTGTTTAATAACCCAGGACAAGAGGATTTTCCCATCAGGCTACTACAGGAGTATTGTTTAAGAGATGAACTTATTGGGGGATGGGTAGAATGATTTTTAGGCTAGTGCATCATAGTTAGGGCATGGCTGAAGGCAAACCAAAAATGTGTTTGTTTTCTTTGCATCATGAAGACATCATGTTTTACTGAACAATTTACAAGCAAAACATTGTCGGAGACTGGGACTTAAAATATTAATGCGTGACAATTTAAAATGAGTTACATTATTGATAAACTGTGAAAGATAAGTGTCAAAGGCCGGAAGCTTGAATTCAGCCCGTCTGCATGCAATCGTTAGTGTATAAAATATAACGCCTAGTGTTTAGCCTTCAGAGTGTGTTGATCAGTATCGAGTCGAGTAGTTGTACCAATCAGTTTGTCAGAGAGTTGTTTTATTAGTTGAGTCGAGCCTTTTGTTGAGGAATTTGTGAGTTTAATCAGACGTAGACCTAGATGCCTAAAGACTGTACCAAGAAGCCGGTTAACCAATTAAACCAGAGGACCTTGTGAGTATAAATCGTTTGCCTGAGTTCACTTTCGTTTTCATTGTCTGCCTTGTCGATTTTGTGTGGAAATACCGCTTTGGAGGCGAGCGTTTTCCCACATCTGGCACCTCCGACGGGACCTTTAACGAAACCATGGATGCCTTGGAGACTAAATTAACGCAACTGAAACTAGCCGCGGATCGAACCGAGTCGATAATCGCTTTAAGGAATGAAACAGCCATTGAACGCCACCTCTCCGCCCTAAAAGCCCTTACAGTTGAAGCCGATCAAAGAGAGTTGTTGAGGAGACAAAAATTGCCGATAAAGAAAGCCCCGAGGATCTTAACCAGTGGATTACTGAAGTTGATGGCAAGATCCTATATGCTGATGAAAGCGTCAAGAGCCTGAAAGAAACATTAGAAGAGCTTCGCCACGAAGAACTACTAAAAAAACAAGAAAAGGAACTAGACTTCGAACAAAAACTTTTCGAAACAAAGATGAAATTCCAAACAGAATTACAGACCGCAAAGAAACAAGCCGAAGAGGAAAACAAGTTTACAGCCAGCGGATCTGTGTCAGGTCATGAATCTCCTGCGAAATTACCGAAGCTTAACATTTCGCGTTTCGATGGAACTTACGAAGACTGGCCCAGGTTCTGGAACCAATTCGTGGAGATCATCGACAAAACAACAATGGCTGGTGTCACGAAATTCGCCTATTTGAAGTCCTTCCTCGACCCGAAGGTGAAAAAGTCGATCGAGGGATTACCGTTTTCTAACGAAGGCTA
>OZ026605.1:17268080-17273080 GCA_964020085.1 Micromussa lordhowensis
GTATTTTCCCACCAGGAAGATGCTGCATATTCACAATATCCACGTTTCTACGCGAAATCTTGACGTTTCTGTTAGCGGCTCTTGAATTAAGAAATAAAAAGCAATGGCCACGAAAGCTACCACTTTACCTCTTGAAGCAAGCACGGTTTTAGAATTTCCCGCCAGTTTGCTTTCATGAGGCTGTGACTAAAAGTGGGACGGGGACGTGGGACTTGGGACGCGAGGACTCGTAGGGACGTGGGACTCGGGGACGCGGGGACGTGGGGACGTGGGGACGTGGGGACGTGGGGACGTGGGGACGTGGGGACGTGGGGACGTGGGGACGTGGGGACGTGGGGACGTGGGGACGTGGGGACGTGGGGACGTGGGACTTGGGGACGCGGGGACGTGGGACTCGGGAACGCCGGGGACGCCGGGACTTGGGACGCGGGACTCGGGGACGCGGGACCTACGGGACTCGAAGACGTGATAAACAAACAACACCTGATTTTTTCGCTGAATTTGTTAATTACAATTTTCGGTGCTCTCGAGAAAGGTATTAATTATGCTGGAGAGTTTGTAAGCAGACTAGTAGCTGATGATTTCCAGCGTCCGTGGTTCGGCCTGATATGTTTGCATTGTGAGGGCTCTGGGTGGACGTTTCCACTCTTTTTCTAGCTCGATATCATTACGAGAAGTATCTGCACATTCTAGGAATGAAACTGAAAGAAATCTTGATTTTCGGACAACGGTTTTCCTGAAGTAAACATCGAGAAAGAAAGAAAACACAGTTACTTACCCGGAAAGTTCTCCATGGCTCCCCACGAGGTTTAAAGCCCCCTGCGTTTAAACTATTATGTACCGGTCGGGGCTTTCACGGTAGCATAGGCAAGCAAACATATCAGGCCGAACCACGGACGCTGGAAATCATCAGCTACTAGACTGCTTACAAATTCTCCAGCATAATTAATACCTTTCTCGAGAGCATCGAAAATTGTAATTAACAAATTCAGCGAAAAAATCAGGTGTTGTTTGTTTATCACGTCCCCGAGTCCCGCGTCCCAAGTCCCGGCGTCCCCGGCGTTCCCGAGTCCCACGTCCCCGCGTCCCCAAGTCCCACGTCCCCACGTCCCCACGTCCCCACGTCCCCACGTCCCCACGTCCCCGCGTCCCCGCGTCCCCACGTCCCCACGTCCCCACGTCCCCGCGTCCTCGCGTCCCAAGTCCCACGTCCCCGTCCCACTTTTAGTCACAGCCCTTTCATGACGTTGATAATGCAGCGGGCACGAGTAATGACAGATCAACTTGAGTTATTTGACCCAGTGTAAACACCGAACGAATGTACCAAGCTTACGTAACTTAGTTAGAACATGATGGCATTGGCGCCAGGGTGTTTTTTTGTGGCCTTTTTTTTGCAGTAGTTTCCCCTGGTCCCAACTTTGCAGAATTTTTGAGGCTGGGGAGCAATGGCGGAGTGAGACGTGTTTTCTCAAGCTGCCCGCCTTTATCTCAATTGCTCTGCGGTTTTTAATGGCCGAAACTCTTGAAGAAACACCGAACAAACGGAAGACTAGAGTGTCTTCGTCAGACGAATCTTCGATATCGAACACTTCTCCAGAAACCAAAAAATCGAGAAGCGGCGAGCACGCTGTTTGTTTCCACGAAGTAAGCGAGCAAGACTCCGAAGAAGACGTTATATTATATTCCTTGAACATGACCGAAGAGTTTGGCGATACGCTTCGAAACATTTTAAAGAAACTAGACAAATTGGACAGTATTGAAAAATCAATGTACGATTTTCAAGCGACACTTTTGAAACTTGAAGGACGTGTGCAAAATTTAGAGAGCTGCCATGCCACGACAAGACGCGATGTTGATGATATTAAAGAGAGCTTAAATTCAATCGAAGCAGATCGCCAAGAAGCTTCGCTGAGCTTAAAAAGTATGAAAGATGATACCAACACGAAGCTAAAAAGCCTGGAAGAGGAGAACTTTAAGCTCGGTGCCAGAATTAAAGAAGTAGAAGACCAACACCTGTATCTGGAAGCCTACTCTAGACGCGAAAATTTGAAGTTCGAAAATATTCCAGAGAACGTCGCGAGCGGAGAAGATACAGAATTCGTATTGCGTTCTTTCCTCGAAAGGGATCTTGGCTATGTTGACGCGGCCTCGGTAGAAATCCAAAGAGTCCATCGCCTCGGAAAGAAGAAAGAAGGGAAATCGCGGCCTATTCTAGCAAGATTTCTGAGATTCAAGGACTGTCAAAGCATGCTTGCTTTAGGCCCCCGATTGCGAGAAACCAATTATAGGATGTATCAAGATCTGCCCTTTGAGATTGTGGAGCGGCGAAGAGCGCAAATGGATACTTTTAAGAAAGCCAGACGAAACAACATCCCGGCTTCATTTAGCAAGGCACAGCCCGACAAGCTCTTCATCAGAGGTAAATTTTGGCCTGTTGGCAAAGAACTTGAACTGTAAACATAATTTGTCTAGGGTTTTCATTTTGACTGCCGTTTGTTTGTTTTTTTAAATTAAGCTTTATAGATTTGGCCCCCGCTACATTTAGATTTAATATTTGGCGGCTCTAAAATGGAAAACACGAATAAGATAACAAATGCAACCTTACTCCTTCATCAGTCTTCTAATATTATTGTTTTTAAGTGTATTTATGTGTAGATATGTATATTTTTGTATCTTTGATTTGTTCTTCCAGCTTACACTTTTAAGGTTTATTTCAGCAATGCACTCGGGCGCCTTCTATCAAATAAGTTATAGCAAAAATATATGAAAACATGGATCTGATAATAGGATCGATTAATACTCGGGGACTGGGAGACAGGTTTAAGAGACGAGAAATTTTCAACTGGCTCAAATACAAAAAAATGTCGGTATACTTTATCCAAGAAGCCCATTGTATGCAGGACAATACACATGATTGGAGAGCTGAGTGGGGCTACCAAGCATTATTCAGCTGTTGTTCCAGAAACAAGGCAGGTGTAGCCATATTATTCAACAATAATTTCAGCTTTCAACTCTTGAAGGCTTATACTGATCCCAAGGGACGATTCATAATATGTGACTTGACTACAAATGGAAAATACATAACCCTAGCAAATATATACGCTCCAAACGAAGATGATCCAAATTTCTTCACCTCTGTTTTTAATCAGCTGCTCGATTTTAAATGCGAGGAGATAATTGTGGGTGGTGACTTTAACCTAGTACTTGACGTTAATAAGGATAAAAAAGGTGGTCTTGCCAGATCCCATAAAAAGTCACTGGAAGTGATAAACGATTTCTCTGAAAACCTGGACCTGATAGACGCATGGAGAGTGTTAAACCCTGAGAGTTCCAGATTCACGTGGCGACAAAAAAAACCTGAAGTTCACTGTAGGCTCGACTTTTTCCTAGTGAATCAGACTACTTTTTGTAACATCGTCAGTGCCGACATATTACCAGGATACAAAACGGATCATTCCATGATTACATTACAAATCTCGCTGCATTCCAACAATAGAGGGCGGGGTTTTTGGAAACTTAACACCTCTTTCTTAAATGACATTGAGTATGTTAATCGGATAAAATTAATTATAAATCAAACCAAGGCTGAGTATGTGCAAGATGATACTGTCAACCCTAATTTACTATGGGAAATGGTTAAAATGAAAGTGAGAGAGGAGTCCTTGAAATATGGAACTTCTAAGAAAAAGAAACTAATGAAAAAAGAGGAAGAAATAGAACAAGCAATTGCAAGTCTTGACAAATGTCTTTCTGAATTTAAAGGTGACGAAACTCAAAGACAAAAAGTGTGGTCGGAACTTGAAACAAAGAAACGCGAACTAGAGGCAATAATAGAATATCGGACAAAAGGAGCAATTTTAAGATCTAAATCTCAATGGTACAATGAAGGTGAGAAAAACACCAAATACTTTCTCAACCTCGAAAAGAGACATTGTAAACAAGGAACAATAACCCAGCTTAAAGTTAATGACAACGACCTCATATGTACAGACAAAGACATCTTAAAGGAATGTGAATCATTTTACCGAAATCTTTACAGTTCTAAAGTAGCTACTGAAAACCAAGACGGGGCTTTCTTCTTTCCACAACAAAAAGACAGAACGCTTTTGAATAGCGATGAACAATCTCTATGCGAAGGAGAATTAAGCATTAAGGAATGTTTAGAAGCGCTGAAAAGCATGGTGCCAGATAAATCCCCAGGAACCGATGGTCTACCCTGTGAATTCTACAAAGTGTTTTGGAAGGATGTGGCGGAAATTTTGATAAACTCTTTTAATTATTCCGACGAAATAGGAAAGCTCTCAATATCACAAAGGAGGGGTATTATTAAACTTATACCAAAAAAGGATGCTGACCTCAATTCAATAAAGAACTGGCGACCTTTAACGCTTCTGAATTGTGATTACAAAATAGCGACAAAAGCTATTGCAAGCCGCATCAAAATGGTTTTGCCAAAGCTTGTTTCCAACGATCAAACCGGTTTCATTAGAGACAGATTTATCGGAGAAAATATTCGTTTAATAGATAGCGTTATCAAATATACAAAAGCAAAAAATATGCCAGGATTGCTCCTTTTTCTTGATTTTGAAAAAGCCTTTGATACTCTAGAGTGGCCCTTTATTCGCAAAACCTTCGAACACTTTGGTTTCGGCCCATCATTATTGAACTGGTTAAAAGTATTTTACTGCAATAGTGAAAGCTGTATTTTAAACAATGGATGGGCAAGTAATTTCTTTGAGCTTAGTCGGGGGGTTAGGCAAGGTTGCCCTCTGTCGCCTTATCTATTTATTCTTTCTGTAGAAGTACTCGCCAATGCAATTCGCCAAAAAAAGGAGATTCGTGGCATAAGTGTAAAGAACAAAGAAATTAAACTTAGCCAATATGCAGATGACACGACCCTTATTTTAGACGGCTCCGAAGAATCCTTTCTAGAATCCTTGAAGATAATAGACTTTTTTGGTAATATATCTGGCCTCAGACTTAATAGTAAAAAGACAGAA
>OZ026605.1:17278080-17280580 GCA_964020085.1 Micromussa lordhowensis
CAAGTGTGTGAGGCCATTCTTTAGTACATCCAATTGTTCAGAAGTGAGTTTAACTGAAGAAATGTTAGTGACTGTTTCTTCTGCCTGGAAAGGAAGTGTTTTTAGTCGCGTGAGGTCTCTTAGTTTCCTTGTGTGTGTCTCGATTACTTTCGAAGTAGTTTTCTTGATGTTGGAATTCAACGCATTTTGCAAGAGGTAAAAGTCAACGCCGTTTAGTATACAATGTAACTTCTTTAAGATCCTATCCCTTTCCGCTACAATCTTGTTGAGTTCTTTCGATCTTCTTTCAATAGCACTACGGAGGAGACGCTTTCTAATTGCAATGACGTCCTTGGGTGATGTGTTTGGAAGCGAAAAGGAAATAAACTTAGGAAAAACGCGGCTTTCACAATAATATCAAGGATCTTACCAACATTCTGGGAAAGAATCAGTTTCCTTCCAGCCTTATAAACAGAACTGTTAAACATTATCTTAGCAATTTCTTTGCCTCCACCTTGCGTACTCTCGCAGCAACCAGCTCTAATGAAACCTGCATGCACTATTACAAATTACTTTTTGTTGGCCCTTTCTCGACCTACGCTCAACGCAGAATTAAGCACTTAACCAGATGTTATTGTAAGAACTTAGACATCAAGTTAGTTTTTGCCCCATACAAGATCAAGAACTTATTCAGTGCCAAAGATGCCATTTCAAAATTATCACGATCCTGTGTTGTTTACAAATTTTCTTGCGCAGGCTGTAGTGCCTGCTATGTCGGCGAAACAAACCGACATCTGGCCACACATGTTCGGGAACACTTAACATCCGATAAGAACTCGCATATCTTTCAGCACATTCATGGGTCAGAAACATGTAGAGCTTTGCGCTCAGAGAATTGTTTTTCAATCCTTGACACCGCCTCCACATCTTTTCAACTAAAAATCAAGGAGGCCTTACACATCGGGTGGGAAAACCCCTCACTAAACAAGCAAGTTAATCATGTTAATTTAACACTTGCATTTTGAATTCTCCAGGGCTTAAAATACCTATTGTTTTCTATCATTGTATGGTTTAATGCCTCACTTTCACGTTGTTATTCATTATTCATATATTCTATTTCACAACTGATGATGGATGTTGTTCATCCGAAACATGTTTTGTAAACTGAAAAGTGTGTGTTTCTTCCTCAAAGTAAACCCACATAAGTAAAAAATTGAATGCGAGTACTTATTATTAATAATAAGGAAATTGCAAACACTGAGTGCTTGAATAGCTCACATAGAGAATATGAAAGGCATTTCTCAAACTCATTGTAAACTTGTTGTGACAGTGTTTGTAAATCTGATCTGAACAGGCCAATTTACACAAATAGACCAATTTCAATATATTAAAATTCAGCCTAAGACAATAGACCCTCAGCATGAGGCTCTGGGAAATAAATACAGAGTTTGTGGGGTTTATTCCCCGGAGCCTTGTGCTGTGGTCTATTGTTTTAGGCTGAATTTTAATATATTAAATTGGTCTATTCATGTAAGCATATATTTTTAGGATTTTATTTCTGTTTTCTCCTTAGTTTTAGTTTTAATTGAAAAGATGTATCACTCAAGACAATCTTTGACCACATTTCCCAACACCTCGAATTTCAAACATACTCTATCTGCTGCATATCATGTTTTCAACTTTCTTCTCGACATTTGGAAATGTGGTCAAACACGATCTTTTGTGTTTGACATACTACTTAAAATGTGTGGGAGGAGCCGTGGCCTCAATCGAGTGGCCTGGGTTCGAGCTCTAGCCAGGGACATTGTGTTGTGTTTTTGGGCAAGACACTTCAATTTACTCTCACAGGGCCTCTCTCCACCCAGCTGTATAAATGGGTTATCGGTGACCTTAATACTGGGGGTAACCCTGCGATGGACTAGCATCCTATCCAGGGGGGAGTATAAATACTCCTAGTCGCTTCATGCTACAGAAACCGGGATAAGCTTCGGCCTGATGGGTCACTTGGTTTGTATGCAGACTTCACTTAGCTACTTACTCAAAACAGTTTCCAACACTTAGATTTGAATGGGTCATTATAACCTTGATGCTACAATCATGGCATCAAAAAACTGAGCAATCATTGGTAAACACATTGGTATCATTTTTGTGACACAATATGTTACCATAGCAACAGGATGACCTCCTAAAAACACCCCTAACTGCGGCTTTAGTGGCTTATATTTAAGGTGGTTCTGAACCCCATGTACAGAATTTTTTTAAACTTTGCCAAAAGTTGCATCTTATCATGCTTATCAAAAGTTGATAATATAAAAAAAATTTCACTGTGCCGTTTTTGAACTATAAGCCCCTAAAGCTGCAATTAAGGGTGTTTTTAGGAGGTTATACTGTTGCTATGGTAACGTATTGTGTCACGAAAATGATACCAACGTTTTCGCCAATGATCGGGCAGTTTTTGGATACCATGATTGTAGCATCAAGTGTTAAAGAATGGTTGTAACGACCCATGCAGATATAAGTG
>OZ026605.1:17285580-17378080 GCA_964020085.1 Micromussa lordhowensis
GAACCAATCAGATTGCAGGATTCGTTACCATCCCCTCTTAGAAGAAAAATAAGAGGATTTATTTTACGCATTGTGCTGCTTCAAGTTAGGTAGCTCCACCCAAGGTATGGTTGAATGTATAAATGTATGTTCGAAAGCAAGGTATTCACAAGTGCATAGAAACCAGACTATAACAGATGAGGGTTAATCCTCGTCCGTAATACTTGTTAGTACTAGAATTATCGTACCTCCATGTAAACAGGCCGGGACTATTACTTCCGGCTGGCCGCTAGTAACTTAATGCGGGCTAGCTACAAATTTGGCTTGAGTGGGTTAATGGGCCAGATGCCCCATTCAAAACTAAATCTTCAAGTTTAGCGAGAAGGATACTGTTGATTTCTTGGTATACGTAGCCAGATGTTGGATTATCGTCGTCTGAGGTCGCCTTCATCAACATCGGAATCTGGAATATTGGGAACAGATAGCACAACTCAAGTCTTGCATTCCCAAATAAGTAAACAACCTTCACTGAGCTCGCACATATTTCAAATAATAAAAGAAGAGTAATTTTTACTCTATTTAACGGAAAGGAATACCTTCTTTGCGAACGAAAACGTCTCTGAAACTTTCTCTATCGCGTTTGCTGCCATTTGTCCCGCCATCTTGAATGACAAAACTTTGCTACTGCGATGTTTGTTATGCGGTTTTCTCCGGTAATAGAAGAAGACGTTGTGTAGCAATACACAAACTCAGATACGAGGCGGTACAACGCAGCAGCATCCAGGATAAACAAAGGACAAACAGAAGTGTTGTATGTTGTAGATCGAGGGACAAATTTATGGTCAGATTTGCGCAATTTTACAGAATCAATGGTCTAGGAATTCTTTTCGGCGTTTTTGTAACATCTCTTTCCCTTAAAGGTAGGCTATTTTGTTTGCATTTTCTCGACAGATTACGTAACCGTGCAAAACATACAGTGATTTTGGCCGATTCGGTTCGGATTTGGCCACAAAGTTACACACATTTTATTTCCTAGCCATGGCTGCAGTTTGAAACCGTTGATTAAAGCTAAGCTAGGCTTGTGTAAGCTCAAAACGTTTTTGCCATGTTATGTTTGCCATAATTTGTACAAGATTTAAAACGCTCAGAAGCCACATATTTATTCGGTCATGTCACACGTAAACGCCCTCTTAGGAAGTGAACATCTTTTTACTGTGTTTAGCGGGCACCTTCTACTTCCATAAACAACAAAAAAAACGAAGTATCGTAGGGGTTAAGTTTAAAATTCAGCTTTTCGTCTTAACTGTCGTAAGAGGAAGGAAACCTCAGCTAGAAGTTATTTGTGTTGTGTTGATATGACACTAAATTATTCTCAGAAGAATGGAAAAAGTGACTGCATGGCAATCATTTTAGAGAGTTAAGACTTTGAGCTTAGGGCTTAAAGGTATCAATCTTTTTTTTAATTCAGCTGTCATGGCTACGATCATGGAGGCAGGTCTAGCATCGTCAGCATCAATGACATGTGAACCAGAATGGATTGGATTGAAAGTTAATCTGTTTGCCTTTGATTTTGATGGCACCTGTACCCAAAAGGATACGACAAGCCTTCTCTACAAGGCAACAGAAAGGTACCGCTCGTCTACTCAAGCTGAAATGAAAACTATTGATGAACGCTGGAATGAACTGGGAAAGAAGTACTGGACTGGCCACCTAGAGGTTGTGGCCAAGTCACTCTCCATTCATGCAGACCCTGATATGTCGGCATTTGACGAGAAAGGATTGAGGTCATTCTTACAAGAGGTGCACAAATTTGACTTGAAAATGACAAAGGAAGTTGAAGCGAGTGAAATTCTTAAAGGAATTTCTAAAGAAGCCATTAAAGAAGTTGCACAGGAAGTTAAGCTTAATCCTGGGTGTGTGAATGTTCTCAATCACATCAACTTACCACTACATTTGATATCAGTTAATTGGTGTCGGGACTTGATCCATGCAAACCTGGGTCATCTCAGACATTTGAACATCTTTGCAAATAGCCTTCCACTTGAGGGCGAACTATCATCAGGTATTATAGGGAAGAATCTGAGAAGTGCCTTTGACAAGGAAATTATTTTCCAGGATTTGGCTCGCAATAGATTTGATAGGTCTGATGGAATTTCAGTCTTTGTTGGTGATTCAATTGGTGATATACTGGCATTATTGAAATCAGATGTTGGAATTGTGATCGGGAAAAGTCACACATTGAGAAAAGTGGCCAAAGCATTTGGAATCAAGCTTCTGCCCTTGCAGGAAATCCAAAAGATGACAAGAAATGACTGCCACAAACAAGCTATTCCAAAACAGAAAGGAGTGCTGTTTGAGGCACCCTCATGGAATGAAATCGGATTTACCTTGTTTGGAACAAGATACACTCCTAATAAATTCTAGAATGGAATTGCCTTGTCTTCTTTTTAATTGTAAAGGTACATGCAATATAAGTAAGACTACAGTGAATCTCGCTTTCAATTTAAAACAAGACAGTTGTAGGAGGACTGTTTTTGTTTTGATCATGGCTAGGACAACCAAAGAACTATATTGCATCAGAAGCCAGTATCAACATTTGATTTACAGAAAGGATAATTTTGAGTCCAAAAATCGTGCTACTTTTCCAAAGAAACAAGGTTTAAAAGAATGTAAAGTTATCCTCCACTGTAAATACTGTAAAAAACCAACAATTTGCCACTTAATTGTTGCAAATATAGTCTTAACATGTAAAAAAAATAATTATTGGACACAACTATCAACCATTCGGACATGGGTTGATATTAATTTTTTCAGTCTGCTCTCAAATGGGATCAATATTTTTTTCTTCGATTTTGTAGCATAAGGGGTAGCAATGGAGGGATAGAGAAATTATGGTTTAAACCTTAGTGTAGCTGATACATGGTGATGTTTTCCACAGTAAATTACTGTAACTTTACATTGTTCAACGTTTCAATGATATTTTACATTGCATCTCCAATGTTTAGCAACAGACTGTTCTAATGATGGAGGTTTCCTTTATTAAAGGAGTATGTTATTCAGTTACAGAATGGTTAAGTTATTGATAGATTAAGTTCATGGCGGAAAATTATTAAATATTATAATATAAGTGTGACTTGACTTTTGCTGGGGATTGGAGTTTTGTGTGACTTAAGAAGTATTGTGAAATACATCATTGTCATCATCATTACCACAACCTAGAATGATGATAATAAAATTTATTGGATAAAATGGAACTATGCAGTTTTTTTGTATTCTGAATAGATGTTACTTGCAAAAGAAACTATGCATAATTAACTTGCCCCCTAATTTAAAATTTTCTGGCTATTGTATAACAATTTAATGTACGCAATTCAGTTCAAGAATTGCAAGTGGAAAGTGGTCGTTGCTGACCTCTAGCCATTTCCACTGTTTATAAACTGTCAGTTCATCAAGTGTCTTGTTATGTATATTATCACATCAGTATCTACATGTAGCTTTTGACCTGTTATTGACTTGACCGACTTGAGCGCCTAGCTTATTAGCTGTGCAAGGGAAAACCGCCTGCATTCTTGTTCACAAAAGGATGTCTCATCCAATTCCAGATGCAAGATTAACAACCAGTTGGAGGCAGGGTTCCAAAAGAACTGTAATGCCTTTTCTTGTGATCTACCATGCTAGATGTATTTCTATTTTAAGCTGCCTTTCCACCTTTTTTTGGTGAAGATTTTTCCTTTGCTTTCTTATTGGGTTTCCCTCTAGTATTTCTACGTCCTTCAGGACATATCTTGCAGTTAAGGCATGTTTCACACAGTGGTCCTACAGGAAGACATGATTGTTGACCAAATCCAACCAGCAACACATTAAGTTCATCCCATTCTTCCCTAATAAAGTAAACAGAAGAAAAAACATTTTTTTATGACTTTTAACTAGTTTCACTGAAGCAATAATAATTATTATTATTATTAACTATTATTAACATCACCTCATGGCCTGGAAAATATTTATGACAATTGATGGACTGAACAAGAAAAGATCCAACTCATTAACATACTATAGAAAAGACCTTAGAAATGGATTGAGTACACTTTGCAGAAAGAAAAAACCATAGAGTAGGCAGCAAGGCTATTCCAAGAACACCTTGTGACTGGAACAATCTTTCAAAGAGGTAGAGGCAAACAAAGAAGAGGACAACGATGCAACTGAGAGGGAGAGCAAAATTAGATACCCTATAGCTCACTAATGGGATGTAGAAGACTAAGTACTGAATACTAGAGGGAAACACGCAAAAACAGGGTTTGGTGTATCCGAGACCTATTATTTTCTAGGTGCCCCTAACATGTAATGTACTGTATATACGCACATAGCTTATTCATCATTCCCCTTATTCATTTACATATCTACAGCCACAAAAAAAAACAGTTCAAAACCCACAACTTGCTCTGATCTCAATCAACATAAAACTTATTGCACTTCAGTTGGAAAGGTCAAATTAAATCCAAACAAAGTCAAAGTGGTTTTCCATGCTTTGCTTTATGTGCTTTTATTAACACTAGCAGCTGTTTGCAAGTGGTTTAGTGCACCAAACCGTTTATAACTTTTAATATTAAAACAGAGACAATCCATAATCAATAATTTTGTTTTTGAACGAATCTCTGTTTTGACAAAAATCTCAAATGAAAAGAAAATTGCACTTAAACATGTATACCTTGGTAACCAACTCTCCACAGCAAGCCTCGTTTCTTCTGGTACTTTGGTGGGTTTTTTCACCCATCCCAGTCTGTTGGAAATTCTGTGGACATGAGTATCAACACCTATTCCTGTCACCTGTCCCCATGCCACATTCATTGTAATGTGCGCCATCTTGGGGCCAACTCCTGGGAGTTTCACCAGCTCTTCAACTGTGGGTGGAATGTCACCATTGTACTTCTCAGCACAAATTTTAGTTGCATCTTTTATGTAGTCAGCCTTTTTCTGCAACATCAATATTCAGATGACAAATAAGTAAACATGGATTAGATAAAACTTGGAAGCTTATCAGTGTCAGCCCTTCCAACATTCTGCAGCAGTTTTTGTAGCATAAGTGACCAACAGTATTGCTACTTCCTTGTTTGGGATACTAGTCCTTTGGAGGTTCCCCCTGCTTTTTGTCAGGTTACTCCTGCTAATAATTCACCTGTCGGTGCCCGTTTACACCCCTGGTAGAGAGAGGTACTATATGAGTAAAGTGCTACATACACTATTACTCCACTAATAGCTCCTATCATCTTGCAAGCCACTCTAAATTGTGATTAGTTTACCCCAAGATCCTCTGCAATTTAAAACATTTTTTTTTCCTATCAAATTTGTACTTACCTTCCAGAAACCAACAGGATATATCAGCTCCCCAATTTTGCTTGATGGAGTTTTAAGGATATTCCCTACTGTTAAACCATAAGCTTTCAACTTTTCCATTGCTGCAAAGGTAACTTGGTCCTTTGTTTGACTCGATAACATGAGAGAGATGAGCACCTGATAACGAACAGTCTGCAAAAATAAGAGACAGAGTTTTTTTACAAAGCTTTCCTGGCAATGATTTAGGCAGACTTAGAGGGCTACAATATCCTATTATTTAGAGTTTACCCATTGGCTAATTAAAAAATTAGACAACAAACTTGAGGTTTCCATATTTGGCTGATAAGTGAATAATATTGTTTTAGCATGATCCACTGACTGATCTATTGAACAAAAAAATACTCTTATTTCACAAATGACACAAAAACATGAGGTTGAAACCATTTTCAAGAACTGAACAGCTGCTGGTGTTGTCAAGTTAGACCATGTGTGGTTAATCAAGTATCTGCACATACATGTGTCTGATAGTCCACCAGTGCATTATACGACAGAAGTATCTCATTCCTCAAAGGGTATGGTTTACAATATAAGCCTTTCAGTTTAAAATAGGGCTATAGGTTTTCACTGCCACTTCAGTGTAACATAGTAGAAGAATTTTCATTATTATGCTGCACCTCTGTGGCACACACAAAGATACTAAGATATGGGCGAAACAAATTTCCACGCATGCGAAGAAGTGCAGCAGGATGGAGGTTTCTTTTGCTGAGAGGAGGTGGGTTTGGCAAAAAGGTAACTTTGAACAAACCTCTCAGGGCACTGACAGAACGATCACAAGTGCAGAGGGCGTATAATTAATATGCTCAATACCCATGATATTACGAGGGTCTCCAGAGGGTTCTGTCCTCATGTACCGGTACACAAGAACTGATACAATAGACCCAACAATATGCAACAGCTAAACAAAGGCTTGTAAACAAAGGAGTACAGTAGTTATTCCCTCTGTGTACTGATACACCAGGACATAACCCTCCAGAGGAAACGTATGCTAATTTATGTAGCACGCCTGGCCATTTTGGCAAAATCATATCAATGAAAATAGGCTATAACTTTTAATCAGGAACTTGAAGGTAGGCAATCTTCAAACATGCGAGACCACAAGAAAAGTAATTCCATTTGATAAGTGTTGATACGTGTTGTACACATGTGTTATGTCTGAAAATATGGTGTTGAAAATCACATATTGTGGTTCAAAATTAGGCAGGAGTATTGGGAATCACCAGCACAACCCCACCAAAAATTCTGAGACTACTCACATCCCCACTTCCCACCCTAGGATTTGGACCATATCTGCACCACTTCATTTGAAACTAATTGGCATGAACCACCTAGAGTCAGATCAAGAAAAATGATTTTGTGATTGCGTTAATCAAATATCAGCCGTACAATAATTTCAGGGATTTAACTCAATAATTCTCCATCATCCCCCTCCCTCCCCCTGAGTTTTCCCATCCCACCTCAGGTGACTGGTTTACATCAGCTGTCTTTTCACACCCCTGTGAATCAACCGGCGCGTCGCGAGATTTTCTCATTTCACGAATGTTGGCCAACTGCTCCCTCCAGTTAGCAGGTTGCCAGCCTGACGTTTGTCCCTGTGTTGCGGAAACTTCCTTTTTAGGCTTTTTAGCCACTGCATTTTCGATTTTGTTATCGTCGCTCGCGGAGTCCTCTTGATGTCGCTTCTCATATTCGATCTTTATGTGCCTTCTTGGCTGTTTTTGTCTCGTTGACAGAGCTGAAATTGCTTCTCTCGCTGCAGAACGTGTTTGTCGTCCACTTGAGGTAAAATACGGGGAAGTACTCATCCTGGAAATCAAAGAAAACAAACTGATCATGAGTTTTCCTCCACCCTAGCTATCCGCCATATTTGTTATTTGTTTTTTTGGCCTGAGGACTTTTGGCGGGAAAGTTACGTCACGTAGTGGAGCCAGTGTTGTTGTTCCCAGCCTCACACGGTGGAAAAAGAAGAACCCACTCTGTGCCGTATGTCAGAAGTTTATCACTTTTATCACCTCGAAGGGTGATAAGCTTCTGTTACTACCAAATCGTGTGCAATGCCGTCTCAGCTGACGAAGCCGTAAGTCGAGTTGGCTAAATTCAGGCGATATTCCACCAGACTGAACAAGTTGATTCTTTCGTTTTTGAACCGAGACGAGAATAACAACTAACGTTATTTTTGTATTTACTCATTTCAGTTACAAAGAAATTATGGAGCGCTTTGCAAGACGTCGACGAATTTTATTTTATTTTTTTTTGTCACGGGCGATATTGGCCTAAAAACGTCATGTGCTGCAGTTCAAAATGGGAGATATCGGGAGCCCATGACCATGGGCTCCTGGGGAAATATTTATCTTGTCACCACCAGTTTTCATCCCAACTGTAAAATTGTTTGAACAGTCCTAAACATTCTGAACAATATGTTCGAACGCTTGCAGAAGAATACAGATCTTCCCAAAAGAAGCTAAAAGAGAGCGATCTTATGAAAGAATATTTGAACGATAACAAACGCAATAGCCTTCATTTTGTGCAAGATTCAATTTTTTTGTTCTTTCATTAACGGCACAGCAGTAGCTGGAGATTTCTTTTGATGCCATCCAGTTCTATTAATTGGTTTTCAAAGATAACCCATTTTAAGGTTTACTGTGTTGTGTCTTTCGATCGGATAATGCCATAATCGGTAAGGATTTTCTTGAATATTAATTTGACGTTCAAAAATCAAAATATTCATCGCCTTACTTCAATTTTATTACTTTAGGTTGTTCTAAGAATCTGATCGCACATGAAGAAAGCATTTCTAAGTTCATGATTTTGTCAGGGTTTCTAAAACTGAACAGTCCTCTTCTCGAGGAGGAGACGATGGCAGAGGATGATCTAAGCTTAGATCATCGTCTCTAGAACATTGTCTCTTCGCTAAAGAAATCATAAATATTGCAATGAAAAATCAACTGATGATAACTTTTGATAATTGGAGACTCGACTTAATATCTCGCCTGGTGCGATCTACGTAAGATACTTTATAGTTAGCAACAAAAGTTTATTTTTGGTTTTCCATCGGTTCAAACTGTTAATTCTAGTGGATAATTGATGGTTTAGACCGATTTTACCGCTTTAGCTGTATGTTTGCGACTAAACAACTTTCAAATTTAATCAACGGGAAGACATATATCAAACACGAAAGACCGTGTTTGACCACATTTCCAAACACCGAAAAGAGAGTAGTGGAGTATTTTTGACTAACTTTGAGGTGTTTGGAAATGTGACCACTGAACACTGTCTTGAGTGTTTGATATATCTTCTCGATTGAAACTAAAACTGAGGAGAAAACGCAGAAATGAAATCGTAAAAATCGGCGCTATCCAAACACCGTCAAGGCAATGATTACCTTAAACTTGATATATTATTAATGAGTTTGAGAAAATGCGAGAAAGTTACGGCGTCTGAAGTCTGCTGAGGAAATGTCACCGAAAGAGATTTGCCACTTCTCTATTATTCTGAAGTTCATTGCCTTCGGCCTTTGACTTTATTCTCCTGCCTCGATGAAGAAAAAACAACCAACAACAAAATGTTACGACCGAAAAAAACTTAAAATAATGCACCTCGCGTTGTGGGCTGTAGCCTGAAATCTAAACAAGCTGTACTGAAACCTAAACAAGCTTTGTTGAAATGAATGTAGTGATTATATTATTGAACAGCACTTTCCAGGTGATTCTTTATCTGATCATGTTATCATTGCAACCAGCTGCCTGAACTGCCAAAAGTATTGAGAAGTGAATGTATAACTACGCGGCGTCTAAAGGAAAACCACATATCGTGATGAAGATAATTTTGTGTCTCTTTTTTCAGTCTCTTTTATTCTGGAAGTTAGTAACTTCGGCTCAGAATTTGACTGGAACATCAAACCCTGGTCGACTATCATGTTTACGATACGGACGATTCAAACAACCACAGAAAGGTAATGTGAAACTATGTGATAAATGTAGATCACTTAACTAAGTGAGAGTTACTTTTTTAAAGGAAAACCTTTAAGTTAATCATGGAATTTTCCTACGTTATGAAAAAGAAAATTCAGGGAGAGAATTAAACAAATCATATTTAATTTAATGACATTGGGCTACTGATTAAGACAAAATTCTAATTTGGAATTGAAGCACCAAAACTCCACTATGGTGGCCTATTGCTATCACTCGAAATTTGCCAAAGATTTTACGAAAAAACTTTTCAACTGAACAGATTTTTTAATAAAAACGTAAAGCAAAAGATAATTAATACTTAAATCAAACGTTTATACATTGAAAATCAAAAATAAAATGAAATAAAATGAAACAAAAATAAATTGAAATTGAAATTCAAAAATAAAAATAAAATGAAATAAAAATGCAATGAAAACAAAAGTAAAATTAAATTTTGCACGAGCCTAGCGCTATCACAGTATAAAATAAAACAAAAGTAAAATTAAATTTTGCACGAGCCTAGCGCTATCACAGTATAAAATAAAACAAAAGTAAAATTAAATTTTGCACGAGCCTAGCGCTATCACAGTATAAAATAAAACAAAAGTAAAATTAAATTTTGCACGAGCCTAGCGCTATCATAGTATACCAGGATGCTTTGCACGATGAGAACTCCACGTGCAGAGCAATCACGAAAATGGCTGCCGAGTGGAGAAATTTCAAGGCGAAAATGAAAACGAAAAGAATCGACAAGGGTAAGGGAAAGAAGAAGGATACCGTTAGTGCCTTTAACGACGAAAATGATACTTTAGTCGTGCAGCGATTAAGCGCTGAGGTCACTGGTAAAGCCCAAAAATATTCAAGAATTGGTGCGAGGGAGTTTGTGTCCTATGAGTATGAAGAGTTTACGATTGAAAACATTCGAAGAGCATGTGAAAAACACTTCGCAGTCGACAAGTCAATGAGCTGTGACATCCTGGCTGGAGAACAAGGGCCATCCTGCAACACGGTAAAGCAGATTCCAGATTCCCGAGTGATCCACGTACGTTTTGTAGAACGAGTCGGTGAAGGTACTGAACTAGGCATCCGAGAACGTCGGCCTAGCTTAAAGTCGCTGCCGGCGAAACGGAATTTTCCTGACGCGGAGACAAAAACCCGATCAGAGCATAAGAAATCTGCCCCAAGTCCGAGCAAGTTTGTTCCAAGGAGTCTTTCAGTGGTTGAAATGCTTAAACTTGGTAAAGTGATCACGCAGTCGACGACTTCAGTTCATATTTTTGCTTTTAATTTTAATGAGATGTCATGGTCGAAGACACCATCTACAGTTGATTTTTCTATGGACAAAGAACCCTTTGGGACAGGTGGTTTCAGACAAGCTTTTAAAGCTACAAGCATTGACAAGGAATTTCAAGGTACCTGGGTAATCAAAAAGTATCTCCCAAAATCAATCAGCGATATTCAGGCCACAGGTCAGTCAATAGAGCAACACACCAAAAAAGTAGTGCAGATGCACTACCTGGCTAGGAACTTCGCTGCACGACTAAGTCAAGAATTGCAAGCTAGTGACAATCGTATACTGTTTGGAGAAACTCTCAAGTACAACAAAATCTTTTTGGGTAAGCTTGAGTCTGATGAGTATGTTACAGTTGAGGAATTGGTAGAAGGGTCCTTTGTCAAGCATATCAATAATAATGGGCACATTTGTGGTGACACTAATAATCCTGTCTGTAATAAGTCCGAATGCCTAGCTCATTATTCCTTTGAACGGTCAAACAAAGAAGTAATGGTTGTTGATATCCAAGGTTGTGATCTCTTCCTTTTTGACCCTGAAGTAGCTTCCAAAGAACTCAGATCAAATGAAGAATTTTTCTTCTGTACTGGTAATTTGTCAATCAGCGCTATAAATAATTTTATTGAAAGCCACAAATGCAACTGGTATTGTGAACTACTTCATTTGTCTGAACTTACAAAAGAGTAAATTAGCTATTGCAAAATGAAAAGAACATTACCATTTCTCTTGTAAAGGAGTCAGAAGGCAGGATGGAGAAATGCTCAGTGTTGCACATGAATAAGGGTCTTATGCTGACAAATTTAGAGATACTTTTCTAGTAATAAAGGGGCCCTGCACCACAGTTACTAATGTTCAATTGGGTGACAGGCTCACTTCAGCTAGTTTTAAGTGGCTGTAGCTGTTCATGTTGAGGTTAAACTGTGGAGGGAGGGAGGGAGGGGAGCTTTGACCAGTTTAGTTCAGGTGTGTGTTAGAGTTTGTTTTGAAATCAGACCCTGATTAAAACCTAAAATACCAACACCTTAGGACCTTAAATCAACAGGTTAAACAGGGAAGACTCCCTCCTCCCATTGTTGAAAATTTTGTTGGGGATTTTAACCCTCAGTAGAAGAAAACATAGTAAGTTGTGTGTGTTTGCAGATTGCTGTTATTGAATGTTCTGTTGCAGTTTATTTTCATGTGTTCTAGAACATGTGCCAGTTGTAGTTGGCACTATTTAATCACAGAGTTTTTATTGTGAAAGTCAGAAAACTGTCAACCCTCAAAATAGTTCTCAGTAATGAAATGGAACTAGCTTTAAGTAGAGTCTAAAGCCCCAAAATATCAGCAAAAATATTTACATGAAAAGAGATTGACCTGCACTAGCCTTGATTAAGAGCTAGCTCCAGTTCACCACCCAGAATATAAAAATGGCCTATTGTGTTCTAAGGAAAAAGCTCATCATCTGTAAAGAAGACTTAACAACCAGTAACAATGGCAACATTGTAGTTTTGTTGTCTGCTGCTGCCTCCTACACAATCAACATTCCTAAAATATTTCAGGTGTTGGCAGGCTTCTGAGTGTGATTTTAGCAAGAGTTCTTTGCCACTACTGCTCAGGTGTGAAGGCAGGACAGGCACACTGCAGCAAAATGAGTCATGTTGTAGTTTTGTTAAAGTTAAAAATACTCCCAGTGTTCTTTACTTCCAGTAGAAAAATAAAGAAGTTGTTGTTGTTGTTGTTTTTTAAATAAAGAAGTTGTTACTGTTGTACATTCTGAGTGGACTGATTTCACGTAATACGTTTCACACTGTTGACCTTTGTAGGTCGACAGGAGCCTTTTGCTGGAACAGATACAGTGTGGATGGCTAAATCAACCAGGATGATAAACAATGATTTCTGATCAGTTTTACCAAAAGACTATTTTGCAGATTAAAATTCCACTAACACTAACAAAAATAAACAAAAGCATTTAACCTGTCAATAGGCAATATTAAATGGCACGTTGAAATTCTCTCACTGAGAAACAGGTGAACTGTAGAGTAAATAACTTTAATGTGTGCCAATTATGCAGTTTACACTAATGCCTGTGAGCTGAAATGGGTCTTAAGAAACAGGAAGGCTGCTACACAGTCTTCAGGTTCTATTTTCTCAGTGTTGGGAATCAAGCGTTCACATTCTCTTCGGAATCTTGCATCAAGGAAATCATCTTCCACTTCAAGTACCCCAGCATGATTTGCTACCTCTCTAAGCTGCTCCTCTGTGACAGGCCATCCTAAAGATAAGTTCATTACAGGTATTACTTTTCAAAATAAAGAGCTGTGCCACTCACATTACTCTTGTAACAAACCCCACATGAGTAATGTTAATGAATGGAAAAAAAAATTGTTGCAGAAGGCACTTAAGGTTTGGTTTCATATGGACTTTGTTCTGCAATCAATTAGGATTGGTGGACTAGTTAAATAAAATTGTTATAAATAGATATTTTAAACGGTCCCGAGTTATAAAGCACTGTTGCAATTCATTCACTGGTATGGTTGCTAACAGTAATAATAATGTATATTGAATTCAAAACCAGAAAGAGTCACCAACAAATAATTTTCACATTCGAAGCAACAGTGCTCAACTGTGGTATCCATTACATGATATAAATACACGTAAGGGACTGGAGTACATGAACTATCAAAGGGGCTAGTCCATCTGATAGGTTACTCTGATCATAGTTAATAGAAGAGACTGGTTATAAAGCCCGGCAAACATCAAAGGAGCAAACAAAGATGCCAAGATCTATGTTGGAAGGTCCACGACCCTGTACAATCTTTTGTTTTGTGCTCATACACTATTCATGAATTATGTAACCAACAGGTTTCTATTGCTTAGTTCCTCAGTACGGAGTAAACAACTATTGTGTTTTGTGCAGGATCAAGGCCAAAAAAGAGAACAAAAACATACAACAAAGAACTTTGTCGAGTTTCATAACCATTCCCCTGTATTAACTATGCTCTGATCACTTTCACTTTAGGAACCCTTCAAGTGTAATAAACAATGTTTGAGATGTAAACTGTAGGAAGAAATACAGGAAACAAGAACTTTTAAGCCTACCACTTTCTTCCAGACCATATTCAGACGGAAAATTGTAAATGTGTTCAGGAATACCATGAGGCAACACTGTATCTTTCTGTTGTCGAATCCTGTGAGTGTTCCAAATTGTATCTTTAAATGTGTCCAGCTCCTTTTGCAATAGAGGAATCATAACAAATGCCAGGAGCATCCTAACAGAGGAAAATATTTGCATTTCTTTCATCACATATTTGCCCTTGAAGAGAGGTACACTCTATTTTCTGCTACCATCACAAGCATTTCAGACAAGAATATCATACAAAAACCATTACTAAAGAGTATAGAGGTGTCTTGAGAGGCACATTTTCCTGAATATCAGTACCAAACGGCTTAGTGGGCAACCCCACTTCATAAGACAAAAGAATTTCATGTTCTAGTCAATATAAAATTTTTAAAGGATAGATTTCAAAATAGATTTAACTGTTTTGTACAGCTGGTCACATGCATGTTCTCTGTATCTTTTGTTTTTTTTAAACAATTTCACTGGCATTAGTGCATTTTCCTCTGCATTCAGATTAGTGGAAATAGCTTTTGAAGCAATGATTTGAAAAGAAATATTGACTTCTTAAATTTAAATAATGTGCTTTAAGCAAGTTTTCAGCTCTTTTCCACACAACAAAGTTAGGCAAATGTTATCAGAAGCAAAAGGAAAAACAGTTTTAAGACACCTTTTCACTAATGTCAACAGAAACATCCCATTTTCACATACCGATCTGTTGCATCGTGGGGATTGTAGTGGTGCTCATTTTTAAGCCAGATCAGTTTATCTTTAAAGTACTTTTCAAGTCTTTCATGTAACTCTTTCCACCATCTTTCAATCTGGAAGTCAAGTGTTACAGACAGTAGGTCAATCAATTCTCCAACTTGCTTGCTTGCCTCCCTTGCCCCACCCCCACACAAGGGGAATTTTTTGTCTGTAGTCTGCAAAGGGATGGGCAATTTGTTCTCCTTTGTTTGTATTGTGGGGAGTGTTTTTGTTTTGTGAGCCTTCTCACCAGGTCTTAATTTTAAGGAGAGAACGTAGGAAATTTAATAGAGTTGTGGAAACATGGAACTGTCTTCTCCTTTCCATTCGTGAGGCAACTAGTGTAAATATTTTTAAAGCTTTAGTTAGAAAGTTTTTTTATGGATTAGTATTGTATTTGAATGATTGTTTTTTCTTTTGTTTGTTTTTTGTACCTTTGGTGTTCTGCTATAATGTGGAGTCCTTGACTCTTTTGCATTAAATCCATTAGCTTCTGTTATAGTGTGCCATATAACAAATAAATTATACAGTTTATCGCCTTGGACGAAAAAACTTACTTGGTTAGCAGTAGATGGCCCATAAATCACTGTTTCTATTGGATCTATATCGCCATGATCCTGTCTGAGGAATGCATGCATTGTTGCCATTACGCCAGTCTCTGTACCTCGGTCCATCCTCAAGTACGAGGGAATAACTTTGCTTTCATATACATGTAGATACTCGAGATACCAGCGGCCTATCAATCTTGGCTCTCTATTGTTGGTCCAGACACGGAGCCAAAGTAACTTCCTGCTTGCCGTGTCAATACTGCCATATATTGCTAGTGGGAAAGTATCATTCTGAAAGCCCATCAGCTTATTATGCCCATCAACAGAATGTACCCAGTTTGGGCCTCTAGTTGTAAAAGGCTGCTTCTTCTTCTTGTTTTTAACGCCGACTGCACGACTTTCAAGTCCTTCAGGATCCATTTCCTTCATTACCGTATATACCAGATCTCGCGGCACATTTAAAAGATGCTCTTGCCGGATTTTCTGATGTACTGCTCGGTAACCGAGAAGTTTGCCGGGTCCTTCAAGTTCCTTGCCCACAGCCTCCTTTACTTCGTCAAGAGTGACATTTGTATCCGTGTAGAAAATGTTGAAGTATCGAAGTCGTCTATCCAATGTAGGTATACTCCAAGCATAGGTGGGAAAGTCTCTTTTTAAAAAATCTAACATCTCCTTTCGCTTCATGTTCTGCCTTACGTAGTTTCTCAAATCTTCCTGCAAGCGCACGTCTTCACACCAAGAACTATCTCTCAAGCTCGCCATCTTGTTTTCTTGCCCGCCTCGTCCCCAGGCGCCCTCCTTATTATTTCAACTCATCGTGCAAAGCATCCTGGTATACTATGATAGCGCTAGGCTCGTGCAAAATTTAATTTTACTTTTGTTTTATTTTATACTGTGATAGCGCTAGGCTCGTGCAAAATTTAATTTTACTTTTGTTTTATTTTATACTGTGATAGCGCTAGGCTCGTGCAAAATTTAATTTTACTTTTGTTTTCATTGCATTTTTATTTCATTTTATTTTTATTTTTGAATTTCAATTTCAATTTATTTTTGTTTCATTTTATTTCATTTTATTTTTGATTTTCAATGTATAAACGTTTGATTTAAGTATTAATTATCTTTTGCTTTACGTTTTTATTAAAAAATCTGTTCAGTTGAAAAGTTTTTTCGTAAAATCTTTGGCAAATTTCGAGTGATAGCAATAGGCCACCATACTCCACTAAACCATCAAAAACTGAGAAAACAGAATTATCTTATACGCTTTAAGGTATTCTGGCATCTTTCACACTAGAAATTAACATCTCAACTGTTATTTTCTCTACTTGATACTGAACAGAGTCAATGTGACTCAGTTGGAAACGTCTTAGTTTCATTTCGCGTGTATTTTATAATCAATTGGGTTGATAAAAAAAAACTAATAATAATGTTTCTTTTAGACAAAACTTGACACTCTAAGAGCGTTTACTCGGGCTTCGTAACGTAAGATCAAGCTGCACTTTACAAGTTAGCTTATTGAACACAATAAACACAAATTAAAAAATTAGGATATATCAACAGAATAGTTACGCTCAAATATTTATTATTCAAGTTGCTTCGCGAGTATCTTCTTTATCCCTTTACATGTTGTTTGCTCAGTTCATCTTCGAAGTGCTGTTTGTGACGATTCTTGATTTTTTCAGCATCTGAGGTGTTTGTCTCAGAATCATAGTTTGTTTTGTTTAAAGTCAGTAGTCACAGGTTCTTGTCAGTGTTTCGTAGTTTGAACTCGTACATGGCTCACTTGTTAGGGAGCTTAAGCAACGACGACGGCGACGTACGCCTAGGACGACGCCTTGTGAAAAATGAATTTCTATTTTACCGTCGAATTTCGCAGATGCCTAGATCTGTTCAGTGCGTCTATCGGTCTCAGAACTTGCTCAAATATGTAATGCCAGCGTTCAATTCCAAAAGAAAATATGAAAAAAATAAGCCGCCGTCGCTCACCTTCTCCAAAATACCCAGAACTTGGTCATTTCGCGTTGTCGTTTTGGAGAGACGGCGAAGAAATGTACCAAGAATTATAACGCACGTGCACAGCTATTGTTCTGGTCCGGGTTGTTCGAAAGGTGGATAACGCTATCCACCGGATAAATCACTATCCAGTGGATAGCGTGGTTTGTTTTGTTAACACTTTCCGCTGGATAGTCATTTATCCAGTGGATAGCGTTATCAAGTCTTTGAACAACTGGGGCCTGCTCATTAAACCTTTTGTTTTGTGGCGTTCTCGTTGCCGTTGCCGTCGTGGTTTGCTTAAGGTCCCTGTTATCTCGTGAGAAGGAGCCTCAACTTTGCATATTTGGCAGGCTTTCAAGCAATGTAATTCGTGAACCGACCCGTTCCGAAAACGATCGACATATTTGTATGTGAGATGAACGTATAAGGCGTGATTTATTCCAAGATTTTCTTCACAAAACACATACAGCATTCTGTAAATTATGCAATTAACTGATTGGTTCAGAGGGGAACAGTGAATTTTGTTTCCCGAGAATCTCAATGTTTCCCGAGACGAATTATTATATAGGAAAACAAATGGGTCAAACCGGTGGAAAACGAATAATCACTTTATTAACAATCATGTAACAGCGGTCAACATTTCGCCGGTAACAGTGAACTGCTAGTTTTCGCAATATTGTCCGCTCATGGCGTTCGGCGGTAAACAGTTTTATTGTTAGATGTCATGTGACCATGAACTAGCCAATGCGTGGGCGCACTGTAGCGGAAAAAACGCCAGTTATATAACATGAAGAACGAGCAGTTGTTGCACTGCCACCCCTAGTTTCCGCGGTCTACGTTAGGAACGCCTGGGACTATGACCCCCCCCCCCCCCCACCTTTTGGCGACCAAGAACGGCTTGCATTTTATAAGTCAATAGGAATGAGCAAAAAACATTTTATAACTCGGGCTTTCCTACGGAAGCCCAAGTAAATAGCCATGTTTCGCATCTTTTATATCTAATACTTGCAGCAAAAAACAGGTGAAAAGCAGGGTGAAACAATGTCGTTAGGAGTAGAATTTATGAAAACCAAATGTATAAGAAGTTGGTTTAACGAATAATAGAATGTTTTCACATGACGTCTGGCAGTCATATTTATATCGGTATCCCAAAACAATGAAATGGCAGCCATGTCGGTGTCCCAATGCAAACCAATCCTGTAGGAGTTATACTCTTTTTTAATGTAAAAACTTTCTTTATTCCAATAAATTCGCTGGTGTTGACAATCATAGTTCACTGCTTTCTTCTGTTATTCAGGTTATGCTCTGGTTAATCACGTGATCGCTACGTATAGCGTGACTTGCCCACTGGACTGCACGTTGGAATGCCTAAGTGACGCACGCTGTCAATCATTTAACTGCGCAGACGCAGGCCACACGTGTGAACTAAACGACCAATCAAAGACAACAATTCCGAACGATTTTCGATCGATAGAAGACTCCACATACTATGGTCCAGCAACAGAGACGGTGAGACATTTGGTTTAAAATTTTAATTCTCCCCACCAATGGACATTTATTCCTTGCAATTCAAGCTATGAGAATTTATATATAGTATATATGATTCCTAGTCAGTTACTATTAATTATATTCTCATCACTTGTCATCACCAAGGTGTTACCGTAGTTTGTATAAAGTAATTTTGCTGACAGGATAGGTGTTTTTGCGAGGTAGATCTTGTCCTAGTAGGAGAGGAGAAATTAAAATAAATAAACAGATAATAAATTACAATATTTAGAGAGGAAACCACATCAGCTCTAGTTCGTTTTCATGTGGGCCCTCTGTCCAGGGAGTATTGGAATGTAGAGATGTTGGTTTCTCATGGAACAGGAAAACCGGAGTGCCCGGAGAAGGACCCTCGGAGCCAGGCGAGAATTCGTCTCAATGACAAACTCAACCTCCAAATCGATGGGAGGCTCAATCACTCCCAGCACTACGCCATCCCTTAAGTTATCTTCTTAAAATTGTTGAAGCCAAGGGGAAAAACGCACTTAACAAAGCCAAAAGCAGAAGATCTCTCTCTCTCTCTCTCCCCGGCTTGTATTCTTAGGAAGAGCATTTCAAAGAATTGCAAAAAGGTTACAATGTATGGGTAGAAAGTAATATCATTTTAAACAAAACATGTTTTACCTCAAAGGTCCTCTGAAACTGTAAATGCCCGGGCTTTGTCAATTGCCGGTTTTCACATGACGTCACTAAAATTCAAACTACAAAACTATTGATCCTATTGATATTTTACTTTAATGAGGTATAAGAGCAGCTGAAAACTAATATTTAGACGATTTTTTGTTCCGAATGGGTTCTTGGTTTTGCGATAGGCCATGCTTGAATTTCTAAGCTTTTGCGTGACGCGGTATTTACATGACGGCCGGGTTGTTTAAAAAGTGACTTATTTCGGGACTTATTTCGGGACATTTGGCTATCTGAACAGGCTCTTGTATTAGGAAAAGTATTATTTTAATGTTTTTTAGTTCCTCGAGAGATAAATTTACGCTTTTGTAATAAAACTCAGTAACAGATGTTTCTGTTGGTTTCCGGCCGCCATGTTGGTGCCCATCTGGATGGGCACCAACATGGCGTCCCATACAAATCTCTATAAATTTGGATGACCCACTTCTGCGAATAGCACGCGAATTAAAAACAGCAGGGACCTGATTCTTGGCGAGGTTGTTTATATTGCAATCATCTATCATATCCCAGATTCTTGAATTTATTTATTGAACGGTTACGATTTTTAGTTTTGATCACGTGACTAATGAAAACCGAGAATTTGTAATCTCCCTTCAATCTGGACGCCATACTTGAGGAAGAAAAAAAAGTCACACACAACTGGTAATTTTCAATTCCTTTCAGGGAGGTACTGGACCTGGCTGTGCCTCAGTGACATGTCAAAACGGTGGAACATGCGTTGACTCGTGCTGGAATTCCCGGATGTTCACGTGTGACTGCACAAAAGACTACACAGGAGTTTATTGCGAAAGGCATGGTGGGTAATTCATTTGACTCTTGATGTTGCATGCACGCAGAGAGTATCGTTGAAAAGGAAAACGACCCGAATTTTTCGCATGATCTACGAGCAATGTTCAAAAGTTTCATGACTGGTGAAGGATTTACAATTTGCCTCGATGCAAGACCGCTCTCTCCGAAAAATGGTTTTAGACTTGTCCCAGCAGAATTTGAGCATTTCACTTACCTGCTTTTAAGACGTCAAGAAAACCGTATGGTTCGAAACGTAGCCTGCGAGCAAGCTCTCCATTTGGGTCTCCCGCCCCAATTCTCAGCTCGCGGCCACTCTTGAGTCCCGCCTCAATCCTCCCGCCGCCGCCCACCGCTCGCGCCCAAAATAAATCTCGCGTGAGACCCAAATAGAGAGCTTGCTCGCAGGCTATTCGAAACGTTTTATAAAGAGCTGTTAGGAGCCCATCACTAGGAGCGTGCAACTCCCATACTAAGTTCACGTCACGGCATTTTTACAGACTGGTCTATTTTTAGACTTCTTCTCCCGCGAAATAGTCAGTACCAGTCTACATGAGCGCGCATCGATAAGGTTAAAAATGACGGTTATCCTTTTTAATCTCCCGGTGAACCGATGACGTCAATTAAAAATTAAGTCTGTGTTTGTGATTGGTCACTGAGGTTCCTGCGGGGGTCTGGATTCGCGGTAAATTCGAACTAAAAATAGATCGGTCTATGAAAACGCCGCGAAGGAACATGGGGTAGTTCATGGCTCCTGGAGCTGTAGGTCCCTTGTAGAAAGAGTTAATATCGTAAAGGAGGTAAGTTTCTAAAGAAACTGTCGGTGGGGAGTATTACAAGATAATTTTGTTTTATCAACTGAGTTGATATAATGTGAATTGGCCAGCGTAAAGAGATTCGAAAGCTGACTTTTCGAGCGTTAGCCCTTCGTCTGCGTTAATTCCATTAATATCGTAAAACTGGTGTAAACATTTTTAATCCCAGAGGCTAAATTCAACTCTGAATTGACCCAGAAGAGCTCCCCATCGAGACAGAAGGCTATCAAAACAACTACCATTAGAATTTTAGTCCATGAACTACGAATCGATAAGAAAATCACCGATCCGTGGAATGTGCTCGAAGTTTTGTCCAGCGGCCACTCCCACTTTCTTTTTTCTGACCCGGCCAAAAAACCAACACTTGTACGTATTGCGTGCCCTTTTTTTCTACAACAGCGAAATGTTTACTACTAGCAGTTACTATTGCAGCTAGTAATAAACATTTCGCTGTAATAGTAGAAAACAAGTATACAATATCTGCAAGTGCTAGTGTTCTACGTGACAAGTTTCTCTGAGTTTCACTTACAGCGGGAGACGCTGAATTTATGAACAAATATTATGGTAAATGGTACGTTACCTTATATACTCCTTTCCAGTTTATCCCATCCATGTTTTTCTCCCAACAGTGAAAAGCTGTCAGGAACATAAAAGCCTAGGAGCAGATCAAGACGGAATCTACACCATCGACCCCGACGGGCAAGGCATTATAAGCGTGTTTTGTGACCAGACCACAGACGGTGGGGGCTGGACTGTTTTCCAGAGGCGCATCGCTCCATACAGCTATATATTTGACAAATGGTGGCACCGCTACCGAGATGGTTTTGGAGACTTGACTGGGGCATTCTGGCTTGGTAACAAATACTTGCACCGAATTGCTCCGTCAGGGAGCTTACTTCGTGTAGAACTACACAGAGCTGACGGCCAAACAGGATACGCCAATTTTGGCGGGTTTCAAGTTGCCAACGAAACGGAACTGTTTCGGTGGGATATGAATTCATACGAGGGGAACATCTCGAATGCAGTTTACGGGAATTCGGACCCTAACTTGAATATTCGGGGAATGGCATTTTCCACCCCGGATGTGGATAACGATAATTGTCCTTCCTGTAAATGTTTCGAGTCTGCTGGATGGTGGTCTAACAACTGTGGAATGGTCAACCTTAACTCGAAATGGAAACCAAGGTGGAAACCTTGGTCTGAACAAAGCTCCATAACTTTCGCTGAGATGAAGGTCAGGAAGAACTGACAAGTGTCATTTTAGATCGATGCCCAGTTAGGGGGATCTGAGTGTTCCGTATCCCGTTAATTTTTTGGCCGAAATATCCAGTAACCCGTCAATTCATTCTTTCAAAATTAACAATTTTCCCTCTCGATATCGAGATATCTGTTCTGAATATCCCACATCCTCAAATATCCCGTATCCCGTTAATTTTCCCTAAATGTCCCGAAAACGCTTGATAGGGTCTCTAGACTCACTGGGACAATTTGATGTCAATGTAGCTCGTTGTCGCCTCAAAACTGACCGAAATCAACGGAAAAACAGGCTCATAAACTTTGGGGATTTTCATTGACACATCGGACAGCGCACAAAAGAGACCCTTGGATTTGAGTATTCGACAGTCGGATTGAGTGCTTTCCAATAAAAAAAGGGATGCTCAAGGGGAATGTTGATCAAAGCCCCGAAAGGGTCGACATGTCGAGACGGGCATGTAGTGCGCGTTTTTCTCGCGAGTAATTTGCTGGCGTGTACCTTGAATTCATTTCTCCGCGCGGTCAATAAAACCACAAACAGTGATACAACAAGCAGTACAAATTCCTTGACAACTAGTTCCCTATTTACATGTGGCTCACTTTGAGAAGGTATTGTATATAAGCGGTTCATTCAGGAGCTTCCGACTTCTCATGTCCGGTTCAGACGCCGAATTTTTCATTCGTCGAACTAAAATCCAGTTTCGGGCGACAAATGCTATAAACATTTATGCCCTAGGCCATTCTTGATTGATTGAGACGCCAAACGTTTTGGCCAAGCGAGAGATAAGTGTAAACAAGAACGGTTGGAACGGCGCTTCTTCTGATTGGATGCAGTGAGAAACTTCTTCCTCGATTTGTGGTTTACAACCCAATTAAAAATACTTCCGTTGCATTTTGTAACCCGAGTAAATCTACCATGTATACAAATGTTCGAGTTTTGGGTTCGAGAGGGGTGGGGGTGGGAAAGGGAGAGGGGGAGGGGGTAAAAAGAGGAGTCACATGCACACCTTCTCTCACAGTCTTTCCCCATTTACCCTTCTGGCTGCGAGTAGTTAGCTAGAAGTGAATAACGCATGACAATAAAGAGCTGTGCCTGGAAATTGCCAATAGCGTAACATGACTTGGGCTGGAAAAGTAGCAAGATGATAAAACTTAAACAGTGGCAGAAAGAAACAGAAAGGAGGCAACGAACCAATCAGAACTAGCAGCATGAGGACGCAACCGGTGCCAAGCCCGGGAAAACGTGCGTACGCAATAGGCTGGGCTCCTGATTGGCTGAATAAACTGCGTACTCGCTCTGATTGACCGGAGCACGTTGCTCCGAGGGTTTTCTGTTCAAACCTCCGCTTCAGCTAGAACACTGAAAACTATAAAACCTAAAATAATTTATTTTCCTTTCATTTCGAAACAACGTATAAAAGAAGAAAAGAAAGAAAGCAAAGTCAAAAACAGGAAGGAAAGAACTGTCGGCCACTTTGAACAATTTCTCTAATAACTAAATGCAAACGAAAAGACAAAAAATGCGACCAAACAGAATCTTAGAAATACTGACAAAGCATATATCCTTCCTGTAATAAAATAAATCGCTTGCGTCTCAGTCAGCTTGCGATGTTTTCCTCCACTATTGAACAATACTACTTTAAATTACGCAAACCGGCGTATGTATAGTTTCATACTATCATAGTACTGTGTAAGTGTCTTTAGTTGATTGGCGTCGTCGTATGGAAGACACAGTCAGCGGAGCGAATGGTTGACGCTGGAGTCCGAGAAGATTCATCACTCGCGATTCAGTCTCGCAGTAACCTCCGGACACAGTCGCCTGCTGCAAGCCGTCTTGCAGAATCATTGTCCCTAGTTCGGAGACGATTTATTTCAGCGTGATAGTGCAGGGGTCACTGAATGGTCCAAGTCGTCCCAATTCGTCCGTCCCTCGCACCGCGAAGTGATACTTATTGCCGGGGAGAAACTGAGTGAGCGTGCACGCCATAGGAAGAGGCAGCGCCTTGACGACTCCTATCTTCTTCCACTGGTGAGGGTTCTCCGTAGGACCACCGTCCTGCAGCGCAAACAGTTGGTAGTTCATCACGGGTGCGTGCTTCTCCTCCAGAGGCATGTTCCATGACAACACGATGCCGCTTGTCACCACGGCTATGGACACGCTGGGTTTTGGAGGAGGTTCTTTTCCGCGGAGCGTTGGAGAGGGGATATGAGGGGGCTGTCCTGCACCCGGTGGTAGACCTGCCGCGGTCGGCTGTGGGGATCTTAACGGTACCTGTGTGAAACCAGGTTGTGCGACAGAAGGTTGAGCTGAAGCAACTTGTCTCGGAGGTCCAGCCACTTGTTGATAATGCATCATACCAGGCTGTTGTTGGGTTTGGGTAGCTCCATGTTGGTTCATCGTGTGGGGAGAAGAGTGCATCTGCACAGGTGCGCTTGGTCGTATCGGGACAGGATGGTGTGGTCGCGGAGCGGGCTGGAGCTCTGGACGAAGAGGCTGTTGAAGCATGTGCTGTGGTGGCGACGGCTGCATAGGTGATTGCGGATATGCAGCGGGTCTGGGGCCAGGTGAGATCTGAGGTGGACCACCCTGGGAAATTTGTGGTCTTTGTTGAGGTCTCTGACTCATCTGTGGAGTAACAGAGAATCTCGGCCCAGGCTGCCCGTTATGATAGGCATTCTGTGTACTGTAACCGTATGATGGTGACTCCTGCGGAACCCGTACACAGGTAGAACTGGATGAAGTTTGTGGATGAACTGTTACAGTAGGTAAAGGCCGGCTGGGCGCTGGGGAAACGTTTCTTGCTCCAGCAAGGCTGGTAACGGGCCCTTGTATTCTTGGCATTGGCCTGGGAGGTTGAACAGCTGGCGGGGAGGCCCTTACACCACTAAACCGAGGATGAGCCGAAGGAGAGAAGTTCGGCGATGGAGCAGCAACCCTTAGCATTGCTGGTTGGCTCGGTGTTGGTCTCGCCGCTGACCCAGGGTCGTAATTGGGAACATGTGTCGCGCCTGTTCCAACAGATGCCTGTGCATGAGGTGGGGTATTGGACGAAACTGGAAAGCGGGGATGCAGAGCCTCGGGCTGCTGCCGCAGCGCCGCATGGCGGAAGTTTACAGGAGAGGATTGCGACACACCTTCAAGTCGAGAGGGCATGGTATGGCCTGGTAGGGGTGCTACAGTGGAGGTGAGCCGTGGTGTGGGTGTAGTCATAACGTTGACGGCGACAGTAGAGGGCCTAGTAGCTGTTACACTAACCGGGGAAGACGTGGATGCTACAGTCTTTGGGCGCAGTAGAGGGTTGAACTAAAAGAAAATTGGAAGCTCTCTATTAGTCAAGAGCGAGGGTTTTTTTCACATATTTCAGAATTGTTTAAGCAGTTAAAGGTTGGGAGAACTAAAAAAAGCGGTGGGAACACGAGCTGACAGGCGAGTGTTTCCACAGCATTTCTCGTTCTCCCAAACTTCCCCTCGTGTATCTCGATAGAAACACGGAACATGTTTTCGTTTCTTAATCATTTAAACCTCTGCACCAGGAAAACGTCCCCTGTTAAAGATCCCCGTTGCATTGAATATCACTACCATGAATGGACGTTAGATTGCAATAAGTTCTATAGAGGAAACTGGACATTACATGTACATAACTTTCTCACAATATGCTCAATTTTCGCCTTTTACTTACTTTAAAAATAAGTGAAAACTTCGTCACCCTCTCCACGCAAAAACTGGTCTTATGAATGGGGAGGGGACTAAACCCGAAGCGTCAGATGACTCTTCGGATCTTGAGTCCGGACAAAACTCAGGGTACTAAGAAACTTGTCACCAACAGGTAACAAGACCTCACACTTACCCAGCTGATATCTTGAGTCTGGACTGCCTGTGTTACTTTCTGCTTCTCTTTCTCCTTCTCAGCATTTAAGATGCTTTTCACTGAATCCTCGACCCTCTTGGCGTATTCTTTAAGAGCTTTGTTCTCCTTCTCTAGTGAAAGCAGTCTGTCCACGAGCTTGTCGTTCGGTTTGTCAGTGCCCATTGAACGCTCTATTTGACCCATTCTCTCTTCGATCATTTTCTTTAGCATCTATAAGACAAGGAGTGTTACATCAAAAGACACTTCACGGAAAGCTTCCTATTATCCATAGGATGTGCCACTGCAAATTCCTATTCTCTTTATTTATTTGTTCATTTTATGCTCAGAGATTTTTTGCTTTTTGTCTAAATGGAGAGAGGAAAAGAAGTGATCTATGAAAAGAAAAGAGGGGATCACCGACCATTTGAGAGAGTACACTGCAGGCAAAGTTAACACAAGCGGTACCAATTCCTTTTCTTGCTTACACTTTCATCCTGGGCGCGCACTCGATGCATGACGTGGCGTGAGTTACGTGACAGCAAAGATGCGCAGAAACAATGAGAATGAACGTCCTTAAAAACGATTTTCTCTAACTCTGGAGTATGGGCCGCGTAAACCCAGCCTTTCGCAAGAATAGAATAAAAAACAACAACAATAATGTTGTAGGCCTTACTTGTCGAAATTCATCTGAATTAAAGTTGAATCGTTCACTCTGGGAAGCGTTCACTCTCGGAACCAGGTCTGATAAAGCCGGCGAGTTTCGCTCTATGGTGGAAACATCCACATGATCTTTATTCCCAGCTGACGAGGCGACTGCGCCATTTACATGGGTAGCCTTGACATTTGAATCCAAACGACGCGTTTGATCGCCTTCGTCTAAAACTTCTACTGAAGAGAAGTCCTGCTCTGAAGTCCTCGGGTCTGAACAGACTCCGTTTGAAAGTGTTTTATTAGAAGATTCTTCGAATCGTTTAACAAGACTGCTACACGCCTTTTGAAGATCACTAGAGTTCAGTTCAGCAGTTTCATTGACACCACTCGCCGCCTCATTCGGTTTACTAGGCCGCGGGGGCGTGGACAACACGTTGAAATCCATTGGTTGAGGTGAACGAGCCGGCGATGAACCAGCGGACGATATGATAAAGTCAGGACTATTTGGCTCCTTCGAAGAGGAGTTTTTTTCTGGAGTAATGTCTTTCTTAGCTCCTGTGCTGAGTGGTAATTTGCTGCCGTTCGGTTTGGCTGCAGGTAGAAAGTTCTTCTTTTGACATGCTTTTGTAAGTTGACGGAGTCGCTCTAGCCCGGATGTATTAAACTGGAGATGGGACTGGGCCCGACTCGGTGCTGCATCGCCCGTTCTAACAGACGAGTCTCCATTAGTTAAGTGGTTTTCCGCTGAAGAGAAATAGCAAACGGACAATCAGAGGTCACGAAAACAAATGAAACAGGAAGTAAAACTAATCCGGCATGCAACTATTGCCTGGTATATAGTAACCACAATTTACACCAATTTTCAATTTGCACTCAGTGCCTAGTAATACACGCGCCTTGGTAATCTAAGACATCTAATAAATAAGTAATTGTGTCAATATTTGAAGATTCTTTCAAATTGCACTCGCATTTTGAGAGAATCTTCAAACATCATTCATAGAGCATATCCTTAATTCCATTCGCATTCATACGATTACTTATACAAATACATTCCATCTTGCAAATGAAACGAAAAAAATTACAGCCTTGAACTTTTTTTCACACGCATAAGGTTTGCTCTTGTTGTTGTATAGTCCATGTTGTATCAACATGCTTGCAAGGGAAACAAGTAAAACCTGAACACAATCCGGGGATTCTAGGGGAAATCCTAAGAATTTTCATTCTAAGACAAGTACTGTCCGAAGAAGTAAAACTTGCCTACGAGCAGGTTCTTCGCGAGGAAAGAAAGTAGGAAAGGAAAAAGGGAAGAGTACGTTCTTCTTTCCCATTCCTTTCCTTCGTTCTTGCCACGCTAGGAGCCTGCTCACAGGCTAAGTAAAACTAGCACAATTGCAACACAGATAGAATGAATTCCGATTTAAGGAACAAATCGACACAATCACTTTGCCACGTACGCATGAATGACGAATATCGGATATAGTTCTGCCGCTGCATATCAGCGAGTTACACTGAACAAGGCTACAAGAAAATAAGGCCCAGTTCAGACGTTGTGCTTCTGCCGTACCGAACTAAATTCAGGAATTAAGGTGGCCGAACACAGTTTTCAAGTGCCTATGTCTAATTCACCATAACTTTTAAACTATTTATGCTTTGGCGCCCATTTTTTGCAAGAGTCAAGGTTGATTACAGAAGTATTTATTCTCACATTTTGACTAAGGTGTGTGCTGTTGCCATGGCAATGGGGCTGGTTAAAAACAAGGCTTAAATAATGGTTTTTGTTTATTTAAAAAGGATCCAGTCGTTAGATTGTTTTTATATTTGGCACCATAAGAATTGATATTAAATCCCTTCTGTCAACACGGTTCTAATAAAATTTTGACATAGGCGATTTTCGTAATTCGCCGTTAATCGTTTTCTGTATTATTAAACATAGGCACGCAAGGCGTGCAAGAGTTATTTTTTTAATTAAAAGGTTATGAAGATAGGAGCATTTAAGGGAGTGTTTACAGTGACAATTTAGTTAACCCTTTTTACACAACAACACTAGTTTACCGAAAAAAGAAAGAGAAAAAAACACCTCTGACACGTTGACAGTCTAATTTAATTCATTCCCATATGAAAAACAAAAGTTTTAAATTACCATTTGTAACTAAAAATAGCAAGCATCTCATGGGAACAAGTGGTGATGATTTGCCAGCTCTAATTGAATTTACTCCCTTGTGGAAAACAAGTGTCAAATTACCCTTTGTAACTAAAAAATAAAATATCTTGTTATATTTCCATGCAGCAACAACAAAACAATCGTTACCTGTACCTATTGTAAACGTTCGAACTCTTTCAAATCAAAATAGTCTCGTCTCCTCTAAAACATTTCGTAAGAACTAGAAGCAACGATGCGTGACGTTTAATTGAATTAACTTCCTTGTGAAAAACAAAAATATCAAGTTACCATATGTAACTAAACATAGCAAGCATCTCGTGGGAACAAGTGGTGATGATTTGCCAGCTCTAATTGAATTTACTCCCTTGTGAAAAACAAAAGTGTCAAATTACCCTTTGTAACGAAAAAATAAAAATATCTCGTTATATTTGCACGCAACAAGAACACAGCAACCGTTACCTGTACCTATTGTAAACGTTCGAACTCTTTCAAATCAAAATAGTCTCGTCTCCTCTAAAACATTTTGTAAGAACTAGAAGCAACGATGCGTGACGTCTAATTGAATTTACTCCTTGTGAAAAACAAAAATATCAAGTTACCTTTGTAACGAAAAATAAAAACATGTCGTCTATTTGCATACAACTACCTCACGCACTGTTTCATACCTCAAGGCTCATCTCTTCCGTAACTAAAATCCTAAGCCTAACTCACAGAAAATGCCGAAGTAAACCCGATATATGAATACTTCCTCCTCTTTTATAGAAGAATAAATATGGCAGTTCTGAACTGTATCGGGATCAAATCTTCTCATATACCATTTACTTTTAAAACAAGAAATTTGATTGGCTGTTTATAGTAGATCCGATCTGATTGGTGTGACATACATACATCTCTCACTGACTCACTGACTCACTGATCCATTGACCCGTCCACAACATACTCGTCGCGCCGACTAAGAGATATTTTTTTTTTACAAAAAAATAACTCAAAAATCCCCTATGTCAAAATTCAGATTGTTTTGATGGATCATTCAGGTTGTCTCTGATCTATTTTTCTGCCAAATTTCTTGAAATTCTAACGACTGGATCGTTAGAAATCGGCATGTTTCTGCTAAAGCAATCGGTCTCACTTTTTCGAGCAAATGCGCATGCGTTGCATTTAACTGGGTTCTTTTCGGTAACAAACAAAACCTGAAAATTGCTGGGTTCTTTGCATCGTTAACTAGCATATCTTTGTAATAAAATACACTGCGTCAATTATAGATAAAAATTAACACAGATAGTGCGGATGTTTTGAGTAAATAAAATGATCGCTCTACTGACGGCATGTTTGTGAAATCCTTGTGCACGTGTTAAATATTGCATCAGCAAAAGCACGTGCGAAAACTGTGTTCGGCCACCTTAAGCTCGAACAAAGCACGGCAGAAGCACGGCACCTGAATCAAACTTTTGAATTAAGTTCGGCATGCAACTAAGTTCGACAAGCCCTGCCGTGCTACACGATCCCAGCACAGCAGCGATTAAACGCCGTGATTTTGGCGCGCACCAAACAAAATTCATGAATTATATTAATGTATTTTGGCGAGATTACGTTCCCACGGGAAGTTAGGAGGAGAGTTGCTTTCCTGCCGCGCTACAGTCGAACCAAATTGCAATTGAGTTCGACACGGTAGAAGCACGAGGTCTGAACTGGGCCTAAAACGACACTGTTCAAACAAGGCTAACTGCATACACTCTTTTTTTTATACAAGAATATATTTTATAAGAATATCGAGGATGAAATTTGCGAAATTTCAAGAATAAACCCGAGGCTGAGATTTTGGAAAGAATGCAATCGTGTGCGTTGAAAATTTGTAATAACAATACAATTTTCTCAACTCGACTACACCGTTTTGCTGTTCATTTACAAAAAAATATCCATTCAATATTGTCCAAATTTGTTTCATTATTCATTTATTCAGTTTCATTATTCATTATTTATTATTCATTCATTATTTCATTTTTGTTTCATTACTCTCATTAACACTAAAGTATGACCTTCATTTGCGCGTAAGGAACGTTCAAGAATAGCATTTGCATATTTATTAACATTCATAATAATACACATGAAAAAATTACTCGATTCTAGTCGGCTGAGAGCAGTGCAGTTCAAGTGTAACACCAGTGCAAAAGGTGTAACACCAGTACAAATTACACATCGTAATTCTGGATAATGATTGGCATAAAGACAATGAGAAATTTTGAAGGCCAATGATATCATGTATCTTCCGGCTAGCCAAAAATCAACAAAAATAATAACTTCTCTGCAAGAAATTATGTGCGTCATATCAGGCTTTACTACCAGCAGCCTGGCACCAAAATTACTTTAACACCATCCAGACACATCAAGTATATTCGAAAACAGAAATGCCATACGCTTTAATCTAAGAATATTCGCAAGAATATTTTCAGTTTAAAATCGGCAGAAAAAATAAGAATATTCAGCCTCGACAAGAAAAACAATCTTCTTATCAAAAAGGTTGTATACCGTAAAGTATAGCAACACTTGACAGGTTCAAATTTATTTGCCGTAGTGAAGGAGCTGTTATTGCTTTGGTGCTAGTTTTTTGTTGTTTGTTCAATTGTTCTCTCAAAGGGAATCAAGACATGCATGTAAGACCTAGGTCCGGCACCTGACCAGGATGTTCATCCCATCGTAACTGAATATGTATCACATGCTACAAGTGTGCACACCTCGTGATCAACACGTGTCGCGCGTCAATATGCACTTTTAAAAAATGATTCGTGCGCAGGGGCACGAGGGCCTCGAAAAGTTTTCGCACCCAAAAAGCCATAGCAAAATCTCGAATCTTATGATTGCAGAGCTGTTTTATTCACGTATGATTAATATAAACAGAGGTTCTCTTCGCAAAAAAAAGTTCAGGCGTATGTATACACTTCTCCGTCTTTCCCTTTTTAGATACTGATGAACTAAAAATGGCTTTACGGGCCCGAAAAGTTTCCGGGGCTTTCGAGAAACGGGCCCCTGGTGTGCGTAACCCACAAAAGACGCGTTGATATTAAAAAAAAACTTGTTAGGAATATAGCGAAATTTTCAGACGATGTGGTTTAATGGGAAACGTAGGTAGGGTGTTGAAATGCACAACACCGATTCCCCGCTTTCTATTATTAATTTTTGTTAATGTGCTCTTCATTTTTGGATGAGTTCATTAATATCATCATTTGCAAACTGAAGGAGCGTTCAAATGAATGGATTAAATGATTGAGTGGTTATATTGCTTTGTTTACATTCCGAAAATATGTCACGTCTCCGATAGTAGCCTAATAAATAAAAGCTCCAAATGCTTTTATATGCAGCAGTTTTGTACTAAGCACTCTATAATAATAAGAGTCGTCTGGTATTAAACTGAAAGAATTGATGACTTCACGAAATGAATTAACATAAACTGTGATTTTTTCAGAGCAAAATACCGGAAGAGACCATCTTCCGTAACGGAAGTACAATTTTTACGAAAATTCCTAATCGCTGCTAAACGTAAGAGGCACGAAAACAAACGCTATACCTAAAGGAGGATTTGAGAAATAGCATACGATACCATAATTGGAGCAAATTGAGGTCTTTTCAAGAAATCCTTTGAAACATGGTTCTGCGCGTAGAGGGTTGTGGGAACACGAAAATCTCTCGATACAAACAGTCAAACAGTTCGCTCCTGTGCAAGAAGTGGAGAACTGAATGTAACGGTCATGACAACGGGCGGAAATTTTGTTTTCTTACATGTGGTGAATCCGAATTAAATTAACCAGATTCCATTGGAAAGTGGATAAAATAACCTCGGCTAAATTGACTCATTTTTTTACTTTAATCTTTGTAACGAATGTCCTGGACTTTGAAGTTTGATCCGAGGCGGATCGAAAAATAATCAACGCAACACGCGCTGTCTTGAGTAAATAGAGCGGTTCTCACTTGTGTCGAAAGTAATTCGCCTTTTTTTTTGCATTGCAACACTAAGCGATTGGCTTAAAAAAACTTGCGCCACTGAGTGGTCCAATCAGAAGTGAAACCAAAACTTATCGCGACTCGCGTAAGCTACCTGTTTATTTGCTTGGAGTTTTGATTGGTTCTCTGCTTTGTCAGCGCCCGTTGTGATTGGCTAGAGTGTGTTTTTTTGGTTTTGGTTTTTAGTACGGCATTCAACTGAAACTGACTCTATAACATCTAGAGGTTTTAAACCCTTGGAGACAGCTTTTAATTAAAGGAGCTCCGTCACGGTGCTTTGAGTTGTTTTGACCCCGTACAAAATTACATTTAAATTGAAGAAAACCTGAAAATAATAGTTTACTTAGATAGAAAAACACTAAAGGAAAAATAACAATCCATAAAGAAAGAAGGATGGTTAAGGATGGAGATTAACACGGATTACACACGACTAAATTGAAAGAATAGATTTAGGCTACACTTTCCAAGATACACAAATTGCGATGTAGCTCGTTGAGGAAAGAACCAATCAAGGCAGCTATCTGGACAATTTTTCACGACCAAACGAAGCACCTGGACAAATTAATCGGCTTTTTTTCGGGCTCAGTAAAGGACAAGGGCTTGTAATCACAGTACATTTAGTCAACATTGCACAAGACCGTCGGGCTTTTTTAAGGAAACTGATGCTGACTTTATAAGCAATATATCTTTCATTATTTTATTTTGTAACATTAAGTAGCTCAAAAGAAATCAGCAGAAACAGTACTCTGTAAATCCTAGAGTAATTAAAGTTAATGTATGCATGCTTGTATGTATATTAATACATATAGCTGTTTTCCTTTTAACACTTAAGACAAGGAGTTCAAGTTGTTTCAAACACTCACTTGAAGGAGCACCTCTACCTTCTGACTTCCTAGAGATGAAACGAAAAATAACGGTTTACAAGTCGATGAACAACAGAATGACAAGAACGACAACAAAAGTGGCGTACACGGCAGTACGTGGTTACCCGTTACCAGTTGCTTACCGCTTCTTATTCGGTGGTTCTATGTCCTCCATAACTCCATCAATCCCCAGGACAAGTCTCCTCTTGAACTGGAGATTTCCCTGTGTACAAGACAAGGAGGAAAAGAAAGATAACAGATCAGCGCTGTTGGTATATGAACAGTTCTTAATGTCCCAATTAAGTCTAGTTCACACTAGCCACACAACGACGTAAACATAACCACATAAGAAGGACGTTATGTCGTTATGTTTTCAGTGTGAACATGATGACATGATAACATGATAGCAACATAGCAGCATGAACATAACATAAGGAAAATACTAATATTTTCGTGGTGTCTTTAAGTCAATGTTCACATTACTGACATAAGCGGTTATGTCATTAATATACGTCCCTATGTCCTTATGTCGTTTTTGTTATGTCGCTCGAGTGAAGCTGAGGCCTTACAGATCCGCAGTGTTGATGTATTTACATATATCAAACAGTTATAATGCAAGTGTCCCTAATTAGTAGAGGGTTCCACCCTCGGCTAATTGATCACTGAGACATGAATAAAGTCATCACGGTGTATTATTATGTAAAGGAATCCGTGTGGAATAACACATTGATTGGAGATTTTTGCTGGCACTTCACTTGGCAATTAATGGCTCGTTCTATTAATTCAACAGTCATGTTGCAAACCACTGATATTACAAGAACCGGGTAAGCAATTTTCTCTCCTAAAAACTTTGCCAAAGAGTTCTGCCAGGAATACAGTGTACAGCATTTCTAAGAAGGTTAATCTGACTAGTTAAATTTTCATTTATATTAAAACTGAAATTATAGTTAGTTTTCATTTAATTATACATAGAAAAGCAACACATATACAACAGAAGTGTATGGTAAAACACAAACTTGAACAAGGTAGAAAAATAAACACATGAATGCACCCATACACTGAAGAAAAGTGTTAAAAGCGTAGAAGCCAGTGAAAGAACAAACAACACAGGCTTTCTCTACCAGATGTTCTGTGAACAGCTAAAGTGAAGATGAAAGTAAATCCATAGTCTCTTGGGCATGACCATATTAAAATTTTAGCGTGCTTGAATATTAAGTAAACAAGAGTGTTAGCATTCAATTCTTATGCAAATACACGACGTTTTACACAATGGGACAGTCTTATGAAAATCTCAAGTTTCGTGTCACGTGAATGAAATTATATTCACAGGTTGAAAGGGCAACAGATTTGTGCCACAAACACACATTTTTTTCATCCACATGGTCTTACATTGAGTTTGTTCGCGTGATAGAAGCATACAATTACGTGATACGTACTTCAAGAGACGTAATTTAACATCAGAGGGAAACCTTGCACGGTAGATTAACAAACAGAAGATGCCGACATACATACAATTACCTGATCTATATTCTGCCGCCAGATTCGCTATATTAATACCGGCATTTGCACGCATTTGACATTTGATCGTCCACCAGGTACCGAACACAAGTGTGCAATGTGATTCACGCAATGTCCGTGAAAACAAGGCCCACCAAGCTTAGAAGTTAGCCTTCAACTTTATCTTCGCGAGTATGAATAAACACGCCGCTTTCTAAGCTTCTTATTGGTTTGCTCACTGGGCCGGAAAAACCAAATGGTTATTCATTCACAAGGAGCGGGATTCCCATGGGATCATTTACATTTCACAAGCGGCCTTCGACCCACGAAACAAATATGGCGGCCAGCGAAGTGTCGCGAAATTGAAGATCGCTTTTGATCGAAAACCGGTACTTTTGTGGCCCATATTGCCTTCGCAACGACTTTTAAGGTTTCGTTTCGATTAAAGGATGGTTCTTTCATTCATAATGACCTCTATAATGTAACGAGGAGAGTGAAACACGGAGATTTTTTCGTAAACTAGTAAATGCTTAACTTGGCTCCCAAGCGAAAGTCATTGTACAAATGCACATGAAAATTTAGCAGCTCTTCAAGCGAGTCAACGGAGACCGTGTTGCTCAAAATGGTCATAATTGAGATGCCTATATATTCTACCTCAATTGAAAAGCGATCTTTCTAAACTAAATCAAGCCATTCATTTCAAAACATCAACAAAACCGGCCCCAGTAAAACATACATGGCCACCACACACTTTACCTAAGACTGTACCAACATTCATTGACACAAATTGAACACGAGATTTTCAACGTGAAAACACTACTCTAATTTAAAGATTTACTTACCTGTTTGGTTTAGTAAACACGAACGTTGGATACTTATACTTTTAAAATTCTTCGCACGTCAGCTCGAATCATGTAACGGCCGATAGATTTGAAGCGATAAGTTTTTGAAAGTATAAAGACCTGAATCAATGAGCTGTGAATCCAAGTGCTGTGATGATTGCCCAAACTTTAAATAAAATAGTTTCCCTTTTTAAAACAATAGTTTCGGCAAGGAAAGTTTCACGCAATATTCATACATTAACACTACAATGCTCGCAGTTTATCCCAGAATCATTGTGCAGTCCGCATGCGTCAGGTGAATGCTAAAAATAGATTGGGCGGTACAGGTCACATGATAATCGACTCAGCCAATCATTTGGCAGATCGTTCACGAAAAGCTTCGCTTATCGAGAGGTGGTTTCGAAATCTAGTAATGGGTGACCATCACGAACTGCGTAGAAGCCCAAGAAAACTGACAAGATTGTTGAGAATAGTTTGTTTCCTCTGAATGCGCGTGTTGTCATTTCGATTCTCATGAAGCAACGACGTCAATCTTTACAAGTTAATCATGATATGAAGATCATATATATGAACTGCGGAGAAAGATATGAAAACATACCTGATCCGGCATCGGAGTCAATAAACAATCGCAAACTGCTCGTTCTCATGCATGAAAAGTTCGCAAAATTACTGATAGTCTCAAGAAATGGTAATCTAATGATGACTTGTAATGACAAGATTTCAGTGACACTCAACCATCACTAGCCATCTGTCGATCGCCCTAGCAATTACAGATTTTGCAAAATGTTGGAGTGGATTTGTGATCGTGAATCATATATTATATTGGAACATCCGGTCAAATTGACGCAGTGCTATATACATTTAAAAACCAAACCTTTAGGGAGATCTTCGACGGGTTAAAAACTCAAGGTTTTCCCCATTGAGGGCAACTCAAAGCAATATTTCGACGAAGTTAAAGGCTGCAACGGGTGCCTTACCTGCAGCAATTAGCTTGGCAGACAGTATTGTCTATAGCTGCCAATTCACACACGACATAACTGTAGAAAAAGAAGGAAAGTCTACACCGACAAATTGATACGTTTCCAATATCAGTGATATCATTTGAACTTCCTACAAAGCGAAGCTTTCGAACTATTCTGAAAACAGAAGTAATAAATCGCATCGAGACTGAGGGAAAAATAAGTGTATTTCTTTTGTTTTAACTTCCCGATATCTGTGACGTGGCTGCACATGGAAGCATGGCGTCTGACTGCTGTCAAAACAAAGCCAGTGATTTAAATAACAGTTAGACGTCAGTAAGTCATGCATTCGTAATCAAGACGTGTTGCCTAGTAACAGGAAATTGTCCAATGTTTGCACTATAAAAGCTTTTTTTAATATCGATAACAAAATATCTTAATGCTACAAGTTTTCAAGGACCCTATCGGTTTTAGCTGTCCCCCGAGAGATATACGCCACCACTAATGCAAACCGTGTACTCAATCAATCAACCAATCAATCAATCAATCATTTTTTATTTATTTATTAATTTATATTTTACAGTTGAACTGGCCCGCGGATAGCTATGCTAGTCTAGGCGGGCCAGTCTATTAATAGTTACAACTGTTCATATATAATGTTATTATTATTATTATTAACACATAGAAAATAGAAAGTTAGAAAAAAAGTGAAAAAAAGAAAAATGCTACAACTACTGCAACTGACATTTTAATTTAGAAACTAGACGTAATCAGAGATTATGAGTTCGTTCGTGCTAAGGCATTTAGGCAAGGTTGACATTGTGACAATTTGGGTAGGCAAAGGAACGAAGATGTTGTCTAGACATTATGTTGTCTAGGCATATGTTTACTTTACAAAAGGGTAGTGTTACATTAGCTTCGCTCTGGTTCGGCATTTCATAAGGGACCACGCATAGTTTGTTTTATGGTAAGTTTGTTAGGGCATAAGATGATTTGTTGTACATATCTGAAAGATTGTGATAAGGACAGAATTGGTTATTGATGGCAATTGTAGAAGAGCAGTTAAGACAATTATCAGTCTAAATGGGAATTTAACAAGTATTATGAATTTTGACTTTGAACTTGAACTTAACAACTTAAACAAAATAAAGAACAGTAGAGGAGTTAACAGACTTATCATCACAGAAGGCGAATTCCAAAAGTATTTGTAAACTTTACATCGCCAAACCATGTGCTGTACATTTCGTTCGAGTTCTCAGAGAAATCTTTTCGAGAGGGTGGACATTTGGAGGCGGTTAGTAGTCAATTTTCTTTTCAGGTCTTTTTGACTGGATATCATGAGACTAAAAGATATCACTGTTAGCATTTATCGATGCCTTAAAGAGGTATGTATGACTTCTGGTAAGAAAGTAGAGTTTGGGGCTATGAGAGCAATGTTTTCTTCAAAACGTTAAGAACCCTGCGAACAGGAATCCGGGAAGGTTCTCTATCCCTTGTTCTTCTCTGATTTTCTCTTTTAACAGACCGGATTCCGTCTTAAAATCCCTTGCAATTACAGATAAACAATTTCTCTTTTCAACTATTTCTTGGCCTTCTTCAGCATTACAGTTAGCACTACATCCACACAATGTTAATTTCTTTTCATATTCAAGGCAAACTGAAGAAAACTATTCACCGCGAAACGGGGAGTCGTGAACGACTTGCAGTAACAAATTTTCCGGACAGATGACGAAAAATCGCCGTTGCAAATTCCGAGCTACATAACATTTGCGACCCGAGAAATCATAGCTAAATTCCGAAGTACATTTCTCAGATGGTTAGATTTGCGACCAGACATCATGGCCAATTTTCGAACTACACCGCTCCGTGAGTTAAATTTCTGAAAACAAATCATGGCCGCTTTCCGAGCCACACAAGGCAAGTTAGATTTGTGACCACAAAGCTTAGGCAGAGGAGCGAAATCAGAACACAGTCGAAGTTGAGCTTTGTCAACGCAGTTGTTTGTTGCTGACGACGGGCAATTTGGTCTCACAGCGCCAAACCAGAAGTCATGCATACCTCCTTAAGGCATCGATAAATGTTAACAGTGATATCTTTTAGTCTCACGATATCCAGTCAAGAAAATTGACTCCTTACCGCTTCCAAATGTCCACCCTCTCGAAAAGATTTCAAGCGCTCGAACGAAATGTACAGCATGTCGTGTGGCGATGACGTAGTTCGTTTTCGCCCCTGCTGCGGGGCGGCCAAATCGATCTTGCAAACTCCTACCAAGGTGAACCGTCCCATGAAACTTGGCTCAAGTCTGCATTAGGACTGCGTTTTACCAACGCAATGATCTTGTGAACCTCAATGAAGGAATGTTCATCTTCGAGAACCCTTAGTAGTTTGTTTTTAATTCTGAGTTTGAATGATTTCTTTGGTAGTTTCGTCAGAGAGCTTGGTATCTCATTCCATAAGTTAGCATCAATTCCTTTAAGTCTTGAGGGTTTTATATAAAAATTATCGAAAGTAGAAGAACGTGTGTTGTAAGAATGGACACTGGAAGTTTTCGTAAGTAAATTACGTATGGTAATTGGGGCAGGAGCAGTGCTAACGTCGTGCGTCAATTCAGATAAAGTTTATAATGTAAAACGTTTAGAGGCAAAAACCTAGCGTAAATAAACAGTGCAATGGTGTGTTCACTTCTCTTTGCGAAGTACATAAAACGTAATATACGATTTTGTAATATTAAGATTTTATTTAGGTAAGACTTATAGGCCTGACCATAGACAGATAATCCGTAAGTGATGTAAGAAGAAATTAAAGATAAATATTTGATAGGATGCGTAGAGGTACTAAGTGTCTTAATTTTGCAATAAGACCTACGGTTTTACTCCGTTTTTTTAAGGGATAAACTCAATATGATTCTTCCAAGAAAGTTTATAGTCAGTTAATATTCCTAGATACTTTACGCACTTTCGCAGTCTAGGGAAGTGTTCATATTCTTCACATTGTCAAATATGCTTATTTTAGCTTGAAAGGATAATCTCTTTTGATATGGACGGAATATGTTAAAATTTGATTTTTTTATGTCAAGGTTTAACTTGTTTGATGTTAGCCAAATGCAATTTATATAGTTCAGCATTCACAGTATGTTCTAATAACTTAACGTTTTTGTCCGTATATTTAACAATTATCCCGCGAAATCGCGCGGAATATTGTCTGATACTTAGCCGATGAGGCCGTAGGCCGAGTCGGCTAAAATCAGACGATATTCCGCGAGATTGAGCAGGATAATTGTTTTATTATTCAACAAATTGATAACAAAACAGCCTAAATCCTTGTAAATCTCTCTGTCGACATTTTCTCACTTCACTTTTTCTTCCCACGTACGAAGCTACGTATACCGCCGGATATCTGTTACGGATATCGAGAGCATCATGACCATATTTGGGCAGTGTTACAATTTGTTGAATAATAAAAGATATTAGTGTCATCAGCATAAAGATATAAGCTGAGTTTTTTGGAACAGATGTAAATATCATTGATATACAATAAAAACAGAAACAGGGCTTAATACGGGACCTTGTGGAACACCACAAGTCGTTAAGGCTCTTTCAGAGATATGTGGACCAATTTGTGTTGTTTGTGTCCGGTCTTGTAAATACGATGAAAACCATTGGTTTATTATTCCGCGAAAACATGGCATCATCTACTGTATCGAGCGCTTTCTTTAAGTCTATAAAATAGACGTGTGTCCAGATAGTGTTAACTATGTCAATAATTGCATGCTGGGTTGAGTGTTCTTCACGAAATCCGTATTGAGAGCGATAAAGTACGTCTTCTTCATTTATTTCATACTCGACTTTCTGCGGCTCATAAAGATTTCCCAACCACATCACCTTCAGAGAAACTGGTAAATCCACATTCCTCAGTTTATTCAATGGCTAATGCAACATTTATTCATCCATAACTTATCCCTCATAAGGCATCGACAGGCTATTTTGTGGATTTGAATTAATTATTTTATATCCTCCGTATTACCCAATGACGGCGACGCCTAGTGAAGACTGATATACTTATGTATATATTTTAACTTCGAATTTCACAGTTGTCTAGATGTTTTCAGTTCGCCTATGGCTCTAAAACCTTGCTCAGGATAAATATGCAATGACAAAGGTTCAATTCCAAATGGAAATACGAAACATTAGCCGTTGTCGTTCGCGTTACCCAGACTACGCAGAACTTGGTCATTGCACGTTAATGTTTTGCAGGGGGCGGCAAAGAAATGTCCAAAGATTTACAACGCACGTGCACAGCTATTGTTTTCCTCTCAGCTTTAAACCTTTTGTTCTGTGAAGTTCTCGTTGCAGTCGTCATCGTGGTTTGTTTAAGCTGCCTTCAGCGAGGGGTTCACAAGCAAGGACTTTAGAGTTGTCAAATACTCTTTCGGCTTTCGAGTGTTTGTGTCAGATTATGTGAAAACAAAGTGGCCATTTCCTTGTCAAATTTTAGAATATGATTAGTAAATTAATTGACGTAAGGAATCACAGGTCAGACCAAAGTACAACAGCAGGGATCCAGTCAGAAATGAAGATGAATGATAAACAATGTTTTGTCAGAATTCAAAAGTACAAAGACTTCGGGGGTTTTGGCTTTCGTTTGGAGGTTTTATTTTTTTCGCAATGTGAGAGTATTTGCTCTGCAGCCGGCCGAGAACGGTCTAAAATTGACTCACCCTCTGATAGTAATCTCAAATTTGGGAAATTCTTCAACTAGAACTGAAACAAAAACGATTTTTGGAATCGCTTGCCATTTCAAAAGAAACACAGAATACCCTCAACAGGCTTGAAGAACTGAGCTTTTCGTCGAAAATCTTTGTCAAGTTTTGACTGTCGGTCATATAATCACTGCCTTTATTTGTAGGATTTATTCTTGTCTGTGGAAAATTTACCCTTTTAGAAGGAATTAGAAGGATAGTGCTTCCATTGGTTATAAAAAATGTGGTTCTTGGCAGTCAGGAAAACCGACTAACCACCGACCGTAAAGTCGTCATTTGTATGAACAAACCACAGACAACTCAATCGGGGCAGAATAAAATATACGGGAAGGCAAACTGTTCCTTATTTGTAAAAGAAGAATGCGGAAGTATTTGTGCAAGGCCTAATTACTTTCGAATTGCATTATCCAGTGATCCAGTTTTTAATAATAACGATATATATGACATGCCATAGAAAATACATCCAGTCAGAATATTACAATAGCCGCTGTGTACTCGATGGTATCCCACTCAACTTTCCCATCGTGAGCTGCGCGTATGTCGCATTGATTGCGTTGACCACCGTATTTTCTATTGCATGGTATACGTGTATAGATGCTTGTGTGTATACCGAGAAAATTCAAGTGACTCGTGATGAGATAATCCATGGTATACCTCTCGAAAGCGTTGCCCAACTAGTAAATATTTCGCTCGGCTGGCTCGTTGGCAATAACTGGATCATTGGATAATGTAATTCGAGAGTTTTCATTGGCTTAGCCATCATGGGCTATGAGCCATAATACCATGCTCTACGAATATGGTAAGCGTACGCGTGATTTTTTTGAGGCGTTTTTTTTTTTTTGTAAGTTTAGTTTGCTCTATTTTGGGGGCGTTAATAAAACAATTATTCCACTGGCCCTTGATGGATACGAGATGATTATAGCCAACTGGGCGCTATGCGCCTAGTTGGCTATCTACCATCTCATATCCAACGCGCGCTTGTGGAATAATTGTTAAATATAAAGGGAAACCCGTATTTTCAAAAATTCTAAAAGGGCATTATCTCCTATCTCCGAAACATAAGATGAAAAGTTCGTCAGGCTAAATTAGGATGGTCACAACTCTTGTTGTAATTGACACCCTCGAGACTGGTGGGGTGATGTGATGATCGTTTATAGTTTCGTGAAAAATTCGCACTCAATGATTACACGACAAATATGCAACTGACCAATCCTTGTTTGTGAACAGCGCCACCTGATCGATCAGTTTCAAATGAAGTACTTTACTTTTTTCACAGAGAGCACACAATCTTGTTGAGTATGATAAGAATAAATAAAGGAATAAAAAGAATAGATAGTTAACCTTTGTCTCTTTTTAACAGTCTCTTATGTCCTGCAAAACACTGTAGCGCTAATAAACTCGTACCAAAGGCCTTTTCGCGCTGTGCACAACTTTTTCTCGTCAAATTATATGTAAACAATGCAAACCAGAAAAAAATCTGCACAGCGCGAAATGATAACAAGAGAAAAAGGTTAACTATCCACTCTTTATATTCCTTTATTTACCCTTATCATACTCAACAATATTGTGTGCTCCCTGTGCTTTTTTCAAAAAGAAAAGCAAAATCATGATTACGCGTGCGCTTGAGTGAGTGTAATCCTATTGGTCAATAAATGCACGTGCGCTTGAGTGAGTGTAATCCTATTGGTCAATAAATGCGCATGCATTTCTCTCGCCCTTGTTACGTCACAATACAGAACACCCGAAGTAAGAAAGTGAAATGATTTGGCAAGACGTGTTTTCTGGTGAGCCTGATCATGAATTAGATATTTTACCGGGTAACAATTACGCAAAGCTGATAAAAGTGAAAAACGATAGAAGTAGAGAAGGTAAGTGTATGAAATACTGAAATACTTGTTCACGCATTTGTATCTTCAAAATTGGGTTATTGTAATTCATTACTCTACTGACTACCGAACTACCAAGTAAATAAGTGAACGCCGCTGCTCGTCGGCATATGGTATTTCGTGGACTGGACTGGACTGGACTGGACTGGTAAAACGCGGACTGGTACGACAATAATAGTCTTTATTTCAAGGATTATCTGTATTCTTATATAAGCATATATCACATACATGTGTCTATACTTATAGCATGCATACTTACACCTACTACGTACATACTTTTTACAACTCCTGAAGTGGCACCTTGCGTGACGTTAAGAGTATATACTCAACGATCAACTTAAAAATACTTTACTCTCCTTTGGTCGCTTAGCAGCTTATATTCAGAAACTGTCATAAAACAAGTAATATCTAACCATTAAATTTTTCCGTTTGCTCGTCAGTTCTTTCGCTTAAAAACATTTTCCGCGAGGAACATTTGTGCGGCTTGTCGTCGTTTCTGAACAATTCGCATTGACTTTTCAGTTTCGCATCTCGTACGGTTGTATCTGGTGCTGTCCGGGGGCGTCGTAGAACATGGCAGTAAATTTGAAAAATCGCCTACGCAGTAGGAAGACCCTCGATCGTAGCATCACTATCAGTTACTTAGTGCATGGACAGTGCGCAAAAGTGATGTTTCGGGAGTGAAAACTCTCGCTGGCAGTGACGATCAAAGCTATGTATACAGTGTATGTTGACCAACAAGAAACATGAATGATCCAAAGCTGTGTTCACATTAAACCCGAAACATGATTAGAGTAAATATGTTTCGCAGGAAACATGATGTTTCGCACAAACATGTTTTTTATTGCTTTGTTCACATCAGATATCGGTTTCAAACACTTTTCATGCATTGTTGTAAATTTTGGTTTTGCATTGCGATGCTGTCGGCTGGTAACCGTTGTCATGAAGTTTTGCGGAAATGTTCTCTTCAATCACTACGGCGAAGTGGTATTTAGCAGGTGTCGAGTGTCGGAAACTGATTGTCAATCACAATCCAAGTTATGTTTAATAAACGAGCAACAGTGCTTTCCAGTTTTCGAAGTCACGACACGAAAGCAGGTGATTTAAGAAGCGATATAACAGCGACTCCGACTGACATTGCCCTGCAAAGCCTCTAACTACAAAGTTCTTACATTTTAGGTATTTAAAGCAAATCCGTACAGTTCCCATACAAACCCTTGTAAATCGCATCTTTGTAACCGCTCGAAGGCAAGAGTCACATCTCGCGCTTGGGCCGCCTGTGCTCACAGCAAAGCAAATTGTCTCGCACGTTTTCTGTTTTCAAAGGCCGACTGCTGAACCGCTCTTGTCATCGAAAGGTTTCCGAAACCGGCGTGTTTAAAACACGAAATGGTGAAATGTCACTTAAAAATGTCAGATACGATCAACCCATACAATTATTTAGGGCAAACCACCTTCAAGTTAGTGATATATAGACTAACTTGAGCGCTGTTTAGGCTATCCGGGGCGCTATTTAGGCTGTCCGGGGCGCTATTCAGGCTATCCGGGGCGTTATTAGGCGAACCACAGTGCCATTTCGTCATTTCGTAATTTAAACACCCCCTTCCAAAACCTTGAAATCCTGGGAACGAGGAAAATTTAAAAGGCGGAAATTGTGAACAGTGCGAGACGAAAGTGAACTCTAGTTTACGATGAGGAAGTGATATGAAATTTCTTAGAGCGGATAATAATGAGTTAAGTCACGTCGGCGTCGTTGTAGCAAGCCGACCTATCTAAAACTAATACAAGATTTGGGTATTGTCCCGATAATTATTTGCTCTAAAAATATATTAAAAAATTTACTGCAACCGCATAAATTTTGTTTTTTAACGGTGTTCCGTGTTTTGTTTAACACTATTTATAAACGTATTTACCTCGTTTTGGAAGCCTGTGAAGTTACCGTTTCTTCTCTTTGTTTCACGTCTGATTCCAGAGTTTCTCTTTTCTATTTCTAAATCAAGTGTGAGCCGCTAAGCGGCGACCGAGGAAACGTCTGGTACCAGTTAGCGCGATTTTCAGCCTGCGTGCAGACGTCTACTCTTCGATAACTATTTCCTTTAGACTCCTTTGTTTCGTCATTCAGCGCAGAAGAATGAAAATAGTGGACGCCAGGGTTCAAGATCTGACCCTCGGACGTAGATAAATTTGATTGGTTCGCAAAATTACACAACCCACCCTCGTTCCCAAGTTCCAAGATTGTACACAACCGTCTATTGAAATGAATTTTCTGTTCTCTACCGGTGAAAAGTTTCATCTGCACTGAGTGGCCATCGAGCAACACCGAGAAGCCTATGTAGAGGAGATGAATAGTTTTTGAAATTGTTTTGGAAGATTACAAGACTATTGTTCTTCAAGCACACTTTCCAGAAGTGTTCTGACGCCCCAGAGAAAGCCTTAGCCGCAATTGTGTCGCCAGAATCTATTCACCATTTTATCACCGAACGGTCAAGGAAATCGATCGCTTTTTTGACTTACCTAAAATATACCCTCTCAAAGAGGGTTTTAATTAATTCTTCCACGGAAGAAAAAATGTCAAAGATAACCGAAAGGACGGAGAGTAAACACAAGTTACAAGTACCTTTCAACGTCATCGAATAGTGTGGCAATGCTAGAAATCTTACCTTTCTTTCGATTTTCCAATACCAACTTGAGACAAGAGCATTCTACTAGCTTTCTTTAATCAACTTTGATAAACAGAATCTGTCCACATATCCAAAGTTTCTTATATATCCTTCATATTTATTTTGTTTTGTTTCTATTCTTGGATATTGGACGGTGATGATTTTTTAGTACGTACATCTTACAGCGTTCCAAAAACAGTGCAACATTAACCAGCATATGGAAGACCAATAACAGAATCAACAGGATACTGATTAAGGCTTGATTAAGTCTTCCAACGGGTAGTTCCCGTTTAGTTTTTTTCGTCTAACAGACAGTTCATGACCCATTTGTCAGCTATTTTAGTCCAAACGGACTATTGCAAGCAGTTTTCCTATGCAACGGGCTCCTGCTCACCAAACTCACTTGTATTCACTGACGCTGCCTCTACCATGAACCCAACAAATTGGAAGCTGACGAACGAACAAAACCAGCGTGCATCAAGAACAAAGCGACCATCACATGAACAGATAATAGAGTCTTAACAGTCACAAATTTGGGTTCCATGTGTAAAAAATCAACGATTCGGCTGAAAAATAATTTTGTTCTCTGGGTTCATCTTGAGAAAAAAAAGCAGCAATGTACTTGATGTAAAAAGCAATTTTGTCCGGATCATTTAAGAGAATGAAGGAACAGGAGGAAGCCAAAGAGGGAAAGACAGAAGCGAAAAGACTGAAATTGAGAAAAGGAAAACCAAAAGGAAGGAGAGGAAGAAATCTTCAGATTTCTTCCTCCTTCTTCTTTCTGTCTTTCTTTTTTGTGAGAAAAAAGGATTTAATTATATCAGTGTTCGTCGCTGCTATTCATCTGTCAGGAAGCGACACTCCATAGGTTTACTTGCTCCTACAATGAACAGAATAGAAGTTCGTTAGTATTTTAGAAATTTGCTCCGTGCATAGAATGTTGTCTTGTCTGTCTTATGTTATCAAGATAGGTCTTTGTGGGGGTAGCTAAGCATGCTGTGCAAGAAACATAACGCAGTTTGGGTTCTGAGGGAGAAGGAAGGAAGAAAGGGAGACAGAAAGGAAGGAAAGTAGGGATGAAGGAACACCAATGGAAGAATAGGTGGGTGGTTGTGTAAGTGAATGGATGGATGGATGAAAGAATGAACACGCCAAGGTAACAAATGACAATCCGATTGGTCTTTCATAATGATCATCTATGTGTACTGTGTGTGATAATAATTGAGCTCGACAAGGCAAAAGTAAAGAAATGTTATTTCTGCATGATGGTATTTATTTCATAAAGCTTGGTGATGACTAGTGGGACACATGCACAGCTCATATTATTTTTATTTGAAGAATCCCAGTTGGCAGGAGGCCTGGGCTCAGTCAGTAAAAGGGAAAAGCTTTTTATTTGTAAAACATAGCCTTTCTTAACACTAAATTTGATTCTGGCTTGTTTCCTAACTTTGCTGCATGATGTTTCAATAAGTCTGGATGAATATGGAAATGATGACAAGAGTTTTTGCATCCATTGTAAGATATACATGAAAAACATTACTAACCCGGATATTCCTGACCACTAAATGTGTTTATTATCCACTCACACGCATTTCTACTTTCCATTCTAAATAAAAACAAAAACAACAAAGTTCTAAATGGCTTTTCATCGAGTCTTCTCTCTCTTCAGTCTCCATAGCAGGGAGCTTAATAGAAGGGGGAAGTATTAAATTATGTTAATACATGTAATTAATGGATCACAGCCATTGGTCCTAGATTGATCATGTGACTAGTACAGGTGCTTTAGGTTGCTCAGTTTTGGATGATGTCCTTGCGTTAGGCTTTCATACCCTCCCCTCCTGCTCTTAAGGTTAAGGGGGTCTATCTTCTGTTAGGTTGCATGTTTGTTATTTGACAAGAAATTTGTTGAACCCCATCTCGGTGTGACAGTAATTAAACAGCTCTTTAAAATTTAAAGTAATAATCATACTAATAACTACAAGCAAGGATGTTTCTTGCACTTAAATGGAGCAATGATGTTCATCTGAGTATTGTGACTGGAAGATGGGAAAACAAACCTGATAAGTGATGTCCCTAAGCTTATCTTTTGACTGTCTCTTTCAATAACACATGCTAGAACTTCACCATAAGGCTTAAATAGATCAACCAAATCCTACAAAAGAGACACGGATTAGTCTAGAGGTGTTATCAACATGTTCTAACTGCTGTTAATACTTAAAAACATGGCAGATCATTACAGTTCTATACACAAATCTGGCAGTTGTGAAAATGCACCCAGAGAAGGTTTAGGGTTTGAATGGGATTCAAAACCAGGACTGCTACCATACTGTTGCTGTACATAGCCAACTCAGCTATCAAGCGAACTGAGCTGGTCACAAATTTGTTTGCAATTTTCTCCTGCAGTTACCGGTAGAACATTTAGAGATTGAGGATACCATAGTTAAAAAAAAAACATGTTTCAGATATTCGCTTGCTGTAAAACTACTGATTTTCTATAAATTAGAAACAACAAAACCACGGAGCTCAGCATTACAAAGCCGCTGGGAATTGGACACTCTCAGTGGATGAGCGGAAGATGCTCAAGGAGGCCAAGAATGAAGGTGGGACCTTTCTTGAACAATTAGGAGGGTCACAACAAACACTTTGCCAGAACTTTGGACCTTGTGCGCCTTTTATGAGAAGTTTCCCTTATTCAGTCTGCAGTTTCCCACTCTTCTAAAAGTAAAATTAATGTTTGCCAACAAACCTGTTCATTAATGGTTGAAGGGAAATTCTCAATAATGATAACATCACTGCCATCAGTTGACGACAACAAATCTTCCTGTAAAATAAAGCAAATCAAACTTAAGATGCTTTTCTGACAGTATCTGTAGGTAGGAGGCATTGCCAAGTAGTTTAAGGTGACATATATGAAATCTAGAAATGCCAGTTCAAGTCTTACATCAGGCTAGCTAGTATGCTACCAGCTGAAGCTTTTCCTTGAGTTTTGAGTCCTTGACTATGCTGTGAAAATAACCAACTGGTCAGCCTCCCACCAGCATTTTTACCATGATTCTGCTCTATTCTTAAGCATTTGTTTGTTTATATAATGTCCTCAGGGTTCGTACCCTTTATCAGAAACAAATTTCCAGGATTTTCTAGGTTTTCCAGGACCCGTATGAACCCTGTGTCCTCTGTTAGCACAGCAGTGCTATAAATCACTCTGACACTTACATGTAAATAATAATAATAATGATAATAATAATAATAATAATAATAATAATTATTATAATAATGGTTTGTTTAAATAGTCAATTTACTTATTATTCATTTTCACCATCAGAAAGATAAGTCATACAAAGCTAACCATTTATCAGTTTAGTCATTGCATAAATAACTGAACTGGGCTAAAGTTCCTGAGGTAGAACTAACCACAATGCGATGCAGGGTGCCATTACTTTGTGGGTAACCTATATCAACACAAGCAAGTTTACTCATAACATCACAGTCTGGTCAAGCTTACTCAGTGACAGTTATAACAGGTTGCAGCCCTTGATGACAACTCTGAACTAGTTCTTTCATATTTGTAGAGCAGTTGTAATTAAATTGTACAACATATGTTTTCATAATCCAGGGGGAAACTCCCATATGAATCAACAGGGGTGCCTCACTGGAAATTTTGAAAAGAACCCCTAAGAGGTAATAAGATCCTGTTTTGCGTGAGTCAAATATTTTTCATCCCTAGGAGGTACCAATTCTAAAACAACATTTAATATCTTGTCATCTTTTTTGCGTTCAATACCCAAAAAACCCAGCCTGATAGACTGGTTTTCTTGGGCTGTGATCACGGTAAGAACGCTTAGCCCATAGATATAAAATGCAGTTCAAAATACACTCAGATACTTGCCTGCATTCTTTTGTAAACTCCTGGTGAAGTTGAAATAGAAACAGGATCATCTGCCGATGGTTTTGTGGCTGTCTGTGATGCAGAACCTTTACTTGATTTTGAGTTAGTTTGTTCTTTCACCCATTTTCTTGATGGAGGGTTGGAATTAGCTGCTGACAATGGAGGAAATGACTCCAGTCGCTGAATGAGAAATAAATTGTTGCTGAAACTTGTGGGTAAGACATTCCCATCTGAAAACACTTGAACCATTACAGTCTTTAAAGGTGCCTACTTAAAGGCAACAGTTCATTATTGTTGGCTAATATAAATTAATCAATATTTAAGGGTGATTGGTCTATTGAACCATCACCACAGTATGCTAATTTTTTTATGCAAACACACAAGACACCTTTATATATAAAATAGGCATTTTGTCCTGGGGTACTTTCCACTGAACCAAAAGTTCTGGAAATTTCAAAACACGGGCCAATGGTACAGACATTTCCTGGGAAAGGTTTCTGGAAAATTGAAAATTTCCATAATGCAAACTATATGTCTATTCAACCAAAAATTTAGGAAGGAAAATCAAATGGAATGGAATTTCTTGGTTAGAAATTTTTGAAAATTTGGATATCCATCATGAAGCTGTCCTCTTTTCCTCAAATTCTCGAAGATAGTGTTCCATTTGCCACTGAAAATTTCCAGAACTTCAAACCCTTTGGTGGAATGGAAAGTGCTCCTAATCACCCTAAATAAACCAGAAATCTGCAAATTACATCCCTTAGCGAGACTACAAAAACATCCCCACAACAATATATCAGCAAGACTCGGCGAGAAATGAAGAATAATTAAAACCTGATTCATGCCATTCAAATGATACGGAACTCTGTATGCAAAAAGGAGGTGAAAAACAATGGACCCATTCTGTCCATTATTTAAATGATGCAAACAAATTGGGGGTTTTCTGCAATTAATCCTTTTTGTTATGTTACAAAACACAGGAGATTTGGTTTACAAAATACTGTTACCTGAAATTTTGTTATGATGAACACAGTTTAAATACAAAAATTATTTTCAAGTATTTCGCATAGATTTTGGAATGGGCCCTTCGCAGCTAAGCCATCATGTGACCTACCTTTTAATAAAATTATGGGATGTAACTTAAAGATGATTTCCAGTCTGTACTGCGCACTCTCAAGAGTTGTTTATGTGTTTTTTGTTGTTTCATGCATGACATCACTACTTTGCAATCATTTTGTTATTTTTGATATGCTGTTTCCATTTCTGGCATTTTTAAAGTGATAACCCATAATATAAAAAATTTGGTCACGTGACCCCAGCTGCGAACAGTGACAGCTTCAAAGAACATACACTTTCTGATAATTACGAAAATTAATAGAGAATAATCAAATATAATAAAAAAAAATATTTACATCGATAACAGTGGTAGGTGCAGTCGTTGTTTTCTCTCCCGGTCTCCTAATTGGAGGCGAATCTGTAAGCGCACGTGCTTTCATTACAGTAGCTCTTCCGCGGCCTGTCGCGGGGGCTTGAGCAGTATTTTTCTCCTTTGTTATTCCCAAAGCCGCTTTTGGAAGGGTGAGAGAAGCGATATCTTTCAGAGGTTTCCCTCTTCCCTGTCCTACTGCTGGTATTAGTTCCGTCTCTTCGGGCATTTTAGAGGAATGGGCGTCGATAAAGAAATCTGAGTCCCACGTCCTCCATCGAGACGCCATATTGAATGTTTACAACAAATTCAACTCGTGCCAATGCCCTTCATACACACGTGTCACGCGCCGCTGTTCCGTGACTATGGTTCACGCAAGCAGCAAAATTAATTCAGCTTAACACAATAGACCTCAGCACGAAGATCTGGGGAATAAATCCCACAAACTCTGTAGTTATTCCGTAGAGCCTCGTACTGAGGCCAAATTCCCAACTGCCTTCTCTCGAATTAATTTCCCCGAACTCCTATTATGAAACGTTGAACAAAGGAAAACTGTCTGCCATAAACTATAGATCGTTTTCACTGTCACGCAATAAAAAAATAAATTGAAAACCATTCAGTGGATAAAGTCAAGAAATTGTGATCTTATTGGAAATACATAAAGAAGACACTTCCCCGAGTTTTAGGTCTGTGCGTTAACCCAAACCGCAGATATTCGTCGAAATGTTTCGCAGAAATTTACAGAGCTTAGTATGGAAACGCCATGTTGGTGCACATCAGATGTGCACCAACATGGCGGCCGGAAAATAGTGCAAACATCTGGAACTTACTTTGGCTATCTAGGCGACTGATTATTTGTACTTAACAAACAAGCATTTACATAAGCACTTTTCCTAATGCTCTAACTTCTTAAAAAGCTACAAATCATGAGATAGGTATATATTTTTCAGCAAATGCGATCGCAGCTTTGTGTCACGCACCGACATAACTCTGAAATTCAAAATGCTCTGATTTCCAAACGAAGCGCGCCATTGAGCTGTAAAATTGTAAACAGATATAAATATACGGTCTCTTATGCCCTATGAGGATAAAAACTTTGGTAGCTCTTTAGTTTCGGATATTAGAAAGCGATGACGTCACCTGAAAACGATCTATAAACAGTTTTCCTTCTGGTCTGGCAAACAATAACTAACTGGTCACGTGTCTTGTTTCACATTGGTTGGTTCCAGTCTATACCGAGTGTCCAGGCCGCAAAACATAACTTTTCGACACCACTCCACCTGCAAACTCCTTCCGAATAAAGTGCTCCGATTTCCTGACATTTATAGAGAAGTAACTGATCCTTATCAGCCAAAGGAAGGATGTCCTTGTCAGTCAAATCGTTTGGTAAGGTCTTGTCTGTTTCGAGAATTTCCAGTCGTTGATAAAAAAAAAAGTAAAATAAATAATAAAATGTGAACCACTGACAGAACAACTGACAGAATGTTAACGTAACATCTTTGGCACAGTCCCTTAAGAGTCACCCAGTGTACACGTTAGAAAGAGATCGCGGACAACACCGCTGTTGCAAGAGGGCATTTGAAACAGCATAAAAGTATGTATACATGACGTGTATACATGGCGTGTATACATGGGGGATCTCGGACCCACGACCCACGAACGACGACCCACGACTCACCCACTCACGACCCACCCACGCCGATTAGACAACACAATGAAGACCAATGGAAGTCGAGGACTGGCCGAAACGGTTCCCACGTATTATCAAGTGAATCTGATTTCTATTTATTTCTAGCCTTACGATATTCGTTATAGCAATAGCGGAGGTGTTTGTATAGCGAACGTATCCCAAGCCGAACGCTACAGGCACAGCTGTGTCACCAAGCAGGCTCCTAGAAGACTCCCTGGAAGTTCCTGGTAGGATAAGCGAGAAGTTTGGATAATCTCGAACTACACGAAACATAAGCAGAAAAAAAAAACACTTTTATTCAAGAAAAATTTATGCTTTGGGCTGGGTTAGCGTTAACCGCCTTTTGAACAACCCGACACATGTGTTGCATTGAACATTGTTGAAGATGTTAAGGGAGGGGTCTTTCGTTAAACAAATTCTTTCCTCTTTACATTTACATTTGGATCCAGTGACATGAGCGCAAGATTAAATAAAAAAAATTTAAAGCTCGAATAAAATGGAATGAAATAACAACAAATAAAAGTGGTCAGAGATGTCGAGTCTATCGACAAGTCTTCAAATGGAAGACTGGTCAATGGTAGTTCTAATCTCGTGCCCAGATCTCACTCTGTTTGACGTGGGAGATCTGGGTTCGAGATTATGGAAGTGTCACAGGGGCGGGGTGAAGAATTCTGGAAAGAACTTGTCTTCATCAATACGCGTGAAACGATAAAACAACAACAAGTATTGGTGGAAAATGGAGCAAAGTAAACAGTTAAATAATCACAACGCGTCTGTATATAGCTCCAAGCCTGGACAACTTAACAATTTCCCATCAAGCAATATCTCAACTCACTATCATCATCATCATCGTCATCATCAGTCTGTGCGCGCCAGTAGGCGCATAAGGCCGAAATCACTATAGCGACTTTAAAACAAGCTCTTGCTGGTTGTCTTGTCGAAGGCCCTGAACTTACATCCGGCCTATTCTGTCAATGTGCATCTTAAGTTCTTTACCTTACCGACAAAGGCGCTACAAATCAGATATGCTTCTGCTACAAATCTATGGTGCTAGACCCGCCCCCTTGCAGACATAGGAAAGGTAAGAAAGAATATTTACAATTCGTTCTTATTCGTTTTCTTTATTTGTAGTTGCTACTTGCTAGATGTTGATATTCTGTATCATTTTCTTATTAAAAGTACCCCTTACTTCAGAACCAAAATCAATTCACACCTTATAAGTAATTTTTCACTCTTCAAGTAAGGCCGGCCCTGCTCAAGCCATCAGCTCTCACCACTCAAGATGGCGATCATTGAACAGTTTAACTGTTAGGTTAAAGAATGGTGAAAAAATTCCACCGGGTTCTTCAAAACCACACGATACACCATTGCCTTACAAAATTAAACCATTAAAAAGCTTTAATTTGGTTCTCACCCATTCAACCTCTGTTCCCATCTCGAGATAAGAGTAAAAACTGACCATCCCTAGATAACAATCACGTGCGGACTAAGACTTCTTTGGGCACGTCACACAATCTCTCATTCCTCACGAAGGAAACGTTGGGGGACGATCCCAAGGGTACTCTCCTCCGCAGCCTTTTTTAGGGATGTCACGCAACGAGTGAACGTGACATCCCAAACAACGGCTGCGAGGGAGACTATCCCAAAGTTAGCTATTGTCGGAAATGGCCTGATAATCAGAATTCATGACTGTTTTCTACTCTCCACGATCAGATCATAGAACGCCAGAGCTTGCAGAAGGCAGTCACTCAAGTCATCCTTCTTAGCACAAGACTTAAAATAATCCACAAACTTCGGGGACACCTGAAGTAGAGGTTTGTTATTATTTCCCGCAAAACTGCCAGGCGGGTTGCTGATAAACGACTCTACAAAATCTTCACTCCCCTCCATCCCTTGCTGTTCTTTAAGGAACTGTTCGCACTGCGCTTCGAAGGGTTCTTCGTTCTTTCTGTCCCGAAATAAGCTCTCGACCAAATTCACGGCCGCTCTCTTCTTCTTTGTCCCAACTGGAAGGCAGAAATGTTTGGAAGTGTGAAGTGGGTCAAACGGTATTACTACTCCAGGAAGTAAGCAAGTCAACATGGCTTCGAAAACTCGAAGGTGCACGGCGAAAGGGAGTAGGGACGCGGTCTGTTTTCCTATCCGATGACTTTGCATTTCCACCACGTAAATGTCCGTCTTAGGAACCTTGTTCACAAACTCTTGAACCTAAAATTGAGTTTAAACGTTAACTGTTAACTTCTACAACTTTTCATACTGTCAGTACCAAGTTCAAAATAAATTATTTCTCCTTATTCTCAGCGTCTCCCTAAGTCCCACTCGAAGTTTTCACGCTAGTTCCAGATCTTTTCAGACTACCGCGCTTCCACAACGAACTTACACACGCAGTCGCACACGTAGCAACAAACTCGGTTTTGCAGTCTATTCTCCTTATTGATTGCTGATAATTTCTTCTTATTGATGAATTTTTTAATTCTTACTACCTGCCTGCCGACACTGCACTAATGCCGTAAGGAGAACTTGCATGTGGAAAAATGTTGAGGGCCCTACAGTTAAAGGTGCTTGAAAAACGCTACTGTCAAAGCTTGCAATAATTGTAAGGGTTGTCAGTCTTGGTTATGTTAGTATGGTTCATAGTAATCAATTATTGGTTATTATTAGCCATGAAAAATGCCTGGTTAAGTGGAAATCGATACAACAACAACAATAATAATAATAATAATAATAATAAATAGGTTCTTAAAAATGCATTTTACGTCACATGGAAGTCTCAATGCTTTTTACAATCCTTTTATATAAAAAAAACTTACTCAAAAATAGCTTTGTGATGAATATTATGTGCGTAAAGATGTCCATTACCGTTAAAATCTAAATTAGAGTGCACAAAAATGAATACATAACATGAGCTTACCAACGGTCTAAAAACAGCTGGATTGTAAGGTTTTGGTTTGAGTACCTCAGCCCGCGACCAGCCCAACACCTGTTTATCTTTATCCACATGGACCCAGGCAGCATTCTGGAAACCAATATCTATAGAAACAATCTCTGATATCACCTGGAAATGTGAAACAAATGATCAAGAACCCACAACGTGCAGGATATAACTTAAGTTTTGTCTTCTATTTATGTAAAAGTTGGTAGGCAAGATAAAACTCTGTAAACCGAACCATACTTGCATTGCAGCACTTTTGTGTCTAGGATGTTTTAATTGATTGTACAAATTGTTGAAAACTCCTGTGTACTCTCAGCAACTAAACGGATGTATGGATTTGTCACACCAGAAAGCATGTGTGGGGCTGGAAAGAGAATGCTAGTATGCGCTTATTGGCAAGTGGTGTCCAGGGTAACAGTGAAACCATCTGACAAGCCAAGACCAATGCCAAAGGTGGTGAAGCCCAACTAGAGAGAAGGGAACAGGGGGTGGGGGGTGGGGGGTACTCAGATATATTAGTGATATGGATGTGTGATTGAGGCCAAATTTAGCCTGTGTCACAGCCACCCTCCCCAAAAGAATAAATGGGAGGGAGGCTGTGACACAGGCTAGGCCAACTTGTGAGACTTCCAAACACTTCCAGCTGCACAGAAAGGAAACCACAAAAGTCCCAATTGTTTAACACAAAAATGAAACCATTGGTTATGTTTACTGGTCAAACCCCCAAAACATCCAGAGCAAAATTAGTTTGAGTGTAAGACTAGCACTGGATTCTGCAAAAGCTGTCGATATCACTTGAAGAGATAAGACAGCACGCTTAGGGTTGGACCGGCCACATGCTGAGAAGACCAGATGGACATGTAGTCAAGAGGGGACTAAAATGGAACCCACAGGGGAAGCGAGGTAGTCAGTGGTTCATAGTCGGGAGACCCCAGCACACCTGGAGATGCAGGAGAATGGAGGAGTTAGCGGAGTTAGCAGTGAAACATCTTGCATGGAACAAGGCAAAAGGCATGCACAAAATAGGGCTAGGTGGCGCACGCTAGCTGAGGACCTCTGTTACTTAGGAACAAAGAGTTATCAGCTAGTTATCAGGGTTGTAGCCAGTATGAGGCAAACCAAGGCACTTAAGTCAGTCAGTTTTTTCATTTTTGTTGGTTTTGTTTTTGAAGAGGGAAAGTAAAACGCTGCTATGGACATAATCTCTATCATAACTTTTTTCTGGCTATGATCCTGATTGTGTCTTTTAAAGAAATTGTTCCTTTACTTTTTTCATTGTACTGAACTCTGTCATGCATACTCCTGATGATGTTGCGTTAGGAATGTTTCATTACCCAAGCTTTCTTGGAACCATGAATATGCATGATATTTGACCTGGACTGTTTCTGTGTGGACCCTGCTACAGCCAATCATCAAGCTGAAGCTATAGTCCTTGTGGGCGGTGAACAAGATACGCATATAATGCCTACCTCCTTTTTGTTACGTATCAACAGTTCCCAGATTGATTCAAGTCCTTTTGAAGTCTTTTTCTTTACAGCTGCTAATTCACCAGCCTCTTGGAGATTGTCAAAGAATGCTGAACCAAAACCCTTTATTTGAAAGAGATCCTCTACACTCTGGAAAAGTCCAAAATTGTCACGATATTGTACAAGGGAAGTTGCTTTACTTTTTCCTATGTTTTTTGTGTTTGAGAGTTCTTCTAAACTCCGATTGTTAAGTTCCTTCAAAATCTCCTGCAAATTACAAGCATTCAAATGAGCCCTGACACATCCAGTATATATAAAAAAATATTTTGTGAAAATTGGCATTCTCAAAAATTTCCCATTTATTTAAAGGAGAAGGTCACTCCAAAAAAAGTATATTTTTTGTAACTCTAATAAAAACCTTGCACTGAGCTTAGCCACTCACTGAAGTTTCAGCTTCTAAAGTGCAGGTTTTCCTTGTGAAATTGGTCTCCAAATTCGGACATTGTTGCCACCATTTTGAACAGTACTCAGCAGCCAGGCTGCGTTTTTGTGACGTATTTCTGTCTGAAAGATGGCTTCCGAAGAGGCTTCCACTCTGGGTTGTGGCTGCTATTGAGCCATTATTTGAACCAAACATGCTCCAAACTCCGAAATAATAGCATTGAAGAGAGTGAAGTGGAAAATTGCTTGGAAAAAAAAAGGATTTTGCTGACCTTGTGAAGGATGCCAAATCAATTGGAGGTTTTTCTCCTTGTCGCCAATTTCGAGTCAGACCAAATGACATTATAAACACGGGCTGGCTGCCAAGACAGTTTCACAATGGCTGCCTCTGAAGTTGATCTTTCTAGACAAATTTCCTCAGGATAGTGGGCACTTTAAACTTTGGGGAGTGGAAAAGCTGAATGTTTACTTGCTATAGCCGAAGACTAAAAAAGCAAGCTTTCTGGAGTGACCTTCTCCTTTAAAGAATGTTTAGGTGCATGTAACAGGGCTGTCATTAAGTTTTGAGTCACCCGTAGCCTTGTTCTCCACACCTGTAACAAATGTGGTACTTTGTGGGTGAAGTCTATCAACAACAGGCAATTTCACCTGTAGCATCAAGGACACATCAAGCATACTCAGCCGTAGCAGGTGTTACGGGTTACGGCAAAGATCACTTGCAACAAGCAAGTTCCTAGTTCCTTTGTTGTCTCTGCTTGTCATGTTAGCTGTGACGACACTGAAATGGTTTTCTATGCATGGATAATTTATCCAACGAACATGATTATCGATGGAAACAGACTCTCTCCAATATTTATTTCGGGGTTGGTAGCATACTAATAATGGATCAGGTGTACCATTAATCAACATCCAATCAATATCTTGATCAACACCTTGATCAATACTCCAAGGCTGCTGCCTAAGAAAATTTTAAAGGGGCCCTCAGAGCTAAACGCTGAGAACTTAGGAGCCCAACATACAGTACATGTATGAAGTGAAAGGTGTTGCTGTGAAAAATTAAGGCGCCCAGAGCTATTCTTTGGGAGCCCCAGGCTACCGGGCTCCTGTTAGGCAACAGCCTTGTACTCAGTTGATACTGTACTAGGTCAATGCTCGATCAACATCTAAATTTATACCCAATTGACACTTGATCAAGTGTCGGTCAATATATGGCAGAGTGTTGATCCACTGACTCATATTAATCGATTGACACTCAATGGTGTGTCTGCGAAAATTGCTCAACTCTCGACTGTCATTTGGCTGAGATGTTGATCGCGAGTCAATCAAGGGTCAACCAATGTGTAGATTAAGTGTCGATCAAAGGTCGATCAAGAGTATTGATCCAGGGTATCAATTGACACTCGAACATGGATGCGTTTAGTACACATGTCTAGCTACTACTCAGAAGACACTATTTTTAATGAGAGGGTACAAACGGGTTTCTGAGGAATGAGTACATCGGATCTTTTGATCTCTAAACATTTTGTAGCACGTAATGCACTGGTGCTTTCCACACGAGTAATTTATACGCCATCTATTTTTTTAAGGGGGCGCCATTTGTAGGAGAAGGGAGAGTGTACCCGTCTGAGCGAGGGAAGTTATAAGTGTCAAAAACTTAACTTGCCTGTTTTTTTGCTTCTGGTAAATCGACGCTGACTTTTCCCTTTCCTTTCCCTTTCGGTTTAAGAATCGAGTCTGGATTAGTCTCTTTTCCCTTTTCAGCTGCATTCTTTATCAAAGTTGTAGATGTATAGCATTGGAACGAAGTCGAGAGTGCAGCACGTGGAATGAAAAATCTAGATCGACCACCACATGAGCGACAAACAGCTGAGGAAGTTAAACAAGAGTTCGTTAAACGGTTCATATTGAAGCAATGCTCCATTGACCGAAGGAAACTCATTCTGTGTCGATTCATTTGGCAGAATTATTCCCCAAAACTTTGCCGCATAACATTCCTCTGATTTTGTCCGCCATATTTGGCTGGGTTACCAAGCTAACAGCGTGGAATCACAGGGGGCCCACACAATCTGTCTGGGTAGCTGATTATTATTTTATAGTAAATGTACTAGATTTACCGTTAGCCTCACCTATAGTCGTCATATATCGCTAACTGTGTATGAAAATCAATGATAAATAAACGTTGAATTACCTAACCTCTGGTGTATAGTCGTCCTTTTGTCTCAAAAGCGGTTTTTTGAGCGATTTTGAATGAATTTGAGTTCGCCGTTGACTGTTCTTTATAATAGAGAGACAAGGGTGGAAACCTTGTTTTGAAAACGTTCCAGCGCCGGGGCGATTTTTTCCCCCAAAATCGCATCGCTTTGCTTTCAAACTTCGCAGCATAAAGGTCAAAAGATTCACGATTCTTCTCGTACCTTCCAATCGAAAATCCATCCAAACGGTCTCTCTATTATAAAGAACAGTCAACGGCGAACTCAAATTCATTCAAAATCGCTCAAAAACCGCTTTTGAGACAAAATAACGACTATACACCACAGGTAAGGTAATTCAACGTTTATTTATCATTGATTTTCATACAAAGTTAGCGATATATGACGACTATAGGTGAGGCAAACGGTAAATCTAGTACATTTACTATAAACAGCTACCCAGACAGATTGTGTGGGCTCCCTGTGGTGGAATCATCGTTAATGACGGAGAAGTTTAGGTTAGAAGTTTATATACCTTGTGCCTTCCTGTTTCTTAGTGCAAGGCTCAAGGTTCAAGTTTATTGCACACTGTTTACAGAAACCATAACTTAACATAGGACGGTATACAATAATACAAAAAGAATACAGATATAAAATTAGCTAGAGGAGACAATATCTAGTTGTGTACAGTGACCAAAGTAGCCAATGAGCTTTCGAGTTGGTCACTGTCATGTAGATATAAGTTGGCGTTGGCCGCATATTAAGTATAATTAAATTTAAATTAATATTTACATTAAAGGCGATTAATGTGAGAGAAGAAAGACATACATGTACATAAATATAAGTTAGAAGAAGAGGAAAAAGATGTCCTGCATACTTGTACTCCATTATTTTATATAACTAACAGTTAAACTATGGTCAATTTTGAGTGGTCAATAAGAATCTTTTTTTGAAGAGCATGTAGGGAAAACGTTTAAGTTCAGGTGGGACAGATTCCCAGATTTTTGTTGCGGAGAATTTAAATGTAGATATACCATAATTAGTGTGTACTACTGGCTTAAAGAAGTTTGATTTGCAGCATACCTGGTATTATGTGATGTAGGTGTGAGAATGAATCGACAAACTTGAGCATGTTCGTTGCCATATTGTCATGAGCAAAGAACATGCTTCGTAGTCATTTATTCTTCTTAGTGCATATTTTGTTCAGTAATCTAGTTTTATAAGCAGCACCCCAGCTGACAAGACCATAGTTTAAGTATGGATAAATAAGGGTATAATATAACTGTTTGAGCATATGAAAATCAAGATAGTAATTATACTTACATTCTTTGCTAATTTATTATTTGCATGTTGAATTTGGGTTTCCCACTGTAGGTGCTCATCAAGATATATACCTAGATACTTAATATAACTTTTGCAATCAATATCGTGGATAATATATTTTCCACTGTTATTTTAGCTTCGCATTCTTCTTACAGTTTGTCGCCTTTAGATGTCGCAATGCGCTTATCGTAGCTTCCGATTGGCTCGTTAGGGTTTGCACACGATCTACCCATATCTGACTTTGCCTGGTTTTTGCGGTAAATAATTTACGTTCGTTTGAGCGAAGCGAATTGCCCAATTTCGATATATTAAAATTCAGCCTAAAACAATAGACCTCAGCACGAGGCTCGTGGGAATAACTACAGAGTTTGTGGGGTTTATTCCCACGAGCCTCGTGCTGAGGTCTATTGTTTTAGGCTGAATTTTAATATATCGAAATTGGGCTATTAGAACGTTATTTAAATGTATTTATCTCTTTGATGATGTTATTAGCATATAATTAGTTTTCTTAAAATTTACAGATAACGTATTAATAGCACAGCAAAACCTTTCATAATGAGTTTGATTTACATGAAAATGAACCCGCAGGTAGAACAAATGTTTAGATGAATGGTTTTGCACAAAGACACAAGGAAACTCGGAAATGGCCTAAATATGAACGATGAAGTCACTCGTTTAATTCCTCAGAGAGGTGCAGAATAAAATGCGCGGGTGGTAGAGAGTAACACTGAGTAAATATTTCTAATTTCTAATAAACAAAAAACAACAGACATAGTGATATTGGAAGGACATGACCAGTTGTGTTTATTGGAGACGGGAAAAGCAGAGGCTAACAGACAAGCAATTACATGGATAGTATAAGCTATGAAAGTAAATGTATAAACAAAACACTGGAAAAATTGAGCTCGGCCAGGTGCGAGCGGGAAACTGGCTGTGTCGAGTGACTAGCGCGAGAGGCGATAAAGTTTAAATACGATATTGTGACACATTTATAATTACTTGTATCCTGTTGTCTACGATTTAGACGCAATCCAACTGATCATATTAATCTCCGTCTTTATGCTCTATATGCTGAAATTATCAGCGGGTAATGGTTTGTGACAAGGTAAAATTCCCGATATACAAACACATCACGAAAGATGCCTCCTGAAATATCACGACGCACCGAAAAATGGCAACAATTCATGAATTTCTTGCATGTATCTTTGTGTAACAAGAATTGCATTCAAGACGGGGCTCGGGGTGAAATGAGGGGCCTGGGATTGAAAAAAAGCGCTCTACTGGAAAAAGTTGGCCGACAAGGAGGGTACTCTAGGGAGCTACTAAGCCTCCCTTCATTGATTTCACTTTCGCCGTGCCCACATATCGCGGCAGCCTACTTCCTTGACCAAATGGTATTTACCTTCCCGGTAGCTCACCTTCGAATAACAACCAAAACTATGAAGACATGATTGATCATAGCAGGTATATACACGACTTAAGCAGCTGTGAAATTAGTATAGGTGAAATTAGGTGAAATTAAATTAGGTAATCAGAATCGAGTAATTTTTTCATGTGTATTATTAAAGCCTGAAAAACATTCAGGCCTGAACGGGATTCGAACCCATGACCTCTGCGGTACCGGTGCAGTGCTCTACCAACTGAGCTATCAAGCCAACTGGGAGCTGGTCACGTTGTGAGTTCGTAATATACCCGTAGATGATGAAGAATGCAAATGAATATATGAAAGGTCATATATTTGAACTGCGGAGAAAGATATGAAAACATGATTGATCATAGCAGTTATATACACAACTTTCGGCAGTTGCTTAAATTGCTTGATTGCTCAGTTAGTAGAGCACTGCACCGATATCGCAGAATTTTTAAGGCTTTAGTTTCAGAACTGCTTAAGATGTGTATATAACTGCTATGATCAATCACGTCTTCATATCTATCTCTGCAGTTCAAATATACGATCTTTCATATATTCATTTGCAAACAATCAAAACTCTTGCTCTTCTGGTTCCAGGGCAACACTTATATTTTAATATATTCAGTTTATTTAAAGCATCTTTTTATTATTTAAAAACAGCAGCAACAGCAAAAAAACAAGAAACACGACATCAAATAAAAATTAAAACGTTGTATTTTACAAATACAAAACTATAACAATATGTAGCTCCCGAATGTAGCTCAAGCTATCTATTAAAATTTAGCCTTTTTCAGTAAGTTAACAGCTTTTTTCTAACGACTTAAATTTGAATATCATCTAATACCCGATATGCTTCTGACTGACCAATAAATCTATTCCAAAATTTAACCTACCATAAATCGATAATTATGTAAGTTATTTTAATTGATTTCTCAGCTTGAGTGACAGGTGTCTATTAATCTATCTTACGTCAGCGGAGGTGTCTGCCTCACAGTGGTGACCGTTTTGTGAGTAATCTCGTTCCCAGGGTCTCTGAGCACCAGCTCTGTTGAGAGACCGACCCTGGAAACGTGGTAGTTTTGGGAGAGAGAGAACTTTAGTACTGGACTATCGTAGTCCTGTCTATACACATATAAGCAACCTTAATGTGTTTGATGCTGACACTGGTAAAGTAATTTAAAACTCTATTATATATTAGAAAATAACCTAAAGCAAATACGCACGCTGATTGGTTTAAAACCGTGTTTCTATTTAACAATTAGATTATGAGCTCGAGATTTCTATCGCGCGATAGAAATCGAGAGCGAATAATCTAATTGTTTTAGTATAGATAGAAACACAGAACTAGCACGAGCTGTTGACGTAATGATGGCGTGAACAAAGAGAATTTACATTTTGATGATCGAAGTAAACAAGTTGTTTTTCTTTTTCTTCGTCGCGGTATTTTCTAAAAGCTCAGAAAGTTTGGGAGAACTCGAAAAAGCTGGGGAAACACTCGCCTGCGGCTCGTGTTCCCACAGCATTTCTCGTTCTCCCAAACTTTCACTCGTGTTTCTATAACTCGATAGAAACACGGCACATGTTTTCTATTTCTTAAATATTGAAAAAGGGTAAAAATTTATTTACACCTCTCTGGCAGGGATAAGATAAAACTGGAACTCGTGTCTATTTTACTCACGATCGCAACCGTTTTAATAAAACAATGAAAATACTTTATTTATAAAATATGTCCATCGCTGCCCAGTAGCGCTTATCTGTGAACAGATTTTTTAACTGATTACAAAACATAAAAAAAAAATCACGACCTGATAGAGTAACTGAATCTTTTAAATCGGAACAATTCAAAATTCAAAATATTTTGCTAGCTAACTACTAATGTCCGTGAAATACACATTTACTCGTCTTCTGCTCTCTGTCCTCGGGCGAAGTTCAGAAACACTTGCTCCAACGTGGTCTGACTAACAGAATAATCCTCAATGTTGAAGTCCAACTTAACTCGCTCGATTGTTCCAAACAGCTGAGCCCACGTTACCCTGGTGTCGCAGATGTGATAGTGAACCATGCCCTGATGTTCATCTTTCAACACGCTGCCAGGAAATGAGCCTTCTATAAATTCTTTCAGCGATGTGATGTCGGGTGTATCACTGGAAACTCTCGCGAGCAAAGTGTAGCCTTCGCCAAAACTGGCTTTGAGATGTTGAGGACTTCCTAGGCATTTCAGTCGTCCGTTTACCATGATGGCGAGTCGCGTGCAAAGAGCTTCGCACTCCTCCATACTGCAAACCAAAAGAACAGTTATGCTAACCCTCTCAGTGTTACAATCTCGAAATATTAATTCTCATTACAAGTTTCCATCTATTTCTGAGAGAGATTTTGTTGTTTCATCAAGACATTGTCTTATGGTTGAAAATGTCTTTCTTTTCATCACCTGTTTAACAATGTATTGATACTGTACGGAGAAACAAACTCCTAATCGTGGGCGGTCGGCAGAAAGGAAATTAAATTAAATCTCTCATGGATTGCCGGTCCAGGATTAAAAACTTTGGTAGAGAAAAATAAGTTAAAATGTCTGAAGCAGCGCAGTTCCCGACTCTCTCATTCTCAGATCTCAACAAGAATTGTTATCTCATAATGCAAGTAGAGACAGTTTAACCTTTCCAAACATCGACTCGATGTACGAAACAGCATTTATTTCGTTCTTAGCTAGCAGGAAAAAAAGTTTGCTTCAACACGGATTATCCATTCCAAAGAATCGAATTTTTCAGCGGAGTAGCACCTTCCTGGTTCATTTTTGCAGTTCAGAAAATAAATTTGGAACCAAAGGACACCACATACAGTAAAACAAATAGAAGAATGAAAGGAAAAAAAGAGAATTAAAGCCTCACTAAAAGCACAAATATTGCAAGGCATTCACCTGTGTGACGTTATCACGATGCATCTTCCATCAGCTCGAACACGTGACAGCGCATCCCATAATAATCTCCTCGCTACTGGGTCCATACCAGTGGTGGGCTCATCCAGAAACACTACTGGGGGGTCCCCTACCAGTGATATGGCAGTGCTCAGCTTTCGTTTGTTGCCACCACTAGGGAGGGAGATGTAGGGTGAGAAATTGCCTTGTCTATCAATAGGACACGTGACCTATCTATGATACGAGCAAAATGATGAAATACCTGTATGAACTGGTTAACTTATCAGCCTGATCTTGGAGCATTAAAGCCTGAATGAGATCTTCGACAACGTCCGGTATTAGCCTTTCCGGTACGCCTCGTAGCCGCGCGTACATATAAAGCAGCTCTCTTCCGGTCAACTGGTCAATTAAAGCATCGAATTGCGGACAATACCCAATACGCTGACGAACCTGAAAACAATGAAATAAAGAAGGTTAATGGTAAGTTTACCTTCGCGACCCAATTTAGGACCAGAGAGAATCCACATGGATAAAACAGCCGCTCTAAATTCTGCCTCCTACTCGGAGTTCAAGCATCCATGGTACGCACAAGCAAGAAGGAACGAGTTGAAGCGTTGCACGAGAGCGAGACACGCGCCAAGCGAAGACACGCGTGTCGTACCGCGATATTATTACCTGAGAGGGAAGAAAAACGATCCTGTGAACGAATCAATGCAACTTACCCTGTTCATGTTGGTTCTGATGTCAAAGCCTTCCACCAAAGCTGTCCCCCCTGACATGGTCTCGTCACCAGTCAACATCCTGAACGTGGTAGTCTTTCCGGCGCCGTTAATTCCCAGAAGACCAAAACACTCACTCATGGGGATACCCAGGCTCAAACGATCCACTGCAACCAATGGCCCACGACCTGGCAATCAAACACAGCTGTATCTATAACATTCTAGCTTGTTGACCCGAGTGTTCTTGCTTGTTATTATTTCGGTAGCTATCGTTTTCAGCTAGCATTGTACCGTTCTCCCCCTTGCCCCCTTAGGAACCCCTTGGGGAAACAATGTAGAGATGTAAAATTTAAAACTACAACTTACGACCATTTCCGGCAAACACTTTGCTCAGTTCCTTGATAACAAGCACATCATCGTTGTCTTCAGACATCAAGATTCTCTCTTTCTCCGCTAAAACATCCTCATCGTCAGCCAGGCCAGACTCCTCTACTGTAAATACTCCGGTGGAGTAAGACCGCAAACGCGCCAAAAATCTCGTACACGTGTCAAACACACGATACTCGATCAGCAGTACGAGTGCGAAGAAAAAGATTCCTTCCCAGGCCAAAAATGTCAGGTAACGTCCAATGCCGGGATTGTCCCAGGCCAGGTAATTGTCCTGAAACTGTAGCTCATCCCCGCCTAGTTTTCGAATGTCTGCTTCACAGAATTTTCTGGGGACGCCGTGGTAGGTCGCAACACACAAATCCACGGCAGAGTTAAACATGTCTATGCCATTGTAGTTGTTGAACATGTCTTCCATTCCCTGGCCGAGGCAGAAGTTAGGTAGGACGAGGAAGGCCCATTTCAGAGCACGGCCAATGTCCTGGTAGTCTAAATCTAGAGGAAGAAAAGAAATTACCATACAATGACTTCTTACTAACCGAGCGCGAGAGCCGTACTGCGGAATATTGGCATTTGGGCCTTGAATTTGGGTTATGACCGTTTCCATGGAAACGGTCCGTATGGCAAAATCCCGGCCAACAAAGAACCAATCAGAACGCACCGATATATCTGAAGACTACCTTGCCATATAATAATATAATGTTTATACTTGATTGGCTATAGATCGTTTTCACTGTCACGCAATAAAAAAATAAATCGAAAACTATCCAGTGGAAAAAGCTGAGAAATTGTGATGTTATAGAAGATAAAAAAATAAGGCACTTCTCCAAGTTTTAGCCCTGTGCGTTTCCCCAAACTTCAGATATTCGTCGAAACGCTTCGCAGAAATTTACAGAGCCCAGTATGAAAACGCCATATTGGTGTACCTCCATGGTACACCAATATGGCGGCCGGAAAATAGTGTAAACATCTAGAACTTACTTTGGCTTTCTAGGCGACTGATTATCAGTACTGAAAAAACAAGTATTTACATAAGCACTTTTCCTAATGCTCTAGCTTCTAACAGGGCTCAAACTCATGATATAAGTGTATATTTTTCAACAAATTTGATCGTAGCCTTATGTCACGCACCTCCATAACCCGGAAATTCAAAATGCTCTGGTTTCCAAACGAAGCACGCTATTGAGCTGTAAAGTTGTAGACAGATATAAATATGTCACCTCTTATACCTGATGAGGATGAAAACTTTGGTGGATCTTTAGTTAAAGATTTTAGAAAGTGATGACGTCACGTGAAAACGATCTATAGCAATATGGCAGGGCTCCATTTTATTGTCACCTTAAAAATAGAAGGAACACCCTGAGGTAGTCGGTTGTATTTGCGGACTCATTTTATCCCAGGGTTGGGTTGTATTTTGGAGCTAACATTATCCGAGGAGTTTTGCACCCAAACGATATTTTCGAAAGCTAGCGTTTGTTTGCGGTGATGTTCCTCTAGGAATAAATGAGTAAGGGCGGGGCCACCTCGCATTATTGGTGTCTAATAATTGGCAACAATTTGGAAAAACAATCCGAGTTCCAGATGGGATAAGAACCTCCGACACTCACTACATTTCACCCTTGCCCACCATAGAGAGACCACAGAGTCTCCAGTAGCTCAGTTGTTTAGAGCATTTGTCAAGATCACGGAGGGTCGTGGGTTCAAATCCCATCTGGAACTTGGAATTTTTTCCGAGTTATTGTCATTTCTACATTTAAATTCCTTATAATAGTAATAATTGGTGCCGTATTATTGATAATGATACCAGACCCAAATTAAATTTTTTGCTTGTTGGATCTACGAAATGTAAATCACCAAAAACTGTTATTAGATCTTAAAATGTAACACCACAAAATGAAACAGACGTCGTTACTAATCGGAAAGCACACACGTGTAAGGTGCGGAGCAACAAAGTTTGGATCAAATAAAAAATTCTACAAAGAACACATGATGCACCCACAACACTTACCTGGAACACTTAGAATGTAGACGGTCAAAAGTGTGACCAACCCTGTGATAATGTTGAAAATAGTCAGCACTACAAAAGCCGTGGAAGCGGTGCGAAACACGAACGAGAAGAGATACATGAGAGGAATAATGGCCCAGCCGTAAAACATCAACAGCAGGAACAGATAACTTAGACGAGGACCTGTGAAGAGAGAAGCGAACGTTATATTTCATGATCAATGGAGGTGCGCTCGTAACGAGATGGCGGCCGTCCTGTAACCAATCAGAACAGACGTGCTGTCTTTTTAACCAATCAGGAGCAAACTAAACCCAATGGTCACTTGGCTTACCCGCAGTTTCCCGCGCTTCGAAAGGTTTACCGCTTGACACCGGCGGTAAAATTTTTCTTGGAGCTCTGATTGGTTCATCGCGTTATTGCGTTTGTTTTGATTGGCTAGCCGTGATGATCTTAGTTTTGGTTCAATAGAACACTGCTCTAAAACCAAAGTCGAAGTAATAACTTGATTACAGACCTGTGTAAGCCGGGACGTCAAAAGCAACCACAAGGATTAAAATCGAGAGAGTGGGGAAGAGGAAGTTGATCAAGTCCCACGTGTAGGCAGAATCCCAGTAGCTTATTGGATCCACACCGCTGACAAACTGCACGTGTTTGGCTTTGTTCGTTCGTTCCTGGACAAGAAACACAACAAAGCTTGAAGCCAGGAAAGCCATGCCAAATAACACGTTGAACGCGATGCTGAATCCAAGGCCATTGCTAAAGGGAAAAAATAGAGCATTATTAAAACCTTTCAATCACAAGATTTATAAATCCTTTATAGCGACGCCTTTACATTTCTCTTGGTTTCAGCTCTGAGAGTTTGGCAGTACATCAAGTCAATGTCGTGAAGTGATCACGAAAGTGAAGAAGTAAAGAAGACGTTGACACTAATATCTTGAATATCAAAGTGTTACGAATGCGTTTTTACATACGAAACACAGAAAAGTTTCGATTTAAACAGTAACGAAACTGAACAACGTCAGCAGAAACGACAGAGATATTAAAGCGATTCATCTTTAACGTAGTGTAGAACAGCCTGTATTTTAGCGTGGAGCTTACAAAAGGGACCTGAAACGAGCGTGAAACTTCGCCAAGGATTAGAAGGGGACACTGAAAAAAATCCTCAACCGTCTCTTGCTTCTCTCATTGCCCTACCTTAATCATCACAAGAGAAAAATTGGCGACTGGTTTGCGGTACAAGCTCAGCCTGCCATGCATGACGTCATTGGACAATCCCAGGTTCTTCCATAAACTTCGCGCTGGCCAAAGAGTGAACACCGCTGGCATAAGTATTTTTTGACTCACTCACCGTTTTAAATCATTGAAGGATCCCTGCGCTGTTCTTGGCAGTGGGTGGTTAATGGTCGTTAATGAGAAGTTGCTTCCAAGAGTAAAACGCAAGATGGCGGCGTCCACAGCCGCAAGAGACACGGCGATAGAATGGTAGGCTTGGTTGTTGAACCAGGCGGTCGCATTTACTGCGAAGGAAAAAAAAAACAAACCTAATGAACAATTGCAGAAACAATCCTAATAGATAACTACATGGAATTATTCATTCCTTGAAGAGTAGCTAAGAGTCAACCAAGTTAAAAACCTGCAAAAAGAAAGCAGATTGGAGGTTGGGTTTCGCATGGCCGCTATGATCTGTAGTTCATTGGTTCAAAATTAGTCATAAAGTTTGCTTAACTTGACCTCAGACACAGGGAGCCGGAGTCAGTCGCCGGGCTCCTGAGTTATTAGGCGTCAAAAAGACTTACTTTAGATTACAAGTTCTATTTAGACCTGCTTCACTGCTTTGTAAGACTTCGCACAAGCTAAAAGCAGCAGTTCATAGCTGACCACTTTGATACATGTACTTACACTACTTTCTAAAACGATGTCTTACATCCCCGAAATTTCAACTTATTGATGAAGACCACACATCAAAAAGACAGACAAACAGACAGAGACACAGACAGACAGACATACAGACAGGTCTAGACAGACAGACACAGACAATCTGATTCAACACGATTACCTTTGTCATTATGCTTCTTAAAAGTGGCAGCAATCAAATCTTTCCTGTTGAAGTCACCGAGTCCCATGTCCAGAGCTTTACTCATCAAGTAATGCTCCATGTCACCACTCACGTGCACAGGACGTGTCTTGTTATCAGACCACTGAGTTGTGTAATTACTCGCTAGGTAACGTGCGTCACTGAAACTGTTGAATTAAGACAAATAAGAGAAGGTTAAGGGCGAAATCATCGTGTATTAAACAATCAGCGTAAGTGTGCGCTGTCGGAAATAAACAATATATTCCTAGAAAACGTCATTTTATTACTGATTTTCTTTCTGACCACCTTTCGTTTAGGAGGAAACTGAGCGAGCTTCAAAGCTTACTTTACGTTCCTCGAGGTTGGATCACACAGTTCATTTTCCTAGCCAGTTACAGCGCCGAGAAAGGCGCGGGCAAAGCCAAAGCGAACGAGTAACAACCTTCAGCAGACGATCAAAACTGGCCGAGTCCGCTATTACCTGTCTGCCGACCATGGCACATAGTTCTCCATAAAGTTGTGCGTGGACAGAGTGAGTGGTGGAGAGTCTTTGGGCTTTCGGATGCTGACTGCATTAACGAGTGCAATAAGCGTGAATATCAGAGGAAGAACCAGCTGAGACACAATCGCCAGCTTGTGTCTCTTGCTGTGCAGCAGCCGCTTTACAAACATCGCGTACCACCGCTGACGAAACAGGCGGAAACCCGAAGAGTGCGCGTAACTGTTGTAGTCATCAAACGTGCCATAGCTACCGTTAGATGATTTGAAGGCGCCCATGCGTGCTAGAACTGAAGATTTTTCACTTGCCACTGGAACGGCTCCATTCATTTGCATTCCGTTAACAGATGGATCTTCTGAAAAGTAAAATATAATTTGTGTCAAGCGAAATAGGACTTATAGCAGCTTGATGAAGGGACTGTAGCCTTTCTGGCTTAAAAAGAGGGAAAATCAATGAAGCTACTCGCCAAATTACTTAAAAGTGTTAGCCGTGCTAGAAGCCAATCACAGGAGAGAGTTGCACAATCAACCAATCAGAGCCCAAGTGGAAGCAAACCAATCAGACAACGAAACGAAATCAGGCAACGGCTGTCGAGTGCGAGAAACGCCACGTGGGTTAGAACTTAACTCTGATTGGTGAGAATGTTCAAGTTAACAAGTAAAAAGAAATATTACAAGATTCTTACTAACCGTTCTGCTGCAACTTATCGCTGAGAGTGCTGTCCATTTCTTCCCCAACCTTGAGGAATACTTCTTCCATCGTGGTAACTGAAGCACCGTAACTGGCAATCCCAAGATCCTTTCGGCGCGTTTCCAGCTCGATAAAGAGCTCCTCAAACTTACCTGTTGCTTCACTTGGTAAAATAAACGACAGTTCAGCACCTGATGAACAGATAAATTCACCAAAATGTTGAAACCAGCCTTTACCCACTATAAAAGCACGACATGGCACAAGGACTCGTGTTCTTTGGATGAAGCCTAAGCTTGCTCTCATTCAAAAAAAAGTTATTGAGCAGTAATTTCATGTGGTAGCGTTTGTTATGCTGTACAAGGGGCTTTTAACTTTTAAGCAAGTAAATAAATCCCTGTTGAGTGACCATTCAAACGAAAGCTATCAAGAAATACTTCCTATGCAGTTTTCTTTGTCTTTCAATAATTTGCAGAAGTGTTATTTTCAATTTTTGGACTTGGACACTCTTGGGTGTGAAACAGTTCATTAAACCATTCTGGCGCCATTGAACTCACCAATATTGCTTTCCACCTTTGCTGTAGGCACGTAGCTAGTGATCAAACCCGTAACCCTGGAAACATCACAATTAGGCTCCTTTACAATGACCATGTGGTAACCCACTCCATATTTGTTCTTAAGGAAGAGGGACGAGCCACAGCATTTGATGTTCCCCTCGGCCATGATGGCGATCCTGTCACCAAGAATGTCAGCCTCGTCCATGAAGTGAGTGGTGAGCAAGATGGTCCTTCCTTCCTTCTGTTGCTGCAACAAATCCCAGGTGAACCTGCGTGCTGACGGGTCCATGCCAGATGTTGGCTCATCCAGCAATACAACCTGTCAACAGCCAACGGTTCGATAGGGTTTTGAATGAATCAGCGTACGACTGCGGAACTACGGCCTGCGGATTGCAGACTGGAGACCCGGGGTAACATGGAGACTGAGGGTAAATGCAGAATGCAGACTAAGAGTAAAATGGCAGACTGCATTCTCCTGACTTTTTATCGTGTTACTATTTCTATTATCGATAGCTAACAGTAAACAGACTAACCTGAGTGTTATTCAGGGTACCCTAAGTGCTATTCAGGCTATTAAAACCGGAGCGCTAGTCAGGCCCACCACTCAGAGTGTGGACCTTAACTCCGATTTGCCTGAAGAACGTCCAAGTGTTAATCTGCTGACAGTTTTACCTCCGGTCTGCAGTCTGTAGTCCACACCCTTTATTTTACAATAACCAGCTTTTGGATATGGCCGGCTTGGAAGTTTGCACAGTATGCAAGCAAGAAAACGTGTAACTCCATTAACAATCAATAGCCTTGCTATTGACTGTTATAAATTCCTTTTGAATTGGTTATAAACGGGTTGTCATGAACTATTAAGTCACGTTTTGAGACATGGAGTTTAACTTCAAATCAAACGAAAACTCTAAGGTTAACTAAAAACGTTTACCAATTAAGGTAGAAAACTACATAACAGGTGGGGAAATATAAACCAAGTGGAACAAGGATCGTTTTCACTGGGAAGGATTCAGACAGGAAATAGTGAAATGATGAATGTAAAAAAGAATTGAGCAACAGTTTTTAAGTAGCACCTTCAGTGATATAGCTGCTTGAAAACATAATAAAAGAATTTCAATTTCCATTTATTTTTAGGGAAATGCTAGCAAGTACAGAAAGACATGAAGCTACAAGATGACTTTATACCTTGGAGTCACTGATGAGTGCCATTCCAACAGAGAGCTTTCTTTTCATGCCACCAGACAGAGCACGGGCCTGTGTGTGTCGCTTGTCACTCAGTCCAATACACTCTATCATTCTGTCGATCTCTTCTTTAACCCGCCAAGACGGGCAGTTCTTTAACTTGGCAAAGAACCACAGATGTTCCTCTACAGTCAGACGGTCAAACAGCACGTCATGCTGTGGGCAGAGACCTGAATGAGAAGCAAGTTATGTTAAAGAGACACAGCAATAATTTCCGCATGAGTTTAAGAAGCTCCTAGATCATAAAGGACACACAACAATGCTTTACATGCTGGGGGAAAATGTCGAGCCCTACACTCACTACTTAAGATGTAAAAAAGACTGAAAATAAATGGTGACAATGATATGAATGGATTGCAATATTACCAGACTTGAAAAACACGACGTTTGCGTTTTTCCTGTTTGGGTTGGATTCCGTCAAAATCTTTCAAAGTTCTTTCTTTTCCAATGGATTTCTATTTTCAGGTTAGATGCACATCATCACATCATGAAAACAACTGATCAATGCAAGTAATTTTGGAATAAATTACCAAACCAGAGGTCTCAACATACAAAGAGGAAAGCTGTTACTTCAAGTAAGTTTGATCATGCACATGAAATTTTTGCTTAATATTTCACAATTTATTAATAATTATTAATTATTGTACTAGAAAACGACCCCGCAAATCTGCGTCTGTTCGAAGCGTTCTACATACGAAACCACAAACCTACCATCATTTCCCGAGAGGAATGCAGCGAATTCGAGGACCTTTTGTTCTAAAAATTATTTCGCATATCTTAGACCACTTTGACACTCGCTCATTAGATCATGCCACTCGTTTTTATTCGTTTTTATTCATATTTGCACCCAATTATTTATCTCAGGCATTTTACCCCATATTGGCTTTTCACACGTTTTTACTTTACACCTGTATATAAGCCCCACGCGGAATATTTTTTCTTATCCCTGATGATGCCGTGGATCGGCGAAAGCTTGGATTTTAAACGTTTTTAACATCAGTTTTACAGTAGTGTAAGGCCTCAATCGAACCTTTCACAATTTCAAAATGATTAATGTTCTTAATTATTGCATAAAATAATAAAATATCCTGCCTAGACTGCTTCGCACTCCAGTAATATTGTCACTTATAGAGCACCCATTGACAAGTGCTGAGCCAGATGTAGCAGGAAAGAGTCCTGTTAGCATGGACATCAGCGTTGTTTTCCCAGCTCCGTTGTGTCCCAGCAGTGCAGTGATCTGACCTTCATACATGTTCAGAGACACTCCATTAACAGCTATGTTCCTTCCTGTAAGGAACAAGAATGGATTTGTGAGAAAGAGGTCCAGGCTAGAATAGAATAGACCCTGTCCTGAGCAAATTACCTGTTTTATAAGAAAACGAGCCTAAATAAGTTCCAAACTTTTCTTCCAATATTTTTTATCAAACTAACCTGTATAAAGTAGACTGCTTGTCCCTTAATGACGGACACTATAACCAACCAGTTAGAAAATACTGTGCTATTGGTTTCCCACAAATGAGCTTCACTATTGCTCAATGCAGACTACCAATTCCACAATTTAAAAATCGCAACTTTGGGGAGTCAAAGTGAGCCCTGAAACATTTTTGGGCATCAAAAATTTCAGATAGTAAAAAATTCACGAATGCTTCTAATGCTTGTATCCGAACTCCATTTTTTAATGTTGTGACAGTATTTGATTTGGCTCTACAAACCAACAATTATGCTATATAAAACTTGGTTGCAAACCTTTCTCAGTGTTGAACACTTTCTTTAGGTTTCTTATTTCAATCCCTGCTTCCAAACCAACCGGTTCTTTTTCTAAAAATTCAGATACTGACGACATTCCAGATCCGATGTCAGTTGCTAAACTATGAAAATCATTTTTCTCTACCTACAGGGAAAACAATAAACAAAACATTAGGCGAGATGAAGACATGTTTCTGTACCGTGTGGTAATATGCCCCTGTTAAATCCTAAAATTGACATGAGTACAACAGGAGTGCTGTAAGAAAAATCCTATATAGGATAGTCCTGCACAAGATCCTTTGGGAATCTATATGATTGTACACGATCTTGAGAAGGGCTCTCTAGGACCCTACAAGATCACGCTGTATGCCACATGAGACCGCCGGCACAGGATTGTAGCTTATGATAGGATCCTGAAAGGATCCTTGGAAGTATTTATGCCAGGCACACTGCTCCTATGGACGGGATGTTAGTCCACTGCTTCAGATAAGAGAACGGTCTCAGGTCAATGGGTGTCTGGAAAACCCGAATAGCGAATAGTGCGAATAGTGGCGAATAGTGGCGAACAGTGGTGAACAGTGGCGACTAGGGGCGACTAAAAAAAAAATAAAAATAGCTTTATTTAAGCGTCGTATGTGTTTAGCACTGTTGTGCTAATTGGGGACACTATAAATAAACAAACAAATATTTCAAATAGAACATAAATTGTTAAGAATTCCAACTGGTGGGAGGCTGACCAGTTGGCTATTTAAACAACGCGGTCGAGGAGTTGAACTCGGGACTACCGAGAACAAATCCAGATAGTGGTAGGGTGGAGGATTTGAACCAGGGACCTCCAGATCTCAAATCCAGCGCTCTAAACCACTCGGCCACGCGGCCTCCACTAGTGGCGAATAGTGGCGAATAGTGGCGAACAGTGGCGACTAGTGGCGACTAGTGGCGACTAGTGGCGACTAGTGGCGACTAGTGGCGACTAGTGGCGACTAGTGGCGACTAGTGGCGACTAGTGGCGACTAGTGGCGACTAGTGGCGACTAGTGGCGACTAGTGGCGACTAGTGGCGACTAGTGGCGAATAGCGGTGGGGATAGTGACGAATGACAGAAATTTGGTACCCAGTATCGCAGTAAAGTGGGATGGGATTTCCCGCGAGCTAAAAAGCATAGATGCTTATCAGGACAAATAAACGTAATTTCTTCTGTTTTACCACTGCAGAAGCGCGAATACGTCTTTATTAGGTTATCCTTGGGTTTTCTGTTTTTCTTTTTTAATGTTGCCCTAGCCTGGGTCCGAGGAAGAAAAGATAATAAATTCATTGAAATTCTGTTGCTTATTTGGATAGTTAATTAACGCAAGATATAGTTTAGATGTTGTTGTTTTCATAACCGGTTATCAGAGCAGCTCGTTTGCGTCTTTTCAGTTGATAAACTAATCACAGAACACTTTTCATTGTTCTTTTTTTCACAGAACCTGCTTGGTCAAATCTATCAGCGTCCGCGGATAAACGCTATTGCTTCACGTGATAAATTTCAACGAATCCGGCCGAGATCAGTGAAGAACTATATAAACTAAAGCGGTGACTATTTACGACTATTGGTCACTATTCGCAACTATTCTCTACTGTTCGCTTCTATTCGCACTATTCGTCCTATTCGCTATTCTCAATTATTAAAAACTGGATCATTGGATAATGCAATTCGAGAGTTTTCATTGGCTTAGCCATCATGGGCTATGAGCCATTATAATCCATCAAATATTTTCGCTCGCGCGCGATTGGTCCAAACCCGTCACGTGACCGAATATTCCCCAACTAAAACTGGGGAATATCAGAGAATATACCCCGATTTTCAAATCTGCGCGCGTTGCGTAAAAGATTTGAAGGATAATAAACACGATAGTCTCCATTTGGGGCGAAAATATGCTCGGATCTTTGTCCTTGGACATTATCTGTTCCTCGAAGCTCACATTTTTCCTCGAGCTGCGCTCTCGGAAAACTGTTCGCTTCTCGGAACAGATAATGTCCGCGGACAAATATCCTAGCATATTTTCGCGCCAAATGGAGACTATTGTTTATTTATACCATGCTCTACGAATATGGTAAGCGTACGCGTGATTTTTTTTGAGGTTTTTTAGTTTTCTTTTAAGTTTAGTTTGCTCTATTTTTGGGGCGTTTTTAATAAAACAATTATTCCACTCGCCCTTGTTGGATATGAGATGATTATAGCCAACTCGGCGCTATGCACCTCGTTGGCTATCTACCATCTCATATCCAACGCGCGCTTGTGGAATAATAGGCGATTTGCACGATGACGTCAATTGACTACAACTACCAGAATCCTTTACTTTTACTCTTTCTTATGTTAATTATGGCAACTGTTATTTAAATCCCACCAGGAATTCAAAATTTAAATAACAAAGAAAAAACGAAAGGAATTCTGGTAGTTGTAGTCAAATGACGACAACGTGCAAATCTGCTATTGTTAGCTATTCGCTATTCGGAGTTTCCAGACACCTCAAGTCTGTGCTTCCATAAAATCCCTTATGTCCACAGCACGTACACTGCACGCTCCCCCTCCTCTTGACACATTTCACCAGGTTGCTCCAGCAATATACTAACTCTCAATTAATGCCCTTGAATTTGCAGAGAAACTGTCAGGATAAGGTACCTTAGCAAAGAACTCACAACAGCAGGTCTTGAAATCAAATTTAAGTCTGCAGTCAGGGACTGCAGGGACGAAACAGTAGTTTGTAAATAACAAAAACAATGAGTAAATAATTAATAGATAATAGTTCTAACCTCGAGGGAACTCACCCCTGTGTTCTTCCCACACCAGTAAGTGGACAAGACAGGGAAATACCAGGGTTGCGGAACTCCATAATCACCAGGAAAGACAGCCTCCACATACCAAGCAATCAAGCCATAAATTAATGAATCTACCACAAACATCACCAAGACAAGACCAAGTGTAAAATCATCGTCAATGGATATTTTCTGATTGAGACTTGACCACTGAACTCCCGTACCTGCTCCTTCATATTTCCCTATCAATTGGGCGCCTAATGACATTGCAACATTAGAAATGAGGCAAGATGCTGCCTTGGCTCCTAAGCTCATTGTTTCGTAGTTTGGTGAGACAAAGAAGTATGGAATGTAACTAACAAACCAGATTATTCCCCCAGCAGCTGCGGCGATGTTTGCCTTGGAGAAGAATACACTGACGCAGAAGCAGAACATGATTGATGAGATTGCATACAGTGTAAAGAAAACAAACAGGAGAGATGGTGAGCTTTGGTCCAAGATACGACCATTCTCATTGTATTTTACTGTAAATAAAACAGTAGCTAATGCCATTGTGATAACGAGGAGTATAAAGTACTTTGCGAAACATGCCAACCAGTGAAGCCAGCCATTCAGACCCATCATCTTCATTGATTCCTGTCAAAAAAAGTATAACATTTTATCATGGTTTAACTTTATATCAAGGCTATCAGCCTATACAGTTGGTAAATCTCTTTTACAGTACTCATTCAAAGAGGCTTTGATACTTGGACCATTGACTCATAGAAACCTCCCCTAAAACAGCCATTGTACGATACAAATGCCCTTTTGCTGGCTCTTTTCTCAAAAGATTTGAAGATGCCTCGAGCGCCTCAAGTACTTTATACCGTCAAGTGTCACCCTAAAAAAAATATAGTTATTATTATTACTATTATTATTATTATGATGATTATTATTGTAATGTGATTATTGTTTGCATGCAAACTAACTTCGAAAAAGAAGATGTTTTTCTTCAGACGTGGGCGGTTTTGGGTTAGAAATAGCTAAAGGCTCTTTTTGCCTACGTTTTCTTTTTCTGTCCCTTTCTCATGTGGGTTTCTTGGCCTTTCACGGGTCTTTGTTCCTTTTGGAAAAGCTCATAGCAAGATGTCACGCAAAATGAAATGAGAACAAAAAGTAGTCATGTAAAAGACTATCGGAAGGGAAAATGAAATCACCTTACTTTGATTGTGAGTGGGTAAATTTGTGTTCTCATTTATGCATGCGTCGTTACAGTTCTCAGCTTTTAAGGAACAGCTTATCAATGACATAGCGTGGTGCGACAAGTGATCATGCTCACTCAAGGCCGGTTTTGGCCAATTAAGGAGTCAAATAGATTAATATCTCAGAAAATAATATGAGAACACACAGGTACTGAGGCAATAACTACAACAATAGGATGCCAACATGTGGCAATAAGGATATGTCATGTCAGGAGGTTATGTTTACGTTTGATCAATTTTATAAGCTACTGTCAGATGGTTGTCATTTTACTGTACTACTATTAAAAATCGTGTTATTCACAGGGCCATAGCCAGAAACAGGCAAACCGAGGATCTTGTCTTGAATAAAATTTCAGTATACTTTAAGAGGCTATGCAAACAAAAATTTAACTAAAATATGAATAGATTTTTTTCTGATAGTGTCTTAGGGACATTTCACCTGGCTACGACCCTTTTTCATAATCAAATTTTCTCACCTTCAACTTCTTTTCTTTCTCATAGACAATATCTCGAACAATATTCAAGGCCATGAATATAAGGGACAACATCAAAAGTAAAGGAAGCGTTGTTTGAATGGCAATTATTAAAGGATCATCGTTACAATCTGGGTAGGGAAATCTCTTCACAGACACCACCGTATTCACATCTGACATGTTCCCTTTGTAGCTGATGATAGCAAAATCCACAGCATGTTGAAGTGACAGAAATCCGTCTTCAAAATAGTAAGGAGGCCCGCCATACGTAGAATTTGATTCTCTAGGTCCTGGAGCCTGAAATACTGGAAACGTGAATTCGGTATCCCAGCTGGTAGATGGGTATATGCCAAATTCCGTCGGTCTATTTTCTCTTATGATTTTCTTTGATCTTGAACCAAGTCGAATTTTGTAGATGATATCACCACTGTTAAGACTCTTATTAAAGGCAATTCCACCAAGAAACAAGACATCGTTAGATGGTTTGTTGCTATTTTGTTCTTCAGTAATTAGAACTCTTACCATTTCGTCCTCATTCTGAAATCCAGTGACTTTAACAAGTGACAGTCGTTTTGCAACCATGTTCATGACCTGCCGCACATCACTTGTGTTAGGCGCAAAAGCCATTTTCCATTTTGATTCATTACTCAAATCTGGTGGCAGTTCATTAACATCGAATGAAAAGTAAGTAACATTTGGTCTGTGTTCATCTTTGACGACAAATGCTCGTAATAGAACAAGGATGACTATGAAAAAGAGTGGCATTCCAATTTGAGAGAATGTTCGCACTGGAGCCCTCTTTAGCAGGACCAGATTTTTCCATAACAGCAGCAAAAATTGACTTCCTTTTCCCATTTTGCGGGCCTGTTTACTCCCAGCAATTACCTGTACAAGGAAAAATAGCACTCATTGTCTTGACAGAAGCATTTCTCCACAGCAATAATATGACTTGCTAAAAACAACCTCAGTTTTAGTTTTCAGTGCTCATAAATAGTCATAACGAGTCCCAGTTTGATAAGGGTGTTTTTAATAAATAAAATATAAATAATTAATAAATAAAATAAAAGAAAAGGGATGGAGCTCCCTGGATTGACTAGAAGTATTTCAATATGGCCGAAGCAATCTTTACGATTTCCCCAGTAACAGGGGAAACTTGCCAAACAAAGTCCCCTGGTTTACATTTTCCTTTCGAGATAATCTCAATTCTTAAAAGCTCTACTTTCCTAATGTATTAGAACTTCTAAATGAGTTTTGATTTTCCCCTTGCCCAGGGGCAAAGATTCGATGTAATCCCTGCCGCTGTATTCTCCAAGATAGATGGATAAAACACGGGGAAAACCAGTGAGTGACACATGTACACAAGACTAAATTAACTTTAGGACTAAAAGGGCTCAGCAAATTACTGATACACAGCTGGAACTCATGTGATCATTAAGGAATACCTAGTAAGCTTATACCCTACTCACACTAAATGCAGGACGAATTAAGCGCTGTGGCAAAAACCAGTTCCAAGCCTCAAGAAAGTGTCTAGTGTGTGCCCTGATGTAGGCGATTACACCTCAGACTCGACTGACAGCAGCACCTGAACCAACAGCACAGCCCGTCCTCAACTTAGTTCAAGCTAGCAACCAACTAATCTTCTGTGAAATGGAGATTGACAATAAAACTATGAAATAAAAAACTGACTGTGGTGCAACAGTGTGAATTGTGGCAAAGCGTTTCCTGGGAAACTGAACCATTCGTCCTGAAATTGTGAATCTCCAGATGTGGAAGAAAGCTTTCAATTGGTACCAACCCTAAGGAGATGTAAGGTGATGACCAAGCATGCAACCGCAAAGCAAGAATTTAAAGTGGACTTTGTCACTGTAGACCAGGAACTGACCCACTGCTCAGCGGTATAGCAGCTCAGAAAATGGGTCTCGTGACAGTACACTATGACAAGTTTAAAGCTGCCAAAGTGGTTTCCACCATTGAACTTCGCTACGCTCTATTATTCCCAGATGCATTCAACAAAGCTCCTGGTACACTCCTTGGCACGAAGTTACTCTTAACAACCCTTGACACCTGCTAGAATCCAGAAAAGATTCAGTCAAAGCTGAACTTCAGTGACTTGTTGATACAAGAATAGTACTATCTCTTTACGATCCTTCTGACTGGGTTAGTCAAGTGTCTGCCGTTGAAAGAAATCCCGTATTGGGAGCTCCTTAGACCCTAAGACCTCCCAGTAAGCCGCTGAAGCATGAGCATTACAAACTTCCTGTCCTGGGGGACGTCTTGCCAGAACTTGCTAAGGCATACAAATTCTCTGTTTGTGACCTCAAATTTTCTGCGTGTGACCTCAAAGCCACCGCGGGCTTGACCGCTCTTCAAGTCTGCAAACCACATTTGCTACTCCGTTTGACCATTACCGATGGTGCCATCTTCCTTTGGTCTTACAGCAAGCAGCAGGATATTCAAAGAAAGGCTACACCAGGCATTGCAAGGTCTTAATGGAGTCGGCTGCATTCGCCATGTCGGGTAGCTGATGAAGAGCATGACTGCCAAACACGCCTACTCGTCAGAACACTGCTGTGAAATTGAAATCAATCTCCCTGAATAAATTAAGACTGGTGTAGCTTTGGATTAACATGAATTCCATCCATGGGCCGTGCAGTGAGCAGCAAAGGTCTCAAACTTGGCCTGACCGAGATTGAAGCGATCCTAAAGATGGACCTACCCAAAGACAAGGGCGGCGTAGAGAGATTGAGGGGAACAGAAGACTACCTTTTGAGGTTCCTTCCACTGAAGCTTTCCGTCCATGACAGCGCTTTTCAAGAACTAAAACATTTGCTGATGCAGGCCCTAGATGCTAGCGTACTTTGACCCGACCAAGGAACTTTCCAGGCCATGGTTGGGCGCTGCACTCCTGCAAGATGGAAAGCCACTAGCCTATGGAGAGCTCTCACAGACAATGAGACAATATATGCGACCACCAGTAAGGACATACTAGCTATTGAGCCTTGAGAAATGGCACCAGTATACCTTAAGTATACCTTAAGTCCTTGTAACCTTCCTTATAACCGCCTACTCAGATCATAAATCCCTCGAAAGAAGGCCAAAGAAGCCCCTCGATGCAGCACCCAAGTATCTTCAAGGCATGCTTGTATGCACCTATGACATCGAAGTGTGGTACTTGAATGGCAAAGAAATGTTCCTTGCACACGCTCTGAGAAAGGCGTACCTCCCTGAAACCATCATCGGCACGCACGAAGAATTCGAAACTATCAGTGCCCTAACCTATCTAGTCATGTCTGACAAGAGAATCCGCAAGATCCGTCAACGCACCAGCAGTTGCCCAGCACGGCAAGCGGGTGAAGAAGGATGCACGCGAGAGGCTGCTAAGCACGAAAGAAACGTAAGAGTCGCATGAGGCGATAGCCGAGTGCGACTCGATAGTTGCACGCTGCACGTTTCCCATTTCTTTTATAACATTGAGACTTTTAACATCTTTCCTCGGATGGAAGTATTTATTGAATCTCGTCCTGCTTTACATGGAGTCTAAAGCACGATCAACAGCGCGAAAATGTTCATTTCAAAAATCTGACAAAGCGACCGAACAACATTTTTTTTTGGATCACGGTGAGTTAGTTTACGTTTTCTCGATTTTGGACAAACAAACAACTTCAAACTGCTTAGTTGTGAAATTAAAGCATGCAAAAAAAAAATTCAGGCCTGAACGGGATTCGAACCCATGATCTCTGCGATACCGCTTACAGGTAAAACACAAAAATATAAAAATGCTTTGCGCTTTTTGTCTTTCTTTCTCACAGCGACTTTGAAATATCATGCTTCATTATGCAAATTGGGTTGTCACGCAAATTCAGATTGTTTTCAAACGGTTTAAACCGAACGTGCAGACAACAGACTATCCCACAAAAATAAAACTTAGAAACGGAACTGTTAAAATTATTCACTGTTGAAAGGTCGGGACAATCCCGTAAAATATTATGCAAATGCATTACCTGTTAAACTTGCTCTTGGTCTTTTAAACTCTCCTTTTCCTTTCTATGATATTCTCATAAAGAAACGTGCTTTTCAAACATTGCAGGCGTTTGAGGTATTTAAACTAGTAGATTTCACAGGATGTTTTGATGTTCCTCGCAATCAACAAGTCGTGACCTTTGTAATGTATAATTTTGATGAATCTTATTTCTAAACATTCAAGCTTTCCCTTGTGCCCGTCACGAGTTTACTATCTTATGGCGAGCCGACACTTTATAGTATGTAACCCACATGAAAAGCAACTACAGTGTTTCGTGTTTGTGTTAAAATCTGTTTACAGTGTTGACACCATTTTGACAGCATGCTCTCGCCATCGGGCGATCTACTTGTAGGCGAGTGACTCTCAAAATGTGCGCGGTGTAATTTTCAGTCGCCCAGAAAGATGCTTCCCCTGAAAAACGGCCAAACGAAGGTCAGCGAAACCACATGATTATCGTAACGTCATCGTTTTCGAAAAGCTTCGTTTTCAATATGTTTGCCGTGCCGTGCCGTCCACAGTAAAACGCAAATCAGGCGTTTTCAACTTCCTCCGGTTTGAAGAGCGCCCGGGGGGGAGGGGTACTCCTTATAATGGCCTACACGGGGAGGCTCCGCCCGAAAGGGGTACCTTTTTCACGCTTCAGGTATATGAAAAGGTAGGGATTTCACGAAACGAAGTATTTGAAAGGGTAGGGGAATATCCCATTTAACTATTTAAAAGGGCCTTTCGTTAAAATATTTCAAACACGCGTACCTTATGACTGTACTGTTTTAATTTATTGAACGCTGCATGAAAATGACATGAAGACTTCCTGTTTTAGCTGTTTTAGCGATTTATTCACAAGACAGGCCAATGAAAGGTATACGAAAGTACGGTGGCCCACAGCTGTCACGGCAAAATCTTTTTACTCACGGCAACATCAATTTCGCCACGGCAAAATCAATCTCGCCACGGCAAAATCAATTCGCCACGGCAAACTCAATTTCGCCACGGCAAACTCAATCCCGCCACGGCAAAATCATTTTCATTCACGGCAATATACATTTCACCACGGCAAAATCACTTTCATTCACGGCAAAATACATTTCACCACGGCAAAATCATTTTGGCGAGCTTGCTCACGTGACATTAGCTCGCAAAGTGCTATGGGGGTCAATCCAACATGGCGGAGTTCCTCGTGGTTCAATGACTCAACTTGACTCGACATGTATTGCTCCAACTGTGGCAATAGTGTACTTGCAACCGCACATTTCTGCGTGCAGTGTGGACAAGGTAAGTTGTAATTGATTGATGGATGTATTTGAATAAACACACAATGCATTTTGCCCTTTTTATTCTGCGACTGACTCGAGTTTTGGTTATTTCGTAGCTCTTACAGCAAGCATCCAGTCAGAGAGTTCAGATTCTGAACCCGATGAGGCCGAATTTAACGAAGAGGAGGTTCTGAAGTATTACTTTAATCGTGGTTTTAACTACCAAGAAATTCTTTTGTTTCTATCTGAAACTGCTTTTGCCGTGGCGAAATTGAGTTTGCCGTGGCGAAATTGATTTTGCCGTGGCGAGATTGATTTTGCCGTGGCGAAATTGATTTTGCCGTGGCGAGATTGATTTTGCCGTGGCAAAATTGATGTTGCCGTGAGTAAAAAGATTTTGCCGTGACAGTTGTGGGCCACCGTAGAAAGGGGTACCATTTGTCAATGGAAGATATACGAAAGGGGTATATTTTCTGCCAAAAATGGCATATTAAGGGTAAGGGGTCGGACCTCGGGGCGGAGCCTCACCATATTAAATTCTTTTTAGTACCCCCCCCCCCTCCCCGGAAGAGCGTCGTTAACTTTCGTAGCGGATTAGTGTGGACGGTAGGCCTAACCGCAGAAATAAAGCTGTGTTTTGAAATTTGTCCGGCGTACTGTGGACAGAAAACATTTGATGCGTTTTCAGAGTGACGGGCACTATTAAAATGGAGGACATGTCGGAAACAGTGCTGTAAACGATTGTGAAATCTCACCGGAAATCGAGCGTCGCGTCATGTCTGCTCTGTATGAATAAGCTGTTTATCCTTTCGTCTAAAATATCCTTAGCCAATCAGCTTACGTTCAATTAAGGTGTGCTATAACATGAGACAACAATGAACTGTAGTTTTAGTGAGTGTGTTGCCAGTGAGAGATCGAGATTGAGCCGAACTTTGTTGTGCACGCGGACTGAGAATAAAAGTAACTGGAAGAGAAAACAGCGACAGTGTGGGTTCCTGACTTATTTCCCACAGACATACTGGATTTGAACATCAGTAGGTAATATAAATCAGTCGCCCAACGGCTCGTTGTTTGCAAGCTTTTCTTGTATTCTCCCAACATCTGCAACATCCCGCGAGGTTTATTGCGCCGTGTCAGTAAACCCATAGAAGTAGTGGTTTGTTGCTTGAATAATTTTGAACCAGTATTCACTGTTAGTTTATAATTCTCAGCCGGTATTTATTGTCCAGTTTTACAACGTGGTTAGTAGAAAGACTAGAAACGCCTTTAGACAACAAGGAGGAGGTCACGGCTTCGAATCCAGTTGAAGCCCTGATTTTTCTATTTAACAATTAGACTACGAGCAGATAGTCAACGAGGCGCAGCCGAGTTGACTATCGCTCGTAAAAAACGAGGGCGAGTAGTCTAATTGTTTTAGTATAAATTTACCGTAGTCTCATTGCATAAAAACAAAAAAATGTCAAGTAATGCGCAGAAAAGAACTGTTTTATCATGTTACATCAGGTTCAAACGTGACGCGCGATGTGCACTGATGCGTAACTGTTTTCTATCAGCAGATAGAAAACGGTGATATAGCCAATCAAATTCACGGATTCACAATAGACTACGGTAAATTTATACTACTGTGATAATCATTCTTCACTTTCATCTACAACCGCATCTACAACAGCATTTCGTATATACATCACATCATTTCGTTCCTCACGGGAAGATATGAACTCAATAAATTGATCTCGCTCCCAATGTGTGGCTTCATCGCTCAGTTGGTAGAGCATCGCACCGGTATTGAGGAGGTCACGGGTTCGAATCCCGTTGAAGCCCTGATTTTTTCAGGCTTCTTCTTTCCGATTGCTTAAATTGGAAAATATACTGCGATGATCATTCTTCACTTTCAAGGAAATTATTCAGAAAGAAAAGATGATTTTTTTTCGGCGAATATGTGACAGTCTGTGCGTTTGTTAAAATTTCCTTTTTATTCTTATTTTCCATAAAGCTTAGATACATGCGGAAATAAAAATGTTTCTCGTTTTACCGAATTTATGAAACCAACGCTGGTTTCCTGATTTTTCGTTTATTTGTTTTTTTGGGGTTGTTTTAAACTCCATCAGGGAGCAGCGTCGTAATTGCTCGAATTAATTACATCTGGTCTCATCTATCTCACTACAGGAGGGGGATATGTTTCGGTGCTTATTGTTTTTCTAATGCGGTGATGGGGTGAATAAAATCCCACCTTGCGGTGTTGAGGTGAACTCAAACTCTGCGGTGTTCGATCTTTGTGTTTTTTTACACTATGGTGTTCCGTGAAATGAAATTGTTTGCGGTGCTGTAGCTTCTTGTTTGACCTTCCTCAGACCTAAATTTAGCATGTAAACTTCGATAATTCGTGCAATTTACAGTTGTTTTGCAAGCACGAACCATGGTGTTATTGGTTTACCTTGACAGGCATCGGCAGTATCGACAAATAGACAAAGACAAGCGTTGCGATGTGTTTATTTTGTGGAAAATCATTGAGGTATATAAAAGTATTATGTCAGGTCTAGACGTTCGTATCATGGAGTTAAAAATTATTTGTTGCGGTGAGGGTGTTTAGTCTACTTTTTGTTAATTTTTTTTGCGGTGTTGCGGTGTTGGTTAATTTTTTTTCCGGAGCACGGTATACTAAAAAACAATAAACAAATTTGCATTCACTTTGAATGTTATAAAGTAAACACATTTTATCGTCCGATGCATTAGCGCAGAAGACCAGCTCTAAAACAGAAACGACAAAGTACAAGTTTTTTCAGATTAGTTCCTTCTACCCTCATCTATCACAAGGTAATGCTAAAAATCTTCCTTAAGAATTATATATATAGACGTAATTATAATTGGAGTCGAAAATTTGGTCATTTTTCTCAATCTTAGAGTCGTATTTATTGATATGATTTTAATCGAAAGAGGAAGCATTATGGCTACTGGAAGTTGCAAACGCCTTGTTACAACCGAGTTAAGACTTCCTGTAAAAGACTATTTCTCGGATTAAATAACGAAACAAAAATACGCCGCACAAATTGTTCGTAAGTAACCTCACTTCAGCAACTGCTGGATTATTAGTATTTGATGCGAAATTCTTGGTACATTTTGCTGTTACAACAAACCCCCTCAGCTGCTATATGCCGAAATAAACTATTCTATTTATATTTTCAGTTGAAAAATTTTCTATCGGCAAGTAACTAACTAATTTATGTTAACCGGTATCAAGGCTACGACTAGAACATAAAATAAAAACTGTACATTGCATTCAGTTTTTTTACTCATCAGTCTTAGCCGTTGTAAAAATTATCATGGTGATCAAAGCGTGCTGTAAAAGTCGGTCCGTGCGTAGTATCTTATTCTCCTGATTCAATTTCCAAGATTACACCTTTGTTCTGTGATAAACTGAAGGCAACTTGAAGTCCTCTCTTGGTGAAATGGATTGAAGAACGGTTTTTTCAATTTTCTCGTATTTCTTGCACTTTGCATAAACCATTAGAAGGACCTAAACAACACTTTAAACAGGTGCGCCCAGACTAAACATAATCTGCATTCTGTTTTTACTTTTGCTAGAATCTTGATTTTGGGAACTTGAAGCAGTCTATTCAATCTCTTTGCTTGCCGATTTTGTGCAGACCGTAAAGCAACTAAAGAGAAGTTAAGGGAATCAGAACTGTTTAGAAACCATTAACAGAGGTTGTTTTAAGTCAAATATTACTTCTTCTTTCAGCTATCATTCTGCATTAATTATATAGATGGCAACAACTGACGTCTATATAATATAAACTTTAATAAAAATAGGACCAAATTGATTCCGCTTTGAACATTATCCCGCCTGTGTAATGATTTTATGACTGCTAGCTTTTACTATTTCTTTCCGTCATTATGTCAGCATGCACAAATATGCAATGACACACGAAAGGCAGACATCTCCTTTCTAACGGCAGCCTTGCCACGGAACAGTCACGATCACAAAGGTTCGTAACTGAACTTCAGATATCGATCGATCGACCTGCGAGAATCTCATTTGACAATGACATTTTTCAGTGATTTCCTAGCTTCGCTTTTTTATATACTGGTATAAGAATGTACTTTATATGAATATCGAGGCTGAAATTTGCGAAATTTTAAGAATATTTTAATTAAGAATAAACCCGAGTCGGAGATCGTGAAAAGGATTCCTAAGTGCTAAATGTGCAAAATACTATTTTGTGGGTCATTGAGGTGGTTCCCTCTAGTGTTACGATCGCACGCGAACTTAGGACGACTGAAAGCTTTTAGTAATCAGCGTTTTTCCATATTTTATTATGTCAGCATGAGCACAAAAAGCAAAACTGGCAGTCAATTTCCTCGCTGTCCTTCGGTGAAATTCCGTAAAATTTGGCAGATTGGTAATATATATTTTACTTTAGTTGGAATCCGTTTATAGGCAAATTTGACCAGTTTTTCCGCTGCGGTAAAAATTTACAAACATGGAATAAAAAAATTCAAGTACTATTTCTACTTTAGTTATCATTTGTTACTCAATTTCATTTGACGATAAACTCACTTACTGGAGTCAAAAATACATCAAATTTTCATATATATGCATTTTGTCGCCAAGATAGAATGTTCGCATATTATAATCGAGAAAGGTAATATTTCGGCTAGGCTGGGGTTAAAGTTGCAATTCCTCACAACCGAATTAAGACTCCTGTAATGCGGGTTAAGAATTTTTTAAACTTTGTTAACTGACATTGCCACAGCTCTTTCTAAGTGCTAAGATAAAACCATTAAAATATGAATTCAGTACTAATTTTCATGTGCTGGTGGCAAACCAAATACGTTTTTTTTTCTATTGGATAACTGTGTCTACAACATGTACAATCCCTATAAATTTGGAATAAGGTAAAACCTCGATTCCTTTACTCTAATCCGGTCGCAGAAACGCTAATGCGTTAGCCCGGGCTAAATTCGTCTTGTCAGAGGGTTTTAGAAAATACTGTTTTCGACTGCCCACATTGCGGCACCTAGCCGACGCTTTCAAATGTCCCATCGTGCCGTTTTTTAATTATCAGTTAGTTTTGAGGGCTTTAAAATGATATCCTTCTTTTTTTCTTCTTTCGTTTTTTTTTTATTTAAAATAAGCGAATAGAAAGCTATATTCTTCAAAGTTTGCCATGCCGAAATACAGTGCGGTGTTTACAAGTACTCTTGGTGTCTTATTTCAAGAACACCGCCAGGTAAAACTCTTCTATCTCTGTCCGTGCATCGGGTTTATCACGATCACCTGCCTAAAATCCGACAGTTCGTGACAGATAGCTGGCTGAAATTAAACGCTGAGCATTTGTCTTTGGCCAACCACTGGCACTGAAAGAGAGGGAGCAACGTCAATTCGTGTTTCTGCTTTATTACAACTCAGAAGTCTGATCTTCAACCGGTGCGATAGTAAGCTGAGGTACTTACTGTATTTATATCATTTTATTTTTTCTTTTCCAAAACAAGGCAGGGGCATCTGGTTTTCGTTGTTTACAGTGCAGCTACATTACAAGCTCTGGGCGTTTTTCAGTCCGGAAGATATATTTCAAAATCCTCTGTGCATGGTTAATATCTTGCATGGCGTTTGGACAAACTGATATAGCATCAAAACGATATAAGGAATTGTCTTGTTTATCACAGGCGGCACAAGCTCACGATGTGAGGATTTATTTATTTATGTTTTTAATGCGAACGTTTAACGAAACGTGATATATACGGCCGACCGAATTTGATCCGCGAAAAGTGACCCTAGCCTTTCAGGATACGGAGGTGTTGTCAGGTTACAACGGTTTGAAGTTATAAAGGTTTGTATGCCAACTGAATCGCACTGTTTTTTTTAGCGTTGGTTTCAGTTCTTTGACAAAAAACGTCTCATACACAAGAACAAATTTGTTCTGACACTTTCTTAAGATTCGAAAACTCGGCGTGATGTCTTCTGGTTCTATATCGTGCTGCTCTCTGGGGTGGTTTCCGATTGCCGATCCTTTGTGTTCTTCAATCAACCTCGTTCCCAGGCTCTCTCTCCTCTGCCTCCCTTTGTCGTTGGGAGAAAGACCCTGGTTGCGGCTGGTCACGTGACCACCTGTGACACAAACTTTTTCACCAGGGTGGAGTCAACAAATATTTTTGTCGATATCAACTGAAGCGAAAGAAAGGCGATCACTGGTCGCTATATAAACTACACACTGGCAAATACCTTTGAAATTCTTCAGTCCTATTCTAAGCTTCATACAGGACAAACGAAATAAATTTGTATGTATCCAGCGTATTGAATTACCACTCTTTATTTCAATTCCAGCCGGTCGAATTAAGCGTAAACTGTTTCATAGCATGTTGCCGGAATTAATCTCATGGCACATTATTCGCTATATAAAACCATGTTTTATTTACTATTTTGCAAAACATAATTCTTGACTATGTCAAGGAATCGTGTTTAAACATCTGCCTAAATATAAACTTACATAAACCTGATGCAGATGAAATATAAGCGCGGGCTTTAAGTCAACAAAACTGCAAATCATTTTGCATTGCGTTAAACCAAATGCAAGTCAGCTCGGCTAATCGGCCATGTGACAGAAGTACTTTTTAAATTCAAATTACCGCACAAAGAAGAAAATAAATTACCTCCGAACGCAAAGATTCAAGAGACTGATCCACTGGTCGGTCTCACTTCGATTCGGTGATAATTACAATTTGAGCTCCATTCGGCTGCCGAATTGCTTTGTGAACGAAAGTCTTCTATATTTTGGAGACGGCAGAAATAATGTAGCCTTCTTCATCGGCAAAATCCGACTTCGAAACCCGATAGAGCGGGTAGCTTTTTTAGCGACTGCTCGAGGTTTTGAAACCCACAAAGTTTGCCACAACAACAATCAAAGTACTCTGCCACCCCTCCCGC
>OZ026605.1:17388080-17418080 GCA_964020085.1 Micromussa lordhowensis
AAATCGAAAAAAAATATATACATCGTACCCGTCCTAATCGTAGTTAGACTCCGAATTGTATCGCTAGATGATATAATTCTTTCGTTTAAAAGTCTTGTCCATTTTTGATAAAATATGAAGCACAATGAATACCCCAGCGCTCGAAACCCTGTCTCTCGAGTGTTCGTGGGGTAGAAACGCCTGTAGAATCGCGGGGATTTTATCAATCAAGATAGTTTTTTCGCTGAAGTAATTGGGAAAACTAGTAGATTTCATTAAACGAAAAAAAATTGGGGGGTTAGTTGCACTTTAACTTTCACCTAACTATTGACTGGAAAAAATAAATACACTATTGAATATGGGTCTCGCTAATATCATTTTCGGGATTGGTTGGGGTTGGGCGCGCTACTTTCGTGATTTATTAGCGGCCAAAATTTGTTGACGTTACTTTCGGAGGGACTCTACTTTCGGAATTTTACGTTAAACTGCCGCGTATATTTCCCATCTTTTGACTTATGGCTCTAGAAAAAGAATGGGTCTTTGTCAACAGATGTTTTCTTTATTTTTTGTGGTTCCATTTCTCACGGTTTGTGGTCAACATTAAGACGGTCTGCCTTAAAAAAAGGTTTTGTAATGGACCTTTTTACCAATGTTATGCAATATCAACAATGTTGCATATTTTTCAAACAAACAAGAACCCACCTCCATGTATCAATTTACCATGCCAAATATATAAGAATTATTTCATGAGCCCGAGTTGGATATGAAGTGATAAAATAACCAACGAGTGCGTAGCGCAAGTTGGTTATAATCACTTCATAGCCAACAAGAGCGAATGGAATAATTGTTTTAGTAAATTCTCAAACCAGGTTTTGCCGCCGATTTTATATTTCGGCCATTATAGAGGGCTGAAGTTGAAAACTTCGTGCGGAAAATTTTTAAACTTGGCGCACTATTTTCCATATGACGTAAAACTCCGACTATTGGCTCGTAGTCTGAGTTTTTTAGCCAATCAAAAAGCTAAAAATGCAATAGTCGGGGCTGAGAATTTACTAATAATTGATTGGTGAGGCTTAATTTTTGTTTGAATGAAACATAATCAAAAAAAGTATGACATCGGTAAAAAGGTTCACTACCCATACTCAGCTCAACCTGGTACCCACGGCTTTTACCTTGAAGTTGGAAGGGGACTCCTGGGAATCTGCCTGCAATCACCTCCCTAACTATCCACTAAATTATTGTGGACCAGTTGTTCTAGTGGTTTCGTTGAATAGGTTTTGATTTTACATTGACTCTTTACAATCATAGGCACACAAAGTGTGCAAGAGTTTTCTTATTTTGACGTACATGCAAAATGACATTGCCAAGTATGAACAAATTTTAGTGTAATTTAATCCAACAAGTTTGTTTGACTACAATGAATAGCAAGAAAAACCAAGTGGGAAGGCTCATTTAATTTCAGAGCTCATCAAATGTGAAAAGCAGAGGCTTGATCACACGCTGGTATATGCCAGATGCTACGATTGTACATGAGTATGACAGAGTAAAAAAAACAGCTCCGGACACTTGAAACACTCACAAAAAAGACTATAACTACATAACATTCACCCTTGGAAAGTAACTACAAAAGTGTTGCCATCAGTTACTTTAAAACTCCAGCAAACTATATTTTGTGGACTGGATTGGATTAACTTAAATAAGGAAAAGTAAAGTGAGGATTTAAATAGTAACATGTGGATTAGTAAAAAAAAATGTGGATTATTAAACATGGATAAGTAAAACACATTTGAATTGAGAAGTTCACTCTTTTTGCCAACAGAAACCTAGTACAGTGATTGGTCACTCACCAAAATTTCAGCTGCCAAAGTGCTTCCAAACCATATGAAATCCTTGTCTAAGGTAGCACCAAAATTGAAAACAATGCTGCAGTGGAGCAAAATGGCACTGCATGGTCAGGAAAACACAAGCAGAAACAAGGAAACAAAAAGCAGTAACACCAAGTGCATTCAAATCTTCCTGCCGACTTCCCGCCAAACTTCACGCTGAGCTCTTTGATGTCACACATACATTGCCTGGCAGCTAAGTTACCCCAAGAAGGCAGCATTGTGCTGCTTTAGACAAGGATTTCATATAATTTAGAAGTGGTTTTGGAAGCTGAAATTTTGGTGAGTGACCTATCATTGTATTAAATACTATTCTGCATTGCACTAGTCTGTGTTTTACTAGTTTGTGTTTTACTGATATGTGTTTTACTAATTTGTGTCAAGTCTAGTTCAGCCTGCAAAACACAGTTGGCCATCCTTTAAGCACCAAACCCCAAAATGAGAAACTCACTTGATAAGAAACTTCAATCAATCATCTCCAGCACCTGTACTCCTGTATAAAAATTACCAAGTAAATAACAGATAAAGAAACCTGTGAAACAGGAACAACAAGTTTCAGACAACTACATGCACTATTGGTTATGTTACCCAGATCTGGTAATGATTGTGACATCTTACTACCCCTTAGGTTTGAGATCTTCAAATCTTTCCAGATACAGTATCATAGTTTGCTACAAGTCATTGAATTTCATGGGTTTCACATAGGAGATGTACGTCACTTGCCAATTATTTGCTGAATCAGGTAAAACCAATCTTCTGAATGTGTAATACACCATCCTAGGAATAGGGGCGGAGATTATCTTAATGTTTCCGAACTGTCTAATAACAACGTCGTCTCCATTGTCTTTATTTGAGGCAAACATGTAAGCTACTTTGATGTCTACGACTGCTTTAGCGGGGCTTATTTCATTGTCAACAAACCCAAGTCGCACTTTCTGTATATTTGCTGATATTATCTGCTTCATTGTCACAACTGGTCCCAGATTTTCAGCATCTGTGCGATTTCTTATAGAGCTGGTCAGCTCATCAGACAGTACACCCTCCAATTCGTCAAAACTCCCCTTGTTGAGTAGGTCCGAGACAACACACAACGCTTGCTTGGCCCCCCGTAGAAATTCCTTCTCTTCAAATTCACGATCATAGAAGGTCTTAAAAATCCAGAGATTCGCATTCTTTGCGATCCATCCAAAAGGTCCTTGAGTTATGGACACAACCGGAGACATTTTCCTGTACTCTTCGTCGTCATCAGGCGAATCTCTACCTCTTTCGGAGCAGAAGGTTCTCGCCATGCACCCAGAACAAAGAGATAGTGGTTTTCTAACTAAAGCAGAACCTTTGTTTTCCAAAGAGAACGCTTTTGAATGCAAGTAAACCTTGTCCACATGAAGTTTCAGAAGTGTGGAACGAAATCGCCGAAAACACAACTGACCCGCCATCTTGAAATACCGGATGCAGGCCAGGTTTTCAGCTATCAAAGGAGAGGTCGCACAGCAGTGTTTATTTTTGGAGCAATACATAATGCCGGTCACAGTTCTGTCATGTGAGTTTCTTGCTCAACACTTAAATTTGGTGTAGGGCAAAATGTGATTCATTTGCAGTTAAAGATCTTAACGTCCTGAGGTGAGTTGGAAGTGTTTTAATAACCAAAGGTTTTCAGCTATTCGAATCTTATCGCTTCGCTGATGAAGCGAAATCTTCCAATAGGCACCAAACCTTACCTACAATCATTCATTCATTGTAGCTTCGAAGCTAAAAGATGACATGTGCTTGGGAATAAGGGTAATCGTTACGTAATTTACAGAAGAAGTGTTGAATATATTTCAGTTGTAGGCCGTAACTCCTTCAAGTGTGGCTGCACTTAAAGCAGGTTTGCTTCATAGTAAGTTCATCGTTTCATTCTTGAGCATAAGCTAATTCCTTCTAGCTATGCGTCAGTAATTTGCTCAAAACTTTCTGTCCTAAAACAGGTTTGGAATAAGTCTTGCACAAGCAATTTATTATGCATGTGTCACTCACTGGTTTCCCCTGGGTATTATCCAGCTATCGTGAAGAATACAGCTACAGGGATAATTTGTACTGTGGACTCTTTGCCCCTTGTTAGGAAAACTTCAAAACTACTAGAAAACAACCACGACAGTCTGGCAGCAAAAAGCACGTGGAATGCATTGAGATCCAATCACGGGGGGTGGGGGGGGGGGGTACTTATGTAAATTTCGGATAGGGCTGCGCCAAAGGGTCTTAAACCGACTGCAATTTTAGCTGGTAGAGTTTAGGCACCCTATCTAAGGATCTCACTGGGAACACAATGCCATCAGGGGCAAAAAATGATACCCTATTTAAGGATCAAGAACCTCAAAAAACCTACCCTATCCTGCGGCACATACCTATATAGCCCATATATGGGAATAGCCTCCCCCTCCCCCGGGCATCCAATACAGAGCGACATACAGAGCTGTAAACTATGGGAAGCCCTTGCACACACCCCAGCCACGAAGCAAGCAACCCTGTGGGAGACTGCTGTCCAGCAATATTGTCTTGCATGTATCTTAGCCTACAGTGTAAATTACATTTAGCTACATACAATAAATCCTCAAATTAGTACCTCCCCTCAAATAAGTACCCCTTTATAAATAAGAGCCCCTCCTATGGGCCAAAATTTAAAACAAGCACCTCCCCTTGAGTAAGCGCCCCCTCCTGTTTTATGGACAAGTACTGAGACAACAGAGGATGTATAGTTTTGGTCGTGTTCAATCACAAGCAAGCGATTATTGCCTCACTCAAGCACTGCACATTGACTGTCATAATGGATGATAGTGAAGATCTGCTGAGTCATTCCTTAAATTCCAACCAGCCTTGTGCACCAGGCCTAGATCAGCTAAAGGTGTTGTGTTACTTAGTTCTTCAAGAGAACTCTGAGGATCTGACACATACATATATTACAAAAAAACCCTGATCAAATCTGACGACTATTTGAGAAAAATTAAATAAGCGTTCTCCTTCGATTTAACGCCTCCCTCGAGTAAACGCCCCCATGTTCTCCTAAATTTTAGATAAGTCCCCAGGTACTAATTTGAAAATTTATGGTTTATATAAGGCCATCTCCCTTTTATTTTAGTTTAGCATGAAAGGCATTTTCCAATTTCGTGTCAGTTGGTCAAAGTGAAAAAAAATGCCACAAAATCCCAGAGGAGAGTCAGGAACTGGCACTATTAGAAACAACAAGATGTCGTTACAGAGTGATCATAGATGCATGTGGACTGCAACGGAAAACTGCAAAACATGATATTGTCTGTGTAGTTAAGGTGGCTCGCAAGAGTTTCCAGCATTTTTTGGTTCTTTTTTGATGAATCATGATTGCTACTACTCCTTTTTACTTGATGCCATAATTACAATTGCAAACAAATGCCTGATTGGTGAAACAAGTTATGGTCATTTCCATGATGGAAAAGGTCACCATAGCAACAACACAGCTAGCCTGCGAGCAGGCTGTCATTGTTGGTGGAACGAACAAAGCTGTCAGCAAGCAAAGCAAGCCGGTGAGAATGAGAGCCTGCACGGATTATTGTTTCCTGAATACAACCCCTCCGAAGGTGTCAAGATTTTGACAACTCGCTAGCTTAATGTGTCAAATTATTAGCCAAAAGAAATTGAGAAAAACATCAACAAGCATGATAAAAAATTGCACATGGAGGCTTAAGTTTTTATTATGCACATAACACTTGTGTTTTGCCACTCGCAACGTTGGACAAATCTTTGACATCTTTAATCGTAGCACAATCTAAGCCAAGTGACTTTCCCTCCTTTACCTGATCCTGAATTATGCTGGTTAGCGGGCATCACAAACACTACAGAAACTGAACGTTGCCCTTCGTGAACTTTGTTGATCATCACTGCAGTTCCAAATAGTTTAAATATAAAATGTTCACTGCATCCAGTTGGCATAACTGCAAAAACATGGTGATCCCTTTCTTCTGAAAGACAATTCACAGCTTTTTCCTGTTTGTGTTTTAGATTGTTTATTTGATGATTATTTGCTCTGATGGAAAGTTTTCGAAAAGCTTCCAGGATAAATCCCACACTTGGATTCTCAGACGCCATGCCATGTTTGTGTTTGATAATTGCTGCTGGTTTTGGTTATATCAACAGGAACTGCCATTTTTCACCAATGAGAATCCTGTGTTTGTGGGCGAACATGCTGTATTCAGAAAACAATGCCTTCCATGCAGGCTCTCATTTCTTGTGCCACGCTCCTCACTTGTGCTTCGTTTGCTGACTCATCTCTCGCGACTTTGCTATTCGACTTTGTTTCTTCTGCAATTTGAGAACCTGCTCGCAGGCTACAACACAGCCTTCATAAACACCCTTTCATTTTAACTTTGAGTGCTTATAATTCTAACACGAGTTTGGTGTCACAGTGTCATTCTTTTATCATTGAATAATTAATTAGCATGTTAAGACATAACTTCTTTAATTTTTTACCACATTGATTTTTGGAGAATATAAGGTGACTCTGAAACTGTTCTCACAATTTTATGTAAAATTGAATTTTGACCTGTTGGTTGGAATTCAGTAATAAAACTTGGGTCTAATTTTTATGAATTGTAAGCACAGAAAACTAAAATTAAGGGTGCTCTCAGCAAGTCATACCATTGCGATGGTGACTTTCATGTGTCAGAGAAATGATCATAACTTGTTCAACAATGTTAGGGGATATTTTTGAGGCCAACATTGTAGCGTAAACTGAAAAAGAAGGGATAAGTATTGACCTATCTATCTAGACATGCTGAACAAGGCACTGTTGCTGACCACCTTAAGATTAAAACTGGCCATTCAGAAATCTGGATTTGTAAAGACAATGTTTATTATTGAGATTTTAGTGAAAAAATGTAATGAATACATCATTGCATAGGTCATGTATAAGTAAAATTTTGTTGAAAAATGGAAATTTGGGTCATTCTTGTGATGTTCAAAGTAGAAGGTCAGTGCTTGCAATAAGATTTTAAGTAGGTGGCTACCTCGGAAAAGTACCCGCTGGAGTAATATGAGAAGCCCAGGAGAATTTCTCTCTGGAGAATTTTTAAAAGTTAAATATACCCACCGACTTTCAACAGAATACCCGCCATAGCTACGGAGGGTTCCAGGTCCTATTGAAAGCACTGGAAAGTAGGGGATGGCCAAAGCATGATCCTAGCCTGCAAGCTTGCACACCAGACACCTCCCCACCAGATTGCTTCTCTTGCTGCCTCACTCTTTGTTCGCTTGGGTAACTTTAAAGGTGAGCCTGCTTGCAGGCACATGAAAAATTATGAGACTGGAGAAACTATTATTTTAAGCCCTGGGGTAACAAATGAATGAAGTATATAATGAAAATGTCATATCTTATAAAGTATTGTAGGCTTTTATCCTGATATTTGTCTCCTGCATGTTGGGAACATGATTACAGTGGAATCCCGATTTCTCGAATCTCCAGGGGAAATGGAAATTGGTTTGAGAAATCGGAGAGTTTGAGAAATCGGGGGTAAAATTGCAGTGTTTGGCTGAGGAGAGGGAACAACTTTTGGTTCGAGTTATCGGGAGGTTCGAAAAAATGAGGGTTCGAGAAATCAGGATTTCACTGAGTGTATAAACATACATGTACTATTAACACATCAAGATTGGGTTGTTGTATTTTTGAAGAAATACCCTTATTAATGATGTTTTTTTTCTTGCACAGGTAAATTGCTGAGAGTAAATAATCCTTCTCCATTTGCTTCTGAGGCAAGATATTGAGCTCTAATACCAAGAGCAAAATGGGGAAAGGAAGCCAATTTTTGCTGCTGTTATGGAAAAATCTGGTCCTGCTAAAGAGGGCTCCAGTGCGAACATTCTTCCAAATTGCAATGCCACTCTTTTTCATAGTCGTCCTGGTTCTATTACGAGCATTTGTCGTCAAAGATGAACGCAGACCAAATGTTGCTTACTCTGCATTTGATGTTAATGAATTGCCACCAGATCTGACTGAATCAAAATGGAAAATGGCTTTTGCGCCTAACACAAGTGATGTGCGGCAGGTTATGGACATGGTTGCAAAACGCCTGTCACTTGTTAGTGTCACTGGATTTCGGAATGAGGACGAAATGGTCAATAACCTGGTTAGTGAAGAACAAAATAGCAACAAACGATCTAACGATGTCTTGTTTCTTGGTGGAATTGCCTTCAATAAGAGTCTCAACAGTGGTGATATCATCTACAAAATTCGACTTAGCTCAAAATCAAGGAAAAACTATAACCAAAAGAAACAGGGATTTGGCACAGATCCATCTGCCAACTGGAATACTCAGTTTACATTTCCAGTGTTTCAGGTTCCAGGACCTAGAGATAAAAATTCTACATACGGTGGGCCTCCTCATTATTTTGAGGAAGGATTTCTGTCACTTCAACATGCTGTGGATTTTGCTATCATCAAGTTCAAAGGAGGGAACATGACAGATACAGAAGTGTCTGTGAAGAGATTTCCATACCCAGATTATATTCACGATCCTTTTGTATTGGCCATTCAAACAACACTTCCTTTACTTTTGATGTTGTCTCTTATATTCACTGCCTTGAATATTGTTCGAGATATTGTCTTTGAGAAAGAGAAAAAGTTGAAGGTGAGAAGATTTTTTTGTGAACCACGGCTGTAGCCAGGTGAAAATTCTTACTGAGGCATTATCAGAAAAAAGTAAAACACTTAGTTCATATTCCAGGGCATCTGACAGGATGCGGCATTGCAGATCTACGTAATTTGCCAACATCCCCATCCTCCACATAATCAGAGCTTTTTTCTGCATAAAACAGAAACAGTTGTTCCATATCAGTGATAAAGCAGCTGCCTTACAACCCGACAAGCAAAACTTCTGAAGAGATTCATTATTTTGGAGAAGTTTTTCTCCTAAAACAGCGACAAAAACACATCATTTTGTTTGTGACCAATTTTTAACCTCACAGGGCCAGGTTGTTCAAAGCCAGATTAAGCTAACCCAGGGTTAGTGTGAAGTTTGATTTTGAATTTGCAACGTTTTGGTGAGTTTTTCTGTTTGTATTGTTTGTCCTTCAGTTTTGAGTTTGAATAATCTCAAACTACACAAAACATAAGCAATGAAAGACATTTTCAAACAAGAAAAATTATTACTTTGGCTAACTTTTAATCCTGGGTTAGTGTTAATCAGGCTGAGCTTTCAAACAACCGGGCCCAGAAGTATTCCATGAAAAATGCCTGGTTAGTAAGCTACAGCTGTATGGATGAATTCTGCATGTAGTTGAAGAAATACCTGTCAACAAATGCCATAAAAAGATCAAACATGTCAAAGTTGGCGAAAATGATGTGCAGTCTAATAAAGAGCTGGGTAAGACTTTGAAGTGCTTTTCGTTTCACTGTTGTTCGGACTTTATCATCAGTTTTGTTAACTGTTGAAATGTCTGCATAATCCAGTGTGTTTACCGCATAATCAACACATTTTTCGCATTTTTCTCCCAAACATTTCCACATACTTTGTTATTTTTCCACATCCTGTCAGATGACCTAATATTCATTGTATTTTAATATGCAGTATTTTAAAACATGAAATGGCAAAATGTCACTCCAGCTAAGCCTAAACAGCACTTCTGTTAGCCATAATAGTGCTTCAGTTAGCCTAAATGGTGCTTCTTTTAGCCTAAATAGCGCTTTGGTTAGCCTTAATATCACTGACTTGAAGGTGGTTAGCTCTCAATAATTGTATGGGTTAACCGTATCCCAGATTGTTAAGTTCCATTCCGTCACTTCGCTATTTCGTGTTTTAAACACGCCCTCCTTGATATAAACTAAGTTAAACAATATTATTTTTGTTAACAGGAATCAATGAAGATGATGGGTCTGAATGGTTGGCTTCACTGGTTGGCGTGGTTCACAAAATACTTTATATTCCTCGTTATCACAATGGCATTGGCTACAATTTTTTTCACATTAAAATACAATGAGAATGGTCGTGTGTTAAACCAAAGCTCACCATCTCTCCTATTTGTTTTCTTTACACTGTATGCAATCTCATCCATCATGTTCTGCTTCTGCGTCAGTGTATTCTTCTCCAAGGCAAACATCGCCGCAGCTGCTGGGGGAATAATCTGGTTTGTTAACTATATTCCATACTTCTTTGTTGCACAGAGCTATAACACAATGAGCTTAGGAGCCAAGGCAGCATCTTGCCTCCTTTCTAATGTTGCAATGTCATTGGGTGCTCAGTTGATAGGGCAATTTGAAGGAGCTGGTACAGGAGTTCAGTGGTCAAATCTCAATCACGGAACATCCATTGACGATGATTTTACACTTGGTCTTGTCTTGGTGATGTTTGTGGTAGATTCATTAATTTATGGCTTGATTGCTTGGTATGTGGAGGCTGTCTTTCCTGGTGATTATGGAGTTCCACAACCCTGGTATTTCCCTGTCTTGTCCACTTACTGGTGTGGAAAGAGCAAAGAGGTTAGAGCTACAAACTGTACATGTGTTAGGGGGCGTAAGCAAACCGTGATGACGGCAACAAGAATGTCACCAAACAAAAGGTTTAATGAGCAAGACAATAGCTGTGCATGTGTGTTATAAATCTTTGTACATCTCTTTGCTGTCCACTGCAAAACAACAATTTGAAACGACCAAGTCCTACAATTGATTTTCGTATTACCATTTGGAATGCCTTCATTGCATATTTAGCTTAAGTATGTTTTAGAGCCATTGGCGTACCGAACAGATCTTAGACAATCACAACTTTCACTTGTAAAAAAACAACTTAAGTTTTTACTAGGCTTTGTCCACGGCGACGGCGTCATCGTTGTTTAAGCTCCCTGTGTCCTTTCCAGGATCCTGAAAGTGTCCTACCATAAGTTACAATCCTGTAAGGTCTCATGTGACATCCTGTGTAAGATCCTAGTGGATCTTGTAGGATCCTAGACAGCCCTTCTCAAGACCTTGGACAAAGAATCTTGCGCAGGACCATATCCAATTTCTTTTACCAGACTGCACACAATCCTCACTAATATACCAATCCAAAGTTATCTAGGATACTATTAATGTAAGGATTTCCACCAAGGTATCTTCTTTACCACTTCATGACACAGAAACCAAAATACTTGAAGGGATCAATGAGCTCTCTGGCTCCGTCTAACCTTATATTTTGCTTATTGTTTTCCCTTTAGGTAGAGATAAGTGATTTTCATAGCTTAGCAAATGACATCAGATCTGGAATGTCTGTACCTGAATTTTTAGAAAAAGAGCCGGTGGGTTTGGAAGCAGGGATCGAAATAAGAAACCTCATGAAAGTGTTCAACACTGAGAAAGGTTTGCAACTAAGTTTTATATACCACAATTGTAGCAAAGCTCTGGCGGCCCAAAGGTCTCTAAGCAGAGCACCATAACTATAGGAACAGGAACCACATGCATGCATAGAAATAGAAAACTGTGCAACTCTTTTTCCATGACAAGGAAGACGATGACATCAGATAACATGGTGACCATAATAGGTCAATGGAGGCATGTGGCCTTGGTTTACAGCATATACCTTTCATATTAGTCATCCATGTTATGGTCAATTGGCACCTGTCAAATCAAGGTTTCTGCTGACCAGACTTATGTGTTTTCTTGAAGTTGCCCGCTGCTTAGGTACTGGTTTTTGATTGGGTCGCATGCTTAAGACAGGCTAACTGATTGTAATCAGGAGCTCCGCTTTTGGGCTTGGCTAAATCTATAATTATATTCTACATGTATCTTATGTGAGAAGTAAAATGGAGCTTGCCGTGTTGGTTTGTAGAGCCGAATCAAATTCTGTCCTATCGTGAAAAACAAAACATTGTTTAACGCGTGTGTGAATTGTTTGCTGTGTCCAGAAATTTTACAAGGCTCATTTTGACTCCCTAATGTTATGATTTTCAAATTTTTGAATGACTGCATATTAATATTTTGGGGCAATAGTTAAACCTATTTGAGACAGGGAATAGTGCATTACTTTCCTAGTTGTACATAGTGTCCGCACAAGCATGTTACCAAAGGTTAGGTTTGCAAAAAATATGGGGAAAAAAGTTTGGCACTTGCTGAAGTTGTCCACTGAAACGATTGTCCACATATTACAGGTTTTCTTGTACGAGCCTAGAACTCTTTCTCACAAATCCATTCTTGTTCCTTACAGGAAAGAACATAGCTGTTAATGGAGTGTCTCTGAACATGTATGAAGGTCAGATCACTGCACTGCTGGGACACAACGGAGCTGGGAAAACAACGCTGATGTCCATGCTAACAGGACTCTTTCCTGCTACATCTGGCTCAGCACTTGTCAATGGGTGCTCTATAAGTGACAATATTACTGGAGTGCGCAGCAGTCTAGGCAGGATATTTTATTATTTTATGCAAATTATCATAATAAATTGTAATAAGCATAAATATCTCTTGCTTGGTCAAATTTAATTGTAGTAATAGCTTTGCTCTTTGTTGGAAGAGGCTTTGGGTTGGTAATTCATTCCAAAATTGCTTGCATTGATTAATTTTTCAAGATCCGATGATGTGCATCAAATCTGAATATAGAAATCAATTAGAAATTTGGAGAACTTTGCTAGATTCTAAAGGGATCAATCACAGAATTGATTTAAACACAAACCTCATAATTTTGAAGTTTGGTCAAATTTGCATATAATATTACATCCTTGTCATGATTTATGATTTGTCATTGAATGACAAATCATAAATCGTGACTTTATGTCTCTGCATTCCCTTCCGGCATTTCAAACATTGTCATGTGTTCTTTATGATGTAACTTTTTTTTAGCTTCTTAAAATAATGTGCATTACACTTTTCATTCAGGTCTTTGCCCACAGCATGACGTGCTGTTTGACCGTCTGACTGTTGAGGAACATCTGTGGTTCTTTGCCAAGTTAAAGGGCTGCCCATCTTGGCGTGTGAAAGAAGAGATCGACAGAATGATAGAGTGTATCGGACTGAGTGACAAGCGACACACACAGGCCCGTGCTCTGTCTGGTGGCATGAAAAGAAAGCTCTCTGTTGGAATGGCACTCATCGGTGACTCCAAGGTATAAAGTCATTTTGTAGCTTCATGCTTTTCTGTACATGCTTGGATTTCCCTAGAAATATATGGAAATTGAAAATCTGTTATTATGTTTTTTTTCAAGCAACTTGACATAATATTTCGTGACATAGCTTTTATGACCAGTTCAAAAGGAATCTTTTCCAGCCAATAGCAAGGCCAGTGATTATTAATGGTGTTACACACTTCCTTGGCCCCTTTGCAAACTTCCAAGGTGACCATTTTCGAAACCTTGTGGGAAATAAGTCAGGAACCCACACTGTCGCTGTTTTCTCTTCCAGTTACTTTTATTCTCAGTCTGCGTGCACAACAAAGTTCGGCTCAATCTCGATCTCTCACTGGCAACACACTCACAAAAACTACAGTTCATTGTTGTCTCATGTTATAGCACACCTTAATTGAACGTAAGCTGATTGGCTAAGGATATTTTTAGACGAAAGGATAAACAGCTTATTCATACAGAGCAGACATGACGCGACGCTCGATTTCCGGTGAGATTTCACAATCGTTTACAGCACTAATCACACTGTTTCCGACATCCTTATCGAACCATTGGCTGTTGACAGGTTGTAATGCTGGATGAACCAACATCTGGCATGGACCCATCAGCACGCAGGTTCACCTGGGATTTGTTGCAGCAACAGAAGGAAGGAAGGACCATCTTGCTCACCACTCACTTCATGGACGAAGCTGACATTCTTGGTGACAGGATTGCCATCATGGCCGAGGGGAACATCAAATGCTGTGGCTCGTCCCTCTTCCTTAAGAACAAATATGGAGTGGGTTACCACATGGTCATTGTAAAGGAGCCTAACTGTGATGTTTCCAGGGTAACGGGTTTGGTCACTAGCTACGTGCCTACAGCAAAGGTGGAAAGCAACATTGGTGAGTACAAGACTGGTTTAATGAACTGTTTCACGCCCAAGATTCTCCAAAACTTGAATATAAATTATTCTGCATAGCATTGAAAGACAAAGAAAATGGCTTCTCAAAAACCTTTCTATCAATTGTCATACAACAGGCTTCATCAACCTCCTTAAAAGATAGAAACACATTCTACAGCATAAGAAACGGTACCACATGAAAGTACTGCTCAATAACTTTTATTTGAACGAGAGCACGCTTGGGCTTCATTTAAATAGCAACACTCATATTCAATCATGTTCTTGTAAAATGGGAAAAGGCCAGTTTAAACATTTGGTTGAATTTATTTGTTCACCAGGTGCTGAACTGTCGTTTATTTTACCAAGTGAAGCAACAGGCAAGTTTGAGGAGCTCTTTTTTGAGCTGGAAACGCGCCGAAAGGATCTTGGGATTGCCAGTTACGGTGCTTCAGTTACCACGATGGAAGAAGTATTCCTCAAGGTTGGGGAAGAAATGGACAGCACTCTCAGCGACAAGTTGCAGCAGAACGGTTAGTTAGAATATCGTAATATTTCTTTTTACTTGTTAACTTGGGCACTCTCACCAATTAGAGTTAAGTTCTAACCCACGTGCCGTTTCCCGCGCTTGACAGCCGTTGCCCGATTTCGTTCGATGTCTGATTGGTTTGCTTCGACTTGCCCTCTGATTGGTTGATTGTGCAACACTTTCTTGTATTTGGCTACTAGCAAGGGTAACACTTCTCAGTAATTTTCCGAGTGGTTTCATTGTTTTTCACCCTTTTTACGCCAGAAAGGCTACAGTCCCTTCATCAGCTGCTATAAGTCGTATTTCGAACTCATGACCTTTGCGATACCCGTGCAGTGCTCTACCAACTGAGCTATCAAGCCAACTGGGAGCTGGTCACATTGCGAGTTCGTAATATCCAGGAGGTAGTGAAGAATGGAAATGAATATATGGAACTGAGATCATATATTTGAACTGCGGAGAAAGATATGATGATCATCGCAGTTATATACACAACTTAAGCAGCTTTTTCAGGCTTTAATTTCACAGCTTAACTCACAGCTTATTTCGCTTGACACAACGTTTATTTTACTTTTCAGAAACTCCATCCGTTAACGATTTGCAAATGAATGGAGCCGTTCCAGTGGCAAGTGAAAGATCTTCTGTTCTAGCACGCATGGGCGCCTTCGGAGCATCTAATGGTAGCTATGGCACGTTTGGCGACTACAACAGTTACGCGCACTCTTCGGGTTTCCGCCTGTTTCGTCAGCGGTGGTACGCGATGTTTGTAAAGCGGCTGCTGCACACCAAGAGACACAAGCTGGCGATTGTATCTCAGCTGGTCCTTCCTCTCGTGTTCACGCTGATTGCACTTATCAATGCGGAGACTTTACCTCAGCCCACAGACTCTCCACCGCTCACTCTGTCCACGCACAACTTCCTGAAGAACTATGTTCCTTGGTCGGCAGCCAAGTAAGTGATTTAGCCTCTGAAGAAGATCGCAAAAAGTGCTCGACCCATTTTGATTGCTTGTGGAAAGCCTTTTCCAGCTTTGTAATTGGCTAAGAAAAAAGTGCTATGTGTTCTAACGTCAAGGAGCGTAGAGTTAGGTTTGAAGCTCATGAAGTATCTCCCTAAACGAACGGTGGTCAGAAAGAAAATCAGTGCATTTGTTATCAAATGAAAAATGCTTGTTTTCAGGGACATTTCTGCTCTTTCAGTTTCACACAGATGCCTGAGGTACCCTGTTGAACTATTTGTAATTTTCATTGCAAAGAACTGGTAGCCTCTAGTAAATAATTTTTTTTTTTTGTGACGTGGATATTATTTGGCCTAATATGTTGACAATGATGATAGTAAAATGATGTTGTCCAAACACGTCGTTTATTTCCGACCGCGCGCATTTAGAAGATTGTTTAATACACGACGATTTCACCCTAAAACCTTTTTGTTATTTGTCTTAATTCAACAGTTTCAGTGACGCACGTTACCTGGCGAATAATTACACGAATCAGTGGTCTGATGACAAGACACGTCCTGTGCACGTGACTGGTGACATGGGGCATTACTTGACGAGTACAGCTCTGGACATGGGACTCGGTGACTTCAACAGGAAAGATTTGATTGCTGCCACTTTTATGAAGCATAACGACAAAGGTAATCGTGTTGAATCAGTTTGTGTCTGTCTGTCTGTCTGTCTGTCTGTCTGTGTCTCAGTCTGTTCGTCTGTCTGTCATTCTATATTCCTATCTGTCTTTTTGATGGGGGTCTTCATCGATAAGTTGAAATTTTGGGGATGTAAGACAGCGTTTTAGAAAGTGTTTAAAAAATCCAGTAAGTATATGTGTCAAAATGATCAGCTACGAACTGCTGCTTTTAGCTTGTGCGAAGTCTTACAAAGCAATAAAGCAGGTCTAAATAGAACTTGTAATCTAAAGTAAATCTTTTTGACGCCTAATAACTCAGGAGCTCGGCGATTTTCTCGTGCTCCCTGTATCTGAGGTCCAGTTAAGCAAACTTTATCACTTATTTTGTGCCCATGAACTACAGAACAAAGCGGGCATGCGAAACCCAACCCCAATCTGCTTTCTTTTTGCAGGTTTTTATCTTGGTTGACTCTTGGTTACTCTTCGAAGAATAAATAATTCTGTGTTGTTATCTATTAGGATTGTTTCTCCGATTGCTCATTCGGTTTTGTTTCTCCTCGCAGTAAATGCGACCGCCTGGTTCAATAACCAAGCCTACCATTCTATCGCCGTGTCTCTTGCGGCTGTGGACGCCGCCATCTTGCGTTCTGCTCTTGGAAGCAACTTCTCATTAACGACCATTAACCACCCACTGCCAAGAACAGCACAAGAATCTATCAACGATTTACAACGGTGAGTCAGTCGAAAATGCTTAGTCCAGCGGTGTTTACTCTTTGGCGAGCACAAAGCGTATGGAAGAACCTGGGAACCAGTCCAAATGACGTCACGCATGACAGGCTAAGCTGTCTGATAGATCTGTCAACCTCGTTCCCAGGGTCTCTCATCTTACCGCCTAGGGCGATAAGATGAGAGACCCTGGGAACGAGGTTGATAGATCTGTCTGAGCGTACTGATAGAGTGTGATTTTTTTGAAGCGACTGTAAAACAGTCGCGAACTCTTCTCTCTAGAGGGCGACGATACAGGCTGTTCTACATTCTGTCTTCGCTGCTAACGTTCAGTTTTGTTAATGTTTAAATCTTAACTTTTCTGTGTTTCTTACCGCGTAAAAACACATTCTTAACACTTTGGCTCTCAAGATATGTCAACATCTATTTTACTTCTTCGCTTTCATGTTCACTTAAAGACACTGTCTTGATGTACTACCAAAATCAAGAGAAATGTAAAGTAGTCACTGTGAAGAATACACACTGAAATCTTGTGATTGAAAGGTTGTAATAATCATCGGCTCTATTTTTCCCCTTTAGCAATGGCCTTGGATTCAACATCGCGTTCAACGTGTTATTTGGCATGGCTTTCCTGGCTTCAAGCTTTGTTGTGTTTCTTGTCCAGGAACGAACGAACAAAGCCAAACACGTGCAGTTTGTCAGCGGTGTGGATCCAATAAGCTACTGGGATTCTGCCTACACGTGGGACTTGATCAACTTCCTCGTCCCCACGCTCTCGATTTTAATTCTTGTGGCCGCTTTTGACGTCCCGGCTTACACAGGTCTGTAATCAAGTTATTACTTCGACTTTGGTTTTAGAGCAGTGTTCTATTGAACCAAAACTAAGATCATCACGACTAGCCAATCAAAACAAACGCAATAACGCGATGAACCAATCAGAGCTCCAAGAAATATTGTACCACCGGTGTCAAGCGCGAGAGAAGTGTAACCCTTTCCAAGCGCGGGAAAATGCGGGTAAGCCAAGTGACCATTGATTTTTGGTCTTCTCGTGATTGGCTAAAAAGATAGCATGTCTGTTCTGATTGGTTTACAGTAAGTTTTTGCGTGAGTTTGAATACAAAACGGAAACGAGCAGGTATAAATCAAATGGTAAACGCAAACGGCCGCCATCTTGATGCATGCGCACCTCGACTGATCAAGTTAAGTTAAAGTTAAATATATTTTTCTTTTCTCTCTTCGCAGGTCCTCGTCTAGGTTATCTGTTCCTGCTGTTGATGTTTTATGGCTGGGCCATTATTCCTCTCATGTATCTCTTCTCGTTCGTGTTTCGCACCGCGTCCACGGCCTTTGTAGTGCTGACTATTTTCAACATTATCACAGGGCTGGCTACACTTCTGACTGTCTATATTCTAAGTATTCCAGGTAACTGCTGTGTCTTCAGCACGTGTTCCATACGGAACTGAAATCTTCTCTTATGTCTGCTTTTCTATTAATGACGACCCTTGTTTCATTTTGCGGTGTTGCATATTGAGACAACATCAATTTTTGGTGGTATACATTTAGTTACTCGAACATGCAAATAATTTTTCAATATTGCGACACCAAGTGTTGGACACCAATAATACCCGCGTGTTAGTCCATTCCTTACTCTGGTTAAAAGTTCCTTGAGGAAGATTATCGCATAAGTACATTAGAAACAAGCGGTAGTGCTTCGACCTGTTCAAGCACTTTCCTTTTAGAACTCAAAAATATAGTATCACACTTTCGAAAGAATCGTTTGGACGCAAAAACCCCTGGGATAATGTGAGCTCCCGAATACAGCCGACTACTTCAGGGCATTTCTTCCGTTTTTAAGGTGGCAATAAATTGAAGCCTTGTTATATGCTATGGCCAATCAAGTATAGAATTCTATTTGCAAGGTTTATTTCCTAAAATTCTCACTATATATACAATAAAAAGTAGAGTATCTTGACGTATTTTGTTTAGCAGTTGTTTCTTTTCTTTTGTCAGATCTAGACCTCTTGGACGTTGCCGATGCTCTTAAATGGGCTTTTCTCGTTCTACCCAACTACAACCTCGGCCAGGGTATTGGAGACATGTTCAACAACTATAATGCCATAGAACTGTTCAACTCTGCCGTGGATATGTGTGTTTCGACGTTCCACTTCCCCAGAAAATTCTGTGAAGACGAAATTCGAAAACTAGGTGGTGATAGGCTACAGTTCCAGGATAATTACTTGGCGTGGGACAATCCCGGCATTGGACGTTACCTGATATTTTTGGCCTGGGAAGGAATCTTTTTCTTCGTGCTCGTGTTGTTGATCGAGTATCGCGTGTTCGACACATGTACGAGATTTTTGGCGCGTTTGCGCTCATACTCCACCGGAGTGTTTACAGTGGAGGAGTCGACCTTGGCTGACGATGACGATGTTTTAGCGGAGAAAGAAAGAATTTTGATGTCTGAAGACAACGATGATGTGCTTGTTATCAAGGAGCTGAGCAAAGTCTTCACTGGAAATGGCCGTAAGTTGTAGTTTTAACTGACAATTTTTTGAAGACTGGCACAGTACAAATTGTATCCCGCTATAGCTATTGTCTAAGGCTATCCTTTTTTTTCGTCGTTTCGAAAGCCGGTTTTACCGTCGTTATTCACGTATGTGATGGTGGTAGAGACGTTGCCAATACTTGGAGATTTCAACCACCAACAAGCTATCAAATGTAGACATTTTAAAATAGCCCAAAGAAAATGCGCGCTAGCTGATTGGTTCAAAATCGTGTTTCTATAACTCGATAAAAACACAGAGGTGAGTGGCTCGAAAAAACTGTGGGAACACTTGCCTAATGGCTCGTGTTCCCACAGCATTTCTCGTTCTCCTCACCTTCCACTCGTGCTTCTACAACTCAACAGAAACACGGTTTAGCGTGGCTGTGTGTATTAATATGAGACGTTCCTAAGGGGGAAGGGTGGATACGGGTGAATGCTAGCTAAAAATAGTAGCTACCGAAATACCGAAAAATAGCTAGCAAGAACACCCGGGGCTAACAAGCTGGGATGTTATAGATACAGCTGTGTTTGATTGCCAGGTCGTGGTCCATTGGTTGCAGTGGATCGTTTGAGCATGGGTATCCCCATGAGTGAGTGCTTTGGACTTCTGGGAATTAATGGTGCCGGAAAGACTACCACGTTCAGGATGTTGACTGGTGACGAGACCATGTCAGGGGGGACAGCTTTGGTGGAAGGCTTTGACATCAGAACCAACATGAACAGGGTAAGTTGCATTGATCCGTTCTCAGGATCGTTCTTCCCGCACCGTGAGATGAAACGAGACCTGGAATGAGGTCGTTAGGTGTCGACGATCGGAAGACTAAGTACCATAGACTTAGCCAGAGTCCATTACTTAAGGCTCGTTTACACGACAAAAGACATTTTTGGCACGTTTCGGATAATAGTAGTACGCGTCCCCAAAAAGGCTTCGGCACGGATAAATTCTATCGTGTAAACGTGTAAACAGCTTTTTGTCATCCGTGCCGGGCCAAAATTTCACTTGTGCTTGGACTACCTATTTAGTGGGTCTGAGCACGGGTGAAATAGTGGCTCGGAATGCATGGCTCTCTCAGGTTAGATTTTCTCTTGCTTGGGCGTACCATGGGATTAAGATGGCGGATTAGGACGCAGAATTTAGAGCGGCTCTTTTATCCCTGTGCATTCTCTCTGGCCCTTAATTGGGTCGTGACTGTAAACTCACCATCAACTTTCTGTATTTTATTGTTTCCAGGTTCGTCAGCGTATTGGTTATTGTCCACAATTCGATGCTTTGATCGACCAGATGACCGGAAGAGAGCTGCTTTGCATGTACGCTCGGCTACGAGGCGTACCGGAAGGGCTAATACCAAATGTTGTTGAGGATCTGATTAACGCTTTGCTGCTCCAAGATCACGCTGATAAGTTAACCAGTTCATACAGGTACTTCATCATCTTGCTCGTATCATAGCTAGTGAAAATCTGCAAGCGTTTTATCACGAATGCCGTTCTCTTATTGGCTGCGCTGTTCACTATCTATTTAACAAATGGTAAGCGCCATGGCGTACACTATTGAGTTATGGATGCACGCGGGAGGTTGCTAAGCACGAAAGAAGCCTAAGCTAAGCACTCTAGCTTGAGTGCTTAACAAACCTCCCAAGTGCATCCATAACTCAATAGTGTACGCCATGGCGGTTACCGCTTGTTTTATAACATAACACTGAGACATTGGAACAAAGGAAGTCCTTTTATTGAGCTACATCACAAAAAATGTTTTTGTAGTCAAAAACAAGCGCGTGAAAATTCATTAATGACAACTGACTTCACACCAGCAACTCGACAAAGTTTATTCACGTTTCAAAGGATGGATTTTCTGTCTCATCTTTAGACGACTGTGAAGACAGTTCCTCATTTCTGGCGCTTTGCTTTAGTTATGTTATCTGTTAATTATAACATAACTATAGCAAAGCGCTCTGATTGGTTAATTCATCGTCTACTATTTGCCCATGGGTGTACGCTGCTGACGTGTGTGCTGATGCGATGTAGCTCAATAAAAGGACTTCTTTTGCTCCAATATGTCAATGTTATGTAATAAAACAAATGGTAAACGCCACAGCTTTACACTATTGAGTTATGGATGCTAAGCACTCGTGAAGCGCTTCTTTCGTGATTAGCAACCTCCCGCGTGCATCCATAACTCAATAGTGTACGCTATGGCGTTTACCATTTGTTAAGTAGACAGCGAGCAGCCCAGTAGTTTGCTTCCCCTTGTTTGCAAAATGACGGCCGCCTCTTTGAGATTTCGAAGTGTCTGTGAAGAGGATTAAGATAATGTTTAAGCGACTAGTAGATTTCTACTGAACAATTAGATTATTCGTTCTAGATTTCTTTGCGTCATAGTTGACTGGGGCCGCATGCGACCGTGTAAACTATCACGCAATAGAAATCTCGAGCTCATAATCTAATTGTGAAATAGATCACGTGCCCCATTGATAGACAAGGCATTTTCTCACCCTACACCTCCCTCCCTAGTGGTGGCAACAAACGAAAGCTGAGCACTGCCATATCACTGGTAGGGGACCCCCCAGTAGTGTTTCTGGATGAGCCCACCACTGGTATGGACCCAGTAGCGAGGAGATTATTATGGGATGCGCTGTCACGTGTTCGAGCTGATGGAAGATGTATCGTGATTACGTCACACAGGTGAGTTTCTTGTCGTAATATTTGAGCTTTTACTGAGGGTTGTAATCTCCCTTTTATTCTTTCATTCTTCCGTGTGCTTTAATGTATGTGGTGTCCTTCATTTCCTAATTTATTTTTTATCCTGGGAAAATGAAACGGGAACTTGCCTTTCCACTGCAAACTTCGCTTCTTTGGAATGGAGAATCGGTATTGAAACAAAATTTCTTTGCTCAAAGCCTGCTACCTAAGAACGAAGAAAATGATGCTTGGTACTTCAAGTGAAACGGTCTCTTCTCACGTTAACGGCTAAGAATTCTTGTTGAATTCTGAGAATGAGACAAAATCTCCTGTGGAAGGGGGTCTGGAACTGCCCTGCTAGGGAGAAAGTTATTGAAGACTGGAAATACGTTTTCTGGTTTAACGTTTTAGAGCAATTCAAACCTTGTTGTATCCACAAAAGTTTTAAATCTTGGACCGGCAATTCCTGAAAAAGTTCTGATGTCACTTGATCGTCCACGATCCGGACATCAGTTGTCGCTACCATTCACAGATTGGTGACGAAAATTGACATTTTAAACCATGGAGTAGTTTATTGGTGGAAAACGAAATTCCTCTTTCTTTAGACTAAACAAATTTATGGAAATCTACTGTCAGCCAGAAATGATGTCTTGATAAAACACCAAATTCTCATTACTTAGTCTTAAACAAGTATTTGAAGACAGGTGATGAGAATTAATATTTCGATCTAGTAACACTGAGAAGTTACACGTTCTTCTTTTGGTTTGCAGTATGGAGGAGTGCGAAGCTCTTTGCACCCGACTCGCCATCATGGTAAACGGACGACTGAAATGCTTAGGGAGTCCTCAACATCTTAAAACCAAATTTGGCGAAGGCTACACTCTGCTCGCGAGAGTGTCCAGTGATACACCCGACATCACACCGCTGAAAGAATTTATAGAAGGCTCATTCCCTGGTAGCGTTTTGAAAGATGAACATCAGGGCATGGTTCACTATCATATCTGCGACACCAGGGTAACGTGGGCTCAGCTGTTTGGAACAATCGAGCGAGTTAAGTTGAACTTCAACATTGAGGATTATTCTGTTAGTCAGACCACGTTGGAGCAAGTGTTTCTGAACTTCGCCCGAGGACAGAGAGCAGAAGACGAGTAAATGTGTACTTCATGAACAGTAGTAGTTAGGTAGCAAAATATATTGTTAAGATTTCAATTGTTCCGATTTAAAAGATTCAGCTACACTATCAGATTTCAATTTCTTTTATATTTGTAATCAGTTGAGAAATTTGCTTACAGTTAAGCGCTGCTGGGCAGCGATAGAAATAAAGTACTATATAAATAAAGTAATATTATTGTTTTTATCACACATTAGAACGGTTACGATCGTGAATAAAATCGACATGAGTTCCAGTTTTATTCCCTCCGTACAGAGGTTTTAACAAATTTTTGCACTTCTTTTAGAGAGTAGACGTAGAGTCCAAAACTATTTTGCACGTGTCAGCAGTAACATCAGCACCAAACACATTGAGGTTTTCGTTGAGGTTGTGTTCGAGTGCAGAAAGGACTAAGGCTTGTCCACGCTATGTCGGAGAAATTTGAAAACGCAGGCGGCTTTATTTCTACGGTTTGTTCAATCATCCACACTAACTTTTAATTGATTGATTTGACTGATTTGTAATCTCCCTAGGGATACATCATCATATTCAATGCTACAAATTGCAGGATGGGAATCATCTTTACTGACTCTAATAAAGTTTTTCTACATGGTAAATAGTGGAAGAACTCCGGCACTGCTTTCAAGCATGGTCGCATATGAACCCGGGACGGGGTTGAACCCAGGCAGGAGGAGAGCAATAGAGTCCAGGTGTCGAGTCCAAGACCAGCGTCTATACTACGCTGGAGGAATTTGAAAACGCAGCTTTATTTCTACTGTTACGGGGCTACAGTCCACACTAATCCGTCACGAAAACGGAGCTTTTCGAAAACGCTCTTCAAACCGGACGTATTTGAAAACGCCGGCCTTGCGTTTTAGTGCGGACGAAACTGAGCTTTTCGAAAACTGAGCTTTTCGAAAACGGTGGCATCATAATAATCGTGTGATTTTCCTGCTTGAGTTTTCTTCAAGCACAAATCAAAAATGACCGGTGATGGTTGCGTTTTCAAATTTCTGTGTGTGTGGACAGGGCTTAAGATAGTCCAGTATTAAAGCTGTCTCTGTCTCAAAACGAGACACCATGTTAAAACAGACACGTCGGTTTACATAAGATATTTGTAATAGACACCGGTCACTCAAGCCGAGAAATTAATTGAAAAAAATTGGTAGATTAAATTTCTGTATAGTCCAACACTTTTTAACATGTAATAGACTGCCAGCAGTCTCTTTCTTTTCATAGCGTTTTCCTCGCGTTTCTTAGAGCTATCCACATTCACTCCTCGTTTCTTTCCCTAATTTGTATAATATTAACTGAGGTCTGCGAGGATTTCAGGAACAAAAACTGACTTCTCGTAGTCTAAACATGTAATAGTTCAATGACTTCGATGTGCTGTTGCTTGCTGAAAAAAGTGTAAATGTTTATTGGTTAAAGTAGTTTTAATATATAGAGCGTGTCCTACATATTATATCGCTATTATCACAGTTTTGTATTTGGAAATACAATGTTCTTATTTGCTGTCGTGTCTGTCGTTGTTATTGTTGTTGTTTTTAATTCTCATTATGTTGGGTGTCCTGTGGTTTCAAGGGTGACTTTTCTGCGCCATTTTAAATGACGTCATATGTCATACGTCATATGCGCAAAGACTATCGCGCACCTCGTGGTTTTCATAGTAGTCTGAGCAAGTCAAAGCAAGTCTGAGCATTGTAAAGATCTAAAGTCGGAGACTACCTCGTGGTTTATAGTCTATTTTTTAAAGTCCTGACACGACTTTGAATCGCGTTAGTGTCCTAAAGTGTGACGTCACGTTGCCATGACGCGAAAAAATGCTATATTTCATTATGGGATGTTAACCATGGGAGCAGCAATATTTGATTGGCTTTAGTTTGATTGAATTTGTTGATTAGTTCCAGTCGTGACAGATAGCTCAGTCTATATCTGCTCGAATATTGTTCGCTTGAGTATCGTTTGGAATCGGTGGAAAAGTACTCTGAAGGCAGGATCCAGACGATAAACAAGCACGCGATTGCAAATGTTTGCTTTCAATTAATTACTATATATTTACGTAAACTTAAGAAAAATGGTCTGGTTCATACTGGGATATTTATCCCACCGGTTTTCAAGTAGCTAGGTTACATGGTTTACCTAAATTACATAAAGTCAAAGATTCTAGATCAACTGTTCCTCCTTTTAGACAGATTGTCTAAAAGGCACTTAGAACATAGGTAACTACAGCTACAACTTAACTACAGGGGAAGTCTGAAATAATGAACTATTTATAAGAGTATATTTCCGAAAATTTAAGGTGGCTCTGTTTCTTCTGGCTGTGATATAACGTAACTTTTCATTTCATTGTGAAGACTGTTATAAAATACTGATGCTATCAATTTTGCACAGTATAATTTTGTTGTGGATATGTACTCACTGCTAATTACTAAATACTCGACGTTTTTCCTTGTTTAATTGATTTATCAAGCTGTTTTGTTTAGGAAAACGTGGAAAGTGACATTTCCCAGTCCCTACGAATTTCCAGACCTCGCTGGGGGGAATCAGCTCTTTGCAGTTTTAATGATTATATATTTCCTTGTTCATTGAAGCAATTGATTGTGCCCGAGCGGAAACAACAGCGGTCAAACTAGTGCCGATTAAGATAACGGTCAGAACGAGTGTAAGGTCCTCAGAGTCGTGCACTACCTTACCTCAGTCCTTGAACTCTCCCTTCCCCACGCTATATAGGGGTTGAACCCAGGAGTGAGAAGAAAGAGTTGAGCGTAACTTGCATGCCCATGTTCAAAGCGACTGCAATCAGAGTGCGGTGTTGTGAAGCGCATGCTCGTCCAACTGAGCCAATTTAATAAGCATGTACTAAAATCAGGAGCAACAAAACAGCCCGATACACCCTTAAAAATCTAATCATCACCAAACTAACTGACAACTAATACATTACTAATTACGTTGTAGAAAAACTTTATTAGAGTCAGTTTGTAAGGATAAAAAAGGCAACTTGTAGCATTGCATATGATGGTGTATCTCAAGGGAGATTAAATATCAGTCTCCCTGCTATGCAATGTAAAAGACTTCTAAATATTTTATCTGATCCACTCAGGTAACTGTAGAATGCCGTACGTCACGGACGGGAGAATGATTTTAAAGTACTGATCAAGGGCCGCAGTTTTAATGAGAAATGTGAGTTTATTACCTCGGTTAACTCCTAATAACCTGGTATGGCGCACCTGGTATGTCTCCCCTCCAATGGTTATCATAAGTTGTGTCCTAATAGGGGAACTTCTATAGAATAGCACAGTTTCGCATTTCGTAAGGTGAGGTGTCAAAGAGTTCAGACTTGCACCAGTTATTCAACTCTTTGGTGCACGCTTCATCTATAGTTAAGCTGGTGCAGTATAGACTCGTATCGTCCGCATACATATATAATTATCCTAATGTAACAGCCTCTAGTAGCTAGAACATGCACGGCCAACAACAGAGCCCTGCGGAATGCCAACTTTAACCTTCAGTGAGGATGATTAAACGCAAACAAATAGCTAGTTATAAACAAGGACAGGGCATTGCTGTTTTAGTTTATACAAAAGAATTTCATGAGATACACAGTCAAAAGAGGGTAAATGAAGGAAATTAAGCAAGAAGAAATACTAGAATTCTATATCATACTGATACAAAGAGTTTGAAATGTTGTTGGATAATTAAATTTCCAAAAGAACTAAAAGGGTCCTCCACCATTACTGGACTAATTTTTAAACCTCAAAATTGATGGATAAATTAATTAGCGGATTTGCAGAGCTCAGTGCAACTTTAAAAAAGAGTAATGCACCGGGCCGAGAGTTTCCGCGCGAGCGTTTATGGGATTATTTGGAGGGAAATGCTGTGTGCCTTTGTGTCCGAATTATTACAAACAAGTCGGATGCCACTTTTCCCGCAAGACAAAAGCCTTCGCCGGAAGTATATACATTTAATACGTAACGATAATTTATAGTTTTGCCAGGAAAAAAATCGCATTTGCTCAGCTCATCGGAGCGTTGGGAGGAAGCTGAGTAAATCGCACTTGCCAGATAAAGAAAATATCTCTTCCATGTAGCACTTGAATCATTAAATACTCTCTGTAGCCATCCTAATCTCAAAGAGATTGGTTCGGTTGCTCTTTGGTTATCAATACAAGCCGGCTCGTTTGGCTCGGTTGCTCTTTGGTTATCAATAATCGCAGGTTATAGTATTTTCATTAAACACGATTGATTCAACATAAGATGCTCAGCAATTGCGCTGTTGTTTCCGCTAAATATAAGACTTCACGTGCATACAAATCATTCCTCGTTCTTTTATCCACTACCGAGCCAAATGAGCCGCTAAATATATGAACCCAAGACTTAACGTCATACAAATTATTCTTCGTTCTTTTATCCACTACCACTACCACTCATATCAGGAGGGGGGTGAATAGGGGTATGTAAATCCGCCGATCCGCTAAAATTAATGGCTGAATCCGTCGATCCTTTCATAAAATCAACTAAATTCGAATCCGCAAATTATTTGCGGCATAAGATGATAAGCAAGGTGCAAAGCGACTTCAGTTGTTGGAATCGCCTTGGCGATATATAACAATTATTCCATGAGCCCGCGTTGGATATGAAGTGATAAAATAACCAACGAGCGCGTAGCGCGAGTTGGTTATAATCACTTCATATCCAACAAGGGCGAATGGAATAATTGTTTTAGTAAATTCTCAAACCGGGTTTTGCCGCCGATTTTTATTTCTACAATTTTACAAAACGAAAAATCTTAAACTTGGCGCACTATTTTTCCATATGACGTAAAACTCCGACACTTGGCTCATAGTCGGAGTTTTTGAGCCAATCAAAAAGCTAGAAATGCAATAGTCGGAGCTGAGAATTTACTAATGTGTTTTAGCATTGAGGATGACTATCAAGGCTTCATCTCAGGGGGGGGGGGGCGTACCCCCTGCACCCTCCCCCTAGATCCGCTCCTGTAACCAACGTCTAGCGGAATCGAAACAAAATCTTGCAGCACCCCTTGTATGTTCGATGCTATTTCTGAAAGAAGTTATGTGCACTCATATCAGGTTCTACTGCGGCAAGCTGGCTCTAAGTTTAACACCATCTGCACACCTAATACATTCGAAAAGATAAAGAAGAATATAAAGGCAGAAACCGACACAACGTAGAATGTTTTTTGACCGTTAACTACTGATATTTCGGCTGGCCAAACCAGCCTTCTTCAGGTACAATGGGAATTTTACATTGTTATTATGTAACATACATCTTTCCAGAAATACGTAAAACTAATAGACAGTGTAAATTAAAGATAAACATAATTATGGTGAAATAAAATGTCATACGCCACTATAATCTAAGAATATTCACAAGAATATTTTCGGCCTAAAATCGACAGAAAAATAAATTTAATCAGCCTCGGCCGGAAAAGCAATCAGTATTCTTATAAGACTTATTAGAAAAGGGTGTTATCATTCAACGTGACTTTGTTGCCCGCACATCACCCTTTTTTTCTCGTTGGTTTGTTTTCGTTATTTTCGCGCGCATGAGTAATGCAGACGGAACTCGCTAAGATTTAACGCCCCAAAATTAATCAAGGAAAGTAAACGTATTTTTTGTCACCTCTCCCCGTGATGCAATAATTAATGCTAAATTAAAGCGCAAAGATTTGATAAAATTAGCTTTTTTATCGCTGGCTGATCGACTGCAAGTCTCTAATTAGGTAACACTGAATCCTTCTAAACGCTTTTTACTTTCAAACTCTTATAAGCCTTGACTAAACGGACTCGTAAGTAGTCATAAATCTGGTAAATAGCCGCAAGTGAAATTAAATGCACTTGCGTTGGATGGCCCCGGCAAACGGACTTGAAAGTTTCCTTGCAAGTACTCGCAACAGGCAAAAATAAAGTAAGATAAAAAAAATAATCGTGTATTCCATTGGCTAATAGGTTGCTATAACAACGAATGGACGTCACTCGATTTGAGTTGGGGGCGAAAAAATTACGTTGATTTGCAGTTACATTTGATCTTGACCAAGGAGAGCGCAACAGTCATCCCAAGTCAACGCAAGGTTACGTAAGGCCTGGCCAAAAGGTCTCACAACGGGACACATGTTTTCAACTTGCGTTTACTTGCCTTGACACCGGCAATATGGCCAAAGATTAACCACTTTTTCGAGTTCTGAACTCCGTCAAAATATTTTGCTTATGGAAGAGTTCACGCTCCGAGGGCATGATGGGTAATCAGGCAAGATTGCAAAGAAACAAAGCGGCAAAATATACGTTTTTCATTTTCGAGAAGAGGATTTTCCTGAAAATAGAGAAACCCCTTTTCTACATCGGGCTCAAAAAACGCTGGTAAACGTAAAGGGGTTTTTCCGTCTAAAGTATATTTTTAATCTTCGAATGTGAAATCAGAACGGAAATATAAAGATATGCATTTGTTTTACCAGGAGCCATAAACAGGGACGGAGACCGTAAGCGCGCGCCATTTCTAGTATTGGGGTTGGCCCCATGATATGGGACAATTTTTCTATTTTTAAAACAGATTGCGCAATCGCCTGCGGCACACGCGTGCACATGCTGCGAGGATTTTTGCGGATGTCGCGCAGGGGAAATGGCGTCCAAAATTCCCGAAATCGTTTATGCTTTTGGCCCACAACTCAGCGCGTTTAATGTTTATCTCTGTTGGAATTTTGCATAAGCATTTTCGCCGTAGTTTGCTCCAGTTCAAGTAAAGACAGTGCCGAATTTAGGTATGTCCTTCTTTATATCGCTCACCAAGTTGAGTTGCTGCTGCTGCTGCCGCTGCCGCTGCTCCTGTTACAAGAACTTCACATTACCAGGAGCCCCTGACATTACTCCACTCTAAATTTCACATATGAAGAAGACTAACAGCTTTTT
>OZ026605.1:17420580-17465580 GCA_964020085.1 Micromussa lordhowensis
CAGTCCTAGTTCTTGTGTTTAATTTTAAGCTCATTTTCTTGTTTCGAACCTATTTTGTTATGTTACCCTATTCGATCTGTCCTCTCCCCTTATAATAAACAGCAAATTTGAAATTGGCTATAGTGCTTTGATGTGAACAATTAACATGTACTAAGTTAAAGTACACAACTTTGCAACACCAAAGTAAAACTAATCAGGGCTTCTCAGATGTTTTTAAATCTCAATTGAATATCCTAAGTTAAGTTTCAGTAATTGCTCACAATGTTCTATTTAACAGGCAACACTTGCAAGATTAAAAACTTTAAGATTAACAACAAGCCACACATATCTTTACAAAAAGCTTGATGAGTTTGGGAAAGAACACAAGAAAAGCATCTGTGATGCTGTTGTCCACCAAGGGCAGTACATGGCCAATAAAAGGTGTCAAAATGATGCAGAACAACCCCAGTGCCCTCAAGTGAATCCAGCAGACAGTGGCCGAAAGCTTGTTTTCGACAACCTGGACTACACTCAAGAAGTGCACTGGATGACAGAGGGACATCAAAATATTGATTGCCATTACGTCACAGCAATGAGCACAGAGAACAGGGTCGCTGGAAATGAGCTAAGTCCTGTACCACCACCCCATGGAGTGATGGGGATGGAAAATGGCAAGTGTGTCCCATCAAACATCGACAATGCCAGACAACGGGACAACTATATCAAGTTGGTCGAGAGGATCATAGTCAGCAACATTCCTTGCCTTGAATATCTGTCGGACGTGTGCACCAGACACATTCAACACAAATATAGTCATGAAATGGCCAAAAAAACCAACACAGTAAGACAAGTCTGCATTCTTGAAATTTTTACCAATATAATTGAAACATATTTCCAAAGTGGAAACTCCTAAAGTTCAACCTTTGTACATTTATTAATATGTAACACCTAAAAGATATTGCTTATATAATTGTAATATTGTTGCTGTATAATTACAAAGTGGTATGACATTCTAAATTATTGACAACACTATAGGGACACAATGAATATCTTTCACTGATGGTTTAAATATTCCATCTAAGTTTCCACTGTTTTCTACTGATAATATCAGGAGGAAGGGGCAGGCACTGCAGGGGTCCTGAGTGTAAAGTATAATTTAATATACAATTACTACAAGAAAAACTGGGTGTGGAACATGGTGTATAATAATGTGTAAGTAATTGTTTGTACATGTACAGCCTGAACCATCTCTATGAACCATCCATTTTTTTTCATAAAAAATTAGCCAATCAGAGTGCACGCTAGCATATAGCCATGTTATAATGTGTTTTGAGAAATGAACTTTGATTAATGATTTCTTCATAGACTTTTCTTGGTATGATATATGAAAATGAAAATGATGCTGATGGGATCTTGCGAGTCCTTCAAGAACTGCACCAGTACGTCCCACATCATGGTGAGGATGAAAATCGCATATATGGAGAACAAGGAGTTGTCGGCGATCAGCTAAGTGTTGAGAGAGCAGTAAATGGACACTGCTCTCTGGCAAATGGCTTTACTCCAGAAGACAGACTAGAGGGACTCCATTTCGAAATTGCTGACTGGCATGGAGGGAACAAGTTTTTGGAAGTTAGTTCCCCTTCTTTTTGGGACTACTTACAAAATATATTAATATTTTTTTTCTTTTTTTGTTAATTTTTCTTTCTGTTTTCCAACATGTCAAACGTATACATTATTAGTAATGTTAAATTTAAGATCCCCTTCTCAAATGACTATTCAAGTATTGCCATAATTTTATTCCAAAACAAATGAAAAGCTTTATTTGTATGCTAGCTATTAGTTCCCCTTTCATCTGGAACCATTTGATTACTTGTGTTTTTTATATAACCTTTCTTTTCTGTGCTCCAACTCACAATTAAGTGCATTTGTATGCTATTCCATGTATTTATATTACACTCCTATTTCCTGTTATCTAGGTTGCTTTTTCCAATCTTTACAGTGGTGCCTCAGCAGCTGACAAATGCACCTTGTATAGCGACAGAAACCTGGTGAACCGTAGAAATGTCAAGGGGGATGTCACTGCAGCAGCAAATGCCTGTCGTAGGTTCTTCCAGCTGGAGGTGGAATCGCGAGTTATTGCTGCAGCCATTGAACTCCTTGGCATGACCAGTTTGGAAGATGAGAAACTGACCAAGAACCTACTCCCAAATCCTGGCGGTGCAACAAGTGATGCCAAAAAGTCCTACTTGAGACGAATAGCCACACTGGTTGTGGACAGTTACATCATAGATAGACATAGAAATGAGAAGATGCGACAGTCAGTGACTATTAATCAATACGAGGCTGCAGCCAGACAACAAGAGCTGACAGCAGATGGTAGATTCAGGTGCAGGGCTCCTGGTTGCAGAAGGACTTTTGCACATGATGGTAAACTGAGGAGAGACCATGAGGCAGGCCACAGACCCCCTGTTGTTATCGACCCCCCTCCACCTAGTTTATTTGTTCTTGACTCCAGTGTTAATGAAAAAGACAGAGATGACATGCTGTCATATCAGAAGGCCCTGCTAGATTATGGAATGCTGATCCTTAACTTTTGGGATGCAATTTCTGAAGGCGATGGAGATCGTGTTGTACGTTGTTGGAAGTTCTTTCTGCTTTACCTGAAGCACCAGGGTGGGGCTGCCAATAAGTATGCTCTGGAAGCTTTGTACCTCATGTTCCAAATCCATGCTCTATTGAGTCCTCAAGCTGCTCACCGCCTTATCTGGAACCGGTCAGCAAAGAACAAGCCAGGTGCAAGTGGTAACATCCCTCTGGACCTCCTTCTGGAGTTTTTCAACAAGTTTGTGAAAGAGGCCATAAAGAAGCTTGGTCCTAGCGCCACAAGGAAATCACTAGATAGAATTTGCCATTCTGTTAATGTAACATCTGACCTCATGTTAAACTTTGACAATGCCATGTCTGTCTTCAAAAGATCGGGTAGACATGTTCAGAAGTCAGTGAAAGGAGATCTTAACAAGATTGTGAATGAGCTTACAACACAGAAAGCATTCCAGCACACACCAGGCAGGAAGTACCACCATTATGCTAATATAAAGCCCAGCATTTTGAGTGGCTTCAATATGCAGAAAATGTTCCATTGGATAGAGGAACACAAGAAATATATGATTTTACACAGGCGTGCTCGTTAGGTAGGTAGGTAGGTAGGGAGGGACATAGGGGGGGGGGGAGGGAGGGAGAGAGGGAGGGTGAGAGGGAGAGGGAGGAAAGGGTAGGTAGGTACGTAGGTTTAATATCTATATACAGTTTGTTTAAACTTTCCTTGAACTCTTTTTACTTGTAACTGTAAGTTGCGGTTAAATCGCAAGAGTCGTGTACTGAAATGTACATACACACAATAGACCCTTGTCCAAAATGGCGGCCGAAAATTTAATTAAGTCAAAATTGAAAACGAATACCAGCACTATGGAGAGAGCACCTTAACTTTAGTAACCCTGCCAAGTTTCAGCATTTCAGGTGAAATATCAGCTGAGAAAATGTAGGTTGAAAATTGTAAAATTTAGAGATGTTCAGTGTATGACTGGGGGGTATAATTCATACCCCCAGTCATACAAATGTCTTTAAATTTTAAATTTTCAACATACATTTTCTCAGCTGACATTTCACCTGAAATGCTGAAACTTGGCAGAGTTACTAAAGTTAAGGTGCTCTTTCTAGTGCAGGTATGCGTTTTTAATTTTAGCTTATTCTAACGCATTTGAATTTTCGGCCGCCATTATGGAGAAGGGTATATTTTTCAGCTATTGAATGAACAGATTAAGCTGTGGACATGCGAACAATAAGACAGTGCATAGATACTTTTTGGACTCTTAGTGATGTAAAAGGTAAAGTCTGCATATGGGCCAATTGCCGCCCACCATGCCGGAGGTTATCATGGTTTAAGTGACTAGGAGTATTTCTACACCCACCAAATTTTTCTGGGTGTACCCCCCCCCCCCCACCCCTGGGTGGAGAGAGGCACTGTGACATTAACGTGTCTTGCCCAAGAACACAACACAATGTCTCCGGCCAGAGCTCGAACCTGGACTGCTCGCTCTGGAGTCAAGCGCAATACCCATGAGGGCAGTACCGCACATCCCCATTTGGACACTTCATGTCTCAGGCTAATTAAGCAGCACAAAAAGAGATGTCATGATTAAAACTTAGTTATAAAAGTTGGCATACCTTTCTTTGCTTTAAGGTTCTTATAGTACGTAAAATATGCACAGCTAGCTATGTGACCTTTGCTTGAGATCACCGTCATTGTACCGTTATAACAATGGTGTTCTACATGTATATATCAGATATAAAGATCCCTGGTCAAGATAGCTGGATATTTTTCATCAACATTTTGTTTGCTTTTTTATTGACCTACGGAAAAAAAAAATGGCCAATATTCATCCATCTTGCCCTCACACTTGTTTAACTAATATTGTATGAATTCCCTTGATATTCATTATTGAATAAGATTAATATGTTATTATACTGATTGTATTATTACAATGGATTGAATTAATCCACTCTTACAACATTAGAAACAAACTTTCATTGTTCCAGCTGGTTTAAACATTGAGAATTCTCAGAACACAATTCCAAATTATGTGAATCATCTCGGTCATCTAATACTTCAGAGAAAGAAGCACAGTTCTCCAAATCATGAGTGTTAAGCATAAGATTCAGTGATGAATCATCCCGCAATTGTCCCCATTCAGACAGGATGGAATCATCTTCATGAATTGCTTCATCTTCTACCGCTGGAAGTTCTGTAGTGGTGTCAATGTCTCCAAAAATTTCACTAAGTATATGAATAATAGCAACAGCATACTTCTGTCTCCAAATTTCCACAACTTCAGACACATCCCTTAAGCTGAAAATTAAATGGCAATTTCGTACAATTTGATTTATGTGAAAGGAGTTAAACTCAAGCAAAACATTCGGGCATGTGACCATTGAGTCAACATCAACCTGATTGGACAACTCTTTGTGGTATTCCAGGAGCCTATTTTGCAACATTTTCCTTGCTGCAGAAGAAACCACTCTTCCCTGTCTGCTTGTATCACTGACTGCAGACTGACCATAGGCTAATTCTGGGATGTTGTCAGTATCTTTGTGGGGGGTCCATAAATCAGGACAGGTGCCACTTCCACACTTGCACATTTCAGCACAGATGTCACAACATGTATGTTGTTGAACACTAGACTGGGCATGGTTAGGACTATCATGTTCAAACCCAAAATGGTTAATAAGTACCTTACGACGACATTCACTGGTACTTACATAATTTTTCATGTCTTTATCACAGTGTGCAGATAGCAAACCATTGTGTAAAAGCACACAAGTGCTTGGCATGTTATCTCTTCCTGCACGTCCACACTCCTGAACATACATCTCCATTGATTTTGAGGGGCCAAAATGTATTATTCGTCTCACTTTTTTACAATTGACTCCCATTCCAAATGCAATTGTTGAAATGAGTACTCGAAGGTGTCCCTCATCGCTGCCCATATTGTCAACAATGTGTTCTTTAACTCTTGATGCAGTACCAGCATGGTACATCTCAACAATCCTATTTCGTGGTTTGATGGTTCCTACAAAGATGCCTTGTCCAAGGAAAACTTCAAACATGCGAAATAAAACGGAGCACTGTTTCCTTGTCTGACAGTAAATCAAAGTCCTTGGAGTATTTCCACGCATAGTTTTCAATTCTTCAATTAGAGTAGAAAATGAAGCCTCAATTGGTTCATTTTTGTCAAGATACAGTGCACAGTACTTAATATTTGGACGGTCTGGACTTTGTTCAATAAACTTTATATCCTCTCCTGATAAATGAAGGGTATTTAATATTTCCCCCTTTGTAGCCTTGGTTGCAGTTGCTGTCAATATTACCAACCTGGTTGCTGTTGGAATCAGGGACCTGAGTTCCCCCAAACATCCATACCATTTTCTAAATGGGACCTTTTTCGACCCAGACAATCCCCTGTTATAAAAAAGTATACTGAGTTAGAAACGATATTAAGAAATATATCACAAGAGAAATCTATTTGCAAACACCTTCAGTTTTCACTATAGGATGTATGGAGTGAATACCACTAACTCGGTCCTGTTACCTCTTATTTGTAAAATGTCTCTAGATCTCTCCGCCTCGATTAGTTTATAAGCTATTTGCGGGGGAAACTCCGAAATGTAATTTCTAATATTGCTAATCAATAAAAATTTTGTTGTTTTGTTGTTAAACATTTAGGTCCAAGAGAGTCATACAATATTGATCAGTGTCAGTAATGATTATGTCCCTATTCTTTAATCCATCGGCAATCGGAATTGATCTCATATGTACAACCGAATACCGTACAACCAAATCAATAGGCTCGTCTAACGAAGGTGGGTTGATCTTAATAAATTATGTTCCATGCAATCAAGCAAATACTGCTTTGCAAATGAATGTAAACAAAGCAAGCTAAATTTAGCTCGTCCGAATCTTGTCAAAATTCGTTTTTTTTTTTGCTTTATAAAGACTACTAATGGGTAAGCAAATTACCCAATGAAATAATGTAAGCTTGCTTCTGTAACAGGACGGTCAAAACGACCTTGATAACAGCATTAAGTTCATATTAGAATTTAAAAGCTGCTAAAGTACCAAAGCATACATACCATTGTGTAATACAGTGGGCCTCGTCAACAGCGACTCCGATCAACATCTCCTTGAAACTTTGACAATCGAAAATACTTCTCCAAGATTCAGTCGAGAGCAAGCACTCTGGAGAGCCATAAACAAGCACATAATTGCCATTCATAACCTGCTGGATTATTTCGACGTCTTCTTCATCGGTAATCGCGATCGCTGGTACTCCCATGTTGTTTAGATACCGAATCTGGTCTTCCATCAGCGATCGTAATGGCGATATTACAACGAGAACGCTGGAACCACGAGGCTTTTCGAACAAAGCATCTGCAGCGATCGGAAGGCACTGGAAAATCAAAGATTTACCGTAGCCTGTCGGCAAATTTACAAAAATATTTTGACCCCCAAGAAATTCGCGAAGCGCGATTTCCTGTTCAGGTAGAAGATTTTCGATTTCAAACTGCTCTCTCACGGCTTTGAACGTCTTTTGCCAACATTCTTCTGTAGTTACAGACATGTTATTTCCAACTCAAAGTAAATCTGAAGTAAAAATATACAAATGTTCAAATGTACTTGAGATTTAAATTGGGAAAACTACACAAAATTATTTTTAGCATTACGTGATAGCTGCGTGATCACTTTCGCAAGAATTATCCAATCAGAAAGCGCGTAAGAAACTAGCCAATCAAAAATGAAAAAACAAACAGCGGGATGCCAGAACAAGCTTTTGGGAGCCGTTGCGCAGACGGACTATACCGGCGCTTTTTCCGGTTTCGTCTGTCTGTGACGCAGGCTAATACTAGTATTGTGGTAAAAAAACAAATCGAAATCACGAGGCGTGTACTGTTGCTATGACATAAGGAAATGACGTCAATGGCTTGTGAATATAAAGATTGCTGCACCTTCTCAGTTCTTCAGAAAAGAAATGTTAATGGAAAGCATCAAGCGTTTGTTTAATTGGGAAAACCACAAGGAAGTTAATACGGCTCAAGAAGATCCAAAGCAGTTACCTGTCGCAGGACCACCTGACAGAAATAGCAACGTCAACCTGAACGTCAACATCAATGTCAGTATTTTGCTATTCTTTCAACTGAGCATCGCGGCTATATTCACCGGCCGTAAATATGGTGGTCTGATTAGAAGATCTGCTCCTTCACGGTTTCGAAGGAGAGAGAGAAAGCGTTAAAGCCAACTAGAACAGCGACCAATTTAGTAACATTCACCTCTGATACGTTCTGATGACTGATGGACCAGTCATCAGAGCACAGAACAGTGCCCAACAGACGCCAGACACAGACTCCCACGAAGAAAGAGTTCTTTTACTTTGAACTATGCTAGATCTACAAACGGATACTTTCCATCATTTCTTTTCTCCTTCTCCCTTCGGGAGTCGTAAACACCCGCCTTTGGCTAGGTGTTCTGATGAGGCTTGATATCAGCCGAAACGACTCAATGAAACCCTAATCTGCCGATTGTAGAAGAGTTTAGTTTGTAGGCGACAGTGAAGAGGGTCATACCGAGGATATGTGTATATATCGTGTTTCCCAAAAAGGACTCCATCTGTATTCAGTCGCGACGGTTCACCTTCGGAAAATTCGTTACCCGTCGACAAGGAATGACCAATAATGGAACAGAGACCCCAGTGGACTATTATTATACCGTGATTTCAGTTAAATCCAGTCCTCAGAAGTTGCACTGAGTTCAACTCGATCAAAGATCCACGTTGTGGCAACCTACATCGGCGAACTTGCTCGACGGTATCCGGAGACTGAGGAAAATTCTCTGGAGTCGTTTAATTTTGAAACAGCTCAAGAAACACACAAAAAGAGACAAAGGTAAGCCGTTTTTATATTACATTCGAGAGTCTTTCGGTTTGGTTTGCTGTGGCAACCGAGCGAAAAAGCCAGAGTTTCGTCACGGGTTGAGGGTTCAAGAATGATTGGGGCGTGTTTAGCTATATCGCTGCAAGAGAAAACTTTGGCAATTAAATACATAGAACTGATCACGAATGTACGTTTCTAACTTTCGTCAGTGGTGGATTACCGAACGGCTGAACAGAGGTCGGTGTTCAGAAATTAATACAGGGAGGGTCGACCTGGCGCTCTTGTAACTGAGTTTGGTTATCACTTTCCTCTGAATTCGAAACTTGTTAGCATGTTAGTCGGTATTGATCGATGAGGGGCGTGCGGTTGCTATGACACAAGGAAATGACGTCAGTGACCTGTGAATGTTCCAGTGGGTGGCCACGTACACTGAAGTTGTTTCATGCAATAAATGGACAATGTAGCCAAGATAGGTTGAACGGTGGAAGTCAGTTATCCTCAATATAGACCCTATTCTCTAACTAATCACTCCCAAGATGGTTGCCAGTTCTTTTCAGTTAGTTTAGTTTAAAGTTTGTTTTTCATAAATGTAGGTTTTTTCTTTGTTTTTTTTTTTGGCACACCTGCAATCTGGCTGGTAAGTTATGTAGACTCTGCTAATTAAATCTATGGGATGGCAGCGTTACCACACTACGTGTGTGACCAAATAAAATAAACCATGTCTATGTCTGTATGTCTATATCTAGTATGTCTCAGATCATTGTAACCAAAATCGCTCAAATGGTATTAAAGAGCGCAGGAACGACAGGATGGACACTAGGTAACTGTATCTTTTCAAAGAAATTGAACTAAGAGAGAGAGTTTTGAAAGTTTTTGATCGAATTTGAAATTCACACACTCTCTCACAACACTCGATCCATACAACTTGAACTCTTCATAGCACGGTTTGGTCACTGTTGTGTGTAGGAGATGATACAGTATAAGCCAGTGGAAACTGGTGACCCGACTATAATTGTTGTGTGTGCTAATCCTTCTGAAAGTGTTACCATTGAACAAACGTCATACCTGTAAAACCAGTGAACTGATTCAACAGATAATTACACTTCTTAGCAAATTTGGTTTTTTGATATACGCGCAAATATAAATGCGACTCTTTGGTGTCTTTCCATACCCTGTGACTTTCACTAGAAAGAAACCTAATTTGATTCTATTAAACAACCCGTTGCCGTTTTATTGTTCTTTTGAAACTTTTGAAGTTTCTGTGAGGACTTCTTCTTCACGGAAAATTAAATTTCCTCATCGAAATATGAATTTGCTCATATTTAGTACTATTAAAGTTTCTATTTATGCTTTTAGACTGGATTTTTGAGAGAGGTTTTGAATTTCCCATGGCAGGCGTCTCGATAAAGGCAAAATTTTTTTATGAGAATTTTGCTCACTGTACATGTATATCAGTATTTAATACTGTTCCTACAAAATTTGGGTCTTCTTAATTGTCACAATAACTGAAATTATTAGACTTTTCACAGCTTCTCTTTTTACGCACGCGAAAAAAAGAAAAGTGACCGATCGATGCAAGCGCGAAGCACGCGGGGGTGGGGGGTGGGGTTTGCAAGCTAAGCGAGGTCTTCCGTTTTGCGCTGGCTTCCAGTTCTCTCGCGATTCCTTCCGCGCGTTCAACAATCGAATAAAAATACGAGAAAATAGAGGACTGTGAGCAGTCTAGAAATTATCTGCACGTTCAATCTGAAAAGCTAAAATTAGAGGTTACGGTTGGATAAATAGATAAAACGTTTCTCACATTCACCGCCCACCCTACGACGGAGGAATTTAAAAACACAACGGTCATTGGTAAATTTTGATTTGTGTTTGAAGGAAACTCGGTTAAAGAAAACACACGATTATCCTGACTATATCATTCTCGGAAAGTTAAGTTTTCAAATTCTTCCGGCTAATTGAAGAGTGTTTCACAAAAGCTCCGTTTTTGCGACTGATTAGTGTGAACGGTAGTTTAGCCGTAGAAATAAAACAGCATTTCTTGGATTAATCCTGAGAGACATTCTCGTCTCTCTAAAGATTTCTCGGCCATATAGTTTTCAATGAGAAAGCATTAAAGCGTTGACGTAATTTTTGTAAAATCGTCCACCGAGAAGAAAGCAAGTCATTGTTTACAAGACGGAGCGAATCAGAATTTGTTGATTTAACGTGAACTAGAAAGAAGATAAGTCATGCTCTGCAGACCATACTATTCTATCCTTCGCAAGATAAACTCTTTTTTCAGTCCTCGCTTTCGCTTATATATTACACTTTTTTAAGGTTTGACAGAGAATTTTCTTCTCTTGGTCAAAAGATTGGTGTCTCAATAGTATTTGTAGAACAAAGAGCTTGAAACAAAAAAGAGAAAAGAACACGCAACATTAAACATTTAAGATTTCTCTTAATCACTGACACGTGTTGTAAGACTAACAAGACTGAACAACAGTCGTCAAGCTGCTTTTTTGCAACTGTGGTACAGATAAGAAATTTCGGAGAGGACGTTATTTACAGCATTAAAAAGCCATATAAAGGAGACATAAGGCGATATGGCTTTGGCTTCTTCGTCAAGTCATGAAGTTGTTGTAGAAAACCCAAGAACTAACAACCAGGTAAATTCTCGCGAAGCGCCAAAGTTCCGAGTTGTGGATACCATTCTTGAACTGTGTTACAAGCTTGACGTGGTTTTATGTTGTGGTATACACATCTGTGCACGATGTTTTCGTCCCCGCGTCCGCCTTCGACAGTCTATCTTCACCCGAATGTCCCACATTGATTTGTTAGTTGGTGCTTGTCTGCTGTGTTGCTTTCTGTTAACACCGCGCACAAGACATTACATGGGCGATAGGTTTTGCCAAATGGTCTCGTACTTTTTCTGCGACACGTTACTGAGTTATGCGGCGGTTTACAGAGTTCTATTTCTGCTAGCAATCTTCTATTTTCTTCAGAGTCTGGTTTTATTCGGCGTTTCGTCAAGCAAGGAGAGTCGAGCGCGAATAAACAATGGTTTTTGGGGAGTCAAGATTCTCATTTTATCTTTGCTCACGTTCCTGTTTTTGTTGATTCCGCATTCGGAATATACTGGAGAAGTGTGGACTTTCTTCGGCTTAAATGGAGGCTTCGCATTCATCATTTTACAGTTTGTACTGCTTATAGACTTTGTCCATGCATGGAATGCAAGCTGTGTGGAACGACTCGAAGCTTCTACAAGCTACACGCAGCTAAACTTATGGTACATGGTGCTCTGGGTACCTACAATCACACTTTACGCAATCTCCATTATTTCAATTATTTCGTTTTACATCCTGTACGCTTGGTCGCCTGGCTGTCACAATAACATGTTCTTCGTAACATTTAATGTCTATCTTTGCGTAGCCGCTACTTATATCTCTGTGAATTTTAAGAAGATTACGACACTTTTTAATCTAAAAGACATGTTTCGATGTTACGAACATCATCGTCAGTTACATAATGTTTGAAAAACCGTTGGACTATATAACAACTAGGCGAAACATACATAATTAATTATGATTAAGTGACAAAAATAGATTACATAGTTGAGTGAGTTACAAGGTAAGAAGAATACAAAGCCTAAAGCGTAAGTGTCAGGTTGACGTGATGAACTTGTTGGTTTAAATTAGGCTTTTCCCAATTTATATACATAGCCTCCTTAAGTTTAAGCTGAAATTTAGTAGGGGCGGAATCGAGGATTTCGAAACAATCTCTGTGAATCCTGTTGTCCAAGATGCGCGCCCGCGTTCGGGCTTGCTGCAAGCAGCGGTCGCCACCGCGTACAATACATTTATCACGTGGTTAGCGCTGTCCAACGAACCCGACGAAGTCTGTAACCCGTCACGTGACTATCTTTTTCCCGGAAGTCCGTTCAGCAATATTCAAATCCTCTTTAGCCTGGGCTTCATGTTCTTTGTATTGATCTACGCGTGCCTGCGTGATGTGCGCGCTCCGCAGTACGGCAAACTGCATTCAGGATATTCACCGCCCGCGCGCGAAACTCGCGAGGTACCGGATGGTCAAGATGCGACAGTGTGCAGCGGCGTTTTTATTGATGGTGGCTGCGTTTTTGACGATGAAAAAGACGGCGTAGCGTACAGTTATTCATTTTTCCAAGTACTATTTTGTCTTGCCGCGCTCTATACAATGATGACATTAACCAGCTGGTATAGGCCCGAGGAGGGCCAACATTTCAGTGTCAAGTTGGTCTGCGGTTGGGGCGCGGTCTGGATCCGACTCTCCGCTGCTATTTTTAGCACTTTTATCTATATTTGGACATTGATAGCGCCTGTGATTTTTCCTGACTCGTACAGAGATTTAGTTTTCTTTCAATTCATGCTTTCAATTCATGCAAAGCGGGACAGGAGGTTGTGAAGACAGGGATTCGCGTGTCTGAGGAAGTTGCGACTCAGACTGTATCGAAACCTGCAGTTGGGTTAGCAAGTCGTCTGGTTGCAGGAGCACTGCGTGCAGCAGCTTTCGAGGGTATACAAATGACTCGTGACATCTACTCTGTACATGCAGACATGAAAACCGGAAAATGTGACAAAAACGAGTTTACAACAGCCACCGAGAAGAGATTAATCACAGGCGTCAGTAATGTAGGAGGCCAAACCGTCGGAACGGCCATCGGACAAGTTCTCATTCCTGTTCCGCTCGAGGGAGATGCAATAGGAGCTATGGTTGGCGGAATCACAGGAAAATATCTTGGAAACATACAGGCAAATCGTCGGCTGTGAAACAGGCCGACTGCGAACTTTAATACAAGCAGGGAACATCGTCGCAATTTCTGTTCAAAGCCAATTAAATAGACGCGCACTAAAACTAGCAACACCGGTCAGCCCGAAAAACTCTTAAAAATATAATTATCTTCAAACTTGACCCGAGTTTAAACTGATAACAAATGAGTAAATGTTACATAACTCTTTACTATAGATTGCGTAGTCACGTGTGAAATATTTGTCTTTTTAGGGAGTGACTTCAGTTAATTCTAGCGAGTTTACTTTCGAATGTATAACGGGTTTTTCCTCATGAATCACACGCTTTCAGCAGATAGTGGCTTGAAAAAGCTTTAAAAAAAAAAATGGTTTTACGAGTCTCTTATGTTCATTTCTGCGGACTTGGGTTTTTTCCTCCAGTTTTCGGGGAAAAATAGCGCCGCTCTGTGCATGCGCATGCAAGTTATCCTGCATCGACTCTCTCCTCTTCCGCCTGGGTTCAACCCCTATAAATAGTTTCGTATCCTTTTCAGAAACAAATTTCCAGGACTTTTCCAGGACTCAGGAGGATAACTAACGGATAACAGATAACGCCCCGCGCTCCTGTATCGCACTTCACGCTCTACCCCTCTCAACCTTTCGTTCTGCAAGATATCGTCTATGGGTTTCTCTCCTCGGTAGCAGCGCGTTGCGCGCTAAGTCGTCGACCCTACGCTTCCTGATTCCCGCTCTTCGCCGACGAAATACAAGAGCACCAGGGGAGGGGAGAGGAGGCAGAACATGAACACGAAGCGGCGTGACCATCCTCTCTGTTTCACTTAGTACCAAAACCAGTCGTCAATAGTTGTCTTTGCAATTTAAGAGCACTCCTGTGACATTTTTACTTGTTTAAAAACTTAATCAATTGTAGAACCAGGAGAGGAGGAGGAATTTTTTACATTTAAATATTTCAATTAGTTAATCGATAGAATTAAATTAGTTAATATTATTTCTTGTAATCCTAGCTCGTTAATTCAGTATAAGACCACCAGAGAGTTTTAATAAACTACTTATTTTTTTGAAGCTTGTAGCTGATTCTAAGATTGGAATGAAACACCCTCCGTTGTCATCTTTACTTAACTTCCTTTCTGCCCGCTCCCCGTAATGTGACAGCCTGGGATGGGCTAACAATACCGTGACGCCGAAGGAAGGAAAAATACTTTCACTGTTAGTACATTTAACAAATGTTATTACGAGGTTTGAAACTGCCGAAAGTTAAAGTTCTAAACCTGTCGTATATCTCATACGACGTGGAAGAAAGTGGTACAAAAATAAAGAACTTTCAGGAAGTCCAGCAAATGTATAAAACTAAAGCAAAAGTAAAGGTCAATCAAAAACGCGGGAAAAATGGCGGACGTCAAATAATGATTGGCTTTGGTATTATCGCAGCTGATTGGCCGGAAATACGCCATCTTTGCGCTGATTGGCTAGAACATATTGCACGCGTTTTGTGAACTTAGAACGCAGTAATAGGGAACGCAAAACGGACAAACAATTTAACGTTTCAGTTCCTTTACAAAAACCCTTGCATTTCTTTCATAAAGAGCGCGTAAGCATCGTCTTTCGTGCCTGTTTCAGCAACCTTCGGTTGTGAAACTTGTTGCGGTATACTTTCAACAACTTCTGGGCCACCTCCAGGTGGCCGTAGCTTTGGTTTGTTCTTTGGTTGGTCTCGTTTGACTCGCAAGGCGGTCGGTACGAGTTTTGTCAACTCTGCTTGTGTGTTCCTTAACTGTGGCTTTGCACTAATGGTGGCAGTTGCTTCTTTACTAATTGTAGCTCCTGCGAAGTTTAAAAAAGTGAAATTAGTTTACGAGGGAAACCCGCAAGTTCAAAATAAATAAACACATGAGAGAAGAACGATAATAATAACAATGAAAAATGTCCATTCACCTTTTCCACTATCGGTAGTTGGATTAGCCATGGGAGGTTTACTTATGAAGGTTGGTGGTGCTGATAAAACTGCTCCGTGCGGGGGAGGGGGAATCATACCGGGGGGAGGACCAGGGGGTCGTACCATGCCAGGTCTCAAGGGTGGTAGTGGCATTGGCTGTTGGAGCAGAGGTCTGGGTCCTCTTGCCATAGCGTGTGCCATCATATTGGGCGGTAACCCTGGGGGTGGGCCTGGAGGGACCATGCCGGGCATCCCTGGGGGAGGGCCTGGTGGCCTACCAGGGGGAGGACCAGGTGGGAACATTCTTGGGGGTGGGGCTCTGATCTGAAAGTTGGGTTGAATTGGTAGACCTCCGGCTTGCTGACTTCCGGGTAGAGGGAGCTGTCCAGGGGGTGGACCTGGGGGTGGACCTGGGGGTGGCCCTGGGGTTTGAGGTTGTCCTGTTTGTACTGAGCTTCTTTTGGCTTGATCTCCTTGTTCGTCTCCTTCTCGCTGTGTTGACAAGTAAATAAATTATTCTAGTAAGAGAGATTGTAATAAATTACAGAAATAAGGAATTGTACTAAAGATGGCGTATTTTCAATTGAGTGTCATAAAACCAAAACCAAACCAGTTACTTTCCAATTAGACTACTCAGCTAATCTCAAACCGTAGTAAAACCAAAACAAAGTAATTGCCTTAATTCCTTCCGACATTCAATTGAAACCGCTATAAGAAACTTGTAGCAATGAACAGCATTTGAGCGAACATAAACGCCAAGGAACGAAAAGCCATGCTCCACACGGCAGTAATTTATATTGTAACTTTATATAAAGACAAAATACATTCCTCCAAAATGTATACTAAAGTACGCATATTGAATCGAATCTTCAGTTTTGAACACATCTTAAAGCGTACGCAGGTTTTGGAATGATTCTGATTCAGCCGAGCCTCTTATGCATGACGACCAAGAGATACAATACATTTACAGTCTGGTAATCTATGACATAATCAATGTGTACCTGTTTATCAGGAAGAGGCTGCCCTGCCATTTTAAGAAGAAAATCTTGAATTGAGGTTGTACCAGCGCCTTTTGAAGCGTGGTCCTCACCTCCACTTTGCTCAACTTCATCTGCAAACCTTACAGTTCTTTGACGTTCTCTTGTTTCTGAAATCAATAAAGAATTGTTTTTTAAGTAACAATTAAATATATGATGTGAAGTATATATGAAATAATTCATATTTGAACTGCGGTTGTAGATGAAATTGAAGAATGATCATCGCAGTAAATTTTCCAACTTAAGCAACTGAAAAGAAGCCTATTGCTTAAGTTGGAAAATTTACTGCGATGATCATTCTTCACTTTCAATTAAATATACCTTGCTCGCACTAGTAAACCAAAACATGTCTAGTGTACAAATTATTGCAAATGATACATATTTCACAACAAAATGTTTTAAAATTAGGTGGGGCAAATCATGCTCGGAACATGTCAACAACTTCCTTTCTAACTTTCTCATGATATCAACTTTCTTGTTTCTATTTTACAGTTGACAGTTCTTTCTATTACTGGCAGAGAACTGTTTACCATCCAGATAGTTGGCCCATAGCTGTACTAAGGCACTCCCTAGTACAAAAACAACCGAGAATCGTAAGAGATATCCTCAGTCACTCTTTTCTTTGATCCTTCATGTGCACCCTCATATAGTACTCTCTGTATCAATCTTTGACAACATCTCACTTGTGCAGAGAGACACTGAAGTGAAATGAAGACTGTAAATATCTTGACACAAACAGACCTCCTTCACTATCCTCCATCTCTTCATCTTTGTAGCCCCTCTCTCCAAAGGGCTGGCCATCATCTGCATCTCCTTCTAACCTCCCAAGTGGTACTGCTGGGTCGTATTCCTCCTCCTCGCCACCTGATTCGCTGGTGCTCCCTTCACTGTCATCGCCATCATCATACGGTTTGCCTTCCAAGTCATCAGGTGCTGTTCCTGGGGGTAGGGGTGGTGGAACACTCGCCGGTGGCATACCTGGTGGGGGTCCCGGTGGGGGACCAGGTGGAAGCATTCCTGAAGGAAGGTTTGGTGGAGGCCCAGGGGGAGGGCCTGGGGGTATTAAACCTGGGGGGAGTGGCCTGGAAAATAAGACAACAAAAGAGTAAATCAGAGGACACTTTTCTAAGTCTTTCCCTTCATGATATCAGCTTGATGCACCCAATGCCATCTCGACTGTGGAAATCACGGCTGGTTTGTTCAAAAACTAATTGACTCCAATCCAAAAGACAAGGATTTTCTTGAAATAAAACTGTTTTCAATGCTTTTGTTTTGCAGAGTATGAGATTAACCAAACCTGGTGGACAGAAAATATCAATTCTAATAAAACAGAAAACCTCACTAAGAAGTTCTCACACTGTAATCAAAATTCAGACTGATCTTGGATTAGCTAAATCATGCTATGACAACCATGCTCTGTGTTCTGGGGAAATGACAAGGCCTCAGCATCTTAAATGATTTGTGAATTCCTTTTGTGTTGTGATTTACTTGCAATGACATTTATTCATAGCATTCTATTCAGTACCTTTCAATTCTCACTTGCCCAATGGGCAAGGGATCAGGCAAGTTATCTGCCAACTGAGTCATGAAAAGAGCAAACTAAGACTTGCCCAGGGCAAGCAATATTTGAGAGATACTTGTCCTAAGGGCAAGATGGAAGTTCAGGTTTTTTCAAGCCCTGATAACAGTAATGACCAGCTACATTGTACTTACACCGATCTCGTTCCCAGAGTCTTCGTTCCCCTTGACCAGTGGTCAGAAAACGAGAGCTCTGGGAGCAACCATTTTGAATAACAAAGGAAATAACCAAATTCTGCCCATCTAGTTTCACTGCGCAGTCTGCATCTATGGCGCATGCCTGAAATGGTTGCTCCCAGAGCTCTCGTTTTCCGACCGCTGGCCAAGGGAAACGAAGACTCTGGGAACGAGATTGTACTTACACTTGACCAGGTAGCGGGCCAGGGAGAGGAATATCACTTGGCATCAACATTCCTACAGGAAGAAAACAAAGATGCACAACAACTGTTAGCAAGAACTGCATAAATGTTAATACTTGTGATCATAATAAAAACACATCACTGTTTTCATTATCTCTAAGTCAGTCTGAAAAACTAAGACAAAAACAATAACAACAAAGAAATCCTGCTGTATATCATTCATTTGTCTGTGTATGGTGTCAGAAACATGATACAGTAGTGACTGCAATGCATAATAATTTCTTCCACAAAATCCTTAAAGCATTAACTTGTGGAAGAAGCTTCTTTTCGAACTCTATGGAAGCAACAACTTTTAGCAAGACAAATCATTAATAAATAGCCCAAAGAAAATATGTGCGCTAATTGATGGCCAAAAATCTTGTTTAGAAGCCAGATAGAAACAGAAAAGATCTCATAGTCACATTGCTTGTTTTTTTCTTTGGCTGTTTTCTAAAACAGATAGAAAACATTTTCTCTGTGTTTCTGTTGAGTTTTAGTCTAGCCACTTGGATTTGTTCTATTGGAAATCTGCAAATCTGATTGGTTCTCTCATCATTTTCTATCTGCTGATAGACAACGAGTGTGTGCTACTCTTGAAACTGAAAATTATTCTTAATTGAGGCTTAAAATACACACAGTTGTAAGTTTTCTACTAAAACACTAGACTACTAGCCCTTGTTTTCTATGAGCCATTATCCTTGTTAACTATTTGCTTTTAGTATAAATTTACCGTAGTCTATTGTGAATCCGTGAATTTGATTGGCTATATTACCGTCGACTATCTGCTGATAGTCAACAGTTACGCATCATTGCACATTGCCCATCACGTTTGAACCTGATGTAACATAATGAAACAGTTCTTTTCTACGCGATATTTGACTTTTTTTTCTTTTTATGCAATGAGACTACGGTAAATTTATACTAAAACAATTAGACTACTCGCCCTCGTTTTCTACGAGCGATAGTCAACTCGGCTGCGCCTCGTTGACTATCTGCTCGTAGAAAACTCGGGCTCGCAGTCTAATTGTTAATTAGTATAAATCTACTAGCCTTCTATCACACATGCAATTCTCTGATTGGCTACGCTTCTCACTACACTGTATCTATTCTGTGATAGTGAGTAGCATACATGTAGCAGTGTGCACTTGTTAACAAAAATTAATGGCGGCCACTTCTTGACATTTTCAAAGTGTCTGTGAAGAGGATTTAGATAAAGTTTTGAACGACTGGTAGATTTATTATTATACTAAAACAATTAAATTATGAACTCAAGATTTCTATGCGTGATAGCTGACTTGGACTGCACCATTGTCAACTATCACGCAATAGAAATCTTGAGTTCATAATCTAATTGTTTAATAGAAACTGGGACTTGTAGAATAATAATATTGTTAAAAAAATTAATAGAAAGACTTGATAACTTAAAAGAAACACAGAAAATGTATTTTCGATTTATAATTAACTGACAGTAATACCTGCATGTGGAAGTGGGATATTGGGTGGCAATGGAATGTCTGGGGGCATCATTGCTTCCTGAAAATACAATCATATCACAGTAATTCACATAAATTTGACTGAAAATTAAATTGTTGAAGTTTTTTGATAGAAGCGTGAATTTGCATGTGTACCACACTGATTGTGTGGAGAAATGCACACCATACAAACAGAGGAACATGAAAGGTTCTAATAAAATGCAAACAGAGGCACAGAGACATGATGCCAGAATGTGTGTTATCATTAAAAATCCTGGTCAGATGTCTGTTTCAGCACTAACAATGGGAACCCAAATGGAAACAATGAAGAGGACAGCAAGGAAAGACATTGTTGTGGTGAAGAACGATAAACAAGGAGAGAGATCATCTTTGTTTAAAGACATGGGGGGAAGCAGTGGTGACAGCAGAAGACAAAGGTGCTTTTCTACATGTAACATTCAGAAATAAAATCTGCTAACAGGACTGTGTGAAGTTATTAAATACATGTATATTCAAAGTGACAGCAGCCAAGATCCTTTACCCTCAGAGTGCTCCTCTCCTCCCAGTTATATGACATAAGTGTCAATGAATATGTATGGGTTATTGACCAAGTGTGAGGTCAAGATGGCTGGATATTGGTCGAGTTCTTTTTTTGCGAGTTTATGGACTGAGACGGAGTCGAGGTCCAAAAACACGCAAAAAAGGAACGAGGCCAATATCAAGCCATCTTGACCGAACAAGCTTGGTCAATAAAGGATTTATTATATGGCTTTTGGGGAAATTTTTCATGAGGGACAAGGCGGGTAGTCCCGAGCAGGCAAGATGGCTCCATCTTGCCTGCTTGGGTAGCCAATCACAGCGCAGGGATTTGATTCATCTTGCCCGCTCACAGAGCTAGCCATATAGTAAGAATACTTATTGTTGGTGAAAAGGATGAGGGTAACGTTCAGTTGACTAGCATCCCTTCTAGGGAACCCATCCACTGGACTGGAACACACTGTAACCCATTTCCATTTAAAATGGTCCTAAAATAATCTAAAGTAGGCTTGTAGGGTTTTTACCGGAAGGGCTACATGACTGTATAAACTCACCTCTGCTAGAGCTTTCTGCCTTAATTCTGCAAAATGAAGAGGAGATAGAAATATATATCAGGGCATGGAATATAGCTGATTACAGAAGTTGTACTCATTTGAGCCTTGGAAAGTCCACTTCCTTTCCTGGATACCCTTTTCAAGCACAAAATCGCTTGAATGTGTACTTGAGACTTAAGATTGAGTACAAAGAATGAATTTTAAAAAGTTCAGAATATACATGTAATTATTAAGTATAATATGATAATCTTTGCAGGATTCCAGGTATGCTTTAAAGGCAAGTTGTCCTTAAGGAATTCCAAAAGGTCAACAGACGTGAATGGACAAAGACAGTAGTGTTATCCAGTAGGTGTAATTACAATCCTCCAAGGTACCTTATATCAAGGAAGGCTGACCCAAACCTGGTCTGATGACTCACTGGGAAAACAACTTCATTACCAGTTTATTGAAATGAACTACAGTAAATACATTGTAAATTATTATGTTAAAATTTAATTACTCTACCATGGGCAGATAACTGGGCTTGTAAACGTTTCCGCTCACTGTCAGCAATCAATCTGAAATACAGTTGCAAAAAGATTACTTTGTACTAATCTGAAGCAGAACAAAATTTTAAAACATTTTTTCTTCTGTTCGCACACGTGATAATGTTGTAACAATAGGTATCAATAGAACAAAAACTCAATGTATACAGGTAGCAATGCCTCCAAAGCTAATGCAATTTGTCGCAAAACATTCAACACACTAAGTTTAATTTTATACTGCCTTCGTAGCAAATCTTCAGCAGTTGCATCAGCAGTGACTATAGATGTAGGTGGTTGAATATGAGTTTCACATTAAATGCAAACTTTTTTCACGAAGTAATGTTGTTTGCGAAAACAAAACTGACTGTGCTGCTGTGGCTCAAAAACAGAAGGATCTCTGAAAGAAATAAACTATGCATGCTTATATGGTTCTTAACATAAGTAAAAATGAATAATGTAGAGAGAAATAAGAAAAAAAAGCAAGGTAAAGTTAGGTTTTGATTACTATATACATGTATTAGCCATTAAAGGGTCATTTTATTACTTACTGCCTCACTTGTCCTGACTGAGAGGGATCATCTTTCTCCTGCAAGAACAGAATTTATGGCATCAAAATACATGTTAATTATTGCTGGTGAAAATTACCATTATGTTATTGGATAGCAATAGGTCCATGCTTGGATGGGTTCATGGTTGAATATCAGTATGTGAATGTAGTTCAATGTAGTTCATACTTGGACATTAAGGACGTTCGCGCCCATTGCTACTGTGCATCTCTAGTGCGCACGCTATTCATTGGTCATGTGCGTGCCACGTCATTTTCAAGCACGCGTACCGAGTCGAAAACTTAACAAAATATAGAGCTGATGACCTTTGCGTTAACTTAGTGTGCAAATATTTTTGTTGGAAGCTCGGTGACCCCCACTTTTTTTTCGGCAGATCACTTCCTTTTTTAACTCTCTACATTATACTAAAAAAAAACAAAAAAATCTGTGTGTGGGAAGTTGTAATTATTTGTCATATACTATTAAAAAAGGGTCGAATTGGTACATGGAGACAGGTGTGCGTGACTTAGAAGTTGTCTTTTTTAAGGCTAATTCTAGCAGATTTAATGACTTATGTAGCAAAGATCTATCAATTAGGCCTATATAAGCCGTGTTAAACACTCATAGCTTAGAGATGATTCTTCAACTTAAATATTTAACAATTATTCCATGAGCGCGCGTTGGATATGAGATGATAGATAGCCAACGAGGCGCGTAGCGCCGAGTTGGCTATAATCATCTCATATCCAACAAGCGCGAGTGGAATAATTGTTTTATTAAAAACGCCTCCAAAATATAGAGAACCAGACTACAATAAAAACAAAAAGGCCCAAAAAATCACGCATACGCTCGCCATCTTTGTAGATCATGGTATAATGGCTCATATACCATGATGGCTTAGCCAATGAAAACTCTCGAATTGCATTATCCAATGATCCAGTTTTTAATAAATGCCAATAGTTATGAATCCGGCCAGAATCGCCTCGAATGACTGAGAATCGTAGAAATGCTATGGTCTGAGCTACGCTTTATCTTGAAAACGAGTTCGGTGACCCCCGATTTTTTTTACGTTTTTTATCTAATCTTATCATTTTCTACCGTCAGTCAAAGTTTTAAAAAAATCTGTGTGTGGGAAGTTTTTGGGTGCGAATGTCCTTAAGGTACACAAGTATGTTTTGGTGTTCTTGGCCAAGTCACTTATTCAACTCTCACAGCACTTCTTGACCATGGTGCATACATTCAAGTGTCAAGGACCTTGGCACTAAACACAATCTACCAATATCCCACCCAGGTGAAGCCACTTTATATTGCATGTACTTACATAAAATAACTCAACGAAATACAAATAAAATATCTGAGCTACTATGCGTGCTCTTATTGGTCAATAGGCGTGTTCAGATGAGAGTATGTGACGTTTTAGATTCACATGTAGTTTTGAGAATTTTACAAAAGCAATAGAGCACTTTTTTATGTTTACATAGCCTCATCTATAAGGGCTGTGAGAATACTCGAAAGTTATGCAAACCCGATGTCTTGGTTTTGCATAACTGTCTTGAATTCTCCCAACCCTCATCGAGTTTAGATGAGGTTATGTAAACACGGAAAAGTGCTCTATTGCTTAAGTATAACATAGGCGACATGCTGAACATCACACTTAAGGTTTCACTCTTTAAGTTTTCAAAATATGGATGTCTGCTACAGGACTCACATAGAGACTGAGCATCCTGTCCAATGTCTCCTTCAGCTTCCTTTTCTTTTCTTTGAGAGCCTTGTCATTAGGAAGAGGTATTGGTCCGGCATCAATTTCTGACAAAGGAGAATGTGATCAAACAAGTTAAACCTTGGTTATGCTAAATGAATATGTCTTAACAATAATTGACAAAATGTACAAACTTTAAAAGAGTATGGCATGTTAAATAATCAACAATTTAACTGTCCAATTAAGTAAAGGCAGCTCAAGAAGCAGTTGGACAAGAAGTACTTTAATTACCCAGTGTTTCAATTTTCTCAATTTCTTCTAAAATTCTTTGAGGGTCCTTGGATTTTAAGACAGCTTCTCGGACCATCTTTCTTTGCTTCTTATTCTGCGGTAAAAGAAATCACTCACTTGAATAATTATTATTATTACAGTCTTCCTAAGTAAGTCAACAACTTTTAATACAGTGCATTGTGGGAAAGTGTCAAATAAACATTTACAGGTAAGGAAATTTCTGTTAATCAATCGGGCTGTCGGAGAGTAGCTAGCCAGCTTTGGCGAAAATCACAAATGCTTTAATTATAGGGTTATGAACAAAGCTATTATTTGGAACACTCAAATAGCGTATCATCAAAAAACCAGTGGCCTTTATTTTGTTTGCTATTCCCCGCTGAATTTTAACGGCCGATCTTTAATGTAACCTTTAGGCTTTTTGAAACCACATGCTTTTTGCTGATGTGACTGTATTTCACTTACTTGAATATGAAAGTGTTATACTTCCTGTTCCAAGGAAGTACTTTTGCTAAGCGTTAAGTTGTATACATGAAAGTACCAACCGTTCTGGTTGAATGATGTTTCAAGGAAGCCATTTCACATCATTTACGTCAAAATAAAAGAAACCCTTTTGACTACCGGTTTTTAGGGGTCTTCAAATTCTTTGTAAACCTGCTAAAACTCTTTGCTTACCCTTAATAGGTTGTGGCATTTTTTGTCAAAACCTATAACTAAGTAACAAACTATCAAATTATACAATATTTTAAGGGCAACCAAGCAGTCATCAGGGCAACCATAGCTAGGGGTTAGGTTGTCCTGCATTTGGAATAAGGACAACTAGGATATTTTTTTTAATTTCGAGCACTGCTGATATATACTTTATTCCTAAGATTACTGTCACATGTTACATAAAACAGATCAAATGCCCATGGTGTAAAGCTTGTATGCCTTATTTGAAACTCTCAAATAAATTCAGCCCTCTGTAATACTTTAAGCAAAATGTTAGCCATGCAGTTCCATATTGAAAGTTTCACTGGAACTTTGATCATCTAAAAAAATACATATCTTATTAAATTTCTCGCATCAACAATACAGGCATACATACACATACACAATACAGACCTTCTTCAGCTCCCTTTTCCTTGCTTCCTTTCCTGTGAAAATGAAAGAGATTGAGCTCAATAAGTAAGAGCATTATTTCGTTAAGTGACAGCTACATGTAATGAGTAAAACCCGTTGTTTTTCTTCTGATAGAAAGCATCTGTTTATGAAGCTTGATTAACACGTATTTCGCGTCTTACTTGCTTGATCAGTTGGGTTCATAAACTTCCCACTCTTTGTTGTTGAAATGGATCGCCTTCCCATTTTGGACGGTTTGAACTGCAACACGAATTCTCAGTCAAAGAAAAGCAGAAAGGTCCTAAAACAACATGGCGTCCTTCAAACGCTGAGTAACCGCGTCTTTTTTAAAATCAGTGACCATGGCCTTCTAGACTATTTACTAAGGGTAGTCCGTAGGGTCTCCATTGTAGAACCTGATTCACATTGAATTTATTGATTTCGTGAAACATTTATACACAGTTTGTGATTTTAAAATAACAGTTGTAGACGTAATTATTAAAAGAATCAAGTTTATCGGGTTTTGAATACAATTACGCAAGTTGTTAGTGACCAGAGCAAGGTTTGAAGCTTTTACTCTACCCTAGTGGAGCAAAAAATTGTTTCATACTTTATACAAACAATATATGGCGGGGTACATTGCTAGAGCTTTCAAAGTAAGCTCATTATTTTTAAGGAATTCAAGTTAAATTGAATTTGTCAAATGGATTTCCAGTGAATTCAGCTGATGTTGTGTTGAAGTGTTCGAACGTTTCATCTGGGACTTGCTTGCATCGGAAGGAAAATTCTACGTTTCAGTTGTCAAAAGCTAAGCCAAAAGGTCATCACACTCTGTGCTCGGCATGTGAAACACTTGAAAAACCATTGTTGTGTGCATTGTGTAGACAAAGCGGGATAAAAATTGTTCACAGTAAACTTTGGATGATATGGCCCGGAACAATGAGCTGTAATCTTCAAACAACATGAGTCATTTAGAGGGAAGAGTTGCTAGCAGTATGGAGCAGCAGAGAGGTCGAACCACCTTCTGTCATGTGGCAGCAACTGATCATGAAGACAAAAGTGGTTATTTGTGGAAGACGTTTCATCATCCTGGGAGAACGTCTTCCAAAACCAGATACTTTGTGCTGACCAAGAGCTCACTGGATCACTTCAGAAACCATCACAGGGTAATGACAATAGAGAAGAATGGTTAATGTAAAGTTTGTAAGGGTGGAGTGAGCCAAAGTGACCCTAAATTCTCTATCATGTGAGAAAGTGCAGGGATGCCAACCTAAAAATCTTGAAATCCTGGAGATCACCAAAGTTGCTGTTTTTCAATTGCCCCAAAACATTGTTAAAAGTGGAGTTCTACCAATTAAACTCCCTTCCCCCCCCCCCCCAATGCTCAAAAATTGTCAAAAATACCTGCAAAAAATGCACTTTTCTGTGTACCTGGGAGATTTGGTAATCTATACCAGAGACTGGGAGTTTTGGTCTGTATCTGGAATACTGTCAGATAATATGATGAATAGAATCCTTATCCTACACGTAAAAGAAAAAATGAGAGAACAGGAAACAATATTCTTGTTTCCCATCAAAACTTTATCAACAACGGACATTGTGCCTGCATGTTGTTATGAAAAAGATTTACAATTATTTTTTCTAAGAAATCTGAGCTGCCAAAGTTCATACCGGTACTTCCGGTTGGCCTTTTATTTTCTGTGGTTTCCGGGGTGGGAAATTTGCAGAGGTCAGAGCAGGCTCACTATCTCATCTTGTGGCTTCATCACTCAATTTTGTGCATGCTAGCCAGTGCTTATCTCGGGTGCGAAAGTTGTTAATTCTGATCTCGGTTAGTTTTTGTTTTAGTGTTGTTTTAATCTTTGCCCTACTCGCTTGCTTTTTCGTATACAAGGCTAGCCGGTGCTTATCTCCAGTTTCCATGCTTACATTATGTAATGTTACTAGGAATATCTCTGGATGGGATGGTAGTCCATGCTAGGGTTACTTGTATCATAAAAGGTTTGCACCTGGGCAGAGAGGGGCACTACAGTGACCCGTGTTCAGAGCTCAAACCTGGGCCTCTAAATCTGGAGTCTAGCACACCAGTAACCATTAGGTCAGTGCACCTACCCATACCATCCACAGATACATGTAGTAGCTTAGTATTCTTATTGCTTCATGTTACAGAAATGGGATTAACATTTATGTGCCTAAGTAAAGGATGAGCCATCTAGCTTGTCTGATCCTTAGAACAGATTAGATCCCGGAAACAGACTTTACCTAATGATATTTAAATTATAACAAAGATTAAATAAGTAATCTTTTTACCATTATAACAATTATGTCTGATCAGGAAAAGCTCAAAGGAAGTCTTCCACTTGCTGCCATAGACACTGTAGAGAAACTGCCTGAAGATAAGAGCTCATTTAAAATCACAGGTCCCTTCAAACATCCACTGATTCTTCAAGCATCTGACAAAGAGGAGTGCCAGGATTGGATAAAGGCTATTGAGAATGGTAAGACTTGTTATTCATATATTAAAGAGCTTTTTATCACTTACTCACAAATAAAGCCTTGACTGTACTTTGTTCTGTTGTAAAGCACACAGGAAACTGAAGAGCATGAAAGAAGTGTAGGGGAAAACACAAGATGTCGTCACATGTTTTTCCCTACTTCTTGAGTGCTCTCCCGCTTCCTAATTAGAGCTTTTACAACAGAACAGAGCACAGTCAATATCTCTTTACTTGTTTTAGGTAAAGAATCCAATAATTTTCCCACATATTCGGCCCAATTTTCAAACCAAACTTAATTTTCCAAATGAGAAAAAGACGAGTTAGTGGTGTCAGTGTGCTCTGTTCTCTGATAAAGCATGCTAAAATAAGCCAATCACAATCCTTGTTAGAATTGTTCAAATCATTTGATTGGCTAATGAGATGACAACTGTCAATCACAAATTGGACTTCAGCTAAGCTTTCAGTTCTGAGTGGCTTTCGAGAGAAGAACAATGCTTTCAAAGTTCACTTTTTAGTTTTTTAATTTTTTTAAATTGGGATCTTAAGGTTTCTAGTCCAGAGGAATCCAATACCATCGTGGCTCATTAAAACGTGCACCTTTCCAATGGAAATTACGAAACAAGACACTCAAAGCTTACGAACGAAAATGCGAAATGCTGAGTTGTATTTGAAAGGAGCTACAGTTGTTTACGGTTTGCAGCCACTTGCAGCCGCTTACAGAAAGATTGCCTGAAATAGCGTCAAAGTTGGAAAGACTAGACTGCTCCCACTGGTTCTACTCCAAGTACAAGAGAGAATATCAGAGCAAACTTTCAACTGATCACTCGTCAGTGTAGCGATGAGATCACTAGAGATCGCTAGTAAGCAAATGAGCATTACACTGTTTGTTGAGCATTTTTACAAAAATAAAGCTTCTCATTATTGATAGAGACAGCTCAACAAGGGTTTTCTGTCATTGTTTACTTCTTAAGTATAATTTCTGCCTTTGTAAGATATATCAAGATCAAGATACAGTCAACTCTCTCTTAACAGACACCTCTATAGGACGGACACCTCTATAAGACGGATACCTGGTGCTGGTCCCAGCCGTTTCTCAGTCATTTTACTATAAACAAACTCTCTATAAGACGGACACCTCCATAAGACAGACAATGGACACTTTGAAATGGTCAACGGACACTTGTAAGGTGCTGAATGTGACCGCAAATTACGATTTAGGGAAGAACAATTCTTAAATTGCCAAGTGCGTGACTATTTTTTTAACACCAGACGTTTAATTGACAGCTCTTATCTTGTCGGCAAATTACATACAGTACAGTACAAGTTAAAATTAAATCAGTCATCATTTTGTCCCATTCAAAAAGTAACTCGGAGGTGACAACCAAATTGTATTGTAATCTAAAAATTCCTGGGGTCATGTTACATTGACTCTCGATAAGCCGGACACCTCTCTAAGACGGACAGCTGAGGCCGGTCCCAATGGTGTCCATCTTAGAGAGAGTTGACTGTATATCTAATGTTCATTTTTACAATACACGTTCTTCTGCCTCTAGTAATTTCTATACCAAACCTTCTAGGCTATCCATTCAAGCAAATTCCTTCTCTCAAATAGGAGTAAAAGTGTGGAATGAAGTACCTCAAGCATAAAGAAATCTTTCCAAAAATGCGTTTAAAAGGAAACTCAAGCAAATTCTATTCAACATTTTAAGTTCACAAGACTCTTATATACGTAGATTTATCTCAGATGATACAAAATGTAAAGTCCTGACCAGTAATATTCCTTTCACTGTCTTCTTCCAACTAACATAAACAGTATCTGTACGTTTGATACTTTAAGTTACACTGTAGGTTAATGAAATGGTTTTTCTTGTTATTATCTAATGCTGTATTTCTTTTTTTTCCCTTTTCATTTTATTAATTGATTTTTGTCTGTATATTTTTGTAATTCGCTTATTAAGGCATGGCCCGCCTAGATTAGCCTAATTGCTAGTTGCAGACATGCCCTTTCTGTAAATAGAACTAAAAAATAATGAAGTGACTATGACTAAGTGACTATGACTACATGTGTATGTAACAAATATAATGTCTTTTATTATATTGAAGCATTCATTATATTGAGAATTTGCTTATTTCCCTATGTGTTTTGTCAGAATCTAGCAAAACTTTTTATTTGAGTACAGTTTTAATGCTACTGTTGTTAACAATGGTCTCCATGCAGCCATATTTACTGCAGACAAATAGCTCGTTTCCACTGCATTTGTCTGAGTCACAGGGCATGTTTGATTTGGGTCAAATTTGTCAAAATTCCGATACAAAAATTTGAAAGCCAGCTTACCATCATCAAGCTGTGCCAACCAGCCAATCAGAGCGCATGTTATATGAAAACTTTATTTCAAAATGTTATAGAGAAGTGATAGTCATGGAGTTGTAAACACAAAAGACTTACATGTGGACATCAAGCTATTTGAACATAGTTATTTGAACATAATTTTAACATTCAACTCCAAAGACTTGTACATGTAAGTATTTAATTTTTTGTAGGAATTCAGCAGTGGCGTTTAGATTCTGATGCTGGCTCGTCCTCTTCGCAAAAGAAAGATGAAGTAGATAGCTTTCAGAGTTGCTTGAATGCTGTGCCTAAGATGAAGGTAGTTAATTAGTGCTGGGACAGAGGATAAAATTCCGTCATAATCTCAAATTTAAACCTTGTTTTATGATTTTTTAGATTCAACATTAAGTAACTAGAAGTAGTTTAGTGTATTCAGTGAAGACCTCACTTCAAGGAGAATATTTTGAACTGATTGAATGCCCTTTGAAAAGGAAAAAAGAAGAGAAGTATTTAGATGTCCCAAATGAAAGTAATTACAATTTAGTCACGAATGTTAAAGATCTCCAAACAGACTGTAATGAAATCTTTGGCAAAACAAAGTCTACAGTACCTGTGGCTAGCAATTAAAACAAATATTTATTTATTAGTATCTTCTAGGGCTTATTTTAATAAGCTATAAATTGACATGTAAGCATATGGGATTATATTCTTTGGAGAAGGGCGGGAACTCATAGTGAGCAGACTTATTGGATGTAAGATTTTGGATTTAAATTTAGGCGGATTTATTAAGTTTATACATGATGTAGACACTCATTGAGAGCTTCTTCATTCAGACCTCATCATTTTTTAACAATGATCGCATTACAATTGTCATGTTGATTTGTGTTTGCCTCAGTAGTGGTGACTTAATAATTTCTCATAATTTTCCATTTATATTATTTTATGATTTTAGCTTTAATGTTTTGTGAATCACCGTTAATGTATATTTGAATTTTATCGCAGATGCTGTACCCATCTTTGTTTTGTCCTGTTGGAGATGGAGTGCTGTTCTCAGGTATTGTATGATCTTCATATATTAAAAAGTTAAAAAGACGTTCTCTGGTTAAAAATTTTAAAAACACGAGCTTTCGATTGCCAGTCTGCAATCTTTAACAGTGAAGTGTAAAGGGCGGAGGTAAAAATAAATATAAAAAAAGGTGAGAAAATAACGAACAAATAAATAAATATACAAATACAAAAGAAATACTTGAGTGACAATAAAATGCAAATAACATGGATAAACATTATAACAAAATTGAGTATTGTCTTGGCAACTGCTTAGAATTATTGTCTACCTGGCTAGTAATTGCAGTGTGCCAAGATTCCAGTGTTTTTCTTACGCGTGAATTGCCTCTGTCGATAACGCGTGCATTTTCAAAATCAATAGTGTGGCCTTCGAGCCAAGCATGGCTGGCAATATTGGAACCATTTTTAAAAACTTTGGTGTTTCGTATGTGCTCCTTTTTTCTAGTGTGTAAGCATCTGCCCGTTTCTCCGATGTAGTTCCAAGTGCAGTCCGAACAGGGGATTTTGTAGACAACATTCGTTTGCCGATCTGATGGAGGTCTTGATTAGGGGGACGCAAATTCCTGTTGCAGGGTCTTAACCGGTCTGGTGGTGGTGGCTCGGATGCCATTGTTGTTGAGAATTCTTGTAAGTGGTTCAGTTACACCTTTGATGTATGGTAAAACTGCAAAACCATTTTGGGAGTCTGGTGGTTCTGTCAACCTAAAAAACATCCCCACCAACTCTTCAGGGGAAGGAATGGCTTCAGGGGTCGATTTCTTCTTTAAGATTTTGGATATAGTTGCTGATGGGTAGCCATTTGATTTTAACGCATTAGAGACGTAGGTCAGCTCTTTCCTTACTCCTTCAGCGGTGCTCGGGAGGTTGAGTGCCCGATTTAGAAGGGTAGAGGCGGTACTTATTTTGTGTTTTAACTCGTGATGAGAGTTAAAGTCCAGGTATCTGTCAGTATGTGTGAGCTTTCGATAGACACTGATAGTGACTGCCCCATTCTTTCTTGTTATCAAGGTGTCAAGAAAGGAAATTTGGCCATTGTTCTCAGTTTCAATGGTGAAGGATATCTTAGGGTCAACTGCGTTGAGAGTGTCATGGAAATTACTTACGGAGTGTTCCTTGATTATGACAAAACTGTCGTCCACATATCGTTTCCAGATTTTTGGCGGTGTTGTCGAGGCGGCAATTGCTGATTCTTCAATTACCTCCATACACAGATTAGCTACGACGGGGCTAACTGAGTTCCCCAATGTACAACCATGTATCTGTTTGTAGACAGAATCGTTAAACATGAAGTAGTTGTTGGAGAGGGTGAATTCCAAGAGGGAGATGATTTCATCGGTGGTGAGTTTCGTTCTTGAGTGTAGCGTGGTGTCCTCGTCCAGCTTTTTTCTGATGTAAACACAGGCCTTATCAACAGGGATGGCCGTAAAGAGTGAAACAACATCAAACGAAACCATTACTTCATCCTCGGCTATTTCTTGGTTTGCGACTTGTTTGTACATGCAAAGGGCTAGTGAATGGGGATCTGGAAAAGTTTAGACTCCAGCCTTTGTGATGGGTCACAAGGTCCTAATTTTTGTGTGTTTGTTTTTGTCTGTAAAATTCTCATTCTTGAAAATATTATTTTCAAACAAGGGTGTTGACATGGCGCGGAGTCTTGGATTTTAGTAATTGTCACTACTATGTAAGATAATATTATATTGATAAGTAACATGAGAATAAATAGGAATTTGCAGTGGCACATCCCATGGATAGGCTCTTTGTTTCCTGTTTCCAGATCAACTTGAAATTCACAAAATGCTATCTTGCTACATGTAGATGTTATCATTCTCAACAACAAGAAACATTGACCATAACTTACCGCAGCTTTATATTTAATGAGTGACCACTGTAAGGTAGTGTAAGAAAGGAGTCTACAATTTAATACTACAAATAATCTCCCTAAGCTATAGATTAGATGATGTGACTCTTAAATATTTGGGATTCAAGAAAGAGATTTGTGCGAAGTCTTTCCTAAGTTCAGAGACTAAATTCCACACCTATGAGGCTTGAAGGAATTTTGTAGATGTTGTGGTTTGATTTTTTTTTTTTGGTTTAATTTTTTTTAAACCAGTTTTAAATTTTTCAAACTGGTTCATATTTTTCAAACCAGTTTTTTTTTGTCAACTATCTATAAAAAGGGAAAATATCTCTTAACATTCCTCTAACCTATTCTCTAACCTATTCTCTCCTGATTTATTCTCCCATCTACCCTACCCCTTCCCCCCAATCCCCATTACGAATACTAATTAACAGCAGGTTTTAATTTTTTTTCCTTTTTACCTCGTACTCACCAGGATTTGAACCGCCAACCTTAGGTAGAACTGCTTCCCACTTGTATTACCACTTGACCACGAAAGCACTGGATGCAAAGGCTCTCATATTTCTTTTAAGAGCCCCAGTCTCCTCTCATAAAAACTTAATTTATTCATAGATAAATATAAATTTTAATTCATTCAAACCTTATTATTTATTCTAACCCTAACCCTAATCTTAATTACTAACTAAAGAAGCTATCAGTTCCAAATAAGTGGTTAGTTCTAATCAGTAACCCAGAGAAAACATTTTGACTGAAAGATACATTGCAGGGAAAAACAAAACCGCTAGGTTTTTTAATGATAAATGGCAGTGTTTCATTATAAAAGATTTCGTGTCAGCAATTTAGCCACTACCATCGCCGCCCCTTTTTAAAGAAAGTCATTACTTTCATTTACTGTGTCAGTATATTCATTTACATGTACTAAGCAATTATACAAACAGTTTGTAACATCCGTGCTAGTTTTAGATTGTTTTAGAGTAGTTTATTAATTATATTGTCAACGTTTTGTTATATTTTTAATTTATGCGTATGTTTTCTTTAATTTGTCTGTAAAATATTTCTATTTAATTTGTGTGCAGGCTAAATAAAAAAATCAGTAACCTGGGAGCTCAACCACGAAGTAACATGCACAGCTGACCCAGCCTAACATCAAAGCTAACCATTCTAAATAAGTGCTTAGGCCTAATCACTAACCTGAGCGCTTAACCCATATTACTAAGGCACATGCTCACATCTTGCTCCAAATTAAAAATTAAACTGGTTTGAAAAAAATGAACCAGTTTAAAAAATTTTGTACTGGTTCAGAAACAAATTGTACCAAAGGTAAAACTGAACTACAAAATAGACACCACTTCATTGCCTCCGCTTACTTTACTTTGTTGATTTTTGGGTAGCTCCTAACATGCTTTATTTTTCTTTAAAATTGTCATCCAAACTGCTCAGCATCCAATGAGCTTCATCACGAGTTTCCAATGATAAAGTATGCACGAGGAGGCAGGTCTATTCCACACGAGAGAGTCTTTAAACTTGACAATGATAACTTGGTAGGTAACAAAATAAGTGTTATTTTAGGAGATAAACTAGTTAAATACCTTGGAGCTTTTAGAAGTATTGAGTGTGTCAATTTTTATATAAATTTATTTCCTGACCTGCAGCACATCATGTGGAAGAAGAGAGGAAAAGCTCATAGTTTTACATTTACCAACACACTAAGTTTAGTTGAATGTTTAGTTATCTTACACCTGCAGCACTTTCAAGTCAGACACATTTTCCTGTTCCATTGATTTAACTTGAAGAGGAGTGTATGCTTAATGTGTCATTGGTTGCATGATCACTGTTGTGACTTAAATTTAAGCAAAAACGCTTTTTCCGTGTTTATATAGCCTCATCTAAACAAGAGGAGGGATTGTAGAATTCGAGACAGTTATGCAAACCCAAGACGTTGTTGAGGGTTTGTATAACTTTGAGAATTCTTAAGAATTCTTAACAGCTCAGTTCACGTAAGTTTACTCAAGCTTCAGATTCCTTTGTCCAATCAGAATCTAGGTATAAGGAACACGTCTGCCACAATCGCAATGTGCAGCGTGTTATCTGTTTGTCTACCCATAAAGCACTATAGGCTGCAAGCAGTCTCTTTCTTTTCCTAGCGGTTTCCTTGCGTTTCTTAGAGCTATCGAATAGCAAGTATAATATTAACTGGGTTCTGCGCACAGAGGATTTCAGGAACAAAAACCGACTACTCGTAGTCTAAAAGCACTATCATAAATAGTTGTATTGTAGTCTTTCAATAGTAGTAACTACTGTACATAACTTCTGTACAACAAGAACAACACAACATTTATTTTATTTGTTTTCAAGACATTTAAGAAAACAGAAAATACAAATTGAATGATTATATGAAAATATAACCATAATGGACTTGACAGATTGGTGGTTAACAAGACAATTGAAAAAGTAGCATCAGGGCCGGCTTGTTCAAAGCCTAGTTAGGGTTAGTGAGAATTTTGAGTTTACATTTGCAACTGTTTGATGAGTTTTTCTGTTTATATTGTTTATCCTTCAGTTTTGAGTTTGAATAATCTCGAACTACCGAAACCAATTAAGCAGTGAAAAACATTTTTAAACACAAAAAATTAATAATTCGGTTAACTTTTAATCCTGATTTAGCGTTAACCGGCTTTCGAACAACCCAGCCCAGGTGTAAAAGCGAGTGACAAAGGACAACATTAATTTTTTGGTAACTGTCTCTCTCATTATTTTTTTTCTTCTCTCATTCCTTTCTGGTGTAGTATGTTTAGATAGGGTGATTGAAGTGCGCTGTGGCCAGCAGACTAAAAATTTCGTCAAGTTCCCTTACACTGAGGTTGAAAGTCAATCATTTTCTCTGATGTTTGAAAAACAACAAGGTTTGTGTAATGCTATTAAATAATATAAGGAAAAAAGATGTGCAGGAAACTGCTCAATCCTATGATCAAAATTTTCCAGGAACTGCCACGCTGGAACATGCTAGTACAGTGGCGAACACTGAGCCATGCAATACCGTAAGAATTCTAGCCTGCTGACCAGAAGTACTGTCCATTTACTCTTTGTTGTTAAAAAGACTGAAACAAAGAGTTAGTTTTTCAGCATATTATTTTTGTACATGAAAGATGGTATGTTTGGCATGTTATGAACAACAGGCTGAGCGTGGGACAAAGAAAAAATCTTCATCCCCTGGGATAGTACAGGGGTATTTGAGACCTGACTGTGCAAATTTTGTTGTTTTGTACCTAATGTACATTGTGTACATGTACCTCTATACAGGAGAATGGAGTCAACTGTGTTCCTTGGACCTCATCTGTGATTCACCAAAAGCATTTGAAAAGTGGACTAGTGCTGTGAGTGGATATTGTTGCGATAAAGAAGTCATGTAGACAGTGTGAAAGGCAGTTACTTGAGGAAGAACTATTTGCTGCAGGCTTGACGTAAACGGGGAGAGGGTGGATAAAAAGTTACAAAAGGGTTACAAAAGGCAATAGTTGGAAACATGGCAACCTTAATGGTGATCTATAGTAGGACTATAGATCAAGAGGTCTAGGTTTGACCCTAATCACTACATATGGGTTATTGACCAAGTTTGTTCAGTCAAGATGTCTAAATATTGGCCAAGTTCTTTTTTGCATGTTTGTGGTTTGAGACAGAGTCAAGGTCCACATAATAAGTTGTGTTGTTGGCCAAGGCACTTAACTTTCACAGTGCCTCTCTCCAGACCTGTAGTATCAACTGAGTATGCTGATACAGCATTGCGGTAACCTTACATAAATAAATAAAAATATTTGTATAGCGCCAAATCCACTTATTGTCTATGGCGCTTTACTGTACATTAAAGATTATTAAAAAGCTAAAAGAATGGGGGAAGGGGAAAAATAATAGTAATAAATACTGAGGAGAGTGTGAATATGTCAAGCTTAATGCTAAAGTTTTACAGTTTAGCTAATAAAAATGTTTTCATGTTGGTGATTTCTCTGCTGGTCATATGCTACTATGAAAACTTGATAATCCAGCCTATTTAGAAAACACTCTTAATGAGAGCACAGTCACTAAAAGCTGCACAAGCTTAAACCCAGCATGAGTTGCTAATGTAGTGATAATACAAGCATTACAGTTTTATCACCAAAGCAAATGGGTGACTTGCTTCTCTGGTTTTGCAGTGTCTAATAGAAATTTTAAAATGTTTCTTCATGTTTCAATCAAGTTATAGACTGAAACACTTGTGAAAGGTCTGGAAACTTAGGAAAGCTGTGGAAACAGTCTAATAAACATCCACTTTTGTGGATAGAGACAGAAAAGGTTCTACTCCATAAATGATAATCTAATTCAAATTTTAAAAAAATAACACAGCCTGGTATCTTAAAATTGATTTTTTACTTGCTTGCAGATGAGAGAAATTATTTATAGCAGAGATCATAGAGTGAACCGGCATAAATTTGATGGGGTAGATCCAGTTGTACTGTATCCTTTTAACTTTTGTTTGTTAGTTCGTATCTTGCTACTGAGCAGGTGGTGTTGGTAATGATACATAAACTTGAGATTATGCTGCAGTTATAAAAAGGAGGCATGGTGGCCTCATGGTTGGTGGTTGGTGTGTGCTTCCAGATCAAACATGGAATGTTGAACCCTGGCCATGGAAATTGTGTTGTGTTCTTGGGCAAGACACTTAACTCTCGCAGTGTCTCTCTCCACCCAGGTGTATAAATGGATACTGGCAAACGTAATACTGGGGGCAACTCTGCAGTGGAGTAGCATCCCATCCAGGGGGGAGTCAAAAATACTCCTAGTCGCTTCATGCTACTGAAACTGGAGATGAGCACCGGCCTGATGGCCCATTCTGCTTGTATGCAGACTATTACTATGTAGACTAATTACTTTTATGTCAAAATGAAATTAAATTTGCCTCTGTCAGTCTTTAGTTTGTTATGGATTGTTTCCTTAATAATTTACTCCATAAAGTTGGTTAAAGAGACACTGGTCAGTGATGTCATCACGGCGCAGTAAAGGAATCTCAGTGGACCAGGCATTGTCATTTGCTCATCGCTGCTGTAATGGAGCAAAGAGAAAACTCCTGAGAAACTATGTCAAGGTTAGGGCTGTAGTGTAAAGCATGACATGTATTTGCAATATTAAAATACCATATGGTTCAATACTTCCCTGACTTTCCCCCAATGTAGCTTTTTAGTTACAAAAATGTTTTACACAATTTAGTAGCCATGATTTCTAAAGTTAATTACTATGACAATACTAGATTGATATTTAAATTGACACCTAGAGGTAATTAATTACCTGTAAATAAAAATGATTATGGAATTTAATTATTAAGTGTTATTCTACTTTTTTAAATTCAAACAAGTTACTCAGTAGCTTGTCATTCACTAAAGATTATTTTATAGCTGCAGTAATTTGTTGTGATTAAATAGCAACTGAAATACCAAAATATTTAGCTCTTCATATATGGGAGAGTACCAACTGAGCTATGAAGCTACACATTGGGAGCGAAGCCAATTTGTTGAGTTCATATCTTCCCGTAAGGAGTGAAATGATTTCATCTATGACCGCAGTTCAAATATATGAATTATTTCATAATTTTATATACTTACATCATTTCATTCCTTACGGGAAGATATGAACTCAACAAATTGACTTCGCTCCCAATGTGTGGCTTCATAGCTCAGTTGGTAGAGCATCGCACCGGTATCGCGGAGGTCACGGGTTCAAATCCCGTTGAAGCCCTGATTTTTTTCAGGCTTCTTCTTTCCAGTTGCTTAAATTGGAAAATTCACTGCGAGGATCATCCTTTAACCTCATCTTGTTGGCTTTGCAGGATGTTCTTGAAGCTCAGTGTGGGATGGTTCAACACAATGAAAATCTCCTGTGGAACTCTTTTTTGATGTTGTTTAGCTCTCTCAATGAACAACCACGGGTGTGTATATAAACAATAGCCTCCATTTGGCATGGAAATATGTTCGGAAATTTGTCTGCGAACATTGTCTGTTCCGAGAAAAGAACAGTTTTCCGAGAGTGTAGCTCGAGGTAAACTGTGAGGAACAGATAATGTCCAAGGACAAATATTCCTCCATAGTTCCATGCCAAATGGAGGCTATTGTGTTTAGTACCCTTCAAACGGTTTTCGCAACATGTGCGGTTTTGAACATTGGGGAATATCACTTGGATATTCCCCAGTTTTAGCTGAGGAATATTCAGTCACATGATGTGTTTAGACCAATTGCATGTGAGAGAAAATATTTGATGGATTATAATTAACAATTATCCTGCGAAATCGCACGGAATATCGTCTGATACTTAGCCGATGAGGCCATAGGCCGAGTCGACTAAAATCAGACGATATTCCGCGAGATTGAGCAGGATAATTGTTTTATTATTCAACAAATTGATAACAAAACAGCCTAACATTTTAAAATCTCTCTGTCGACATTTTCCCACTTCACTTTTTCTTCCCACGTACGAAGCTACGTATACCGCCGGATATCTGTTACCTACGGATGACAGATATCGAGAGCATCATGACCATATTTGGATAGAGTTACAATTTGTTGAATAATAAGTACCAATATTCAGTTTTCAGGGCCGGGTTGTTCGAAAGCCGGTTGATGCTAACCCAGGATTAAAAGTTAACCATACCATGGATTTTTCTTGAATAAAAGTGTTTTCAACTGCTAATGTTTTATGTAGTTCGAGATTACTCAAACTAAAAACAGAAAGACAAACAAAATAAACAGAAAACTTCACTGAAAAGTTACAAAACTGAAGTCAAAATTCTCGCTAATCCTGGGTTAGCTTAATTGGTCTTTGAACAACCCGGCCCAGAGGTTTTCCTTTCAAATACCATTGGACCCTGCATAATTCGAATGCAGTTAATTCAATTCCACATTATTTTGAACTCACAACTAGCCTATATACCCATGAGTTAGTGGGTTGCACAGTGAATTTCTGTATGGCACATAACATAGACTGTTTATCTTTTGTTTTTACAGTTATATGAGATCTTTTGTAAGTATGCAAAGGAACACCCTAACCTTGGCATGACGCCAACAGAGTTTGCAGAATTTCTTCACAGAGAGCAAGAGGCAAGAGGCTGTATTTACTTGATTCACAATGTCATATACACTTGCCGCTTGTTATCTTTTGCAATAGGCCATTATGTTGACATATCAGAATTTATCTCACATTACTTAGTAGTTGAGAATAAACCAAACAAAAAGAAAATTAATATACTACATTTCCTCAAGGCTAATTTTACATGACTGTATACTGCACCCGAGGAATTTTGTAATCTTTGCTATTTTCAATTACTATATGGCTGTATCTCACAAGGACTGGGAACTACCGAATTCACGAATTTGATTGGTTATGAATTTGATCATCTTATAGGAAGAATTATAGCACAGAAACAGCGTTACTGAGAGTGAAAAATGACATCTTGTTAAATATGAACAAACAGCATGTCTTATTAGATCTTAGTGCAGCATTTGATACTGTGGACCACAATGTTTTACTCAGTCGGCTTTACTCAAAATTTGGAATATCTGGGACGGCACTTGAATGGTTTAGTTCCTATCTTAGTGGAAGATCTCAGCGAGTTATGGTTCAAGGCAATTTATCTCAGAATTTGAATGTGGACTTTGGGGTACCGCAGGGCTCTTGCCTCGGACCATTGCTATTCACGATTTATGCAAGCAAATTGTTTGACGTTATCAAGGCGCACCTCCCTACGGTTCACTGCTACGCTGACGACACGCAGCTGTATGTGTCCTTTAGTCCAAATAACAGCACTGGGCAATTTGAGGCTGTCACTGCTATTCAGCACTGTGTGGATGATATACGTAATTGGATGACCAATGACAAACTACTTCTCAATGATGGTAAAACAGAATTTCTAATGATAGGTACCAAGCAACAACTAGCCAAGGTTAACATTGATCATATTATAATTGGAGACAGTGTAATTAGACCAAAAGGGGTAGTTAAGAATCTGGGGACATGGTTAGACTTGACTCTTTCAATGAATTCTCATGTAAATAATACTTGTTCCAATGCTTTTTATTATTTGTATAATATAAGAAGAATTAGGAAATATCTTTCTAGGCGGTCTACTGAGACGCTCATTCATGCATTTGTCTCAAGCCCCGTCGATTATTGCAACAGCCTTCTCTATGGCCTGCCAACCTACCAGCTTAATAAGCTGCAGAGGGTTCAAAATGCTGCCGCTAGGTTAATTTTTCAGGAATCCAAATACTGCCATGTAAGACCGCTGTTGTATAATCTGCACTGGCTGCCAGTTAAATTCCGAATTGACTTTAAGATATTATTGTTAACGTATAAGGCTATCAATGGCTTAGCGCCTTTTTATCTCCAGGAACTTATTAATCTTAAAGAAGCATGTAAATACAGGTTACGCTCTGACCGTGATGGACTGCTACTAAACCCTGTGAAATTCAAGCTAGACCTTAACAACGTTAGGAGATCGATCTTTTGCTGTTGCTGCTCCTCAACTATGGAATTTACTGCCCTATGCGATCAGGAGTAGCCCCTCAGTAACATCTTTTAAAAAGACACTCAAGACATTTTTATTTCAGAAAGCGTTTTTGTAATTTTATCAATGTGCTTTTAATCTCATTTTTAGTAGGTTTTATGTAGTTTTATGTTTTAAGCGCTGATGAAAATAGCTCTATTGATATCGGCGCTATACAAGTTTTATTTTTATTATTATTATTATTATTATTATTATTATTATTATTATTATATTGGAAGCGGTCTAGATTTTCCCATCTAGACCGGCATCTCTAGAGACCGGAAAGAAAGTTGAGGTGAAAAAGTTGCAAACTGAAATGCAAAAAAAATGTTGACTATTTTCTTCTAACAATATTTATTTACGGAAGTGCTAAAAAGCCTGATGAGAAAAAAAGTAAAGAGGGCGAGCAAACTTTGGCAGAATTAAGTTCAGCTCATCGCTGTTCGCAAGCCACATGTCAGTTAGTACAAACCAGTTACCGGTATATCAAACGAATCAAATTGTTCTTGTTTGCGCCATATAATAAACATTTTATTAACCGAGCTTAGTCAGTCTGTATGGGAGAACCTTGACCTCGGTCAAGATTCTCCCATACAGACCTCCTGCTCGGTTAATAAGAGCTAAATATTAAATGTCTCAATAGCTAGTAAGATTTACAAAACAAAATGTGATATTTGTGTTTTTGTCTGTATACTGTTCATTAGGTACAGGAACATTTTTCAGTAACAATTTAATCAAAATTAACATGTGAGATAATGTATTGAACAAGAGTATAATAAAATACAGTCCAACCTTCGTTTGCGACCGCCTCTTGTCACCAACCAGTTTTCCAAAACACCAAAAGTTTCCATGTCAAATCACTATATTTGGGGCCTCTTGTAAAGCGATCACCTCTTGTGAGCGACTGCGACCACTTTAGGAACTAAAAGTTTGCAATTTTCTTTTGTTTTTAACTTCCCTTATGCGACCACTTGACAGATAAAATAGAGCAAAACTTGGATAATAAGGTGTTGCAACATTATCACATTCCTGGGTAAAGAGCTAGGAAATTTCTCAATGGGAAGTACTCGATGTTTCCTCGAAATTGACTTTCACATGAATAAAACATTTAAAACATGGGGTAACCATAATATGCTAATGAATTAAAATTTTGGTACAAGCTCTTGTACGGGACTACCTCCCGTAAATGACCACCTAAGCCTGACATTTTGGGTGGTCGCTTATGGGTTGTTCGACTGTATGTTTCTTTCAGGAGTCACTTAGTATACCCGCTTGTGCTAGGCTGATGTCAATCCACGACAAGTTTCACATGATGTACAAACAGAAATGTGCTGGAGACAACCCAGAGTCCTACAGATTGAGCAAATCTTTCCTGTCTTATCATGGATTCCTGAGGTAACTTGAGTACTCGGACTCTATTCTTTGGATTAACACAATGTATGACTTAATATAAACTTACACTTCAAAGAAAAGGGCAGTTTAAACTTGGAAATACAGCAGAGTCTTTGGTAATGGACACCTTATGTAAGCAAAGTTGCCACCCTCAGGGAAATGGGAGGTAGCTACTTTATACATGGAGGGGTTGGCCAGTTAATATGGGTTGGTGTACTTTGAATAGTTTTTACCATCAAGTTAATTCCTTAATGCATATGGAATCACGTCAAAACAATCATGATAAACATAATTATTGTGAATGTTTTTATCAGAAGTCATTTTTTTTTTTGCACTCTTTCCTGTCATCACCTTTTGTATTAAAATCTGGGTGGCCAGCCGTTTCATAGGGGTAAAGACAAAAGGAAAACCTTGATGGGGACAACCAAAAGGTGGATGTGGCCACTTAATAGAAGTGGCCAGTCAATAGGGGTTCTAGTTGCAATATCGTAAGTACTGACAATAATTTCAGGACTTTGATATCTTAAACCACTTTTTAAGGTTTGACTGTATCTCTCTGAATATATAGAATCCGACACTAACTCAGTTTTGTTCCTGGGCACCCAGACTCCATATGTTTCCATATGTTTCAACTCTACAGTTGTATTTACCCACACTTCAAAATTTGTCAGGGTTTGCACTATACATGGCCCTGTTTGCTTCAGGGAATCAAAATCTGTGAGATTTTTGCAGTAAATGTTCTTCTCTGTCCTAATGTGGGAGGCATAGTGGCCTCATGGTTAGTGCACTCGACTTCGGGGACAATGTGTTGTGTTCTTGGGCAAGACACTTTACTCTCACACCGCATCAATCCACCCAGATGTATAAATGGTTATCGGCAAATTTAATGCTGGGGGTGTAACCCTGCGATGGACTAGCATCCCATCCAGGGGGGAGTATAAATATTCCTAGTTGCTTCATGTTACAAAACTGGGATAAGTTCCAGCCTGGTGGACCCCTTGGCTCATATGCTGATGTTCTGTCCTAATGTACCCCATACAAAGTCTTGTGACTGGCTCAATCGATTATTCCTTTACAACCAACCATTTATTTTTGCTTCGTACATAAAATATACAGCAAAAAAAAAAGTTTAACTTAAATAAGCAAAAAAAAATACTCAGAATAGTAATAACTAAATGAGCTGAGTAGTTACAAGGATTATTGTTGGCAGGCACTGAGGTATTATATATAACAATTAATCCATGAGTGCGCATTGGATATGAGATGGTAAATAGCCAATGAGGCCCGTAGGGCCAAGTTGGCTATAACCAATCTCATATTCAACAAGCGCGAATGGAATAATTGTTTTATTAAATTCTCAACCTTCGGTTTTGCTAAATTTTCTAAGAAATGACTGGAAAGTGATGCGACTTCCGGGCGCCAAAACGAAATGCTGAAAATTTTATGCTGAGCGACATTTGCCGCATTCATTTCCATATAAGGTCAAACGCAGGTATAATGGCTGGTAACCGAGATCTAGTGAACCAATCAGAAAGCTAGAATTGCATTATCCGAGGTTGAGAATTTAATAAGATGTATTATTGTATGACATAATGTGAATTTTTAACACTAATGGATTTATAGATAACTCAATTTCTTTATAATTGCAGTTATCTTCGTAGCAAAGATAACTCTCCTGTTAATCCAGAGCATAGCACTGTTTACCAGGTGAGAAGACTGAAATACATGCCAATAACCTGTCTTGGGAATCTAATGTTTTTGTGCAAAATAATGGTTTGCTGACAGTACAATTCTGTTGTCTTACTACCTCAGGAAATGGATCATCCATTGACTGATTACTTCATCAACTCGTCTCACAACACATATCTAACTGGACGGCAGTTGAAAGGCAAATCCAGTCTTGAGGCGTATGTGAGAGCCCTACTTCAGGGCTGTCGCTGTGTTGAACTTGATTGCTGGGATGGACCAGGTAGATATTATGCGCTTGTTATCTCCCTGAAAGGGTTTCATTTTCTTAGTGCAAAATGCACTATTTGGAAAGTTAAAAGCACTAAGGCATAAACTTTAATGTTTGTTTAATTAATTAATTTTTAATTAATTACCACTGTGGCAAGAGGGTAGGTACCGCTGCGGCAAGAGGTTTGCTCTAAACGCATGCACAGATTATAATTAGTTACCGTTCATATCGACTATACATTAGGTGGAAGATACATTTCATATGGGATCACACATCAAAGTTAGTGCTATTCCTTGTGGTAGAACCCAAGATGCATGGGTTCTACCATCGTTAGGGTTATACACTCCGTTTTCATCCCCAAAGCCATGCAGTTTTTATGTGTCTTGCGATGTGGCCAAGGATGGCAGTTATTTTTTGGCTAGCACCACTTAGTGCCTTCTAAGTGCTAAAAT
>OZ026605.1:17473080-17495580 GCA_964020085.1 Micromussa lordhowensis
GCCAAGAAGCAGCATACTCTGCAGAGAGAACAAGTACTACCAGTGGAAGCACAAAAACAACAACTCACCAAGGCAATTAAAAGAGCTCAGTAAAGAGAAAGAGATAGAAAGGCAAGCAACAGCTCAGCTAGATAGCATGGAGGCTGAAGATTGAATCTTGAAAAGAGGCAAATACAAAAGTGCAAACTGCTATGAAGAATAAGGATTTTAAGGAAGTATTTGTTGCTCAAGCCATGATTGAAGCTGCACAAGCTAATATCAGTAATGCTAACACAGTGATGCAGGAGACAAGGGAGAAACAAAGATCTCTTTCAAAACAAAGGCAAAACAATAACAAACACCTTTTTGTCACAGCCCAGCAAGCTAAAATCTAAGAAGTCATGAATGCTTGAAACTTTGATTTACAAATTCACTGGACACTTTTGCACTTGCATTGTTACTCGAAGTTCACCAAAAAAGTTAATAGAATGAGCTACTACCAGTGCATGTGTGTCCATGCAGTTTTCGTAAACTAAGAAGTTTAAAACTGTTGAAATCATCTCAAACCTGTTGTTGAAAACCTTTTTTTGTGCTGAAAAGTGATAAAAAAGTGGATGCATCAAGCTACAAATCTTAGGGGTTACTCAGTGTTTTGTTGATCATTGGCATTCAAAATATGTTAGCTTCCTGAGCTTTATTTAGTAATGTTAACTCACCATTAGTGTTGAGTTTTTTGGAGGTTGTAAGTGATCATGTGACTGTCGACAATCCTTGTTAACATTTTGTAAATCATGAGCACATCTAGTTTGTTTGTTTCAAAAACATGTAAGTGAAGTCTTAGGAATGATGTGAAACACTCATTAAATCAGTTATTTTTCAACTAGGTGGGTCTGTAAATCCTCTTGTAAAACTCCTATATGTTGTCCTTAAATCCTATAAATCTCCTATATTTTTCCTCTTGTGCTCCTATTTTTCCTATACATGTTTTTGGAAAATGGCTGGGATGTATGTGATTGATTGATCAATTGATTGACTGATTGACTGATTAGTCAATGTGTCTCAAGCCTCTAAGTAGAGGGGCTGTAATTACAATTTGCTCATGAATAGTAATAGGGGTGATCATAAGGCAGAGTTCCACTATAAAAAAAGCTTGGTGCACCAGATCAGTGATTATTGCAGCTTACTGTTTATGATTTCTTTTCATAGTCTGAAGCAGTATTAGCCAGATCAGAATCATCTCACTCTCTTGGCCCCAGAGTACGATCAGTCACTACAACAACTTTAGATGACAAGGTAAGAGACAATTGCCTTATTTTGGGAGATTAAAGCTGTAGGAAATTTCTGAAACATGTATTTTTAACTCTGTTTTTTTTACTCTGAAGTAATAGTATTTTTTTGTTACCTCTATTTAATTATAAAATAATTTTTCTTCACCAAAAATACTGGTGTAATGCATCATTAAGTTTTATACCTACTCCTTTCCTTCTCTATGCTTTTTGGGCTAGTATCTTTGTAGTTGAACTTTCCATTCATTCTGCCCTTTAATTATTTTAATTTAAAGTGGTTTTGTTTGCATCTTTCTTCACCCCACTTTTGTTTTTGGTAATATTGATGTCATACTCACTACTTTCTCCTTTTCTTACAGGGATCAACAAGTGAAGAACCATACCATGTAGTAAGTCTCAATATACTCAAGTATTATTGTTGCCATGTACATTGCAATGCTAGATTAAAGTAGCAATTTGCTATTGTCAGATATATATAACAATTATTCCATGAGCCTGAGTTGGTTATGATCACTTCATATCCAACAAGGGCGAATGGAATAATTGTTTTAGTAAATTCTCAAACCGGGTTTTGCCGCCGATTTTTATTTCGGCCATTATAGAGGGCTGAAGTTGAAAACTTCGTGCGGAAAATTTTTTAAACTTGGCGCACTATTTTCCATATGACGTAAAACTCCCACTATTGGCTCATAGTCGGAGTTTTTTAACCAATCAAAAAGCTAGAAATGCAATAGTCGGAGCTGAGAATTTACTAAAAACAGATGTCACTATCAAAATGAAAAGTAGTCTAGCTGGATTGATTGTTCTAGTTTTGTGACCTGAAATACGTTATCCTGATTGTACAAATTGCACAATGATTGCAAGGTTATTGCGGCCATGATTTCATATGTGTACTTTGGTCAAGTTTTATGTGGCCTCCAGACAGTGGTTTTATGTATAATTAGTAATGGTAATAGGACTGGGTGGAGTCCAATTCGGTCTGTAATCATACAATTGATAACAAAATCGGACAACTGATTTGTTTATCACAAGTATGATTACAGACCGAATTGGACTCCACTTAGTTTTATTACCAATTAATCATAAAAATTTACAGTTTCCGAGAAAAGAAGAATAGCCAAGTTATGAAAGAAAGGGAAATTTGCATTAAAATACTGACAAAGGAGGCGAAAATTGTTTCATGTCGCTCTGAAATTGAGATTGGTTAATTTAAACTAGCACTTTGAATGTGAGTGGTTAATTGATTTAAACTACAACTTTGAATGTAATTGGCTCATTGAACTGTCCAATAACAGACTGTCTGACAACAACTTGGCAAGTGAATTAGTGGAAAATAGGAGTTTTTTTAAACCAATAACAATCAAGGAAATTGTAATTTTTATGATTAATATTGATATCAATTTGTATTTTTTGGCACAATTTCCTGGTGGTTGTTCTAATTTGTAGAATTCCAAGAAGCACCAAGCCACGCCTAAAATATTATAAAGATGGCACAATCTTTATAATTTGTGATTTGGTTTTTCCACAGGTTCCTTTGGAGGACGCCATGGGCAAGCTAATAGTGTATTGCCGTGCAGTGCCTTACAAAAAGAATGAAGTCTCTGAGGAATGCTGTGAGATGTACTCCTTTAATGATGGTGCCGCTCAAGATTCTATTTCAGCTCACCCAAGAGGTACATGTCTCAGGAAAAAATGAAACTGAGTAGTCTAATTGTTTAGTAGTTTGTTTAGTTTTGTTCTGCAACACTCAATAGAAAACCGCTCTAATAAACAATTAATTAATGAGTTCAAGATTTATATTGCTGATAGTTGACGAGGGCACACACTACCACGCATAGAAATCAAGAGCAAATAATCTAATATATTGTTTTAGTATAAATCTATTTGTTGTGCAAAACTTCATCTAAATCCTCTTCACAGACACTTTGAAAACGGCAAGAAGCAGCCATCACTTTGTTAACAAGGGCACACTGCTTTGCTAATCAAAGACATTTGTGATAGAACGCTAGTAGATTTATACTAACACTGAATAGACAGTGCATTCCAATCTTGCCTGCTTAGTGAAAATATACAAAGAAACAAAACTTTATTGTAGAACAGTATTTAAGTCTATCAGTAATAATTGTCTATGCATTGTTAACCTTACATTAGACAGGTTTTTGCAGTGTTGTAGCAACTTAATTTAAGGAAAGCCTGAAAAATTCAGAATTCAATGTGATTCAATGTGATTCAACTATGCCTTTAAATCTCATTGAAGCCGGTTGTCAGACTTTCTTTAATGTTTGTAGCTGTTAAGTTTCTACTATACATCACCTGCAAATATTTTCTCTTATTACATTGAATCATTTGCAGGATGCATTCATTATCCTATCAAATTTGTAGCTTATTTCATTCCCGAAGGACTCTTTATCAAAGAGCCTGAACAGTTAGAATTTGAAGCTAACAGTGCATTTAGTATAAATAGCATGAAGTTACCAGTAATCTAACACCAGATGCTGTTGTTTTGCTTTCTAGTCATTTTGTCTTTGGCTAACAAACATATTGTAAGGACCTACCCCAAGGGTTCAAGAGTGGACTCCTCAAATTATAATCCACAGGTCATGTGGAATGCTGGAATTCAGATGGTGGCCATTAACTTTCAAAAACCAGGTATCATATTACTTTTTTAGAGTAGTGCACTTGATTTTTCCTTATCATTATCATTATCATTATCATTATCATTATCATTATCATTATCATTATCATTATCATTATCATTATCATTATCATGGTCATTGTCATTGTCATTGTCATTGTCATTGTCATTGTCATTATCATTATCATTATCAGTGTCATTATCATTATCAGTATCATCATCATCATCATTATCACTGTCATTGTCATCATTGTTATTGTTATCATTCTCATTTACATTATTATTATTATTATATCAACTTTGTTGTCAGGTTACAAATGGTATATTTTATATTTTTCAGCAAGTCTATTCGGTTAGCTGTTGTCTTGTCCTGTTTGTAAACTGAATTTTTGTACTGATCATTGTTGCAAGCAAAGCAGGAAACAGTAGTAGTCAATGTTTTATTCAATCGGATTAGTTTCCTTGTTCAATGGCTAAAGTACTGGAGGATGTCATCAGTGATCCTGCACATTTGGTCTAGTTAAAGCATGTATTCTTTATTAACCAGTTTACATCCATATACAGATTCTGGCATGCACCTGAATCAAGGGAAGTTTAGAAAGAATGGAGGTTGTGGTTATATTCTGAAACCAAATTCTCTGAGAGAAAGAGGTAAGGTGAATGATAATGGTAAAAAAATTATTTTAGTATCTTTGTGTGTGCAACATGACCAGCATTTTTGCTTCTTGCGAAAAAGGTGATTGTCATGTTGGTAGAGACTATCATAGCATTAATTTGAATTGATTTGCAGATAGTGTCAATATCGTTTTAATTGTGGGGCGTAAAGTAATGGTTAGGACAATGGACTCTGAATCAAGATATCTGGGTCCAAGCCTGGCCGGTGTCACTATGTTGTGGACACTTTTTCTCTGGAACCTAGAAGTATGAATGGGTAACGGCAAATAATTTGCTAGTACAACTAGTACTGATTTATTGTTGGTGCAACCTGATCTGTATCTGATCCGGGGGGAGCAGTGTACTACTCTTAGCTACTGGGAGGTGAAGTGGGGTCATGGTTCGGTTTCTGGAGTTTGGATCACGTGACTCAGGCCCAGCCCTAACTAGGGTCATTGTGTTGTGTTCTTTGGCAAGACTCTTTACTTTCAGAGTGGCTCTCTCAACCTAAGCGTATAAATGGGCATCAGCAAATATAATGATAGGTAGGGGGGATAACCTTGCACTAGACTAGCAAACTGCGGTACCATTGGGTCACTTGGCCCAATGCAGACTCTATTGAAGTTGAGTTAGGCGCCACCATGTAGTTTCTCGTAGCCCTAGGATTAAGACAAGCATTACCTCAGGACTTCGTTTACAGTTCTTTATACTATGGGAGTTCTGGAGTGTCCTAAAATGTGATTGATCTTAACCACGATGAACTGTTTTACTTTGGACAGAAAGGTCGAATTACCACCCAATGATAAAGGAAAGTCCGAAGAATGGAAAATCCTGTTACTTCACAATAGAGGTACAGTGTAAGTTGTGTTATCAACAGACTGACAGCGTTCTGTAGGTATTAACAGAAAGCTTGAGCAAACCACGACGGCAGCGGCAACGAGAACACCAACAAACAATAGGCTTAATGAGTGAAGAACGATGGATGTGCACGTGTTTTGTACATTTCTTTGCCAACCTCTACACTACTACAACGTAAAATGACCACGTTTTGCGTATTCAGCTGGAGATCGTGAACAGACGGCGGCTAATTTTTCGTGTTTTCATTTGGAATTGAACGCTGGTGTTGCATAATTCTTAGACCGGTAGGCGGACTGTTTCACATAGGCTAGTCGCATATATCTCGGCAATTGCGAAATTCGGCGGTAAAATATAGATTCATGTTTTACAAGATGTTGTCCTCGGGGTCACTATCATCATTGCTTAAGCTCTCTAGCGCCTTAGCGAAAGGCTCACTTAACTCCGAGACGAAGGGAGCTTGTTTTCAAACCTTTTGATTGGAGAGGGAGCGGTGTTCTTTGAGAGGAGGGGGCTTGTGTAAAAGTATAAATCAGGAGTAGGAGACTGTTAAGTGTTTATTCTAAAACTTTCTCTACATATAAGTACTAATAAAAGTGAACGTGTAGGTATTGTCAGGGCAGTATTTACATGCCGATGGAGACCCTCGGCTTGCAATTCGTGTTGATGTGGAAACAGTTGGAGTTGTAGAAGATTGTGCAGTATTCAGCACTGAGGTATGAGTGTAACTGTTTTGGAGCAATTCGCTCGTCCTCTTTTACGGAAATTTCGGAATATGCTGTTCCGTTCACCGCTGAAAAAAGCGTAAACCAGAATTGTTGGTAGAAAAGAAATCGTCCTGAATCTCTGCGAAATTACCTTCCATTCTTACGAAAGTATTTTTTCGTGGAGAAAATTTGCCAGTGATGCTTCGTCTACCCGTTTTGCTTTTCTTGTGTTGTATTTGTTCTCTAGACTGACTCACCCACTTGAAAGATGCAACAACAATGTCATACCTCCCATACTTTGTGACAAGCTGGTTTGCACATTGAGCAAGACTTTGTCAGTTTTATTAGTTTTATCTCCAGCTTGGAAAGAAAACAAGCAGTCTTCTGTTGGAAAATCAAAATACTGTAGGCATTTTCATTCTTAAAGGGGCTCTTAAGTTTGTAGCTTACACTTTTTCTTTGTTTCACTCTGTCATTAGCCTACGTTGGACAAGTTAAATCCCCAATTTGAAAATGCCAAGCATCTTTTTAAAATCATCATGCCAGAACTGGTGAGTATGGAAACATATCGAGTTCTCTGCACGCATTGCGAGCCTATGATGCGAGATATTGTTTCATGGTCAATGCATAGAGACCATTGACACACGGTCAATCAGAAGGCATTAAGAAATGGTAACCCACTCGAGAAGACACGAATTGTGCATGTGCTTGCACATGACTCTTTATAATGCACATGGGTCACTGTTGTCGTCGTAATCGTCGTCATCATCATCATCGTCGTCGCCATTGTAATCTACTAATCATACAATGATAGGCCATCCACCGGTACCCTCCAATGCAGTAATGCTTTGGCTCTCTCTCAGGAGTAGCCCACTCATTCCAACACTTGCTATGTGGTTCATACAGATAGATATATTTTGCGGTGGAACAACTCGCCTGTGATATATGAACTATCACTCATTGGTATCTCAAATTTGTGTATTTGTAAACAAATGAAAACAAATAAAACTACATGGGAGTGCAACTCAAAGGCTTTAGTTTGAATGGCCACACATCCATTAGAACCACCTTTTGCAACATAACAAACAATTCCACATGATAGTACTGTACAGTAGCTTAAATTTTAATGGTGGCACAGTACCGTTTAATCCACAGTTTTACAAGCTAAAACCCACTTATAACGTGTAATAAACAGCACCACTTACAAGTACTGCTCAATATCTTTCATTTCAATGGTCGTACATTAGTGTTTTGGTCCCAAACCAAGTTAGAACAACGTGTTAACTTACTTTTTTATGCCTTCTGTGTTTTTCAGTGTCTCGTTTACTTCAAAGTCCATCTGCTAAACAGAAACAAAAGCAAACTGTTCTTTCAAAATGTCATTTCTCTGGACAGTCTTAGACCTGGTAAGTGGAATTATATATTAGCTTTTCTCAGTCTTGTGCTTTGGCTTTTGCCTCTGTTTCAAAACGAGGCCTGGAGCAAAACTTGAATCCAGACCTCAAACAAACGTTTAGTGCCTTGGTTGGCTTTAGTGATTTGACATTTAATGTAACTTAAACTTCAGCTGCCAAAACACTAGCCTTGAAGTTTATAATTCCAACTGAATGTTTTAATACTATTACGTAATTTAAAGAATTTTACATTTCAAGCATACGATACCCGAGCTTTAAATCAATCAATCAATCGATCGATCGATTGATTGATTGAAATTATTCATTTGAATTATTGATTGATTGATTGATCGATCGATCAATCATCAATCAGCCAGTCAGTCAATGTAATCCTTTAGCACCATACCTCGGTCTTAAACGGAGGAATCGAGATCGAGGAAAAAGTAACTCCGGCATCGCCAATTATCAACTTGAAGTTAATAATTGTTAATCAATTTCCATAAAGAACTTTGGAAAGCTGATACTACGAACGTTTGCTCTTTGTCAGAGCAATAGCTAAGTAACTGAAAATATCAATCCCGTTTGATATTATTTTGTCTTCACTAGGAATCCACTACATCCGACTACGCAGTCCAACAGGTGTTGAGATACCTCACAGTGGTGTGTTTGTTCGTATAAAGCTTCAGGATTTTGAGCCATCCTGTGATAAAATCAAGGGCACTTCACGGGAAAGACTCCTTACTTTTTAGATTAGAGACATTACCATAAACTATTTTCAGATAAATTGCTTCCAGCCTGAATTCAATGAAACTCAAAGAACTTATAATAACATAAGAACATACATTAACCGTACTTTTTCGTTAAACTCTCAAGTGCTGATAAAATAGTTCATAGCAAGCATACCTTCTGTAATTTTAATTATCGCTTCTCTGTATCGATCACTTCATTATACAAATGTTTTGTTAAAAGGACATATAGTTTTATACAGAGGAAAGTAATATAAGTCTTAATATTTTTGAATATTGATCAAGGTGAAAATGTTTTAAGAGCGTGTCCGTGTAAGAACCGACCACTCAAATTTTGGTGGAAAATGAATTGCCCTCATTTTTTCTACACAAGCCCAGCAACATATGCAATCAACGAAAATGGCCTTTATTTCCCCAGATTCGCTTTCTTTATTTTTTGACGAATTTTTTTTTGTAGGCAAGTCGAAAATCACACAAAATCGGAAATTGAAACCCAAATTTTGGTTGTTACGCGATCATTGCTAAAAACTCGCACATTTAACAAAGCAATCTGATTTTTTCAGAATTACTAGATAATTTTTTCTTCTTTCCACAGAATTAAAAACTACTCGCCTAGCTTAAGTATTAGCAAAGTTATGATTTTTTTCCCGAACCCTCCTAGAAACGTCTTTAGCATTTTTGCCAACATAGCCCCCAAACAAACAGATTTTTTGCAAAAGTGGGACCTCTACATGAATGATGACTGTTATCAGCGTAATGTACTGAGGCTAAGCTATAAATATCTGTGTTAAAAGTTGTGGGCACTCGTAATTTTGAAGCTCAAAAAACTCGAGCAATTAGCCGAAAATTCAAGATTTCATGTAGAAATGACGAATCTCGTTACTTACTGAAATGTGTTTCAATTTATGTCAGCGAATGGTTTGATGTTACCTGATTAAATTTGGAGAACTCAATGAGACTTATTTTACACCAAATATCGAGAAATCTACAGAACCTTGCCTTGCTTTTGATTTCTATAGCATTCGTCACCTTTGCGGTCACGCATCACGCATCACGCACCAAGCGTTCTTGATTGAAGCAAACAGTAATTAAATGACGTGCTATTTGAATACTGAAGAAACTCTTGTTTCATTTTGATATAAAAGCGGCATTTTAAAAAGTAAATCTTTTCTCTTCATTTTCGATTCCCCGTTTGTTTTTGTTTTTTCCAACTATTTTCTTCATTAAAGAGATGCCGCATTACATTGCCGAAGCGAGCATTACTGTTCTCACTGTCGAAACATTTATTCGTGGATTCCTTTCCCCCAAGAAAACAGAGATTCACACAATCAAAAATATTTAGACATTGCTATTAAAGGACTTTTCAAAGCTGATTGAAAATTGAGTTTATTTGTCTTAAAATAATGTTCTCTCTCTAGGTGTATCTTGCATGTCCAACATGTTTCCACCTGAAAACGCTAAAGGGAGATTTTACTCCCCGTGCATCCAAGAGCTTTTCAGATGGGAGTTCCCCCCTCCTGAAATAACACGCGGGGCCCAATAAGCAATTATTTTAAATTATTGTCTGGAAGGGGAAGGGAAGGGGTGGTGAAGCTTCGACTGGTTGTATCAAACTTACAGAAATCATAGTATCGAAACTATATTTTGTACTTACGAGATCCTACAGCTGCGTTTTCACCAAACAAACTGTGGATTTCCCTTGACAGTTTTAAACCGATGACATGCCTTCCTCCCACGGTAGTAGATTTTCCTTTATGATCAGGGTACTGGCATGATCTTGGTGGTCGCCAAAACTTCCCTAAAGAATGCCTACGTCCCTATGTCGTGGACAAATAGACATTGCCTCTATCTGCGATTCGGTGACGGAGAATAGACCGGCCCTCGCTAAGATAAGATCCGTTTCGGTCAGACTTTCCGCAGACAAATGACAGTTGACGAGGTGCCCTCCAATATCTTCATTACAGTCTCTCAAAAGAAACAGCGTCTCAAGCCCTCGACTAGCCCCACAATCACCTTTTACAATAGCGTGGAAAGAACACAATTTCGACGACATTTTGATAACGTGGAAACAACACAGGAATTTTCAATAAACACGCTAATTTGATTATGGTAACTTAGTTATCCCGCAGAGAATGCTAAAAAAGAATTAAATTAAATTCTTATCTTGTTTGGCATCTTAAAGTGTAATTCACAACTCATCGAAAAAAGAAAACTGCAGTCTGTAATATCTAAAAATTGCTTTGTAATATCACAAATTTTCATGTTGGACATGCAAGATACACCTAGAGAGAGAACGTTATTTTAAGACAAATAAACTCAATTTTCAATCAGCTTTGAAAAGTCCTTTAATAGCAATGTCTAAATATTTTTGATTGTGTGAATCTCTGTTTTCTTGGGGGAAAGGAATCCACGAATAAATGTTTCGACAGTGAGAACAGTAATGCTCGCTTCGGCAATGTAATGCGGCATCTCTTTAATGAAGAAAATAGTTGGAAAAAACAAAAACAAACGGGGAATCGAAAATGAAGAGAAAAGATTTACTTTTTAAAATGCCGCTTTTATATCAAAATGAAACAAGAGTTTCTTCAGTATTCAAATAGCACGTCATTTAATTACTGTTTGCTTCAATCAAGAACGCTTGGTGCGTGATGCGTGATGCGTGACCGCAAAGGTGACGAATGCTATAGAAATCAAAAGCAAGGCAAGGTTCTGTAGATTTCTCGATATTTGGTGTAAAATAAGTCTCATTGAGTTCTCCAAATTTAATCAGGTAACATCAAACCATTCGCTGACATAAATTGAAACACATTTCAGTAAGTAACGAGATTCGTCATTTCTACATGAAATCTTGAATTTTCGGCTAATTGCTCGAGTTTTTTGAGCTTCAAAATTACGAGTGCCCACAACTTTTAACACAGATATTTATAGCTTAGCCTCAGTACATTACGCTGATAACAGTCATCATTCATGTAGAGGTCCCACTTTTGCAAAAAATCTGTTTGTTTGGGGGCTATGTTGGCAAAAATGCTAAAGACGTTTCTAGGAGGGTTCGGGAAAAAAATCATAACTTTGCTAATACTTAAGCTAGGCGAGTAGTTTTTAATTCTGTGGAAAGAAGAAAAAATTATCTAGTAATTCTGAAAAAATCAGATTGCTTTGTTAAATGTGCGAGTTTTTAGCAATGATCGCGTAACAACCAAAATTTGGGTTTCAATTTCCGATTTTGTGTGATTTTCGACTTGCCTACAAAAAAAAATTCGTCAAAAAATAAAGAAAGCGAATCTGGGGAAATAAAGGCCATTTTCGTTGATTGCATATGTTGCTGGGCTTGTGTAGAAAAAATGAGGGCAATTCATTTTCCACCAAAATTTGAGTGGTCGGTTCTTACACGGACACGCTCTTAAGATTTATTTTAAGATTTAATTTATTGTTTTTTTAATTGGCTGGTTTGCTTTACATGAATATTTATTTTTGGTAAACCCTTGTGCATAGACTCAGTGGAGGTCAGTATTTAAACTTCAAAAAGTGTTTTGTTGAATGGAAAACTAAATAGTTGTCAGGAAACAACTTGGTTATGAGCTGAACTAGATGGCTTTTGTTAAACTGGATTATTGTTTAGTGTTATATTAAGAGGGTATCTGTTTTAGTTGTTAACTATTTTTACAGTTAGAGCGGTTTTCAATAGGCCATTTCCGAATTTCCTTTAGCCTCTTTCTCAAAGCGAGTCTTGGTGCCCATCCTTTCATATGAAAATGAGATTTCATTCGCATGCAAATCAAACTCATTTTCATATGAATGGTTGTGCACCAGGCCTCGCTTTGAAGGAGAGGCTTTAGGTAACTCGGAAATGGTCTATTGAGTGTCGTAAAACCAAAACCAAAGTTATCGCTTTAGCCAATCACAAAAGACATAGACAATACAGTCAACCAATCAAAACTCGTAAGTAATTACACGGAGCTGACGCAAAGCGCGGGAAAACGTATACGAACGAGTCACGATTAGTTTTGGTTTTACTTCTGATAGGACGAAAAAGTGGCGCGAGTTTTTTTTAGTCAATCGAGCAAAATCAATTACTTTTCGACACTCAAGTGAAAACCGCTCTATGCGCTACACGGAATATAGCGTAGCGAGGAAATTTTAAAATTGGTGGTTTTCATGAAACCCTAAGCTACTTTTAATCCTGGAAATAAACTTTTTCTCTAAAAAACGTGGTCATTTGTGAAATAGCCCATATCTCGAGAACAGAGTCCACCTTAGTATGCAGTTATAATAGGCCTTATTAAAAACTGGATCATTGGATAATGCAATTCGAGAGTTTTTATTGGCTTAGCCATCATGGGTTATGGGCCATTACATCATGCTCTATGAATATGGTAAGCGTACGCGTGATGTTTTGGGGGCTTTTTTTATTTTTTTTAAAGTTTAGTTTGCTCTATTTTTGGGGCGTTTTTAATAAAACAGTTATTCCACTCGCCCTTGTTGGATATGAGATGATTATAGCCAACTCGGCGCTACCTATGCGCCTCGTTGACTATCTACCATCTCATATCCAACGCGCGCTTGTGGAATAATTGTTAATTATTATTCATTCAGAATATTTCCCCGTTTCTGATTGATTAAAACCTCACGCATAATTTACCATAACCGGCTGCTGTTCACCAAATTTGGAAAGAATCTTCAGTCGCCGTATTGAATCAATGACGTCAAAAGTGCAGCCCGCTTCAGATCATTGAACCGATGACGTCAAAATGACGTCAAAAGTGCAGCCCGCTGCCGATTATTGAACCGTTGACCGAGAAAACCTGGGGACGATATTATGTTATTTTTAGTGAGCGAAAAACAAAGAACGAAATGGCGAAACTCCTTTAAGATCGGGGAAATATTTTGAATGAATAATAAAGCAATTATTGAATAGACCTTTTTACCGATACGGCGGCCATCTTGAATTCTATTGTTTTGACTGAGAAATTATGGGCTGCCGAGGGGGCAATTGCTGGAAAATTTATCGTATACACAGCTTTCAGGATAAATTTTTACTGCTTGTCTCTCATATTCCATAACAAATATTACAAGCGTTACATCTTTCCGTCACGATATTTGGCAGTTGTTCCTGTGGTTATCGAAAAATTATTCAGTTAAAAGTTATCACGCCACAGTATTCTTTTTAATTATTTCTCATCTGCCCCCTGGGCATCCCATAATTTCCTCGGAATTCAAGATGGCCGCCGTATCGGTAAAAAGGTCTATTCGGCTCTCGTAGGATATGAAGAATTCTGCAGATCTCGGAGGGTGTTATCCACCTGCAGAATTCTTCATATCCTGCTCAGCCTCATTCAATAATTAACAATTATTCACCGAAGTGGAGGTAAATATCCACCACTTTCACCGACACTGAGGTGAATAATTGTTTTAGTATATACCACACAAGCTGAATAACTAGCAGCCCAAAGAGTACCTTCATTAGTTAAAATATAGCGACAAAAGCCACTTTGTTTTTCTTCGGCTGCTCGGAGGTGAATAGTACTTGGCTAATCACCTCCGAGCTAGCCAATCAGCGCGCGCGAAAAGTACTACTCACTTGTGTGGTATATACTAATTGCTAAATATTCCTATTCCCGGTATTGGACTGGAACTAGCTTGCAACTGAGGCTAATGCGGGGAAAATGTAAACGTTTTTGATGATATTCCCCCGCACGAGCCGCCATATCAACGCTCAATAGACTTTATATTGAATCTATAGGCGTATTCGGCTAACGTGTTTACATCCTTGTTGCCACCCAATTCAGATCACGTGATGATTCATTTGGGAGGTTACAATTGTGCAATTTGCTACGCGTAACTGCGTGCATGAGGGTACGTGCAAACAGAACAATTGTAACCTCCCAAATGAATCGTCACGTGATCTGAATTGGGTGGCAACAAGGATGTAAACACGTTAGCCGAATACGTCTATTACCTCTAGTTTTATACGTTTGCAATTTGGAGTTGAAATAAATGGAATTGATTTTCTTGGCTTTTTTAAGCGGAGGATCTTTCTATTAATAAAAACAACCCAAACAAAAACTATTCTCGGACTATTCTACACTATTCTCGGTCAGAAGCGCACATTTGTAAAGGTACCATTTTTCATGCATGAAGGCAAAAGAGGGTTACGTTTTCTGTGAAATGCGTATAAGTGCTAAGGGCTTAGACCCGGGGCTTAGGCATCGAGGCGGAGTCTCTCTATAGATCGAAAATTTGATTGATTTATTCCCCAGGAAAGGCGCTCGTTTTACGCGTTTCTACAATTTTGTCATCTGAATTCAGTGAGTGGAAAGTTGAAGCTATGCGAACCAGCAGAAAACTTGAAATATAGTGATATGTAGTGGTAATGTTCAATTCGTGATTGAAATTATGCAGATGAAAAAGATACAACTACGCGATTTTTTGTCGAGAACATTCACCTGCGTTGTTAGTAGTTCCACTGCATAAGCCAGCAAATAGTGAAGATGCAATCAGTATTGAAGACATAAGTGAAAGCTCCGCCTTAAGCCTTTACAAACATGTCATCAAAACATGCGAAAAAGAAGCAAAGACTACAGCTGCAAAGTTTATTATTCTGCTGAAAAATCAATACAGCTTTGTGATGGCTTAATATATATGTAGACTGGTGCCAATAGTAGAGGTTACCGATCGAAGTGCCGTAGCGGTGTCGTTTTTTGAGTTTCAACCGTTGCACCAACCGAGCTTCTAGACGCATAAGTTTTAAGTGGTGTCGTCTTTGCTTCTTTGTGAGCAATTAATGCTGAATACTCTCAACATTTTACTGCCCTGCCTCGTCTGAGACGATTAGCAGACTAATTAACTGACGAGTAAATAAAAATAGCGCAAACTGAGAAGCAGCAAACTTTGCAGATTCACTGAAAGGCAGGCACACAAACAATAGGACGTAACATTGCAGGAGCTTCTTAATATAATATTTTTAGTAGTATTTTAGGCACAGCATGGATCACAAAATGAATCACAAGAGAGAAAAGTGAATTAAGGAAGATCGTCTTCAGTTTGACCAATGGGACGGGACTGAAATAGAATTATGACATTAAAAAAAACCTGATAAATCTAACTTTTTCAAGCAATAAGTGGATCAAATAAATTCGTTTGCTGTGATCTGCTGCTAGTGAAGAGAAATGAATACAGAATGCCGCCTGTATATGGACCTAAATGTTCTTAGAAGTCTCTTTACTGTCTGGAACTGCTATATTGTCCCAAAGTTGCCAACGGTTATGTTTTAATATAACCGTTTTAAAAATGCTTCTCAAGGGTTATCACCAAGTTAGCCTGCAGTGCAGGCGTATTTGTTGGCGAGTGTACATTTTTTTTTTATTAGGCCGCCAATCTTGGATTTGGTAACTGTGGAAGATTAGGCAAGGAAAAATTTGCCGAGGGAGTAGGCTTGAAGTGGAAAAATGGGTCAAGCATCCAATTACAATCCAAGATGGCGGCATCGAAAACCTGGTTTATCGAGCGTTCGGTTCCAAAATAACGCTTGCACTGCAGGCTTGATGTGTGGCTTAGTGCTTTATTTCAAAATGTTTCGTGCGCTCTCAAGTCTCTCAAGTACTTCGACAGAGATCATCGCTGTCTACGACGTTTCCAATATTGCTTCGTTTTCCTTCTCCCTCTCTCTCAGCAAGGGAATTGTATTAAGCTCTATTATATTTCTGCTGGGAAACTGAACAATTAAGAAACAAATTAAATTTCTTGGTTAAACTGCTGATCTGGCGTGGTCCTAAACAAACCGTGAAACGCAAGTACGAAACTCCAAATAGGCGCAATCTGTTTTTATTTTTTCGGTCAGCCTGTGATTGTTATAATAAAACGTGCTGCACAAGAAAGTTTTGTAGCCGGGGAAGGGGGGGGGGGACTTCCTAAAATTGTTGGTGGAGCGTGTGGCTCGTTTCTTGAAACAGTTACTACCTCAGACCAAAAAATATTTGATTTACGATACCCTATTTTAGACTTGCTTGAACAATCGACACCTGATTTCAAATCTCTGAAATTGGCTCATGCCTTGAAAAATAACAAACTCAACGCACTTACGACCCCAGGTTCGGGATTCGAATGCGGTCCATATGAGTGGGAGGCGAGCGCTCTCAACACTGTATACTCCTGGCCCCGGTTGTTCGAAAGGTGGATAACGCTATCCACCGGATAAATCACTATCCAGTGGATAGCGTGGTTTGTTTTGTTAACACTTATCCGCTGGATAGTGATTTATCCGGTGGATAGCGTTATCCAGCCTTTGAAAAACTGGGGCCTGATCACTGAAGGAACTGCACGGTGACAAAGTAGTAAATCACCACTTTCGCTATTTTAAAGCACCATTCACACTTCGCCGGAGAAATTTGAAAACGCGGGTTTCACTCCGAAAACGCATCAAGTGTTTTCCATCCGCACTATGTCGGAGAAATTTAAAAACGCAACAATCACCGGTCATTTTGGATTTGTGGTTGAGGACACATGATTACCGTAACCTCATCATTCTCTAATGCCGCGTTTTCAAATTTCTCGGGCAGAACACATTTCCATATGAATAGTTTTGTTCTGACACAGATGCAAAAGGTAACTTACAGTTAGAAACACACAAATATTTAAACATGTTGTTTATTTAGTTAACTTTTGTGCCTGTAAACAATGCATCAATGAAATTTACCCTTCCACAGCAATTTAATCAAGAAATCCAACTATAGACTAGAAATCATTCAAGAACCAAATGATCTTTCCTTCAAAACTTATTGTGGAGTTTGGCTGAGATTAAAGATAATGCTGATGTTCGCTAACTGTGGGTTTTCAGTCTGAAGATGTGTTATCCATGATCTCAGTAACTCTTCACTGGCATTAGCATGGCTCATACAAATAGCAACAACGTTTCCTAAAAGAAATAAGAAAAACCAGTCAACTTGTTGTTTATGAAAGTTAAGTACCGTAAACTGCTGCTTATAACCCTTGGACTTAAAACAACAGGAACCAAAGGAACCAAAACGAGCAACAGCAGTGTTGAATGAAAAATGTTTTTCATTTAGTGGTATTTAATTAAGCTTTAAAGTGTATATGACAAATATTTTTTTGCTTGATGGAATCTACACGAGATCATGATATGGAAATTGTGAAATTTCCCATCCAGTTGGGTCAGGAATTGCGGAGGTTATGACCTGGAATTACACTTGATTGCCTGATTCCTAGTATGCTTCACTTATTTTTTTGGTTCTATTTGTTTGGTATTTATACCTCCAATGAACTTGACGGACATAGTTTGAAGGTCACAGCAACTATTGCTACTTCAAGATTGTGACCTTACCTTCTCCATTCTCCTTGTCAAGTTCAGCATCAGTTCTAAGGGTGAAGAAATGTCTTTGAAGTCGACGGACCCAGATGAAGGAAGGTCCCTCAACATATAGTGGTTTGTCTGAGTTGTAATTTTCCAGAATTTTTTTCTGGCCCTCTGTCTGAGCACCAACTAGAAACTCTTGTACTCCATCTTCAGAATTATCCTGAGAATCAAACAAAAACAAATTTGAGTGAGAACATACTTTTAGTTGGTATACCTTCCAACTACAGTAGTTCTTAAGGTTCCTTTCTGGTTGTTGTGTGGGTGCAGTACTTCTTTGGAGTTTTGTGTGCAAATCTCTCATAGTCAAAACCCAAAGTGCCTTATCCTCGAAAAGATTCCAAATTGTTGTCGCCCTCTGCCCATTGCCAAACCATTTCAAGACTGAGGCCACCTACTTAAAGCCACTCCATTATCTTTTGCTTCCAGAGTTGTCTTGGATCTAACTCTTCTAAGCCTCCCTTGGGGCAGTCAATTCAATAGAACTCTCAGCAGTTACAGTTCAACCCCAGGTGTTAAACCGCCATTCTCAGGGAAATGGATAGTGGCCACTTAAAGGTGGCTAGCTGCTTCAATAGAGGTAAAACAACAGGAAAACCCTTTTCCGGACTTTGATTACTGGTCGCCTAATAGGGGTGGCCATTTACGAATAATAGGTGCCCGCTTAATACGGGTTCAACTGTATTATGCTTTAGGTTACAGAAATCAAAGTTAAGAACCAAAGTTAGTTGTCAGCACTAATGAGACATGTGAGGTGTGGTGTCCTAATGGTTAGCCTGTTTGACTCTTGATCAAGTGGTTGAGGCTTGAAGGAATCATTGTGTTGTGTTCTTAGGGCTCTCACAGCCCTCCTCTTAAAACAGGAGTATCAGTGGATACCAGTGCACTTCTGTCCTGAATGAGATGGCCTAGCATCCCACCAAGGGAGCCAGTTCATGCTGCAGAAGCCCAATTAAAGTGTTGGAGCTTTAAGCAACTAGGCTTTTTTATTCTGATGAGACATATGGCTCAACTAGTCTGGCACAGATGTACATTTTGCCAATAAAAAATAAAATATAAAACTTAAGGTAAAAAGCTGTTTAAAATTAGGTCTTAACGTTTTCGATCTAATAGATCATCATCAGAGTGATGATCTATTGGATCGAAAACGTTAAGACCTAATTTTAAACAGCTTTTTACCTTAAGGTAATTCCTTAGTATTGCATTGCGCATCCCTACTGCGCACGATTTTCGCGTCATTAGCGAGCGCACATGAGCGCGTGCGCGTACAAAACCGAAGAGATTTCCTTCAAACTAAGCTCGATAGCGAAATAAATGCCCGTTTTCTATTAAACGAGCACAGTGACCCCCGATTTTGTTTTTTGGTATTTGCTAAGAACAGTCTAATAAAGAGCATATTTGAAGAAGGAAAAAAGCTTGATAGTAGAACATGATTTGTTTTTGCAAAATAGTTCTATACTGGGTGTATTTTGGCCAAGGCGAGGACTTCAAGCTAACCACGGAACTGTCCGAAAAAGTGCAATAGTCCAGCAACCAGGCAATCAAAAACGGCATAAATGAAGCAATACTACTTATGTGAATAAAAGAAGCTTTACTTTCAAGATAAAATTTTGTGTCTTTCAAGCAATCAAGACTTAATTCTGTATGAAGATTATTCGAATTTTTAACGTGCAACCAGTAAAAATACCCCATTTTACGAGCCTGCTTATGCGTAAACAAGCACGGTGACCCCATTTCTTTATTGCATGTTTTGAATGGTCATATCACGAATGTTAACTATGCCAAGTTTAAAAAAAAGTTTGATAGTAGAACAATTTCAAGGGAATTACCTTAAGTTTTATATTTTAGTTTGGGACAGTTTGGAAAATAAATTATAACTAAAAAGAAATACCTTGTATATGGTAATTATCTGTTCATCTCTCGTCATTCTAGCAAGAGTAAGCTTACTCAGTTCTGTATCACTTTCAGGCAAAACCTTTGGGTAAGGATTAGGAAACATCTCCTCCAGCTTGTGATACCAAAAAACCAGTCGTTTACATTTTTGCAAGGGTTGACTTGCATGGCCAAAAATTTCATACAAAATGTCATAAGTCTCCTCGGTAGGTAAGAGCCAATTATCTTCCATCATTGTCAAGATGTCCAAAGCAAGTATGGCCTGAGGGTGTTGTTTTGCCCAGATGGCATCAAACAGAGTTCTGTTCTCAAAGCGTCCCCTAGGAAACACGTCCAACATTTTGTTGTATGTTTCAACGTCTTTCACAAGACCAAATTCCTCCATGTAGTGCATGGCTGCCTTAAGAAACTCCATATGCCCTCTCCTAGTTTTGTCTTTAGTAAGGAAAGTGTCAATCACTCCGTGAAAGTTCTCTTTTGTTTTCCCAAAAGAGGCGGCCCTTTCAAACGCATGGACGTGTTTGGACACAACGGCTTCAGAAATTTTGACCTTAGGATTGACCTTCAGATGAACGAGTTTAGTGTTTGCTGCATCTTCAGCTCTTATTTTAGCAAGCCTTTCGTCGTAGCTACTTTCTTCTTTAAGCTCCTCCTCGGACTTACGGAGTAAACTTTCAGTGGAGCATATTTGCCTTCTAGACAAGCACATCAAACCAGACTCGAGTCTGGACGCAACGACGACATGGTCATTAAAAACTCTCCTGGCTGTCGTTACCAAATTTCGCGCGCGATGCATCTTTTTTAGAACTGGATCTTGATATTTTACTGGTAAATCTTTAGCACGGGAGAATACGATTGCTAAAAAACCTCCTCAAATATCTGGGTTTTCTACCCTCCGTCCTCCATTTTGAATCCATGTGGTCAAATATATTTCAATGGAGGGAGGGTAAGAAACATCTGTTAATTTTTTTTGTTATTCTACCTCCCCTCCCTACTCATTATTTATAGCCCCTTCAAAAGTGAGCTGTCCACCCCTAGAACTTTCCTTCAAGTACCACGTGGTCTTCTTCATTCGTTCTCTTTTCTTCCAGCCCTCGTTGGCTTTTGCAAGAGTAAGGAGTAGTTTCTGTTTTCTTTCCTTTTACTGCTGTATTAGAGGTCCTTCTTTGCTGTGAACTTCACCTAATTTTGTTTCATTGTCTAGACTCTATGTTTATCGCAATTTATTTTCCTTTGTAACTTGGGTTGGGTCAAAAATATGGATTTGTGTTGTTGATCGTCAGAGACAAATACCTTTTACGACAAATCGTTTTATTTTTAAATCGGTTAAAGATATAGATGTAGAAAAATGTTAGAACATCGGGCTGTTGTACCCTAGTAATGTATCTTGGACAGTGAGAATAAAATGTCCGTAGATAAATTAAAAGTTACATGCATTTCAGTCGGTGATTCTGTGAAAGTTTGTCACCGAAAGATTAGATGGTTTAAGGGGTATGTCCTACTCCTATTGAAGTGTCTTTGTTTAGTGGTTTGTAGTTGTCAGATTCCAACACAGTATGTAAGATTAGGAACTATGGGCTGATTTATGCCAACTGTTTGCTAAGCAAAGATAACCAGGCATCACAACAGAGAGACCAATACAAAAAAATATGATGTACTAGGGTACCTCTTCTCAGTTGTACTGCATGTGTTTACAGTAAACCCATGGCTATCCTTTTAGGATTGACTTTAAGGTTGATCAATCGATGGTACAAAGGGTGTAACAATCTTTACGACTTCTCCAGAGGCCTCCCAAGGGGTAAAAGCGACATGGCCCTGAAAACCAGCAAGATGGAAATTGCACCAAGCGAATCAAATGCGGCACTTAAATTCGACAGCGACATGAGTAGCACTAGAAAAGACATTGACCCTTTTGGACTTTTTGGCAATTTAGGAATTGTTATTCTCTTGTAAGGTCTGCTGTAAATGTCAGAAACCTGTGTGCTTTTCCATTCAATAAACACTAAAAAATCAACCTTGTAGCAACAGCGACATGCAGAAAAACGACAGCGACATTTGCTTCCTTTGGTTTGCTGACGTCAGTGCAGAAAAGGATGCAGCATGGTGACACGGCTACCCCCTTGGAAGGCCTCTCTTCAGGGATGGAGGTGTTCTAGATTACATTCTCCTTCTCATGGACAAATTCCCATAATTGTCAATATTGTGAATCGTCTTCCTTATCTGCTGAACTTTAAAAAGAGTCTTGAATTTTCCCCTTGGAGAGGTAAATTTTAGAAACTCGTACTTGAGGATGAAAATTCTGTGCAGTTAATCTCCCTGTATTCCCCAATATATTGCTGTGATACATGTTTGTATCATGATATACACCACTTCTGAGTTTAATTAGTTTGCTGAGCCCGTGTTGGGTGTAAGATGGTTTCTTGACGACCATTGAATTGAATTGCCTGAAACTTCCATTTTCCAGGTTAATACTACATGTACTGTGAAAAAAGTACCAAGACACTAAATTAAAATATGAACCACTTGATGCACTCTTTGCCGTGATACTTTGATCCTGAATTTCGTGTTACATGAAATTACCGAATTTTGCGAAGCTAACTTGCATCGCTTGTTCCAAAAGCAATCCTTGGAATATTTTTCATCCTCTTGCTGTAAATACTTAATCTTGTTGTCATTTTTTATATTTCTGAAAGTATTTTGTACATATTCTGTATGTATTCGTAAATTTATTCGTGTGAAGAGTGTTAAATGACGTTGACTAGCCTACACGACTCCTACGGTTCGTGACATTTGTACATTTGCCGTTCTCTGTTCGGTCTCTCGACCTTTTTGTTGTTTCACTCGTGTTTATGAAGGGCACTTCATGTTGTGTTATAAAGAGGAATTTTTAGTAAAGCTGAGCCGTAATAGAGTGTGCTATAGCAAATTTTAGAGGTCATAGGTCTGTATGGTTTCCGCTGTTATCGGCATGTCGCTTTGCCGAG
>OZ026605.1:17503080-17593080 GCA_964020085.1 Micromussa lordhowensis
TGTTTTGGTGCATCAAAATAATGCTATGCAAATATGCTCCCCTAACTGAGTATATATTTCTTTAAGAGCTTTGTCACTTTTTTTTTAGTCTGTAAAAGAAGCATCCTATGTGAATATTCCAGTTATTGCATTCTGCAACACTGACTCTCAACTGCGCCATGTGGATGTAGCAATCCCTTGCAATAACAAAGGTGCACACTCTGTTGGTCTGATGTGGTGGATGCTGGCAAGGGAAGTGCTCCGCATGCGTGGCAGCATCAGCCGGCAGATTCCATGGGAAACCATGCCTGATCTCTACTTCTATAGAGATCCAGAAGAGGTGACAAAAAATTATTGTTTTCTGTCGATTAAACACCCTCAAATAAGTGTCTCCTCTAAATAAGCTCCCCTCTAAATTGGAAAATTGTAATTGAAATGCACACTGTGCCCTAAAAAGTAGTCCATAGGGAGAGAGAGTTATATTTTAAGTATAGAGTATTATGTGCAAAATAAAACACACAATGAAAGATTTTGCTATCATGGAAAATGGTGAGAGAAGACCTGAAATTCGAGCGGAGCTTTTTTGTGTGTTTCAAGCAATATTTTATCAGCCAGCTTTGAAGTTCACAGATTTACATGTAGAATGAAAGTTTGTAATACTTTTGTGCTGGTTTTTGGGGATATCCCTCATAAAAAAATAAGTCCCAAAACAGACTATATCATTTTTATTTCATATGTACACATGTAAGACTGCTTAGTAATCATGTACATCCAGAGGTAGAGTCTGACCATTACCCTTGTTAGAGCATCTTCTTCTATTGCCTTCTCAACTGGCAATATTGAGGGCGTAACCTGTCTGTGGACCCAGGAGGGAGAGAAGTAGAGGTTCTACATGGTTTATGCTCTAGAAACTGGACTTCAGCACTTTTACTGGGCAGCTAACTGCCCCTTATTTTCCTATCAGGCTGAGAAAGAAGAACAGGCAGCTATTCAACACCAAACTGAGGAGGCACAGCAGCCTACCAGCCATGTCACTGAGTGGGGTGGTACAACTGACCAGCCGACAGGCGAGGTGAGTGATACTTTGATCTCTCTGTCAGAGTGATCAGTAAAGCACTTGGTTATTACAGAAGTGGAGAAATAATTTAGTTCAAAGAAAACTGGTACTTGAGTTCTTAAATGCCAATTTTTGAAAATCATTGTGGGGCGAGTGGTGGCCAAATTGTCAATGAAGTGGACTCCAGATTGAGCAGTCTAGGTTAAAGCTTTGGCCAGGTTTATTGTGTTCTGTTCTTGGGCAAAACTCTTTACTCTAACAGTGCCTGTCTTCATCCCGGTGTATAAATAGGTAAAGGTAAAGTCTGCATACGACCAAGTGGCCCATCAGGCCAGAGCTTATCAGGGTTTCGGTAGCATGAACTGACTAGGAGTATTTCTACTCCACCCTGGATGAGATGCTAGTCCATCGCAGGGTTACACCCACCATTAAATTCGCCAGTACCATTTATACACCTGGGTGGAGAGAGATATTGTAAGAGTTAAGTGTCTTGCCCCAGAACACAACAAAATGTCCTTGGCTAGGTCTCTAACCTGGACCACTTGATCCGGAGACTAACACACTAACCATGAGGCCACTGTGCCTCCACAATATATAAATAGGCACCAGTGAAAATAAATGCTGTGGGTAACCCTGTAATGGATTACAGTGCTTTCAATAGGACCCGGCACCCGCCGGAGCTCCGGCAGGTATTCTGTTGAAAGTCGGCGGGTATTTTAACTTTAAAAAATTCTCCAGAGAGAAATTCTCTTGGGCTTCTCATATTACTCCAGCAGGTGCTGTTCCGAGGCAGCCACCTACGTCAAATCTTATTGAAAGCACTATGATTAGCTCCCCGTTCAATGGAGATCAGAAATACACCCAGTCATTTCATTCCATAGAAACTGGATATTTGTCCTGATGCGCCACTTAGACTCAAATGTGGATTTCCACCCACTTCTGTGCATGATTCCTGTTGGTAATGGGCTGGAAACGCAGTCTTAACCTTACCTTTGTTCCTGAGAAAAGCTCTGATCTTACACGTTCCTCATCCAGTGGTGCTACCAATACTTTGATAGTCACGTACAAGGGGACATGTCTTAAAAATACTTGCTATCTCAATTCAGTGACTTCAGATTTTTCATCATGAGCCATCATGAGCCAGTAGTTAGTAGCTACACTGCATAATATGGAACAGCTATGCTGATGTGTTTGTTGCTGGGGAAGCTAAGTAACTTGTCAACACATTCACATCTTCTTGATGCAGTAGTCTATCCTTTCTTTTCATTAACTCATTGTATTTGTTCTTATTTTTATATTCCTCATTGTTTGGCCAGTCAAATCAACAATGGGTTTCTAAAGAGGTATAAATGATCCATTTTTCATGCACCATCAAACCTTGTTACAGAAAACCAAGTTATGTTGCATGAAAACTCAGAAGCCCAATACCTTACAGTAACAAAGAAATGCACACTCCCCAAAGTTGTCCCCCCACATAACAATAAAATCTGATGCCTGGGAGAAATCCTGAATCTCACAAAACTACAGATACCAAAAAGGAAGAACCTAAAAAAATATTCCATCACTTCTCTCTAAAAAAATGCAGTAATGAACTGTGCCATTTAAGCAATAGAGCACTTTTTCTGTGTTTACATAGCCTCATCTAAATACAAGGAGGGTTGGGAGAATTTGAGACAGTTATGCAATAACTTTTGAGAATTCTCCCAACCCTCTGAGTATTTAGATGAGGCTATGTAAACATGGAAAAAGTGCTCTATTGCTTTTATAAAAAGAATTCTCCAAAATACATGTGAATCTAAAACATCACAACCATGTTTACTTACTCTCATATAAACACTCCTATTGACCAATGAGAGCACGCGTAGTAGCTCAATTATTTGGTAAAAAAAAGATGGGAACCTAGACTGAGAACAGCTTCATGTATTCTCTTCGAGAACTGAAGCCGTTGTAAAAGTAAAAGGCGGCACATCTAAGCTTCAGCTTAGAACAATGAAGCATGTTTTTTTGTGACTGTGCTTGTGTTAGCATGCTTGAGCTTATGATTGTGCTTGTGCTTCTAATGTGTATGTTCTGGTGTCCTCACTTGATTATGTTTGTGTCAGTGATGACCAGCCTTAAGTAAGTTCCCAAGGTAGTGTTAGTAACTTAGTGTCAAATGTTTCTGACGGAAAGAACAGTGCTTGTGTTAAAACACTCCATTTGAAGGGGAAATGTTCATTAAAACATCTTGTACCTCTGACCAGTAACCCAGCGTTGGAGTTAGCTCGAAGCCTACAATGCTACTGGGGCTTGAAAATTGCAGTTGCATAAGTTACTCCTCTAAAAAGGTGATTTATGGTAATTTTTTTTGGCTTATTTCATTTCTAGTGGGGTGCTGAACAAATGGGGGCTCCTACTGTACCTCCCACCATAGGTGCTAGTGAAGAGTGGGGTTCATCTCGAGAATGGGGTACTGAAGCTGCTGCTCCTGTCGCAAAAGATTGGGCAGAGAGCAAGGATTGGGCGGCTGACCCTGCACCCAAAGAATGGGGAGCTGAAGACCTTCAGCCTAGCGGAGATTGGGGAACCTCAGTCACCATGCAGGATGGAAAGAGTGGTGGAGCAGACTGGGCCTAAGCTGTGAACCCTCTGTGTACTGATGCTGAATGTACTTCCTTGTCAGAAAGAGACTTAATAAAAACTCCCACTTTGTCTGAATTTCGTGTGTTCATGAATTTAATTACAGTTCCGTTATGTGCTTCCCTGTCTTTCAAAAAGACATTCAGATAAAGCCCTGTCCAGATTACGCCGAGAAATTTGAAAACGCAGCTGTTTCTACGATTAGACCTTTCGTCCACACCACTAATCCGAAAACGGAGCTAGAAAACCGGCACCGGCTTTTAAGTTTTAGTGTGGACGGAGAAATTTTCGAAAACGATGACATCACGATAATCGAGTGATTTTCTGGTCCGAGTTTTCTTCAAATGACTGGTGATTGTTACCGGTGATTGTTGGTTTTTCAATTTTCTCCGGCGTTGTGTGGACAGGGCCGAAGAAGAATAATGTCAAATTTGTCAGACGTCACCTTACAGCCTTATGGAAACAATGCTGTAAAGACGGTAGACTTGCCACAACGTCCACAAGTCGACCTTCTCATAATCCTTTGCTTATTCGTTCGCTCGAGAGCAAATCTTTGAGGGACGAAGTTGCAAGCGCGAGCGACGCACAGCAAAACCAACAGGCCAGGGAAGTATTGGAAAGAATTGCCGGAAGGGAATATACCAAGTTGAAGTTGCTCAGGAAGAATCTGGCCGTGGACTTGTCAACTGCTATTTAGCATGCGCAATAGGCCCAGTTCGATACCAGGCATCGGGATGTAGGGGACGGAAACGAAACGAAAACACGTCGAGGTTGAGGGATGAATTAAAAAAAGTTATCTTGTTCGAGTTTCCCGAGCTTCGTCACTGTATTTCAATACATCTCAGTTAGCCTATTCAGGGCCACGAAGGCCCATTGCAACATCAACAAATTCTAGCTCGGGAAAGGAGGTAGAGAGTGGACCACGGGCTTACGGCCATCAATACGGCTACATATTTGTGGCCCGTTGGTGACCGGATTGCACTGCGACTACTCCAACCAAGGCCGCCCGACAAAATTTTCCACAAATCTAACGGATAAAAATCGCTGAGGGTAACAATAGTTTTCCAACAAATTATCCATGTAATAATACACATGAAAAAATTACTCGATTGTGATTGGCTGAGAGCAGTGCAGTTCAAGTGTAACACCGGTGCAAAAAGTGTAACACCAGTGCAAATTACACATCGTAATTCTGGATAATGATTAGTAGAAAGAGAATGAGAAATTTTGTAGGCCAATGATATCATGTAAAGCAGTGACAAAAATTTTGTACGGAAACTGAAAAAGGTTTTTTCGTACGCGAAAAAAATGGCTTCAAGAAACATCTTCCGGCAATTTTTCTGCGCGAATTTTTTCGTGTTGCATTATCATACGGTTTTTCTCGTTCAGTTTGAAATTTCAGCTTTTTGAAAAACTCACTCGTGCAAATTAATTCCAAAATGAACTCGAAACCGGATGATTACCTATACTAATCAAGCTGTACATTACAAAGGCAACAGATTTCTGGTCATTTTGGATCATGAATTTGTTGAAAAGCTATCGTTAATCTCCGTGATTTTTTATTCGTTCAATTTGTAGAACATTTTGTCGGGTGGCCTTGGCTAGAGTGAGTCGCACTGTAATGGTTTACCGCCGTATGATAAAGTTTATGGATGAAGTTAGGTAAGACAGCATGGGCGAAATATTGGACTCTCGGTCATGACCATAAGGCTTGAGCCAAGGCCATTCCTCTAAGTCAATATACGTGACATGAATATAACATCCCTCAGAAACGGAAAGAAAATACATTCATGTTCTGTTGTGCACCAATTCTCTTGTCCAATCACCCACTCCTTAAAATTATCACCTTGTTTGGCATGTACGTCTTGGTGTGTTAGTTAATCGAATTTTGTTTGCTCATTCATACACAACAGATGCCACACTCCTAATTAACAATTAGATTATGAGCTCGAGATTTCTATGAGGTGATAGTTGATGAGGCCGAAGGCCGAATCAACTATCACCTAGTAGAATTCTAACTGAAATTAACGCAAATAACGGTTTCCAATGATTTTCCCACGCATTATTGAACTTTACCCATAAACAAAGTTGAACGTATCGAACTGTCCTTGGCAAATTTGCAGTTGTTTACGCGCGTACCCGCTTTTTCAATATTTTCAAGTTTTTAAAGTCAAGAAACTTTAAAAGTGCTTCTTTTAGTCTTCTCAGGAATTTAATTACCCGTTTACATCTAAAATTCCTTCCAAAACTTCGGAAAAACTATAAAAACATTGCATTTCTTGGACGACCGGCGGCCAACTGTACTCTAATGGCTGATAGTATACGAGTAGCTCAGCCAATCAGATTGCAGCATTTGCATTAGTATACTAGTAGAATTCTACTAATACAGATTAGTAGCCGAGGTTTCGGCCAGTCCAGAGACTACTTTGGTTTCCAGAGGGGTATTTATCTGAAGATAGACAGCTGATATTTAGAGCTATTTAGGTCTATTTAGGGTACCAGTTTCATTCCTTTTTTGCGTGTCACTTTTTACGTAAACAGCTGTGAGCCAGTTGAGCTCATGGTTTTGGCCGTCAGTCTGGGACGGATCTGGATCAGGATCAGTGATCCAAGGCCTCGGATCATGGTGCATCAAAAGAACCGATGAATCCTGACTCTGTGAAACGATTGGTCCACCACGATCAGGATCGTAAAGAAACGCGCCAAAAGTATAAAACTGGAATGCGGAAGTGGTCATCCAGCGTACGGGGACATGTTGTGTAGCATATATGATGGAAAGTTAGACTTCCGTTCCGTCAACCGTTGTCAGAGCGCAAAGCGCGCGTTGGAAAAACTCGATCACAAACTGTACGAAGTTTATACATTTAACAGCTCCAGTGAGAGGGACGCGATTACACGATCCGAGTTAAGGTGAGTGAGTTGAAAATACAAAACACCCCGAAGACACTGCAAGAAAAAAACCAAAAAATTTGAAGCACATGCTCGTCTGATGACCTTTGTTGAGTTGTCGATGATGGAAGGATTCATTTTGATTCTTCTTTTCTTGCCTGTCTACTTTAGCCACTAGCTTTAATCGTATTTAAAATAAGAAAAGGGACTTCACTTCCATAGGTAGTCTCCAATAAATCGCGAGAGACCGAGATGAGATGACAAAGGCGTGGCGGTGGTACAAACAATCGAAAACGAAACAAGTTGATTAGAAATCTGTAGTTATTGACCGCAGACATGGCGGCGAAGACGTCGCATGAAAATCTTATTGTTTCATTTTTACAAAGGCAGAGTTGCCAACCTAAACAAATAATACTCCAGCTTTACCTTCTAACCCTGAAAAAAGAATATCAAAAATAGACATTTGCCGATTCAACAACAAAAGTGGTCCAATAAAAAATAAAATTCCCCCCTTAAACAAATTCTCCCTAAAACACTAGAATGACAATAAAAAAGTGTAAAAATATATGTTTAGTGCTTTTTTATATCTGGGAGATTTTCCGATATGTGTGGGAGACTGGAGACCAGGACATTTAGTCTGTATCTGGGAGTCCAATCGGATAATCTCTGAGGGTTGGCATAGATTCAAAGCAGTCTAGCTAAGACATGCAAATAGGGAGTTTAAGGTGATTCCTTACTATTGCATTGCGCATCCCTACTGCGCACGATTTTCGCGTCATTAGCGCGCGCACATGAGCGCGTGCGCGTACAAAACCTAAGACATTTCCCTCAAATTAAGCTCGATAGCGAAATAAATGCTTCTTTTCTATTAAACGAGCACGGTGACCCCCGATTTTTTTATTTGGTATTTGCTAAGAACAGTCTAATAGAGAACATATTTGAAGAAGGAAAAAAGTTTGATAGTAAAACATGTTTTTTTTTGCAAAATAGTTTCATACTGGGTGTATTTTGGTCAAGGCGAGGACTTCAAGCTGACCACGGAACTGTCCGAAAGAGTGCAATACTCCCGCAACCAGGCAATCAAAAACGGCTTAAATGGAACAATATTACTTATGTGAATAAAAGAAGCTTTACTTTCAAGATAAAATTTTGTGTCTTTCAAGTAATCAAGACTTAATTCTGTATGAAGATGATTCGAATTTTTAACGCGCAACCGATAAAAATACACCATTTTAATTAAGAGCCTGCTGACGCGTAAACAAGCACGGTGACCCCATTGTTTTATTCCATTTTTTTAATGGTCATATCATGAATGTTAACTATGCCAAGTTTCAAAAAAAGTTTGATAGTAGAACAATTTCAAGGGAATTACCTTAAGTAGCTATTGTTAAACCGAGGGCAACGCTGATTAAAAAATTTAAATTATTAATAAATTTTGCAATACTACAAATTCATTTAGTTTGTTTCTCCTTGTCAAAAGTATCTTGAAACTGAATATGGAAGGGTGCCCAAGCTTGCAGTAAGGTATTCTGGTGCTCTTCCATCAGTAACTTTCTTTAAAAGACTGAGTTTATTGATCTTGAACATTTGATCAATTGGCAGCCACTTAAGCTTTTGAAACTGAATATGGAACACAGTGTAAAATTTGAAATATAAATTGTGAATATTATCTGTCATGGTTCACGTTCTTCCGACAATGCAGAAATTTTACATAATTATTGTTGTTTTGCAGAGGACAGCAAAGAAATGGACAGAATTTAATAACGCTCATGCACAGCCATTGTACTGCTCATGAATCCTTTTGTTTAGCGCTAATAATAACCTTTATTTAAAGAGGGTAACACCTATAATTACTATAAAAGTATTCTCCCTAGTGGCCCTCTAAAAACAAAAATAATTATTGAATAAAAATTACAAAAAAAAATACAAAAAGCCTATAGATAAGTAAAAAGGAGAATCTATGTACAAAGATATAAACAATTATGTTAAGAATTTTAAAAATCAGAAGAGCTTTTTAACTTTAAAATTATCTACCGTGTAAATTGGGGCAGTACTTTTAATTTATTAGAGTAGCTTTCATCGAGTTAAAAGAGGCCATTGGATTTAAGTTAAGAGCATTGAGGTCTTTTATGGTAGAATAGAAAAATGTTCTCTTGGTTTCGGTAAACGGTATGATGTTTTAGCTCTTGTGGGATAAATGTGCTCAAAACAAAGGGTGCCCAAGCTTGCAGTAAGGTATTCTGGTGCTCTTCCATGAATAACTTTCTTCAAAAGACCTAGTTTATTGATCTTGAACTTATTTAATCAATTGGCAGCCACTTATTAGCTTTTGAAAATTATCAAAGATCGTGCATCCCAAGGACTGTCCAAAATTAATCGAGCGCAGCGCTTTTGAAGTTTAAACAGTTCATCTAGGTTGATTAGTCTACAGTTGCTCCAAACAGCACAACAATATGTAAAGAGTGGTTTGATACTTGCATTGTAGAGAGGCAATCGATATTTGGTGGGGAGATATCTCCGAGCTCTTCCTAAAATTGCAATTCTCTGAAGCAGTTTCTGGCGCAGTATGCTAATATGATTGTTCCAAGTGAGATGACTATCGATGTATACTCCTAAGACACGTTCTGACTCAACCTTAGTGAGTTGCATGCCGTCAACTGAAAGGTCAAGAGTTTGTTTTGGTGAATTTGCAATTTTCTGTCTGGTCGAGATTATACTGTATTTAATCTTTGCTGGATGCATTTTCATCTTATTTTCCTTTGCCCACTTCTATGCTACGTCAATGACAATGAATAGACTAATATAATCACACACAGAAATGTGCCTAGAAATATTCAAGACCTGTTTCAAGACATTTCCAATAATAAATTCATTCACCGCTATAATACCCGATCCTCTGTTAGGCACAACTTTTACACACAAAGCTCTAGGATCTCTATTCAATTAAACTCGTTTTCTAGAATTGGAACAAAAATTTGGAATGAGATGCCTCTTTCATTAAGGAATCTTTCAAAACATGTCTTTAAAAGAAAAATTAAAAGAGTACTTTACGATATTCTGTCTTCGGAATACTCCTATCTTGACATACGAAATATCATTCAAAAGGTCAAATTTTCTTAAACTTTTTATGCATTTTTACATTAATAAGTAAGCCTTAATTGTATTATTGTTGTATTTTTGTAGTATTTCTTTTCTTGTTTTTGTCTCTATGCCTACTCTTTTTAGTTAACTTCCTGGTTTCTGTAAACTCGTATACCTATTTCCTTTTCATTTTAGTTAAGACATGACCCACCTAGATTTATTTAGCTAGCTACCAGTGGGCATGTCAAATTTGTTAAAATACTTATTAGAATATTAGAAAATAAACTTAAGACTAAAATAAAGACTATAATCAAGCATCAAATTTATAATTTGGGAATTACACCTTTATACATGTCAACTAATATGACAGCAATCTTTTAATAATTGTTTAGCAGATTGATAGTTAAGTTGCAGGTTACTATTTAGTCATTAGACTTATACACACTCAGCTGGTATTTTTTATTGCTTTTAAATATCTGATTAGATTGGTCAGAACCAGCCATTTCATGGCTTCTTCCACACCGAAAAGAGCACCTAAGAAGGAAGCAACCAATTACGCTCGACTGTGCCGTCTTTTAATTGATATTGGCTCTCAGGCCCTGAGAGACACATTTGATAAGATACATGCTCCAGCAAGACTTAATGCAGTTTTAGCAGCAAATACATCTACTTTACAAAAACTGAGGAAGAAAAGAGTCCTCAATGCAACACAATGGAGCAGACTGTACCCTGCCATAGCTACATCAACATCATTGGCAAATTTTGATATCACTCTTTTGATAGTTCTCCTGAGGCACATCTGTGGGTTGAAACCTCCTACAAAAACACGATCATGGGACAGAGTTCCTCCTACAACAGATGTGAGCCGTGAGGCTGATATCGTCCGTCTGAAATGCTTTAGAAATGACATATATGGTCATGCAGAGAAGGCAGCTATTTCTGATTCAGAGTTCAGTACTTACTGGCAGAACATCCGTGACACTCTGGTACGATTAGGAGGAAACAGTTATGAAAAAGAAATTGACAGTCTTCAAGTTGAATGCATGGACCCTGAGATTGAGCAATACTATACAGAGCTCCTTAAGGAATGGAAAAGAGATGAGGACAACATTAAGGACACGCTGAATGAACTTAAGAATGAAGTAGGAAATATCAGCAGAAAGCTGGATGATTTTGCAACAGAGAACTCCTCTGTAAGAGGTGCGTTTGTCAGAAATGGTACACACTGATCATGAACATCAATAATTATCAATTAGATTATGAGCTCGAGATTTCTATGAGGTGATAGTTGATTCGGCCTTCGGCCTGACATCAACTATCACCTCATAAAAATCAAGAGCGAATAATCTAATGGTTTTAGTATAATTCTAACTGAAATTTACTTCAAATAAGGTTTCTAATTATTGCTCGCCGTATGATTAAACTTTGTGCCTTAGAAAGATCACTCAGACTTAATTGTTATTTGAAATTGAAATTGTGTGTGTGCACGCATCATTTTTTTCAATAATTTCAAGATTTATAAAGTCAAGATACCATTAATCGTTTTCTGTTAGTCTTCTCAGGAATTTATTTAGCCATGTGCATCAAAATGTTCCTTCAAAACTTTGTTAAAACAAAAAAACTTAGCCATTTCATAGACAACCTTCTGGGTACTGCACTCTAATGGCTGATAATATATGAGTAGCTAAGCCAATCAGATTGCAGCATTTGCATTAGTATACTAGTAAAATTCTACTAATAACTATTATTATTCCTTTAAGTTAGGAAATCAATATCACAACCCAGAAGGGGAAAATACTGAACCCACAACTGTCAGGAGTTTCAATAAGGGCTAGACAACCGCAATTTGACCGGCTGTCCAGACAATTTTGCCACCTGTTTTGACCATCTAAAGGATTTTTTTTTAAAGAAATTCAGTTAAAAAAGGTTTGGCTGCCTGTGAAAACCAGTTGCCCTGACCTGCCGAAAATGTTACTTTAACCCCAGTCTGGCCTCTGACAAACATTTGTTTGTTATTAGAGAACTTCAACATAGAAGACTGGCACAAAGCAGCTAATAGCACATAGTATTATTTAAACCCCCATCCCCTTTTTATGGGATTCTAATCTATGGCAGGGTTACCCTCCAGCATTTAAAATTCATCATGCCCAAGTTGGCACGTGTACATCTGGGTGGGGAGAGACATTACTTTAGTAGCATTAAGTGTTTCACCCAACAACAGAACACAGTGACCCTGGTCACAGCTCACATCTGAGTCCAGGGAATTAACTGACAGTTAATGTACTGCACTCTGGGGAGTTTGGTTTGGGGTAGCAAAACAAACTTGTGCCATAAAACTGGAGTTAAGCACACTGACCCTAGGCTCATGCTAGGACAACAATTATTGATGCTGAGTGTATTGCAGTAACCATTATAGGCTACTCCACCCATAAAAAAATGTTAGGGTAGTGCAAATCAATTTGCTTATTCAAAGTGGCTTTCTTACAAATTATTATATATTCCTAATATATCAGAGTCAATTTTTGTCAGCACAGGAGTATCAAACATTGCTTAAAATCCTCCCTCAATCTCCTGTTATGTCAATTCCATCCACAAACCCTTGTACAAAGGTAAATAAGCCAGGGCTTATAACCAGGATTATATGGTATTTAATAAAATGTTTGGATAGACAAACAAAAAAAACATGGTAGTGACAGCTCTCTTGCTTGCCGAAAGCAGCGGAAAACTGAATTTGTGCAATTATAATAAATTTTGTTGCTGTTTTTGTTCAAAAAAGCAAAGTAGCCCCTGTTAAACATTCAAGTCAAGGGACAATGTCTGATGGAAGAAAATAATGCAATGTGGCATAAGTAAATAATTTAAAAGAATTTCTTTTACTTGTTAGCCGGCGATTAAGAAAGGTAGCTCTTTTTCGTTGGCAAAGTTAGCAGTAACTATTTTCTTTTCTTTAAGATACTTTAACCATTGCAATTGATGTAGACAGCGTTACCTTTGGAGATGAACAAAAAGTTGATCCAACAGAATTGGAGGGAGTAAAGCGAAAACTGATGTGTGAGATGACCAAAAAATTCTTTGAAAAAAGGGCAGATGGAGTGCCACTTGAGAATATACCTCATCAACTTTGCAGCTACCTAGAAGGAGTTCTTGACCTACCAATAGTGGCAACCTGTGAGGGTAGTTTAATAATCACTGTTGAGTGTTGCACCCTGGAAATTCTTGAACGCCTGTGGGAAGACTATTGCTCTGGTCACCTTAATGCCGTTGTTGAGGAATGCCTTGTGACGGATGACATTCGAAGAAGATTTGACGTAGAGTTTGTGAAGTTGAAAACAACTATCATGGAAGATGACTATGTGCAATGCAAACTTTCTCTAATGGACAATACAGGTGAGAATAGTAAGGCACTAGATGTACTTCTTAAGAGATGACATGATCCAAAAAATATACAAAGAATAATAATAATAATAATAATAATAATAATAATAATAATGATAATGATAATGATAATGATAATGATAATGATAATGATAATATTTGTCCCGACAAAATGCTGTGCATGAATTGCTTATATAAGAGAACCCTGTTAATGCTGCCACCCCATTAACACGACCAATGGCCACATTCTGAAATTCCTTATATTTTTACTCCATTTATATGGCCACGCAAACCAGCCATGTTCATCTTTCCATTGTTGATATTTTACACACTTATTCACATGTCAATTTTTTTAAATTTTATCTGTATACAGCTACAGCCAAATTTTCATGGCCCGTCTGTGACCGTATTGATGGCATTACACTGTAATGATAATAATATATAGATTTAGCCAAACCTAAAAGTGGAGCTCCTGGGCTGGGCTGTTCAAAGCCCGAGAATTTTGATTTGAGTTTGCTTTTTTTGCTGTGAGATTTTCTGTTTATATTGCTTGGCCTTCTATTTTGAGTTTGAATTATCTCAAACTACACAAAACAAAAGCAGTGAAAAACATTAAACAAATTTGAATCTTGGGTTAGCATTAAACGGCTTGCTAACAACCTGGTCCTGATTATAACAAGTTAACTTGACATGAGCCTGCGATCCAATCTAAAACCAGTACTTGGTCAGTGTCAAAAAAACATATGACCTCAATGAGCTGTAAACCCGAGCCCACGATATGGTCACATACTGGTCAGAGGATACCTTGTTTTGACAAGTGTAAATTGATCATAACATGGATGTCCAATACCAAAGATGTGTGCCATAAACCAAGGCTGCGTGACTTGGCTTGAGATGGAGTATGGTCGCCATGTTGTGTGACGTCGTCACCGTAGGGCGCAAGTGCCTGCAATCCATGCCGCCAGCCATGCTTCAACTATGAAAAAAGAGTTACATAGTTTTCTGTTTCTATGCATGCATGTGGTTCCCGTTCCTACAGTTATGGTGCTCTGCTTGGGGGCCCTTTGCGTCGCCGGAGCTCCGCCATTAATTTTTAATGAGGAAGCCTAATCTCCAGAGGAGTGATGGCCTTAGGGTTAGTTTAGGGCTAGTGTGCTGGCTGGCTTGCCGCTTCTTGATCGAGCAGTTCGTGTTCCAGCCCTGGCCAGGGACATTGTGTTCTTGGGCAAGACACTCAACTCGCACAGTGCCTATCTCCACCGGCAAATTTAATGCTACCCATCCAGGGGAGAGTAGAAATACTCCTAGTTGATTCATGCTACTGAAACCCGGAGATAAGCATCAACCTAACTAGGCCACTTATTGGCTCTTATGCAGACTTTACCTTTACCTTTTTACTTGCATCTCCAGGGGAATGGGTTAGACTTGTTTCACTTTACATTGTGGAAAAACATTGGCTTATAGAGGTTACAGCAGAAGAAAGATGAAAACGTAAGCTTGCTTAAGGTGGCCGAACAAAGTTTTTGATACCTGTGTTTTATTCGTCTTTTGGATCATGTGTATTACTGGCATCTGCGGTCAAGTGTCCATCGATGCACTTGATCGATACCCTCCATTGACACTCTATCAACACCTTGGTTGACACTTGATTGCACTCCATTGACATCTTGGTTGACAGTCAACTACTTTTTGATCAATGCACATGAGTTGGTCGACACTCGGCTGACTATCAACTGACTGTTGATCAAGTGTCATTTGAGTGTCGACCGCGTATTTATCGGGATGTTGATTGAGGGTATTGATCGATGGTATCAAGCAACACTCGAGCATGGATGCCTTTAGTACACATGTACCCAACTTTTTCTCTAAAACCCTTGATCCTAATTGGTTGCTAAAAATGGTAAGATGCAAGTTAACGACACAGACTTTGTTCTTGATAGTTGACGTAGCCGAGCTGAGGTACCATTGCCATGCATGGCAGGCAACGTTTGCATGCAACGAGATTGCAACATGTTAACTCTGTTTTAATAATAGTTTAACAGCAATATTTTTATGATTTATTTTTTTTCTACTTACTTAATAGTTACAATGCAGACCCTACCTACAATACTTACGTTAATTATAATGGTTGCACTACTCACACTACTTGCAGTAATTACAATTCTATTTTCAACATAAAATTTAGTTGCCAGACAAAAGCATCCCAATTACATTCATGTAGGTTGATTTTCTGGAAATGAAGGTGGAATTTGGCGTAGAGGAGGCAGGCATTTATTTTTTTTAGTTTATTATCATTATCAGAAGCTGTTCTGAAGAGTATTTCTTCCGAGTTTAACTTGATGGAACTGTTTTCCCTTCTATTAAACCAGCATAGCACTTTCCGGTGAAAGTCGACTGCAATATGGAAACCTAAAAAAGAGTGAATCAAAGAGTCGTCATATCCCCAGTAGTGGCAGCTCTTGTTGTCTTCAATTCCACATAAATATAATTCTTTTTTTTATGGTGACAATATGGTGAGCGAGTTTGTAAAAAGATTATTTGGATTTATTTTGCTTACTGATTGACTTTGTTTGCTTAAAAATTGTGTTCCGTGAGATAGTGAACTGAGACAGTAGGTGTTGCCACTTGCTAGGACCAGTTGCTGGAGGTTCCTTTCTGTTCAATAAAAGCCAGTAGTAATCTTTGCATGTTAATTTAGATGGTCGATAAACAGGGATGGTGACAATTGAAAAGTAGAATTACCCAGAGTAAAAATTGAAAATTGGTGCCAATAGAGTCCCGTGCCTTTTCCAGGAGTCATTTGGGGATAGCCAACAGAATTTGAAAATAGGTTAGAAAATGTGACTTAACTGGAAATTTCCGACAGAAATTTGCAAAGGTCAAGTTCTTTCCACTGGAATCGAGAATGTCCCAGATTGAGTAGATGCCTTGGTCAAACCAATCTTGATAAAACACAGTTTTACCACCTATAAGTATGTCTTTGTTGTTAAAAAGGATCAATTCATGATATCCATTTGTGTCATAGATAACCTTCAGTTTCAAAAAGAAACTCAGGATATTTGCTTGTAGAAGGATGGCATTGAAGTTACAGTAAGGCAAGAAGTACAAGCCACCATATTTTTTTAAAGAAGGAACATGGGATGACTTTCCAATTTTCAATCCCCCGGTTGTCACTTTTTTAGGAATCTCTTAATCCATGTCAAACCTAGAGCCTTATACAACATTCCCACGTGTGTTACACGCACACAATCTCTTTCATAATCTTGGTAGAAACCTTCCCTTTTAATTTTGTCCTGCTTTTCCTTCCAAATGAATTTAAAGATTAAAGACTGACTTTTTGCAATATAATATTTTTGAATGTTTTTGAATGTGCAATCCCTAGAGACTTAACGATTAGGCAGCGCCCGAAGATAGAAAGTTGGCGCGATCTCCAACTCCAAGTCTGAAGCCTGGTTTCCATATGATCGTCTGGATTGTCCCGATCGTCCCAGTAGTCTCAAAAAAATGTTTAAACGATCGGGATGATCATATGGAAACGCTACCCAGGCGATTGCAAATGACTCGGACGACTGAGACAACCTCGATTGCTTGGATAGAATATAGGTATCCAACTTTGTATAGAGGTTTTCGATTTTTTTGTTGACATTTTTTCTCTCATTTCCCGCCTCAGAGATATTTTTAATTATCCTTCGTTGAAGAATATCTAGAATTTCCTTTGCTGTATTTTTGTTCATTTTTAACCCGGAGATTGCCTCAGCAATCTATAGGGTTTTAGTTGTGGTGCAGCTTATGTAAATGAAATGCCAATGATGTCCTTCCATCATCTGTAAAGTTTTTGGGGTAGTTCTGTTGACCAGTAGATATAGCTCCTGAAATCACTTTATCAACATATTGCAAGCACATGTATCGTTTTACATTTCTAGGTAAAGGTATTATTGCACTAAAATGGAAACTTGTTTTGTTTGCTTTCTGGGTATAGTTCCTTTGACATTATTTCTTTCACAATTCCAATCTTAATTAACAGTTAACTGCAAATAAGACCAAATGTTAGCTTTTGCAACACGCATTGGAAACATTTTTGACCTAATATTAGTGGCAGCGCATTTGTGATCTATGGGAGTTCGGAGCTAGGGCTGATACTTGTGAACTGTAGTTATTTGATGTCGAACAATGGAGATTGTTGATACGGAGAAAGTCCAAGCTAAAGGTCAACATCTTGAGGCACTCAATTTTTCACTAACTATGCATGCGCTGCATTTTTTCGAATAGATTGTAAACAATTATTGGATGAGGTTTTTGTGATATCCGGAATAATCAAGGTTGAGGTAAGTGTTATCAGCCGATAAACCGAGACCTTGATTATTCTGGATATCACAAAAACCAAATCTAGTAGTTGTTTTATTATACAATGTTTTAAAGAAAATAACGACAAACCTCAATGTTTTCAGGCTTCCCATAGAGTAAAACGATCAATCCTTTCCTCGCGCTTCTACAGAAAAAAGTTTCAACACTCGCGCTAATTCTTTTTTGTCTTGTGGCTCCTGGATGTTTTTCTCTTTAACATATTCGTAAAACAGTTCCTTCGCCACTTTGTCGATCTTTTAGAATTTTCCGAATCTTTATCTTCAAGCAATTCCTCAATTTCTTGCTGGATCCATAAAGCGAATCGACAAGCCGTGTTTCTTACTTCGCTGTCCGTGAAGTTGACATTGCTCTTGAAAATCATGCATCATGCATCTGCTAGCAGATTAGTGAATAATCTGTAGGTTGCGCTGTTTCCCATAATTAACTGCAGGCTTTTAGCCAATGAGAAGACAGATGGTGACTACAATGTGTAATAATACGGAATAACCCACCAGCATTAATATATTTGTCAGCTCATCCCAACAAAACTTCTCAGTGGTTGTAGGACAGAGACAATGGGGGAATCAGGGGCTAAGGGGGGTGGGGTGGGGGGACTCCCATATGAAATGGTCGGTGATGCTCGTGGGAAAATTCGAACTAAACCCCTAAAGGACACCAATCTGGGCGTGGCTCGAGCTTTAATTGATTCCTAAAAGATAGCACTTAAGCACTTTAAACGAAGTATGCATGATTACCGGCTGGTGTTCAGGAAAGGATCCCAGGCTAGTTGACCGGAATCGAAAGAGCGATGGAAATCGAGCCTAAAAACGGAAGTGCGAGTTTTAACAACAACAACATTGTTTATTTATACCAAAAAAAGGAAAGAAGAATACAATTTGAAGCTTATAAATAAGGCATTAGCTGCCTATAACAACCATATGGCTAAATTATAACTTCGAGTGCACCCTAAAAGATACTGCTAAAAATAGTGGCATTTTGTCCTGAACACCATGATTTACACCCCTAAGCCAGCGAATGGTATCTTTAATCTTTTCATATGAAGTACCCCTGGGGTAAAGGGTCTTCGTAAGACCCTAGCCTGGGCTCAAAGCTTTCTCCCCAAAAGAGCAGCTCCTAAGAGAAATATTGTTGATGTCATGCGTTTTTTTCTTGTATCTTACATGTTCACGTGTTAGCAGACACACAAGCAGAACATTCTGTTCAGCAAGGAATGCAACAAGTTGAATCTGAAAATTTCTTGGAGGCAGGGGCGGAAGCAACGGCAGCTGTCATTCCTGTTGAGGAACAATCTCATAACACTCAGCCTCTGAATTTGATTCATGATGTAACACCCAGCGAGGATAGCTTAAGAATAGAAGTCAAGTGCCGAACTCTGGAAAGTCTCGAACATCTGTGGCAAGACTATCGTTCTGATCAGCTAAATTGCATGGCAGAGAAACTTCTAGTGACGGATGATATTAAGAGAAAATTTAATGTGGAGTCCATCAAGTTGAAAACAACTATTTCAGAAGATCATTACCTGTCATGTAAGGAGTACCTCTCAAATAGAACAGGTGAGGAGCCTTATAGCAATTGAAATCTGGGTGTTTTGACGCCTTCGGAAGAAGCGGTTTTTTTTTTCAATTTTGCATTGTGTATTATAAAATAACTGAGCTACTATGCACGCTCTCATTGGTCGATAGGTGTGTTTAGATGAGAGTATGTAAACACGATTGTGACGTTTAGATTCGTGCGTTTTTGTTTTTGAGAATCATTTTATAAAAGTAATAGAGCACTTTTTCTATGTTTATATGGCCTCATCTAAACGTTTACATAGCCTCATCTAAACAAGAGGGGGGTTGGGAGAATTCTCGAAAGTTATGCAAACCCCAGATGTAGTCGAGGGTTTGCATAACTGTACCGAATTCTCCCAACCCCCCTCTTGTTTAGGTGAGGCTATGTAAACACAGAAAAATGCTCTGTTGCTTAACTGTAAAACGACAGTGTGGCCGCGTGCATGGTTGGGGTACAGGTCTTGAAGTGAATCAGAATGTCTCTATTCGAAGGTCAACTCCTTCACCGTGCTTTGTAACAAGCCACCTGGTGAGGCCCATGCCTGGTGGAAGTCTTAACGGACGTGTATTTATTTGTTTCACAAACATGGCCCAAAAGCTGTACGTTTTAAACAGAACCAGAGTGCGAGTAGGATTGCCATTTGTTACCACATTTCATTTTGTCATATCGTTAAGGTTCTAAGCACATTAATTCACGGATTAATTCGCAGATACCGCAGGAAATGGCCGACGAGTTGCCAGTCCAAATGGCAGATCCAAGGACCTGTCATCCAAAACAGGAAACATTCATAATGACGAAGAAGATACAATTTCACATGCAAGTGACGATTTAAAAGTTCGTGGTGATAAACAAGGCGATAAAATCTCTCACGAACATCGTCAGAGTAGCAGCCATTCCTCAGGCCATTCAGTTACTCCAGTCAGCATTCCCACCCAAAGTGGTAAAGATCCAGAACGTAGAAAGACTTCGGTTAAAGCGTTGGCAATTTCTGCAGAAACGTTACTGGCTAACTACCAAAAGGAACTTCAAGAAAAGATGACAGCAGTAACAGAACAACATACTAAAAAAATCGATACAGTAAGTGGTCTTATAGGGCGTCTGCGTGTATCAAAGCACATACGTTTGGAAGATTTTGAACGAATATGCTCAGAGAGAGAAGCTCTAAAGCAGAAGAAGGATGAGCTACAGCTACAGAAGGATGAATTTCAACGCTTTAAAACTCAGATATCCTCTCGTATACTTGACCAAAGCTGTCAGCCGTTGTCACGTGTAAAGGGTACAATCAAGGAATTGAGAACCGCTGTTGGCAGAGAATGCCACAGGCTTGAGGCAGCCCTTCCAATGTACGCAAGAAAAACCACCATCATTGACACTGTCAAGGAAAACCAGGTTTGTGTTGTGCTCGGAGAAACTGGATCAGGCAAAAGCACTCAGATGACTCAGTATCTTTGCGAAGCAGGATTTGCTAAGAAGGGCCTAATCGTTTGCACTCAACCAAGAAAAGTTGCTGCCACTAGTTTAGCAGCCCACGTCGCTCAGGAAATGGGTGGAGTTGTCGGACAGGCCGTCGGTTGCCATGTAGGAGGGAACATCCAAGCAAGTAAGACAACTGGTATTATGTATGCAACAGATCACATTCTACTCAATGAATGCCTGAGAGATCCCAACCTATCAAAGTATTCTTGCATAATCATTGATGAGGCACATGAACGCAGCCTTTACTCAGACCTACTTCTTGGAATGATCAAGAAAAGCCTTGCACATCGTCCCGATCTGCGAGTGGTCATCACTTCAGCTACCATTGATCCTGCTCTCTTTGTGACGTATTTTGATAAGTGTCCAGTTTTGAAGGTGTCTGGTAGAATGTTCCCTGTGGATGTCATATGGAAAGATGGTCCAACAAGCAGTGCAGAAAACTATCTGCAAGAGGCTGTTAATGTAGTTCAGGAAATTCACCGCAAGGAAGGTCCAGGAGATATTCTGGTGTTTCTCACTTCCCCAGTGGAAACAGAACGTGCGTGTGAAAAGTTAGAAAAGATCGAGCCTGATCCAAATCTGGTTTGTCTTCCCCTTCATGGAAAGCTACGTCAAGAAGAGCAAAGGAGGGTGTTCAAGGAAGACGTGGGCAAACGCAAAGTAATATTTGCAACCAACTGTGCGGAGACGTCCATTACTATTCCCGGAATAAGGTACGTGGTGGACACTGGCATGGTAAAAGAAATGACGTTTGACCCAAAGCGCAACAAAAGTTCTTTGGAAGTGACAACCATCCACAAGAGTTCTGCTGAGCAACGCAGAGGACGAGCGGGGAGGACACAGGCTGGAAAGTGCTTTCGACTTTACAGTGAGGAAGAGTACATGGCAATGGAAGATCGATCTAGACCAGAGATTCTAAGAGTCCATCTAGGCCAGGCAGTGTTGAAACTAATGGAACTGGGCATCGAAAATGTGACAGAGTTTGAGTTTGTGGAATCACCACCACTGGAATCAATAGAACGTGCCGTAGAGGACTTGGAATTGCTTGGAGCCACAGCTAATGGCCAGCTTACAGAGCTTGGCCACAGGATTGCTCGAGTTCCACTGGAGCCGCGCATAGCAAAGCTCTTATTTCATGGCATTGATCAAGGAGTCGGTGCTGAAGCTCTGGCTTTAGCAGCCATTGCGACAGTAAGTGGGAGCGTATTCTTCCGCATGGGCAGCGAAGAGGAAAAGCACATAGCTGACAGTAGAAAAGTCGGTTTCTGTCACAATGGTGGTGACCTGTTGACATTGCTGGAAGTGTACAGACAACACCTTAAGCAACCTAAAGGAAAGCGAAAGAAGTGGGCCTTTGACAACAGCTTGAATGCAAAGTCACTTCGCTTGGCAGATGAGACAATCAAAGAGATCAAGCTGGCCTTGAAGCACGAGCTGAACATTAGAGTACCTGATGTTTTTCAACAGAATGAGAGCACTGACCTCAAGCTGCAAAAGATTTTGGTGTCATGTTATGCCACTAACCTTTGTGTGTTCACTGGCCACCAGAAGGCAGGGTACAGAGTGGTGGCATTCAATCATTGTGCGCAGTTACATCCTTCTTCAGCACTCAAGTTCCTTGGAGAAACACCTCAGCTTATCGTTTTTGAACAACTGCTTAAGACATCTCGAGACTTTGTCGTTAACGCAACCCCTGTTGAGGAGAAGTGGCTTCAAGAAATGATTTCAGAAGGAACTGTTAAGTGTGATTTCGAACAACTGATGTCGACAGTGCTAACAGAAGTTGCTTTGCCTTGTAGTCGAGACCTTATGACTTTAGCGTTTGGAGGATTCCGAAGACGAATGATGGATCAAGTTGAGGAGAAAGTGTCGAAGTGTTGTGATGGTAGTTTGGTGGTGCTAGAAAAGAACGAGGAATCAGGGCAAGTGAAAATCTTTGTGCCACCAATCCACATAGTCAAGGCTCTCTCTGTTGTGGGATGCCACTTAGAAGAAAACAGGAAATTGCTGAGGGACGAGCAAAAAGAAGAGTATCTTAAAGAAGATTGTCAGAGCAGTAGAATTGTTTGGGGACAAGGTGGAGAAGTGCAGGAACTGCTAATGCCTCATATGTATCGAACTGTGACAGTCCGTGAGATACAAGATGGCAACGCCTTGGTCGTCTTAGATTACTTGAAGTCGTTCGGAGACATTGTGAAACACAATTTCAAGGAACAGAATGGCAAGATGCGATTGTTTACCACTTTCAAATATTCTGAAGACGCGGCCATGGCGGTGAAGGGCTCTTCCAATAACCCACTGGGCATTGATGAGAAAGTTCAGCCGAGCCAGTCGATGTCTGATAACGTGCATGCACAAGTTCCTCAGTTTAAAGTGAAAGCCAAGTGGCTCCGACGTCACGGTAAAGGTACAGGTTCCATCGAATTTTTCAACGCTGATGATTTTTCACGGACACTTAGCAGTCTTTCCTTCCAGTCCCTAAGTATAAAATCGAAACTGGTTATATGTCGAGCGGACAAGCATCGAGTAGGACAACTATTCATGAGAGGACTCCATCCCGAAACGTCAATGGAGGATGTGAAGTCTGCTATCGAAAGAAGAGTACCTAGTGTGAAACTGAAAAACGTGTTTATCCATCGAATGGCAGAATTTCATACAAGCGACGAGACCCTTGTTCAGCAGAAGTTATCCTTCCAAGAACGTCTTGGTACCTTTGCTACAGAAGGCCAATTTTTTGTTCATTTGAGAAAACCTTCACCTAAAGATTTTGAGGGGCATGCCTATCTGACATTCGAAGACGCTGAGGAGGCTCAAGCAGTCGTTAGAGGCCTTAATGGAGAACGTATCTGTGATATCGGGATCGTAACTCTGGAACCAATCCTTTCAACAACCTTGCTGTGTTCAAAAAATATCTTCACCATCATCGAAGATGAGTTGCGTGCAGTTGTAAAGGAACTAGCTACGACCTTTGACAAGAAGCTAGTTATGAAAGTAAACAATCAACGCAAAGACAACCGTGTCTCCATCGAAATCCAAAGTGACTGCAGGGAGCACTTTATTCGTGCTACAAAAGTATTCAATGAGATCCTCAACGGAGACAGGATTGACTGCAAAATTTCGAACACCTTGGAACTTTTAATGACCAATCAGGTGAAAGACGTCTTGCACGCCATCGAGAAAGATACTGGAGCTGTAATCAATCAAGATTGGAAGAACAGAGTTGTCCGAATACATGGAAGCGAAGCCAGTCGAGAATCCGCCAAGCGCGCCATCAACAAGTTTCTTGATGACTCCATCACAAGTTACAGTCAGCCATTTGAGATTCAGCTTCGGGGACCTAGCAAGCCACGCGGACTGCTGAAAGCTCTTTTTAAGAGATTTGGCGTCGATCTGAAAGGATTGCAAGATATTCCTGGAGTCCAGAAGGTTCATGTTGAATTCCGCAACCACGTACTTAAGATTCAGAGTTCTGATGAAGCTCGTGAAACAATCAACCGCTACGTGGAAGAATGTTCCGAAAATCTTCCCAAGGAATCGTCCCTTTTACCATCTGAAGGTCAAACCCAGCTGACGTGTGGTATTTGCCTGTGTGAGGTGGAGGACACAACTGATTTGTACAGACTTGCATGCTGTGGCCATAGTTACGACAAGACCTGTGTCATTCAGCAACTGAAATCTGCCGAGTTTCCACTTAGGTGTGCCACAGAAGATTGTGACGAGCTCTTTGTGTGGAGAGATTTACAGAATCTGTTGAGCGAAAAGGAGAGAAAGAAAGTTGCTGTCAGTGCCGTAGATGAGTACGTCAAAAGGAATCCTGAAATTGTCAAGTATTGCCCAACCGCCGACTGCGGTATGGTGTATCGTGTGTCAACGGAAGGAAGACGCTTCACTTGTTGCGCATGCTTAGCCGAGATCTGCACGTATTGCCAGATGCAGTGGCACAACGGGCTCACTTGTGCCATGTTTAAATCAGAAAAGCAGGTAGAGGGAGGTTTGGAAAAGTGGATGATGAAGGACCCAAGCAATAGGAAGAACTGCCCCGGATGCAAGAGGCCAATTGAAAAGAATGAGGGCTGCAATCACATGAAATGCTCTGGGTGTAAATCGCACATGTGTTGGCTGTGCCTGGAGGTGTTCCCAACAGCAGAACAGGTATATGCTCATCAAGAGCACTGTCCGAAGCGTTAAGATTATGATCCGCTGTGCGACAGATGACACTTAGTGCTGTAGCTAGAAATTGGTAGCTTGGTAGTTGACTTGTCTGATTCAAGTTGCCACCGGTTTCATCCCTGCATTAGTTTATTGTTGGATGTGGGTTAAAGTTTTCTGAGCAGTCTTGTGCTATGTGCATTTCGAGGAGATAAATGATTGAAAAAACTCCGAAATAGAATCGTAAAATTCTACTCTAATCGAGACGGCAGTTATTCATGAGGGGACTCCGTCCCGAAACGTCAATGGAGGATGTGAAGTCTGCTATCGAAAGAAGAGTACCTAGTGTGAAACTGAAAAACGTGTTTATCCATCGAATGGCAGAATTTCATACAAGCAACGAGACCCTTGTTCAGCAGAAGTTATCCTTCCAAGAACGTCTTGTTACCTTTGCTACAGAAGGCCAATTTTTTGTTCATTTGAGAAAACCTTCAGCTAAAGATTTTGAGGGGCATGCCTATCTGACATTCGAAGACGCCGAGGAGGCTCGAGCAGTCGTTAGAGGCCTTAATGGTGAACGAATCTTTGATATCGGGATCGTAACCGTGGAACCAATCCTTTCAACAACCTTGCTGTGTTCAAAAAATATCTTCACCATCATCGAAGATGAGCTGCGTGCAGTTGTAAAGGAACTAGATATGACCTTAGACAAGAGGCTAGTTATGAAAGTAAACAATCAACGCAAAGACAACCGAGTCTCCATCGAAATCCAAAGTGACTGTAGGGAGCACTTTATTCGTGCTACAACAGTATTCAATGAGATCCTCAACGAAGACAGGATTGGCTGCAAAATTTCTAAAACCTTGGAAATGTTAATGACCAATCAGGTGAGAGACGTGTTGCAAGCCATCGAGAAAAATACTGGATCTGTAATCAATCAAGATTGGAAGAACAGAGTTGTCCGAATACATGGAAGCGAAGCCAGTCGAGAATCAGCCAAGCGCGCCATCAACAACATTCTTGATGACTCCATCACAAGTTACAGTCAGCCATTTGAGATTCAGCTTCGGGGATCTAGCAAGCCACGCGGGCTGCTGAAAGCTCTTTTTAAGAGATTTGGCGTCGATCTGAAAGGATTGCAAGATATTCCTGGAGTCCAGAAGGTTCATGTTGAATTCCGCAACCACGTACTTAAGATTCAGAGTTCTGATGAAGCTCGTGAAACAATCAACCGCTACGTGGAAGAATGTTCCGAAAATCTTCCCAAGGAATCGTCCCTTTTACCATCTGAAGGTCAAACCCAGCTGACTTGTGGTATTTGTCTGTGTGAGGTGGAGGACACAACTGATTTGTACAGACTTGCATGCTGTGGCCATAGTTACGACAAGACCTGTGTCATTCAGCAACTGAAATCTGCCGAGTTTCCACTTAGGTGTGCCACAGAAGATTGTGACGAGCTCTTTGTGTGGAGAGATTTACAAAATCTGTTGAGCGAAAAGGAGAGAAACAAAGTTGCTGTCAGTGCCGTAGATGAGAACGCCAAATGAAATCCTGAAAATGGCAAGTATTGTCCAACTGCCGACTGCGGTATGGTGTATCGCGTCTCGACGGAAGGAAGACGCTTCACTTGTTGCGCATGCCTAGCCGAGATCGGCATGTATTGCCAGATGCAGTGGCACAACGGGCTCACTTGTGCCACGTTTAAATCAGAAAAGCAGGTAGAGGGACGTTTAGAAGACTGGATGATGAAGGACCTAAGCAATAGGAAGAACTGTCCCGAATGCAAGACGCCAATTGAAAAGAACGAGGGCTGCAATCACATGACATGCTCTGGGTGTAAATCGCACATGTGTTGGCTGTGCCTGGAGGTGTTCCCAACAGCAGAACAGGTATATGCTCATCAAAAACACTGTCCGAAGCGTTAAGAGCGTGATTCTTAGCAGTCTTGTACTGTGTCCATTTCGAGGGCATTGACAATTGAAAAAACTCTGAAATAGAATCGTAAAACTCTACTCTAATTGAGAACCGCTACCTAGCAAAGATAGGAGAACTTCAGTCACCATGCAGGATGGAATGAGTACTAGAGTAGATTGGGCCTTAGTTTTGATTTACGGGTTGACATTGAGATTTCTGCTCAGCAAATGATTCCTGAAGGAACTGTTTAGTATGGTTTTGTAACTGTTAAGTATGACATTGCGATTTTTGCTCAGCAAAAATCTGACCGTGTTCATATCAACAGTTATATAGCGCAGTAGGCCAAGTTTGATATATGAAAGTCCTAGTCAAAGTTTACGTTGAGGCTTAGGGAACTGAATCGAAAACAAAACACATCGAGGTTGAGGGTTGAATTACTAAATTTTCTTCTGTAACCTCCGTAAGCCCAGTACCATGGTAGGATTAATAACCTATGGAGAACATTTACAAGGTCCATTTTCACAAGATATCAACAAAATAAAACTCTCAACTCTTGCTCGAGCGAAGGCCCCCACTCTCAGTCAATAAGCTCTTATTGAGGGTTTGTTCTCTGCATTATTTTGTAAATTTCGGCTGAAAGGCTGTAATACAATTTGATATTTTGTGATAACTGCTACAGTCAAAAGAACGGATACTCTTGTTTTAAGAGGAATTTTGAACTCACAGACAGTGACAGGTAACCATACCAATCTGTCGGTGAACTGTAAGTCTTTTTTCTTTAATTAACTGACTTTTTTTGTCCCCAAAAGGCCCTTAGGCGTTGGGAAGGGCTATACGGCAAGGAAACGTCCCAAACACTTATTTTGCGGTCTCCTTCGTGATGCATAGAGTGTAAACTGAATATTAATATCAGTCTTTCGGGAGTCTGCGTGTTCAATCAAGTAACAGGGATTATTCTGATGCGATGATGTCTTCTCGTTTAAATGGCTTTTAAAATCGTTATTATTTTAAAGTGGCTTTGATAACAAAACCAAAAGATGACAACATATTATGACCAGGCTATTGCGTGACGATGTTATACCCAGAATGATCACCAATCTGCCATTTACCGTTTGCTGTAGCATGTGTTCTTAATCTCTCTACCATTGCAGACACCATGACTTTCTCTAGGTACAGTTCCATTGTAGTTGGGTCGTTGGGTCATTGTAGTTCTAATGAAGAAAGCTATATAGCTACTGATTGTATTGTTATTCCCTTGTTAAAATAAAATATTGCATGATTAGCGAACTCTTATTGCTTTACTGTAAGTTGTGTTCCTGAAAGTATGTCTGGCATGTAAAAAAAAAACCAAAGGTGTGGCTGACTAGGGCCCTTTATATATAAAAAATTGCATTTCAGTAGAATTTTAACAGTAATGATAAAGTTAACAAAAAAGGTTTGTTTGGTTGCAGCGTTCGGCAAAAAAAAGAAACAAATTTAGAATTGATGACGTTCATACAGTCCGGTAATGATTAAGATAAGGTAATTCTTTTAAATGTTTCATATAAAACATTGTTTTATTGCCTGGCTGGTTAAGATTTTTGGAAAAAAGTAATCACACAAAACTTTCCACCTTAAGAAATGTAACATCAGGCCTTTCTTAATCAACATTTAACACTTATTGACTGGTCCCGAGGGGAACAGTGAATTTTGTTTCCCGAGAATCTCAATGTTTCCCGAGGCGAGGTCGAGGGAAACAAGGGACCAGTCATTAACTGATTTGTTATATAGCAAAACATATGGGCCAAAGCGGTGGGAAACCAGCGACCCATCGTCAACTGCACGCTCTGATCACGTGCAACAGCGCTCAACATTTCGCGGGCATTTGGCAGTAAACAGTTTCATTGTTATATGTCATGTGACCATGAATTAGCCAATGAATGGGCGCGCTGTAGCGGGACAAACGCCAGCTATATAACAACAATTTAATTTCGATGACATCGAAAATGGCGGAGGCTGACTAGGGTCCTTCAAAATTCTAACTTAACTCTGAGGCTTCGGGGACTAAAACAAAATAAATCGCATTGAGATTGAGGGATAAATAATTATTTTTTTTCTTTTGGTTTATTCCCCCAAGCCTCGGAGTCAAGTTAGAATTAATTGGCCAAAAAGAATTTGCACGCCTTGCAAGCCTATGTTTACGAAAACAGCTCTGAGCGCTAGCCGAGTTTGGGATGATCCGGAAATAAATATTTAGCATTAATGATGGCGAGATCCAAGATCACTCGGGTCATGGTGTATGAAAGAAACCGAAAAGTCCACTCTTTGCAAAGGACTCATCGGTTGGATGAATGATCTTGCATCATTCGATCCCAGAACGCGGAAGTGGGCGCAAAGTCCAGCCAGTACCGGGACATGTTGTGCATCATATATGATGGATTGTTGGACTTCCGTCTGGCGGAAAGTGAGTCGCGGAAACATGAACTCGTCTACGAATTGTACGAGGTTTACATATTCTTAAGCAGCTCCCACAAGAGGAATTTACACGAATATGCAATCCGATTTAAGGTGAGTGAGTCGGAAGTACAAAGACACTGCAAGAAAAAAAAGCCATCAATTTTCAAAGCACGCGCGCGTCTGAGCTGTTGTCGGCTGGTTCCGGTGCTAAGCTTAAACCTCGATCTTAATTAGCACTTTGACTCCTTGTTTTTGGCCTATCTTTAAAATACTGAGTAACTCACTTGAATCGAGATGGTTTGTAACTGGGTCCCATGGGACAGAAATCACAAAGGCGTGACGGTGATACAAATAGAAGTCATTAGAAGTCTTTTGTTTCTGACCACCAAAATGGCGGCGATGACGTCACATAAAAATAAATAGTAGTCCAACACGTGCAAAGGAGCGGTCAGTGTAAAGGTTTGTGATGGTTGTGGGTGACGATATTTTAAAGGGTTTAAAATATTTTGGCCAGTCAAAATGGCAATTGGTCCAAGCAAACTTTGGTCATTTTGACTGGTCATGTAAGCTGACATTGCTTTTAAGTAAGTACATGGGCATAAAAGGTATATTACATTTTTTACATCATCTTGATTAAGAAGTATCTTTTGTTAAAAGCCAGCAATACTTTTCACTCTAATAACACAGATATAATGTAGAGTGGCCTGCAAAAATAAGCAGAAAACTACGGTATATATTTCTGTCATGACGAGCTTAAGTGAACTCAGGAATGTTATGCAAAGTAGGGATTCAATCCCCCTTCAATTAATACTAACTGCTGGATCTTGATGTGAGTTGACACCTTGTAGAATGACAAGAATGAGGTGAGGGTTTACTTTCTCCTGAGGAAAATGCCATGTATGTTGACAAATGATATGCATCAGTGCTGGAAATAAGAGTTGGTCATTGGACATTGTCAATTTTGAATATGTCTGGTCAATTTCACATTGTGATCGGACATGATGTTTAAAATAAAAAAGAATGGCGTTTTCCCTTTTTGGAATATCTTATTTCGTTTTAGAGAAATGTATGTTTTTGTATTATGCAAATCAGAAAGTGATGACATCGTAAATTGTTCCACCAAAACAGTAAAATACTGAATCAAGAATATCTCTAGAAATATTAGAGCAGTGTTCTTCAAACTTGGCACCAGAAATGTGGATCACAAAAGAAACCAACAGTTTTGACACTGGTCCTGTGTTAATTAAAACTGAAATTCTCAGTTTTTGTTTGTCCACATTGATCAAAATTAGCCGCCGACAATGTGCGACTGTTTCTCCATTTGTCCATGTTCATCGCTTAACATTCCAATTAACTAAATTCTGTAGATTGTCACCATAGGCGTACGGGCACCTTTGGACCTGGGGGGGCGGTGACCTTATTGCCCGAAAAAATTTACACAATGCCCGAAAGCGTGTGTCAGTGTACAAACGCACTCAAACCGCAGTAAAAACAAAACGTTCACATTTCTGACGTGTAATGAACGTATTTTCTTTCCCTATTTTTGGAACCTCCAAAGGAAACGAAAATTGGTTCGAAAAATAGGATATTTCGAGAAATTTGGGGTAACTACAGTGTTCGACTGAGGAGAGGGAAATGACTTACGTTTCGAGTTATCGGGTGGTTCGAAAAAATTGAGAGATCGGATTATTTTGAAACCTCGCATAGTCTATGACTTCGATCGATTGCCTAGTGAAATAAAAAAGGCTATAAAAGAAACAGTAAATTCTTCTACGTGAAGTTCAAGAAAATTTTAAAACAGCTCTTTGTGAATCCACTGAAAACGGCTCTTTTCAGGCCAGCCACCATAAAAATGTCTAGGTCTTTGTTTGTTTTGATTATGTCATTCTTTTGTTCATGGAAGTAACATCCATCTCGTGGATTTCCACGAAACACATGTAAACGATACATGGCTTTTACAAAACAAATTACCTGGATCGTTCGATCATTTTACAAGGCAAACATCGGAGAAAGTAGCCTTCAAGTCTGGCTTTGACAGCCTTTCAGAGAGTTTTCTCCCGAGTACTTTTGCCCGAATCATCAGCGTTTTGCCCGAAAAATTTCAAAAACTTCTGTAACTGGGGGGGCTGCAGCCCCCCTCGCCCCCCCGGCTCGTACGCCCCCCCGGCTCGTACGCCCCCCCGGCTCGTACGCCTATGATTGTCACTTATGCAAAACATAGTTACTCAGGGGAGAGTAGAAATATGTCGTGTATCCCATGAGTGAACGTAAGTATAATTTACGTTAACACTACTAGAATTTGGAACAAGTTAGACTTTTTCCGGAACAGAGCAGATTAATGCAAGAGCAAATTAACTGTACCTTCGGGTGTATTCTACCCTAGAAGGCACAGATCAGATTAATGCCAGAGAAAATTAACTGAATGTACCTTTGGATATTCTACCCTAGAGGGCACAGAGCAGATTAATGTGTTAGAAAATATACTGTACCTTGGGTTTATTCCACTCACAAGGGCACAGAGGCATATGGGCATATACAGGCTATGAAAATAGAAGGGCTGCTTGTAGCTTAACCAGGAGTCGATTTTATTAGCCTGTGAACATAATCTCTCTTGCTTTAGTGCAAGTTGCATCTGTGAAGCTCTGAGCTGTATTTACAAGTCAACAATCGGTTCGTGCGAAGCAAGATATTTTACTCGCAAGCTAAGAATTACCGCTTTCCAGAAGGAAGAACATTCTTGGTAGAACAGACGATTTGCAAACCCTTTGCTGAAATAATTTTGTCAAAACGACCAAAAAACACACAGACTGTATTTTTCCTGGAAAACAAATGAATGAAATACTCTGCTCCTAGTAAGTTCTTACCACCTTAATAAACCCTTATGCCTCAGTGTTCTTTGGTCTTAATGTACCAGTGCTTTCCAAGGTTCAATACTAGAGGAGATTGACACAATAATCCTGGGGAATCACAATCGTGCCAAAATGATACAAAGTCAAATACATTATGCATTCTTCCCATGTGCTTCAGTAAAATGGCAATGAAAAATTAATTTGGTAACTCTAAACTTATCACTCTTCACCTACAATCAAATCTATATAAACAACATGCTGCGTGTGAGGGAGACACAGTAGGCACATGCATTAAAGTATTTTTTACTCTAGCAGATGGTAAATCTGAAAACGATTTATAAGATGTTTATTCTGTCGTGTACTGGCATATGTCTCATATGCAATTAACATTTTACAGCAGAATGTCATTGTACTTCGTTAACACCTCCTGTGTCGTTACCTAACCACAAGATTGGCAAAAATTTGCACCTCAAGTGAATACATGCTGCGGATTCCTGAACCGCTCTAAACTCCTCGTGGATCTGCTAAATTAACCCTGGAATCACCTGTCAATCAACTTTCAACAGCAGTTTCATTTTTTGAGGTAGACACTGAAGAGGTTTGGAGCAACTACAGTTTTCATAACTGAATTAAATTATGTAGAATATGGATGGACCAATATAATTCAAGTATTAATTTTATTGGGAATTATACATGTCTACCAATATGACAGCACATTTTTAGAGGATAGGTATAAGTTGTGGGTTACTAGACTTAAATGCACTCTCAATTATTGTTTTTAGTATGTGAACAGATTGGTTAGAAGTAACCATTTCATAGCTAAATTTATTCCACATCGAACAGAGCACTTGAGGAGGAAAAAGTAATCAACAGTCTTCAAACTGAGTGTGTGGATCTTGAAACTAAACTACCTCAGGAATGGAAAACAGATGAGGACAGCACTAAGGGCACCAAGAATGATCTTGAGAATGAAGTAGGAAATATCAGCAGTAGGCTGGATGATTTTGCAACAGTTAACACCTCTATGCAAGGTTAGTTTATTAGTTCTTAGTCACTGCACTCTGTGTCTTCCCTAGATATATGTATTACATGGCAGGTACTTTTTATCGTCTACTTAGCTTTTAATTGTGCTGTATGGAGATCTTTGTGGTGCAGTAGGCATGCATGTTTCTCCTGTACATGGTCTACATTATCATCACTTAGAGCTCCAAATCCCTTGCATCGATCACGGATCTCCTTAGGTCCATTACCGTTTTCACTCTCCCGCATCATTTCAACTTTAACAACATTTCACTTAATTAGCAGGCCTCCAGAATGGTGTTACTGAGTCCCATTCTTGTTTTCAGATAGAAGGTTTCTGGGAGCTGCCACCAGATGCCTTGTCTACTGGCTACTCCATCCTGAAATATCTGTCTCGTATCTAACAAAGTCTCCACCTACCTTTGGTGTTCCCTGGCACCTTCCACTTGAAGAACTCGGGCGTCAGGAGACAACATTCATCCTCTTCTGTTTGAAATATGGTCTTCTTACACCTGCCACCCCTTAACTCTCTGCCAGGGATTTTGATTTACAGTATTTAGTTTCCCACTTAGTCAAACATGTTAAGTTTCACACCATTAAAGTTTGCGTAGCAGTGACACACAATTTACAGTGGAGTTCATATGCAATGTCAATGACACCGCCATTTGTTGTCTCCAAACACCCTGCGCACAAAGCGACCTGTCTGAGGCTTCTAACAGGCTGCTGCTTTGCATTTTCCTGGATGGGGTAACCATTCGCTACCTTAATCATACAGCTCTCTCTTAGCTAAGCAGCCTTCAGTCCCACACTGAAGTGATGCCTCATTGCCTTAATGTAGCTTGGCTGAGAAATGGTGGTCACATCCACTTTCTGTTGGTATTGTTCCTCCAAAAGCTTGTCATAGGTACACGTCACTCTGCCTCTTGACACCTGTCTTGTGGTCTTATATGGAACTCACTGACAGTAGCCCCTAGTAGAGGCCTTGTACACAGCAGGAAGCTCTTGAATGAGAACAGGCTTACTATTTGCTATACTAATGACATCACGTGGTAACTAAGACATTAGGGAGGTTAATAAGCTACGATGGGGATTCCAAGGGCAGCATCCTTTAAAAGATTAATTAAATAGTTGGATACTCTAATGTCATTTAGTTTGTCTCTCTTTGTCAAAACTCGAAACTGATTATGGAACATCGCAAAATTCAAAATCCAAATTTTAAAAAATTGTCTGTCTTCGTTCATGTTCTCCACACAACGCACAAGTGATCATTTCACATTGTTGTTTTACAGAGGATGGCAAAGAAATGTACCAAGAATTATAACACATGTGCACAGCCATTATGCTGCTCATTAAATCTTTTGTTTAGCCACGCCCCCATTTCTGTTGCCCTTGTGGTTTTCTTAAACTCCCTATTATGTTTCTAACCACGCTATTTCACAAATTAATTTATAGGTGCCATAGGAAATGGCCAACAATTTGACAGTCCAAATGGCATATCGCAGGACCCATCATTCCAAACAAGAAATGTTTATGATGAGGAAGAAGTTATGATTTCTCAATTCACACATCATGATCCTTTGGGAGCTCAAGCTGACAAACATGGCAGTGAACATTCTCGTAGATATCGTCGTCGGTGCAAAAGTCATTCCTCAGGGCGTCGTACTCCTGTTGGCAACCCCACCCGGAATAGTAAAGACCAAGAACAGAGAAGGGCTTCATGTAAAGCCACAGCTAACCCCTCTACGAAAGGTAAGGTTATTAGTTCTAGTCATTGTGTACTCTGCCATCAGTAGCAACTCCAAGAGGAATATGCTGAATTCTACTGCCACTCTCAATCAGCAGAGTAGCGAAAACTTGCATTGGAGCTAGTTACTTTCCAAGCTCATGTTTATACCCCTTTGTCACAGCAGGAACTTAACCCAAGGTAGTATTTCCACTCCTCCGTGGATTAGAGCCTGGTCCATGGTAGGCACCAGCATTTAATTTACTTGCATGTTCCTGTCTGATTGTTCAAGAGAAGGTTATCCTACCCTAAATGGTTAAATCTACTTAACCTGTGGTTAAATGTCATTTACAGCTGTTCTGTTGGTCAAAGATAAGTTAATGCTAACCTTGTGTGAAAAAGCGTGTTTAATTTAACCCACCTGGTAACATGGGCTAACCCCCTAACCCTGCATTTACCAAAGGAATACATGTATGAAACAAAGTGGCAAGGTTGTTTTTCAGTGTACAGAAATGACAAGAAAGGCTTTGAAAGTGTCACTTCATTTGTTTTGGAGAATATGCAAGTTCGTCTTGATTCACTATCTCAGAAAATGTGTCCATTTTGCAAGCACTAATGTTGTGCTTTCTTATCTATGGTGCATGGTGATTTGACTTCATGGGAAGCCATTTTGGTGGTCAAAACCAACAAGGAGTATTATGGGATGCTAACTGGGAGAAACTCCCATTACCCATGGTTACCCCACTGACTTACTAACCCTGCTTTGAACAATGCTGTTTTGCCCTTGGGTGAAGAAACCTAGCTCTAACCCAAGGTTGATTAACACTTTGTTAAACAGCCAGATCCTACATGGAGAGAGGCTCTGTGAGATTACCATGTTTTTCCCAAGAACACAACACAGGGTCAGGGATCGCACTTAAGTCCAGTGCTTGAATTGTTAGGCTACTATACCAGGAGAAGTATGGCGATAGCAAATTATACTGTTATTTTCTTCATGGCACTGAACTGGCGCACCACTGCGCTGATCCTAGGCTCATGCTAGGAACACAGTAACCATTATGCTACTAAACCAGTGAATAATTTTTTAAAGATACTGAAATTCAAACTGTTTAATATTCAAGTTGTCTTTCTTATATTGGCTCCAGAAAATTAAACTAAGGGCACAATTCTTGAGTTTTTTTTACTGTCTTTATTGCAAGGTCAACGCTCTACTCCATGCTTTGTAAAAGCCTCCTAGTGAGTCCCCTGCTGGGTGGTATTTGTAACTGATGTGTGTTTATTCAATATATTTGGTCTACAAGCTGTATGTTAAATACAACCAGCTAAAGCTGATGTTAAAGCTTCTGTATACTTCTTACCTTTGTTTGCCACAAGTTTGTGGCATTTTTGTGCCAGACCATAAACCGGAGTTAAATGCACTTTCCATAACAAGGTCAACCGCCCTTGAGTCATACACATCCTTGATGACTTGTACCAAACGTTCCACGGCCCTGTATCCTCCATTAACGTTATTTACCCACTTGGATCTCGCTCTAGCAGACCTGGTTATGTGGGCACACTTCTGGCCTACTGGAATGGAGTTCACCTGCTTCTACACCGTTTTCTTTCTGTTCCCATTTTGTTTTTCTAGTCACACATGGCTCTGGGTTAATAACTTGATTAGGGAGCATAACTCCGCCCCCCCCCCCCTGGTTTAATGGTGAATGGTTCCCTAATCACTGACCTGCATCCTCCCCAGAAATAAGCATTACCTGGTAGCAACCATTTCCTACCTTCTAAACTTGTGCCATATGAGAGTCTGTGGTGCAATAGCCATGTACACTACTCCTGTGACAACTCAGAAGGGTGTCCATTCTCTAAAATTCTTCACATCATGTATCTCCTTAGGCCTATTACCCTTTTCACACTCCAGCCTAATTTCACCCTGATAGAAGATCACTTAGCAGGCCTCCGGAATGGTGTTGCTGACTTCCTTTCTTCTTTCCAGATGGAACATTTTAGGAAGCTGGCACAGATGTCTTCACCTACCTATGGGCAGCACCTAGCACTTTCACCTTGAAGAACCTAGGGATCGTGAGAAACACAGTTAATCCTCTTCTGTCTGAAATATGGTCTAATTACACCTGCCACCCCCACTAGGTGAATGTGTTAAGTTTTGTGCCATTGATGTTTTTTTTACTCTACAAGTAAATTGTGGGTCGCCACCAGGTAATTACCTAGCAGCGACCCACAATTTACTTGTAGAGTTTAACAGCAACCTCGACTTCTCTGCCTTGCACCGCTTCCAAAACACCCTCTGTGGGATGAAATGTACCCTTGAGTTACCCAGACGAAACTGTCAGCCCGTTACCCTTTTCATTCTCAAGAGCGTTTAAACTTCTTGCCCCTAACTATTCACTCGATATTGATACAGTAATGCATTGGGCTGCTCTAGCCTTTCTTGGCCTTTTTGGGGGAGGTGCGGTAGCCTCATGGTTGGTGGGCTGGACTTCAGATCGAGTGGTCCAGATTTGAGCCCTGGCGGGAGACGTTGTGTGTGTTCTTGGACAAGACACTTTATTCTCACAGTGGCTATCTCGATCTAGGTGTACAAATGGGTATCTGTACTGCGTTATACCAGGGATAACCCCATTTAAAAAGGATGGGGTGGGCATCGTACCTTTTAGGGGCTACAAAAGCGGTTTTGGTACCTCTTAGGGTGTTTAACCTCAAAAGGTTCACAGCAGGAGCTTTTGCGGTACCTGTTAGGGTATTGAGCCGATAAAATATGACAAGAGATAATGTTTTGTTTTAGAATTGGTACCTCTTAGGGGTGAAAAAAAAAAAACATTCCAGCCACGCCCACAAACATGATCTTGGTACCTCTTGAGGGTTCTTTTCAAAATTTCTGACAAGCACTGTTGTCCTTTTTATATGGTAGTGCCCCCCAGGGATAACCCTGCAATGGACTACCATTCCATCTAGAAACAATCCTTCAGTTTACCATCCACCTCCCCACACTTTCATCTCTCCAGGAGCTTGGCACAGGTGCACACCACTCTGCCTCTGCCTTGTGACGTTCCTCTCATGGTCTTGTGTGCTCTCATTGACATAAGCCCAAGTACAGGCCTTGCATGCAGCAGGCAGCTGTCAGGTCCAGGACAACTCCTACCTTCTCCCACATAGAATTTCTTTTCATTGTGTGACATCAGGTTGGTGTTCTTAAGACAACATTTTCGAAAATATCATCTCAAATGACAGAAGGGTTGCTATTTGACTTAGTCCTCTTCGCTCCAACCGGAGCATGGGGCCTCCACTGCAGCTTTCCATCAGACCCGGTTTTATGCAGTCTATTTCACTTGATTCCATGACATCCCCAAGTCCTCATGCTCCTGCTGTATAGTCCTCCATGACTTGTATGGTCTGCCTTTACTCCTAATTATAACCTCCTATGGGTTCCACTGAAGAGACAGGCGGGTGATGTTGGTGACAGGTTTCCTCAGAGTGTGGCCGATCCATTTCCATTTCTGTCTCCGTATGGTAACTTCAATCTTCTTCTGCTTGGTGCACTGCAACAACTCCTCATTGGAGATCTTCCTTGGCCACCACACCTCCAAAATGTATCGGACCCTATGGTTGGCGAAGCTCTGGGGTTGGTTGACGATTGTCTCTGTTAGTCTCCAGGTATCGGATACATAAAGCAGAACCGAATTTTGACTATTCCCGTTTGAATTGAAGATCGTCATCTTTGTCCAAAGAGTAATGAGCTTTGTTCTCCATATTGGTCTTAAAATGGAGAAAGTGGCTTGTGCCTTCCTGCACCTGGCCTCAACATTCAGTGCTGCCCGTGGTGGTGATAAGGCTGCCAAGGCATGTGAAGGAATTATTATCACCAAGGGCTTGACAAGATACCCAGTCTAGCACCAGGAGGAAGAGAAGTGGGCTGAGCAGGCACCCCTGGCAGACTCCAGTACTCATGCTGAAGGGCTCTGTCATATCACCATCAGGCCAGACCCTTGCTTGGAAGCCATCATTAAAGACCCGGGTCATCATCACGATTTGTCAGGGATCCCATAGAACCGCAAGATCTTCCAGAGCATCTCCCGTTCCACAGAATCAGTTTCGTTTTCAAAGTGTACAAAAACCAGACATAGTCCTGTGTTCCATTCCAAGGTTTGCTCTCACCCCAATCCTCAGTGTAGCAATCCGGTCACAGCAGGATCTCTCCTTGCAACATCCTCCTTGTTCCCTCAAGAGAATCCTTCATCCCCTCTTGAATGATCTCACTAAGAACTATGCTTGCAACAGAGAGGAGCACAATGTCTCTCCAGATCCTACAAAGGTCATAGACTTTCTTCACTTCCCTTTGCTCTGCTGCTACCTCTGCTTTATGTGCAATTTCATCAATTCTCCTCATGTCCCTCTTGTAGCTTCTCTTCGCTTTGTGATTCTTTTTGTTGGACATGTTTGCTACAGTCAGCTTCAGTGCATGTCTCTCCTCAACATGTTTCCAGGTGTCACTCATCCATGCCTTCCTCTCTCTCCTGGCCTTTCCAGGTACATCCTCTCTTCGATCTTGCTCCACTCCTGCTCAGTATCTAACTCTGCCTCCTCTTCATCATCCGATACCTGCAATGACAAACACCTACCTCACACCTTGGTCTCTGAGCCTGTATGTACAGTATTTCCTTTGTGTTGAACTAGGCTTTTTCAAGGCCAACAGTTTTATCTTGACCTCTGCAACAACTAGGAGGTGGTCTGATCCTACATCTGCACTGTATTTCACCCTACTGTCCTGTAGTTATCTCCTCTGTGTCCTGCTTTTAGCCAGATGGACAGTCTGGTTCGTAGAGGGTCCATCGGGGGATCTCCATGTGAGTTTGTGAGATTTCTTGTGTGGGAAGAGTGTTCCCTCGGTTGCAAGCCCATTTGATGCCCAAAAGTGACAGAACATTTTGTCATTCTCATTGATCACTCCCCGTTTCAATTCCTACCCACCTTTGCATTAAGGTTGCCGATAACCATGATAAGGTCTCTCGCCTTCCTTTTGTTGAAGACAATTTGAAGCTGGTGGTAAAAGTCTTCCTCCACGTCCTCCTCAGCCTCATTGGTTGGTGCATAGACTTGGATGGTTTTCGTGTTCTGGCACTTAGACTCAAATCTAGCAGAGACAATTCACTCAGACATTAGCTCCTACTCCTTCAAGCTCTTTCTGGCCTCCTTTGATAAGATCAGTGCAACACCGTTTCACGTGGCGCATCATCACCTACCAGACCAGAATAGAGTACCGTCTCTTCAGTTGTCAAATTGACCTTCACAGCCCCTGTCCATCTTGTTTCGCTAACTCCCGGAAAAGCACTTTCCAGCCTTCTCATTTCCCTGGTAGCTTGGTATAGGGTTGCTATTTACTACTATATTGATTGATGTTAACTATGACATTATGTTTGTAAGCATATTATTTCACGGATTAATTTACAGATGCCGTAGGAAATGCCCGACAAGTTGACGGCACAAATGGCATATCACAGGACAGGTTATTCCAAACAGGAAACGTTCATGATCAGGATGAAGCTACAATAAAACAAATTCCACATGCAGGTGATAAATCCACACATGATCCTTTAGGAGCTTGTGCTGAGAAACACGGCAGTGCACATTCTCGTCATCGTCATCGGAGCGCACATCGTCATCGGAGCAAAAGTCATTCTTCAGGGAGTTGTACTCCCATTGGCAACTCCACCCGAAATGGTAAAGACCAAGTACCTAGAACGACTTCAGGCAGAGCAACAGCTAACACCTCTAGGAAAGGTAAGTTTATTAGTTTTAATATACTGTTTTGCACTTTGTCACCAATAATGTTCCTAAGGAACATTATTGTTTGGGAACAGGGACGATTTTTGCTACTACATCCAATGACAGTACCTGGTATCTAAGCACATTATTTGACGGATTCATTTACAGATGCCACAGAAAATGGCCAACAAGTTGATGGTCCAAGTGGTGTATCGCAGGATCCATCATTCCAAACAGGAAATGTTCACGACGAGGAAGAAGTTATAATTCCACATGCAAGTGATCAGTTCGCACATCATGATCCTTTGGGAGCTCATGCTGATAAACATGGTAGTGAACATTCTCGTAGACATCGTCATCGGAGCAAAAGCCATTCCTCAGGGCGTCGTACTCCTGTTGGTAACCCCACCCAAAATGGTAAAGACCAAGAACAGAGAAGGGCTTTGTGTAAAGCCACAGCTAACCCCTCTACGAAAGGTAAGTTTATTAGTTCTAGTCATTCTATACTCTGCCATGAGTAACTTCCTAAGGCAATCTCAACTCAGAGAAGAATATGTTGAAGTCACCACCTCTTTGGCCTTTGCCGAAGCTCTGGTTGTTATCTACTGCCACTCTCAATCAGCACAGCAGCAAAAACTTGCATTACAGCTAGTTGCTTACTAAGCTCATGTTTTTCATGTTAAACAGCAGGAACTTAACACGTGGTAGTATTTCCACTCCTCCCGGAATTGGATGCTGGTCCATGGTAGTCACCAGTCTTCAATTTACTTGTACCCATCTGATTGTTCAAAAGAAGGTTATCCCAGCAGCGGATTAAATCTACTTAAAGATGATTTCCAGTCTGTACTACACACTCCCGAAAGTTTGTTTTACGCTTTTTTGTTTTGATTCATGTAAGACGTCACAAAATGTATAATTTCGAAACTGCTTACACGAGGTAAATTCAAAGTTTTATGTCAACTGCTCTTCTGGATGCGAAGCTTAGTGCTTCGTTCTTTCTTATATCACTGGATGAAACAACTTCGTAGCTGTAGAAATCAAAGAAACTGTTGGGAAAAGAGTTAAAAATGCCTCAAAGATAACATTGATTCGCATTTCATCGAGTGAGACTGTCACGAAACTGCGCCACAAAACTGGGCTCTCTTTAACAAAAACAAACACCCGAGCATAAAAGAACCTGAGAAAACACGCAACCACTAAAGAAAACTACAAGCATTTATTACAACAACTAGACTAAAATAACACTATAATTTAAATGGGTTCGCTAACAATAGATAGCAGGCTAAATAATTAAGCTTAATTTAGTTACAACAATATAGTAAACAAGCTAATTACTTAAATTTAATCTATTTACAAGAATATTCCTCAAATAAAACTAAGCGTTCTTTTTTTTTTTCAGCAGTTCAGCTCAGTTCAGTTCACCTTACGTCTGAAGTCCTTGTCCTTGAACTTGACTCCGACCCCAACAACGTTCCACCAACACATAACACACACAACGAACCAAACTCCCATTTATTACTTCCACTTTCCAACTTAGTTCTTCAGGTTACGTTTTCACTCGTTCCGGTATACTTGAACTTTACTTCTCTAGTCTACTCCAGCTGTCCGGTTTGCAGCGGCTTACCTCGACAGCACTTTTCACAGGTTTTTTGTACCTATTTGTAGGGTTAGGGTCTATTATCTTGACTTCTTTGGTTCCTTTGTTTTACGTCACTGGTGAGTGTTGCAGGTTCTTACACCCAGGATGAGCCCTTTTCACTTGTCCTTCGATTGCTTCGACCAGCTATTTTGCACCTGCGTCCCCCGGCAAATGGCTCTTTGTCGTGAATTTAGGGATGGTTTTACTGATGGATTCTTAGTATTGAAAATGTGTTTCTGGACGTGTTCCTCCCGCTTTCTAACCTCGCTCGTTACTAGACAAAGAAAAAACTCAAATCACTTACCAACGTAAAACTCTAAATATGCAGACCCAAGGTGTTACAGCTAAAGAAAAGAAAAGAAACCTGTTGAGTAAAGACTAATTGCAAAAGTATAGGACAGAACTGGTTAACCAAAAAATTAATATAACGTAAATATTACAGGTCTGGAACCTAGACTGAGAAAACATGATCTGCAGCAGTACGTTAACCTGTGACGTTTCATGTGCTAGTCTACATACATTTTCAAAAGTGACCGTTACAATGTATGTAGAATATTTATGATATATAGTTTTCAAAAAATTGTAACGGTCACTTTTGAAAATGTATGTAGACTAGCATGTAAAAGAATATAAGTTACGTAATCAGGTGCTGCAGAATAATGTAATTCTAAAAAAGCTGATCCTATGGGATGTAATTAAGCAGCTAGTTAATAAATCATCTTTAACCTGTGGCTAAATGTTATTTACAGCTTAGTTCTTTTGTTCAAAGATAAGTTAATGATAACCTTGGGTTAAAAAGCATGATAAATTTAACCCACCTGGTAACATGGGCTAACCCCCTAACCTTGCATTTACCAAAGGAATATGAAACAAAGTGACAAGGTTGTTTTGGTGAATATACAAGTCCTCCTTGGTCCACTTTCTCAGAAAATGTGTCCATTTTTCAAGCACTAATGTTGTGCTTTCTCTTCTATGGTGCATGGTGATTTGATTTCACGGCAAGCCATTTTGGTGGTCAAAACCAACAAGGAGTATTATGAGATGTTACCCGGGTCAAACTCCCATTATCCATGGTTACCTCACTGACTCACTAACCCTGCTTTGAACAATGCTATTTGCCCTTGGGTGAAGAAACCTAGCTCTCACCCAAGGTTGATTGGCTAGCCGGGCTGCTTCGGTGTGCCGAGCTCACTTTCAGCCCGGTATTACATGAGGCGAGCCAGCCCGGTTGATGGCTGAATGCGATGAACCGCGGGAGACCGGAGCGAGCCGGGCGGACCCGACAAACGCGATCACATGGAAACCTCAGCCCGGTTAGCCTGCAATGAGCCGGGCTGACTCGGCAAATGCAATTACATGGAAAAATCTCAGCCCGGTTAGCCGGGATCGCGGCACCACGATACCGGGATCTCGGATAACCGGGCTGGCCCAGTTGTCATGTAATCACGAAGTTGATTTTTGTTGCGTTTAACAAACATGCCGAGATCCCGGCAAACTGACACCAGCCCGGCTAACCGGGCCAGCCCGGTTCATGTAATCAGGCCCTAACTCTTTGTTAAACAACCAGGTCCTACATGGAGAGAGGCTCTGTGAGAGTGCAGTGTTGTTCCAAAGAACACAACACAGGGCCAGGGCTCGCACTTAAGTCCAGTGCTTAAACTGTTAGGTTACTGTACCAGGGGAAGGATGGCGATAGCAAATTACACTGTTATTTTTTTCGTGGCACTGAACTTGAGGTACGCACCACTGCCCTGATCCTAGGTTCATGCTAGGAACGCAGTAACCATTACGTTACTGCACCAAAGAATAATTTTGCAAAGATACTGGAATTCAACTGTTTATTCAAGTAGTCTTTCTTATATTGGCTCCAGACTATCAAACTAAGGTACAAGTCTTGAATTCAACCCAAATGTCTCTATTGCGAGGTCAATTTCTTGGTTTGCTTTGTACACTGCCACCTGGTAAGTCCTCTGCCAGGTGGTATTGGTAACTGATGTATGTTTGAGCACAACCAGCGTGGTGTTTAAGCTTCTTCATCGTTATCTTACCTTTACAGTGGCGGATCCAGACCTTGAGCTAAGGGGGGCACCCGGTCTTGATTTACTTGCCATGGCGGCCATTTTCCCTTCAGTCATTTCTTCTTTTTTTACCCAAAATAAGGGGGGGGGGCGGCCCCCCCCGGGCCCCTCCCCTAGATCCGCCACTGCTTTACCTGTGTCAGTCACAGGCTTGTGGCTTTTTTGTGCCAGAGCATAAAATAATGTAGTTAATGTTTAGCCGAATTGAACCTTAAGCTCCCTGCTGTTGTAACTGCTTTTCTGCTAATGGCTGGTTTGCAGTGTCACGCCATCAAAAATAAAAATGGTAATAATATAATAATAATAAAACTTTATTTAAACACAGTGGCAACAGAATTAATGTGTTTTTACAAATGTAATAAAAATAACCGCTCAAGTCAAGAAGCTGGGATGTGAAAGATGATTGATATATAAACAACCTCGCCAAGATGTAGATCTGTGCCGTTATTCATTCGCGCGTTATTCGGAAAAGTGTTTCACCCAATTTATTGAGCTTGTTATGGAGACGCCATGTTGGTGCCATTCGGAGGGGCACCAACATGGCGGCCGTAAAGTAATAGAAATATCTGTTATTGAGTTTCGCCATCGAAACGAAAACTTAGTACTCTAGAGGTCCGAAACATTACAATTAATACTTTTTCTAGAGCAATAACTGTTTAGTTAGCAAAAACTTGAGCAATAACTCATCTTTTGACCTATTCGAGAGCCTTAATGGGCCGCCATTTTAATGTCGCGCAACGCACAAACTTAGAAATTCAAACGCGCTCTATTACATAATGAGGAACCCTGTCAGGCTTAAACGCTGCAACACGATACGAGTGTCTTACATCTGATGAAACTAAAACTCAAACAACAAGCTCAACCTCCCTGGAGTCATGTACATCCTGGATGATTTCTTGTTCTAAATATGTCACGAACCCGTGTCACCTATTGATGTTATCAACTGACCTGAATATCCCTCTAACCCTTGGAAAGACCTTCTGCCGCTCTTCGCAACTAAACTTCATGGGGATTGTACTAGACCCCTCCTTAATGGGAGCTAGGCTTGCAGACTGCCAGCTAATACGAGGCTCTGTTTCTTTGTCTCGACCTGGCATTCTTAAACCAACTGGCAACTTGACAGCCTCGAGTTGTTCATTGGGTCCCTTTGTTTTAGACACGTTGTTATTACCCCTGGTTGCTCCTTTGTCCGATGCATGATTTCTTTAATGCTGGGTTTTGTCTAATCCCAGCTCCTTTGTCTACCTCGGCAAGGAATTCCAAAATGTCCTGGATATGAGGGTGCACTTCCTGGCTTCCTGGAAGCGGGTTCAGAACGAATATTCCAGGGAGCAGATGCCTTGCCCATCCTAGAATATCTGACTGGTATCTAACAAACAAAGTCTCTTCTTGGCTATGGGGCTCCCTGGCTCCCTGGCACCTTCCACTCAAAGACCTTACGCATCAGGAGACTCTTTCCACCTAGGTGTAAAAATTGGTACCAGTGCTGGGTAATACTGGGGGTAACTCTGCAATGGACCAGCATTTCATTTAGCAACAACCTGTCTGTCCCATACTGAAGAGATGCCTGGACATCCACTTCCCTTCGCTATCGTTCCTCCAGGAGCTTAGCATAGGCACACACCACTCTGCCTCGGTTCTTGTGACACCCATCTCACGTTCTTATATACCACTCGCTGACTGTAGCCAGCAGTACTGGCCTCGCGTGTAGCAGGCGGCCCAGACCAAACCCTTACCTTGTCCCACATAAACTGTACCTTAATTGTGCGAGACATTAAGTTGGTGAACATATCTCTTGAATGGGAGCATGGTTGATATTTGTTACTATATCTAAAGACATTAACTATTACATTATGTTTCTAACCACATCATTTCACGGCTGAATTTACAGATGCCGCAGGAAATGGCCGACAAGCGGTAGAAGACGGTTCAAGTGGCACATCATGGGACCTGTCATCCCAAACAGTAAATGTTCATGATAAGGAAGAAGCTATAATTTCACATACAAGTGATAAATTCACACCTGATCCTTTGGGAGCTTGTGCTGATGAACATGGCAGTGGACATTCTCGTAGACATCGTCATCGTCATCGTCAGAGCAAAAGCCATTCCTCAGGGGGTTTTACTCCTGTTGGCAACCCCACCAGAAATGGTAAAGATCAGAAGCATAGCAGTACTTCACGTAAATCGACAAGAAATACCGCTACGAAAGGTCAGTTTATTATTTCTAGAGTTTGTGCACTCTGCCTCCTCTTTGGCCGTTGCCGAAGCTCTGTTTGTTTGTTTGTTTTAACAGCCACTAAATCAGTAGAGAAGCGAAAATATGCACTAGAGCCTAGTGACCCTAATCCCCCTTTTCCGTAGCATAAAGGAACTTAAAACATGGTGGTATTTCCACTCCTCCCTGGATTGGACGCTAGTCCATGCCTGGACCCTGTATTTCATTTGCCAGTACCCATCTGGTTGTTCAAAAGAGGGTTAAATCCTAACCTCAGATTAAATCAACTTAACTACTGATTGAATTTTATTTGCAGCTTAGTTCTGTTGTCCAGCGATACGTTAAGGTTCACCTTGGGCATACTTAATAGAGGGAATGGTTATGAAACCTGGTAAAATTCTTTGTTGCATGTTTTTGTTGGCTATTTTTGGGGTTGACCTTGCACAAAACATGGCTAAATATAAAAGGTGGTCATGCGTGCCTACGGCTAACTAATAGAAGCATTGCAATTATGTAATTCATGCATAACATAGTCAATGAGCATAAAACAAAACATGTGCAGGGACAAGGACCTTCCAACATAAATCTTGGCCGGTTTGTTTGCTTATTTGATGTTTACCGGCTTCAAAGCCATTCCCTCTATTAACTATGCCTTCGGTTAAAAAATTTACATTTAACTCACCTCGCAACATGGGTGAACTCCCTTTCCAGTACTATGCGGACAAGTGTTGCAGCCAACAACACATCAGTCTCACATTGAACCAATGTCTGGGTTGCCTAAGCTTCGTTGGTCACATCCACTTCCCTATGCTATCATACCTCTAGGACCTTGGCCTCATGACACCTATCTCATGTTCTTATATGCCACTTGCTCACTGTAGTCCAGACAACTGGCCTCGCCTGTGGCAAGCAGCTTTCGGGTCCAGACCAGCGCCCTACCTTCTCCAACATAAACTGTATCTTTTTATTGTGCGAGACATTATTTAAGTTGGTGTTCTAAGGACAACATTTCTCGAAAACATCGTCTTGAATGGGAGAGGGTTGCTATCTGCTGCTATATCTATAAAATAATGACATTAACTAAGACATTAAGTCTCTTACCACATCATTTCACGGATTAATTTACAGATGCCACAAGAAATGACCAACAAGGTGAGGGCTTAAAGGGCTCTTCACAGGACCCGTCACCCCAAACAGGAAATATTTATGACAAGGAAGAAGCTATAATTCCACATGCAAGTGATATATTCACACGTCATGATCCTTTAGTAGTTCGTGGTGATAAACATGGCAGTGAAAAGTCTCGCAAACATCTTCGAAACAAAAGCCGTTCCTCAGGGCGTTGTAGTCCAATCGGCAACCCCACCAGAAATGGAAAAGATCCGGATCTTAGAAAGACTTCGGGTAAAGCGTTGACAATTTCTGCTGAAAAGTTACTGGTAGACTGCCAAAAGGAACTTCAAGAAAAGATGACAGCAGTAACAGAACAACACACTAAAAAGATCGATAGAGTAAGTGGTCTTATAGGGCGTCTGCGTGTATTAAAGCACATAGCTTGGGAAGATTTTAAACGAATATGGTCAGAGAGAGAAGCTCTAAAGCAAAAGAAGGAAGAGCTACAGTTACAGAAGGTTGAATTTCAACGCTTTAAAACTCAGATATCTTCTCGTCTGCTTGACCAAAGCTGTCAGCCGTTGTCACGTGTTAAGGGTACAATCAACGAACTGAGAACCGCTGTTGCTAGAGAATGCCACAGGCTTGAGGCAGCCCTTCCAATGTACGCAAGAAAAACCACCATCATTGACACGGTCAAGGAAAACCAGGTTTGTGTTGTGCTCGGAGAAACTGGATCAGGCAAAAGCACTCAGATGACCCAGTATCTCTACGAAGCAGGACTTACTAAGAAGGGCCTAATCGTTTGCACTCAACCAAGAAAAGTTGCTGCCACTAGTTTAGCAGCCCACGTTGCTCAGGAAATGGGTGGAGTTGTCGGACAGGTTGTCGGTTGCCAAGTGGGAGGGAACATCCAAGCAAGTAAGACAACCGGTATTATTTACGCAACAGATCACATTCTACTCAATGAATGCCTGAGAGATCCCAATCTATCCAAGTATTCTTGCATAATCATTGATGAGGCACATGAACGCAGCCTTTACTCAGACCTACTTATTGGAATGATCAAGAAAAGTCTTGCACATCGTCCCGATCTGCGAGTGGTCATCACTTCAGCTACCATTGATCCTGCTCTCTTTGTGACGTATTTTGATAAGTGTCCAGTTTTAAAGGTGTCTGGTAGAATGTTCCCTGTGGATGTCATATGGAAAGATGGTCCAACAAGCAGTGCAGAAAACTATCTGCAAGAGGCTGTTAATGTAGTTCAGGAAATTCACCGCAAGGAAGGTCCAGGAGATATTCTGGTGTTTCTCACTTCCCCAGTGGAAACAGAACGTGCGTGTGAAAAGTTAGGAAAGATCGAGCCTGATCCAAATCTGGTTTGTCTTCCCCTTCATGGAAAGCTACGTCAAGAAGAGCAAAGGAGAGTGTTCAAGGAAGACGTGGGCAAACGCAAAGTAATATTTGCAACCAACTGCGCGGAGACGTCCATTACCATTCCCGGAATACGGTACGTGGTGGACACTGGCATGGTAAAAGAAATGACGTTTGACCCAAAGCGCAACAAAAGTTCTTTGGAAGTAACAACCATCCACAAGAGTTCTGCTGAGCAACGCAGAGGACGAGCGGGAAGGACACAGGCTGGAAAGTGCTTTCGACTTTACAGTGAGGAAGAGTACATGGCAATGGAAGATCGATCTAGACCAGAGATTCTAAGAGTCCATCTAGCCCAAGCAATGTTGAAACTAATGGAACTGGGCATCGAAAATGTGACCGAGTTTGAGTTTGTTGAATCACCATCACTGGAATCAATAAAACGTGCCTTGGAGGACTTGGAATTGCTTGGAGCCACAGCTAATGGACAGCTTACAGAGTTGGGCCACAAGATTGCTCGGGTTCCATTGGAGCCGCGAATAGCTAAGCTGTTATTTGATGGAATTGATCAAGGAGTCGGTGCTGAAGCTTTGGCTTTAGCAGCCATTGCAACTGTAAGTGGGAGCGTATTCTTCCGCATGGGCAGCGAGGAGGAAAAGCACATAGCTGACAGTAGAAAAGTTGGTTTCTGTCATAATGGTGGTGACCTGTTGACATTGCTGGAAGTGTACAGACAACACCTGAAACAGCCTAAAGGAAAGCGAAACAAGTGGGCCTTTGACAACAGCTTGAACGCAAAGTCACTTCGCTTGGCAGATGAGGCAATCAAAGAGATCAAGCTGGCTTTGAAGCACGAGCTTAACATTAGAGTACCTGATGCTATTGAACAGAATGACAATACTGACTTCAAGCTACAAAGGATTTTGGTGTCATGTTATGCCGCTAATCTTTGTGTGTTCACTGGCCACCAGAAGGCAGGGTACAAAGTGATGTCATTCAATCAGTGTGCGCAGTTACATCCTTCTTCAGCACTCAAGTTCCTTGGAGAAACACCTCAGCTTATCGTTTTTGAACAACTGCTTAAGACATCTCGAGACTTTGTCGTCAACGCAACTCCTGTAGAAGAGAGGTGGCTTCACGAAATGATTTCAGAAGGAACTGTGAAGTATGATTTCGAAGAAATGAAGTCGACAGTGCTGACAGAAGTTGCTTTGCCTTGTAGTCGAGACCTAATGATGTTAGCGTTTGGAGGATTCCGAAGACGAATGATTGATCAAGTTGAAGAGAAAGTGTCGAAATGTTGTGATGGTAGTTTGGTCGTGATAGAGAAGAACGAAGAATCAGGGCAAGTGAAAATCTTTGTCCCACCAATCCACATAGTCAAGGCTCTCTCTGTTGTGGGCCGCCACTTAGAAGAAAACAGGAAATTGCTTAGGGACGAGCAAAAAGAAGAGTATCTTAAAGAAGATTGTCAGAGCAGTAGAATTGTTTGGGGACAAGGTGGAGAAGTGCAGGAACTGCTAATGCCTCATATGTATCAAACTGTGACAGTCGGAGAGATACGAGATGGTAACGCCTTGGTCGTCTTAGATTACTTGAAGTCGTTTGGAGACATTGTAAAACACAGTTTCAAGGAACAGAATGGCAAGATGCGATTGTTTGCTACTTTCAAACATTCTGAACATGCGGCGATGGCAGTGAAGGGCTCGTCCATTCACCCACTGGGCATGGACGAAAAAGTGAAGCCGGCCCAGGCGATGTCTGACAGCACACGTGCACAAGTCCTTCAGTTTAAGGTGAAAGCCAAGTGGGTTCGACGACCTGCCAAAGGTACAGGTTCCATTGAATTTTTCAACTATGATGATTTTTCACGGACTCTTAGAAGTCTTTCCTTCCATTCGCTAATGATAAAGTCGAAACCGGTTATATTTCAAGCGGACAGGCTTCGGGAAGGGCAGCTATTCATGAGAGGACTCCATCCCGAAACTTCAACGGACGATGTGAAGTCTGCTGTCGAAAGAAGAGTACCTAGTGTGAAACCGAAAAACGTGTTTATCCATCGAATGGCAGAATTTGATACAAGCCACGAGACCCTTGCTCAACAGAAGTTATCCTTTGAAGAATGTCTCAACACCTTTGCCACAGAAGGCCAATTTTTCGTTCATCTGAGAAAACCTTATCCTAAAGATTTTGATGGACATGCCTATTTGACGTTCCAAGACGCCGAGGAGGCTCGAGCAGTCGTGGAAGGTCTTAATGGAGAACGAATCTTTGATATCGGGATCGTAACCCTGGAACCCATCCTTTCAACTACCTTGCTGTGTTCAAAAAGTGTCTTCACCATCATCGAAGATGAGCTGCATGCAGTTGGAAAGGAACTAGATATGACCTTTGACAAGAAGCTAGTTATGAAAGTAAACAATCAACGCAAAGACAACCGAATCTCCATCGAAATCCAAAGTGACTGCAGGGAGCACTTTATTCGTGCTACAACAGTATTCAATGAGATCCTCAACGGAGACAGGATTGACTGCAAAATTTCGAAAACCTTGGAAATATTAATGACCAATCAAGTGAAAGATGTCTTGCAAGCCATCGAGAAAGATACTGGAACTGTAATCAATCAAGATTGGAAGAACAGAGTTGTCCGAATACATGGAAGCGAAGCCAGTCGAGAGTCAGCCAAGCTCGCCATCAACAAGTTTCTTGACGACTCTATCGCAGGTAACAATCACCCATGGGAGATTCGGCTTCGGGGACCTAGCAAGCCTCGCGGGCTGCTGAAAGCTCTTTTTAACAGATTTGGCGTTGATCTTAAAGGACTACAGGATGTTCCTGGAGTCCAGAAGATCCATGTTGAATTCCGCAACCACGTACTTAAGATTCAGAGTTCCGATGAAGCTCGGGAAACAATCAATTGCTACGTTGAAGAATGTTCCAAAAACCTTCCCAAGGAATCGTCACTTTTGCCATCCGAAGGTCAAACGCAGCTGACTTGTGGCATCTGCCTGTGTGATGTGGACGACACAACTGATTTGTATAGACTTGCGTGCTGTGGCCATAGCTACGACAAGGGCTGTGTTATCCTGCAAATGAAATCTGCAGAGTTTCCACTTAAGTGTGTCAGAGAAGATTGTGAAGAGTTCCTTGTGTGGAAAGATTTGCAGAATCTGTTGAGCGAAAAGGAGAGAAAAAAGCTTGCTGTCAGTGCCTTAAATGAGTATGCCAAAAGGAATCCCGAAATTGTCAAGTATTGTCCAACAGCCGACTGTGGTATGGTGTACCGTGTCTCAACGGAAGGAAGACGCTTCACTTGTTGCGTATGCCTAGCCGAGATCTGCACGTCTTGCCAGATGCAGTGGCACGACGGGCTTACTTGTGCCATGTTTAAATCAGGACGGCAGGTAGAGGGACGTTTAGAAGACTGGATGATGAAGGACCCACGCAATAGGAAGATTTGTCCCAAATGTAAGACACCAATTGAAAAGATTGCTGGCTGCAATCACATGACATGCTCTGAGTGTAAATCGCACATGTGTTGGCTGTGTCTGAAGGTGTTCCCGGAAGGAAGCCAGGTTTATGATCATCAACGACACTGTCCGAAGCGTTCAGGAGTGTGAGCCGAGTTCTTCTCGGCAGGTTAAGACTGTTTCCTCTTGTATGTTTGCGACCGACAACATATGTTCTAGCTATGTATTGTAAGCTAGAGCGAAATGTCTTGTCTCATTCGAGTTGCCACTTGTAACATCCAAGCAGACTGCTATCATTGGATTTTTGTAACGTTTTCCTTGATGTCTTCTTCTGTCTTTATTTTGAGGATTACGAATTGCTAAGTAGACAGCTCTTAATGTGTTCTACACAAGAAACTGAGAAATGAAATCGCAAAATTCTATACTACCCAGATCCGTCATCCTAACTATGTGGTGACAGTGTACTGTTTAAACTTGATGTTTTTAGTTTCAAAAAGATATATCAAACACTCAAGACAGTGTTTTACCACATATCCTAACAGCTTTAGCGGTATAATGTAATTCTGAAATGAGCGTTAGTTGTTTTATGCTTGTAGTATGCGTGTACGTTATTTTTAGTATTAACGTTAGTAGGCGGTGCTTGTTAGTGTTTTAAAAAGGTGAAAAAAAAAGATGTCAGCAGTGCAGTATTGAGTATTGTATTAGCATTAATTTTGTTCATAGAAGTTTAAATTGTAAGTAGTTTCAGCAAAAAAAATAAAAAAATAGATGTCCTGATAAGTTGGAGTCAGTCTCTAGGTAACAAATAGATTCCAAGTTGCTGTGTGTGTTTAGTAAAGGCTGGTCCTCAGAAGCAATACAAGTGTAAGCGTAAGCATAAGCCTAAAAGAAGCTTGCACTAGTGAGGACGGCCATGACATAAGCATAAGAATATCAAAACCTTGCATTCTTTTTATGCTTATGTTGCTATTGTGTCCAGTGAGGACATGTTGGCATAAGCATAAGACCATCAGCCAATCAGTGAGCACTTTATGCTTGTGTCAACCATGTCCTCACATGGTTGACATGTTGTGACCGTCCTCATTAGTGCTTATGTTTATGTTTGGGTCACAAGTGAGGACCGAGCTTAAAAGACCACAAATTGCGTCAAAATGTCTTAAGAATAAAAAAGTGGCACACAAGGCGATGTAGTAGTGTACCACTGATGTTCTAACACATTTTAAGGTCTTCTGTGATCTATTACTGAACAGATGCACGGCAACATGAAATCCACTTGTTTTATACGATGAAACAAAATAGAACATTAATGATACAATCTACGCGTCTGATGGATCATAAGCAAGAACCAATTAAAATGTGAGAATTATCTGACCTCTTATGTAAAGCCTAAGGGATGTAATTTGAATGTTGGCATTTGGATATCTTGCAAAAGGTAAAGTCGGCCCCAGGGAAAATAGAATGTCAGTACATAAGTGGGTTGGAAAACCTACCCCGCTCCCAATTTGTGACATTTACACTCTGTCGGTTGCTCTCTAATTTAAAATTCGGTCTTCCAACAAATTTTGCTTCACAATTTTGCCATTTTCTCCTCTCTTCCACTGCATTGATACAAGAAAAATGCCTGATTGCTGGTTACACTGATTAGCAGAGAGACTTCAAAATTATAAACAATTATTGGATGAGGTTTTTGTGATATCCAGAATCATCAAGGATGAGGTAAGGGTTATCAGCTTTAGCCTTCGGCTTCGGCTGATAACCCTTACCGAGACTTGATTATTCTGGATATCACAAAAACCGAATCTAATAATTGTTTTATTATACATTGAACGAACGCAAAAATTTGGAAGTCATGTTTCTACTTCTTCACTGACGGCAAGCAAAACGAATCACGCGAAGTTGACATGATTACCCTCATGCACTGCGTTCATACATGACATGATAACCCGTGAACCTTGACATGATTATTGTATAATCTGCAGTTATGACGTCACAAGCGCTGATTTCGAAAATTCACTGTAGGCTTTCGGCCATTCAGAAAAGGGTTAGAGAGTTCAATGTATAATAATTATGATTATAGATGGCATTTAGATTACAGACATTTAGGAAAGACGGAAAGGATTTGTATGAAGCGAGGTGCTGGAAATCCTCTATTTTCAGCATTCCAGTTTGCACACTTGTCTTGAGACGCTCAGGAAAAAGTTAGTGCTGGTATGAAGAGTGCAAGATGATGCCAGGGCATGGCAAGATAGTGTGAACTACAATCACATTTCAAAGAAAAAAAGATTATATTAAAAATATAAACAATGCAATGCAATGTAAAGTTATTTGTTTTATTTTAAGCTGATCAAGCCTTCTCAACTTTGAAACCCAAACTCCTGAAGAATAAACTACAATACCAGAAAGATCTTGACTGTAGCAGAAAATGGTCAAGAATGGTAGCACAAATGAGTAAAACTATAACAAAACGGTAATCACAAGTCTATCCTAACTTCACAAAGAACTTATTTTCCTCTAATCCAAGCTTCTTTAAGTACCGTGGCAGTTTTTGGTGCTTTATACCTACGCTGAAAAGATGTTTTAGTTGCTGCAGGCAAGGATGGAAAGTCTCTCTCAGATATTCCGGCAGTTTTTGGTTCCACATTCCAAGCTGTGGCTCCACTTTGCCACACCCCAGGTGTAGCCATCTTTTGATGTGATTTTCCAGCTCTATTTCTGTTCTCTCCTTGTTGCTTTACAGTAATTTTGGCATCTTGATGAGCAATTAGCAGTTCTTTTTTTCTTTCTGGGTCGGGCAACAAATCAACAAGTTCTGAAAAAACTTGTGAAAAGTTTGACCCAAAGAGTTCACAACAGTGGGCATAATATTCTGTAGCAGTACAAGCATTTTGGCGAAACTTCCCCGACAATGCCTTAAACTCGTCAAATTTAGACTTATCATGTCCTAGTAAACCTCTAATTTTATCAACTAGCACTTGATTTCTCTCTTGAACACTGTTCATTTTAACCTCAGGTTTAGGTACTGGCACCTCCTGTAAGGGTGCCACATTTTCTTTAACCTTTTCCTTTGCCGCCAGGGGTGTCTGAAAACCTGGAGGTGGCTTAGCAATAAAAGTCTGCTGTGAACCAGCTAATGGTGGCTGACGAGCTGCTGCAGCAAACCCAGGAGGTATAGCTGGTGACTGTTCTGGTATTTTTGCAGAGGCAGCCAAAGCAGGAAAGTCATCAGCAGAGTGTAACTGGGCAGCAACGGCAGCTTTACCATACATAAGAGGTTTACTGGGTTTCTTGATATCCCTGGATGCCTCACCCGCACTTGTAACCTCCAGGGAACCCATTAAGGCAGGGAATTGTCCAAGCTCCTCTGTACTGTTAGCAACTGGCTCTCCAGTAGTTTTGTTTTCTTCAGGTTTGTATTTTTTGGGGTCTTGTGGTTTAGACGATGGTGAAGGCAGCTGAGAAGGGTCTTCTGATGATCCAGTTAATGAACGAGCTATTGCAGTTTGCAGATCTAGAGTTTCTTTCCTACAAATAAGATGCAGTTTGATATTGAAAACAATACTACAGAAAGCTTACAAAGTGACTTGCAATCACAGTGCTTGGCTAAAAAACCACATGTAGAAATTTATACATCTTGAGACAGAGCCAAGGGAAACAGCACATTTCACATGTAATCTTGAAACACATGTAGTGGGCATGCGATTAACACCTTGCACACAAGAAGTTGTGATAAAACTATAAATCAATTTAAACAGGAAAGAGTAACCAGGAAGGAATGACCCAACAGGCTTTTAATCTGTTTGCCAAAATTGGAGTCTGTTCTGTTGTCATTCTCACAGTAATAATTATTGTGAGAATTATTATCACATATAAACTGATAATTATTACAAACCTGTTAGCTGCATCCTTTCTACTCCCTCCTTTTTCTCTCTTTCCCTTCCGTTGGTCTGAGCCTCTCACTTCCACAAAATCCCTGCCGGTAAGAACTGAAGCTTGATTTGCCTGAGGCCTAGGACGGGGTGCAAATGTGATGTCAATGTCTAGTTGCCTAGCTTGGCGAGCCTGAGCTTTAGTTAAGTTTCCCGAGTGTTTTGCCGCACGATGGGCTTGAAGATCAACCTTTGTGCGAAAGACAGAGGTGAACTGCTCATGGACACAGTCATCTTCCTCACAAAGGAAGTGAAAGTCACGGAAATGGACCCTGAGATTTTCATAATTAGGATAGTAATCCTGACTGCCATCCCGCTCACAGAAGTGACACCAAAAATGATCCTTGCGCAAGTGCTTGTGTAGCTCATCGTTGTCAAGATAACGCTGGTCACAAAATACACACAAAGGATGCCCCTTGTGCGATTTGTCATCTGCATCACCGATTCTGCGGTGTCGTGCCAGATCGGGACGAGTGTACACTTTCAACTCACAGCTGAATTTTTGTAAATGGGCAACACAAAGGTCACAAAAGAACTTTTCATGTTCCCTCTTCATATGGTCACGAAGACGATCAAAGTGTCTGTCTGGTGCGCGATCTGGGCAGAACTGGCAACGATGCTGAAGGAGTTCTTTTACCCTCATTTGGATCTCTTTCCGCTGGTAAAAAACATGCTGTCGTTTATCAACCACAAAGGAACTCTTTCTGGCAGCAAGTTTGACAAATCTGATATTATCTTTGGCTATAATTACCTGCATATAAAGGACACAGAAGATAAACAGAAGATTGAAAAACATGTGACCAAAAAATAGTGTTAAAGTATCTAGTCTGTGCAATATATTTTTTGGTCATAATTTATGTACATGTATATTTTCCAAAAACAGCCTTGTTATGAGAGAGTATCCTTCCATTTCATTTTAGGTTTTCTTTGCCTGTTCACGCTTCTGGAGACAATGAATGAAACTAAGCTTAACTAATTGTTTTGGAAGCTTAAATTAAATAAATTAAATTGTTGTCTTCATTCATCCAAGTAGTAAAATGATAAAGAACTATTTAGTAGGCTTTGTCTACATAATCACAAAGCTAACAGATGAACGAAACTACATGTAGGCCACAGATCAAAATGCTGCTACAAGCAAATTATGCTTTCGTTTTAATTACCAACAAGTAGGAAGTTCATTTTTATAAGATAAACAACCATTCCTATTTAAAAAATATCGTAACGCGTCGGAGCTGCATTGACTGTAAACGTTCTTTTTAACTCATCTCACCTCCGGTAAATCACTTCGGCAAACTGGACAATAGGTTTCCTTTCCCAACACACGCATTCGAATACAACACTTATGGCACACCGGATGGTCACATGCTCCGATGGCGAAATACTCAACGTCTTCGCAGCAGACAACGCAGGCAACCACAGAATCTTTTCGAGCAAGTTTAGAACTCATATTTCACAAGAATAAAGCACAGGTATACCGATAGAAGAAGCGAAAATCACGCAGTAAAGATCCCGATTAAAATCCGGTTAAAATATGGCCGCTTGATCAAAGGCTAATGATGATGCCGATGTCCAAATATAGACATTCCACGATGATTGCACCACAGCATCACAACCGGAAATACGTAATATTTTTTTTTTGCTTTGAGCAATCGTTACTACTGATCAGCGGGTAACGAATTAAAAACTATTATGGTCTATCACTGCCCGGTCTCTTGTGAAAATACGTGTAGTAGCAGTCACAGAGTACAAACCGGTGAAAATGCTGCCTTTATGGAGGAGTGTACCATCAGTTTCGAGGAGTTTAAAGTGTAGAACCTCCCCCGTGGTAAGTGAATATCTTTTTTTCTTGTTTTGTCGTAGTTTGTATGAGAATTTAAGCTGAGCACAAACTTTGACTCTCTCGGTTCCAATTCCTCAGTGTGAACTAAGTGAACTGATATTACAAACTTTTCTTCCAGGCCTAAAACATGGTCTTGGTTTAGCTACGAAGTACGAAGTTTCTGTTTAATCTATTTCAGAAAAGATTGTATGCGTATGCAGCTTCACCTCTAAGTGAGCCATTAGTGGATTTACAAGCTGAAACTGCGGAGGGGGTTGATCTATCACCACAAAGTGTTCAGGTTTGTTAAAATAGACACGATATAAGCTGTGAGATGTATGAGTTGGAATGTTTGAAACCTCCTGTAAGAGTCTTGCATTGAGGAGGGAAAAAGTGTTTTTTTTTTTAAATAAGGAATAGGAAAACACAAACTCTAGGTAAGGGTGCATAATAAAGTTCTTGTCATGGAACTTCAGTCATTATAGTTTTCTTTAAGTATTTGTAAACAGGTTGAAAGTTTGATAAATCCTTTTATTAAATCCATTTTGAAATCACTGGCTATCCTTGTAATGTGATTGGTTCTCAGCAGTGCGATTTATTCACGAATTGCACTATCTTTTGCTCTAAATCACATCTTTTTCTCAGCCAATGAGAATGGGACAGTAAAACAAAACAACCAATCAGATTTTAAGGCTTTTTTAAACTCACCAATCACATTGCAGGAAAATAAAAGACAAAAAGGCCATTGTTTGTGGCAAATTTGGCAACTTGGTTCAATAAAATAAAGGTCCTGACCAAAATCTTGTTCCTGTATTTAGGCTATTAAATTGTGCAATTTCAAAATGGATCTAATAAAGTGGTAATTGAACTTTGGGTCGTGCAATTGTGGTCTAAAATCATACTTGTGATTTCAAATCGAATTCGCACTGTGCGCTCGTTCGATTTTGAAATCACGCGTATGATTTCAGACCAAATTGCACTCCACTCAGTTCAATTACCATGATTACTAATCAAACATTTTCTGTACAACTACATGTACATTTCAGTCCTTTATAGTGGTTACAAAACTTTTACTTGTTATTTAAGTAAAGCACTTTTGCAGGTTACTACATTAGAAAATGGTCTCAAGGTTGCTTCACTAGAGACTCATTCTCCTAAAAGCAGAGTAGGGTTATTTATCAATGCTGCCAGTCGCCATGAAACACCAAGCCAACTGGGTATTAGCCACATCCTGCGAAATGCTGCGTTTATGGTATGTGCCAAGTGTACTGTATTTAATTGCAATAAATTTGTTTAGGAGTACAATAAATTTTGCACAGCAGTAGCATATGCTTTTCTCAAGAGTAAATGAGATGGTGTAGAAGATAGGCAAGCTGTAGGAGCCAAGTCTCTTTATGCATGTTGATGTTTGTTTGAGTTTAAAGTGGTTCCTTTTTATAACAGTACTTTTAACTTGGCGTTGGTCTAAATAAATTTACGAGGAGCACAAAGGTTCTAACCATGAAGTCCTGGGTGCCCAGTACTTAAGCTTATATGTACAGTAAGTAAATTTTTCCAGTTGCCCAAATGCAAAAGTTAGTTGCCTGTGGCACCCAGGCATTTCTAGAGCACAGCCCTGATTAAGTTTACTTAATTTTGAATCTGAAATGAACAGGTTTGTTGATATTTGTTCTCTTTCCTTTCTTGGTACTTTTAGGGTAACTCGGACCATACAGGATTCAGAATTTCAAGAGAGCTAGAACACAATGGTGCAAGTCTAGAGTATGCATATTTAATAATTATTATTGTTTCTTGTTGGCCATTTTACATCAAGTAGACAATTGAGTGCAGTTGGTTCTTTTACGTGTCTGACATTCACAAAGATATAAGTTCGTTGTAATTAAGTGTAGCAAGGTTACAGTAGAAGTGGTAGTAATAATTAATAATAATATTTATAATAAACTTAATTAAAGTGTCTTGCAATTTACGTTCAGAATGCTACTGTAATTGGGGATAGTACTATGAATATTTCGTATTCTTGTTCTTATGTTTACAGGGCAGCTTGCAACAGGGAGCACCTCATTTATTCATCAGAGTGTCTTCGTAACAGCTTGTAAGTCTTGCATAGTAAAAATATATACTGTTAGATTGCAAATATTATAGTCCCACTTTCAGATGGTGAATGCAAAGGGTAAGTGAAGAGAAATGGGGATCAAGTGAAAGTAACTGAAGGAGAAGAGGTAAAGGGGTTCTTTCTATGTTGTTCCAGTTCAGCTGCATTCTATCAATTTCTTCCCACTTGCCTTTTGTGACGTTGCACTTGTGTCAGAAGTTATTTGCTTGATGTGATGGTTACTTTAAGCGCACATTTTCTTAGAGGCTTTTGATTGGCTTTCATTAATTTTGTAAGACATGCACTGTGGTGTAAGAAAAGTTACAAGGAGCCCAAAAGATTTTCAAATCATGAAATCCTGGGTGCCCAGCATTTAAGCATATACATGTGTGAAAGGCAAAAGTTAGTTGCCAAAGGCATCTGGGCACTGAGTCCATTAATTATATAAGGCATAATGTTGTTATATTATTCCTTTTGAGGTATTACATGTACATGTACTTCTGAGACTTTCATTGTGGATCAATACCGGGTATATCAATTTTACCATGTAGTTGATTATTTGCTCTATTCTTATCACTTGTTCCTTTTTGTTGTATTTATCTTTTTTTCAGAGCACTGGTGATTGACAACCTTGCTAATGTTGTAAACAAACCAGCCTTCCAGAGCTGGGAGGTGAGAATGTTAGAAAAATATTGTAACCAAACTTTGTGTCAGGTATTGAAGGTTCTGTGATCCTCTCAATCTGTTCATTTAACTTACAAGTTATGTTTGAACATGTAACAAGAAAAAGAAATCTTTGACTTGTTCTGAAATGGACTGAAAAGGATTGTCCAACAGGTTAATGAACCATACAAAACTGTGCTTCAAGCAAAGCTAAAAAGAATGGCTGGCTCCTGTATCTTATCTGTAATGGATAGTATCACCCAATGCAACCCTGAGCATCCCATTCACAAAGACAGGGGGGGGGGGGGGGGAAGGAGAGAAGAAAACTCCTATTTGCTTCATGGCACTGTACAATAAGTGGAGTTGCAGTGGTCATGTGCATGCTGGTCTGTTTGGTAACTAGGATCCATAAAAGGTTTTTTAAAAAAAAATTGTTATGGACTTTTTCAGTATTTCAAGTCCCCTCGTTTAAAACGATCGCTTTGGGTAAATGTTGGTCGCCAAAATCAAAGTGCAGACACATCAATTATGTGTATGTCACATGTTATAACATTGATGAAACTGGTTCAAGGGAAGTCTTCATCCAGTTGTTGGCATGTTTGCACTCAAGTTTTTTTGTCATGCCTATTTGAATTTTTTCGCCCACAATAGTGACCAAAATGGTTGCATGTTGCAGCCCTGTTTTTTCAACCTTTTACCTGTATTTCCATGTAATAAGTTTACTTCCTGGAATTGTACTGGTTCTTAAAAGGTAATGTTGTACCATGTGTATAACAACTTCAGATTGATTAAAATCAGGTTGGGTTTCCTTTTTTAAGGTAATTAAGCAATTTTCTATTTATTTTAATTTTTGTTGTAAGGTAACGGTAGACAATTATTGTATTCACTATTACATGTATCTTTCAGCTTGAGGGTGTAATGAATCGTGTGAAGTTAGATCTTGCAGTGAAAGACTCCCAACCACAAATAGGTATGCACATCATTATCAGTTGTCACTTACACAGGGCTTCTGTTACAGTATGTACATGTAGATCGCAGTAAAAAAGTCAAATTTCGCAGGATTTTCAGAGACAAATTTCCAATTTCATGGGAATTTCCTGGGCAATTTTCACTTGAAAGCAATCAGTTATGCACTGATTGGACAATTGTTTTTAACTCAAAAGACGGCAATTTTTGTCTTTTTTTCTTTGGAAATGATGAGCCTTGCAATAACAACAGCAACAGGAACATTGACTACTTAGAAGTGTTGCCTTAGTAAAACAAGCAATTTTGCAGGAAAATTTGAGCAACTCCTTTGGACTATGGTACATGTTTGTATTTGCCCAATTTTTTGCAACATTAACTTGAAAACCGCGTGGAGTATAAGAAGCCCTGCTTACAGTTATTGCATTGTGTAATGATCCAGCAGATTTGTTGTGTTTAAAAAATTGTTTTCTTTTCCTCCTTTCCATTTGTAAAATAGTGATTTTTTTATTTCATTTTGTATAGATGTTGTTGAAGAACTGCACAGAGTTGCCTTTAGGTTTGTTTGTTTGTTGTGATTACATGTTTGTTGAGATGTGTAAGTTTACAATCCTCAATGGATAACTTGAACATTTTGTCGAAAATTGCTTTCCATGCAGCCCATCCATGGGTATTTCCTGTAATAGGTGGCACAAGAGATCAATCATGGGCCTTGGAAGTTTTCATCTGATCTCAAAATCTTAGAAGCCTTAATGATGAGTCATTAAGTCTCATTTTTCTTTGGTACCTTTGTCTCTCATTCTAAAATCATGCAAGTCTCCATCTTGGATTTTCAATTGAGGGTCTTGGTATTTTGGCAAGAGTCATATTTTACCATTTGATGCCCCACCTTTTCCTTGCAGTCTTCAGCCTCAAACACTCCTTCCATGAATGATGTTTTGAAAGAACAAAAGGCCTGTTGCCTGTCTGTTCTTTGTGACGTTTTGAACCAAATGGACTCCATGTAACCCTTATTGCTGTTATATTTTATTTCAATTTTAGGAGAACCCTGGGAAACTCCCTTTACTGTTTACCCCACAGAACTGGCAGTTTTACTGGTGATGTGGTAAGAGCTTGTGTTTATAATAAGCCAGTGTAGAAAATATTCTAAGTCCCCTTAACGAGATGCGATTTTCCGATCGTGTACGGATTGAAAACAACCTTTACAGATGGTATAACGCTAGCACGATCTAACAAACAGTACGGACTGAAATGGGGAATTTTCAATCTGTATCAGATTGTGTGTATTGGACAACCCTCCAATTTAAGGAGTTGATCCTCTGTTCTGCCAAGGACCATAGCCTGGTACTTTTCCGGATTTGGTTTCATGCCATTTTGAATGAACCATGTGGTTGCATTCTCAAGATCACTATTTGTGGTCTTCAACAACACGTATATGTACATGTACCTTCTTGTTGGAACAATGGATATTTGTATCCGCAGAATTGATAATCCTGCATTGTGTTATTGCATATGCCAAATCATTTGCAGAAGTTCTTATCAAGTTCATTTTTACACTATGCACTGCTCTACACATGTGATTACTTGGATTTTTGGTCTGCTACATGTATATTCTGTCCTAGGCTTGTAATTCACACAAGTGACACAACCTTGTAAACAAAGACAGGGCCAAAACAGCTTCCTGTTGCTGAAAGTATATTTGTAGAGAAAAAGAAGGAACTAAAACTTATGATCTAATTATTGCCTGATGATGCCTAGCCATTGCCTTTTGCTTTACTGACTATTGGTTCATAAGATATTTTACATGTACATGTACACTGTAGATACATGCAGCAAGGTAGGCTGCAAAGTATAAGTAAATTACATGTGACTCTTGGTTGTATTGTTGTTTAGATGAAAGACTTTACCCAAAACAGTTATGTGGGGCAGCGTATGGCTCTTGTTGGAGTAGGTGAGTGAAATATTGATCATTGTAAGGGAAGTTCACTCAAGTGCATTGATGCACTGTAAATAATTGTTAAAACTTGACTACTTGTAGTGGGATTTGAGCAGAATGTCAGTTGCAGAACAATGAAAATAGCTGCATTACCTGCTACTGTTTCTGACTTTTGAATGTGTTGGCAGTCCTTTCCTTTGATGCTGTTTTTTTCTATTTTATGGTGAAAATGGGATCAACAGAGGCATTGTAAGCACAAGTGCAAACACAAGGATAACTTTTTTTTCTATTCTTTCTTGAACTTCTGCTTTACCTATGGTCTGTTTCCAGTAAATACAGATATTTGCCCATGCCCAAGCAATGCCTGTGCTTGTGCCTTGACCTGTGCTTGTGCTTGTGCTTGTGCTTTTGCCAGTGCCTCTGTCTGCACCTCAAGACATGCATTTTTTCAGGGCCTGTGCCTTGCACCCAATGCAGGAGGGGGTAACCTAGTCTGGCACTCTCCCCACGGAATAGTGCTCTCCCTACCTGCCACTTTATTTCAGTTTGAAAACCCTGATGTCCATGTCTATGCCTATGTCTACATGTACATGTACATGTATGCTTATGTCTACAATGTATGTCTCAGACCCTAATGATGCTTGCTTGTACTGACTGTGCTTGTGTTTAAGCTGATTGTGAAAAACTGAACTCAATAGATTCTGATTTACTCGACAGGTGTTGATCACAGCCAGCTGGTGGACTTGGCCAAAGCAGCATTTTCCTTTCTACCAAAGGGTGAACCTGCTGCTAAAGAAGCTTCAAAGTACCATGGAGGTATTGGACTGCATAGTTAATTTTTTGAAGTTACATGTATGAAGGAAAGATATTACAGAGAATTGCATTTAACTGACACTTCTACAAGATCCAGCACTGTTGTGATGATCTACCAACTGAGTTAGGAATCGACTAGCGAGTTTGATTTATAACAACATAGTTTTCTCCCAACATTTAATTTTTGGGTATACTATCAAATTAAGTGTGGTTGCCATTATCCACTTTTGTATCCCTGGGTAGAGCTTGAAGTGACTGAGAGTAAAAATAATAATTTCCTATCCAAGAAGATAAGAGGGTCACTGGGCAGGTTAAAATTTTCTACCATAAAGTACTTATCATAACTTCAAGGCAGCAGTCATCTCACAGAGACCATGTTGACAATTTTGTTGATCATGATTTTTCAGATGTACAAGACATGTACATGTATCTGATCTAACGCCTTTTATTTCCATGTTAATCATAAAAATTACAATTCCCTTGATTGTGATTGGTTTAAAAAACTCCTATTTTCCACTAATTCACTTGCCAAGTTGTTATCGGACAGTTTGTTATTGGACAGTTTGTTATTGGACAGTTTGTTATCGGACAGTTTGTTATCGGACAGTTTGTTATCGGACAGTTTGTTATCGGACAGTTTGTTATCGGACAGTTTGTTATCGGACAGTTCAGTAAGCCAATCACATTCAAAGTTGTAATTACGTGCGTGCATGCACACGCTTGCTTTTGTGTTTTTTTGACGCCTAATTGCTGGTAGTACAGTAGGTGCGGTGGCCTTAGAATGTTTACATCTCCTTTGTAGTTATTTTAATGCAAATTTTCCCTATCTTCCATAACTTGGCAATTCTTCTTTTCTCGGAAATTGTAGTTTTTATGATTGATTGGTAATTAAGACTTTGTGTCGTCCAATTCGGTCTGTAATCATACTCATGATTAACAAATCGGACTCCCGCTGCGCGGTCATCCGATTTTGTTATCACTCATATGATTACAGACCGAATTGGACTCCACTCAGTCCTATTACCATTACTTATTTTAAGTTGGCAGCTTTTATTGGTTATTGGCTGCTAATGAGAAGGTGATGATTCAAGACCATACTGAGTTTTTTTTAATATCCTTTTTTGAATACAGGAGAGGTGATGAACTTTAGGGCTAGCCCGCTTGTTCATGCAGTTCTGGCAACAGAAGGAGCTAGGTAAGTATCTGTTTATGTCATTATCCCTGGCCTTTAGCCATATCGATGTTCACTCTTTTTTTGGAGAAAAGTTTTGTTCCTTTTTTTTCTTTTTGGCAAATTTTAAAATCGTCTAATAAATATGACATTAAGACCACAGAAAACACACTTAGATGCTAAGTGCTTGACATTTTCTGGGTAGGCTTATTTCTAGACCTCCTACAGTTACATGTAGAATGATGAGCACTCAGCACTTGTCTAAGCCAGTCATACAGCTTGGTGTTACTGTATTCCTAAAGTTAATTTGTCCCAAATGTGGGCAGCCTGGTACAGTGGTGCATATTTCTGAAGTACTAAGCCCATAGGCTTGTTTTTGGGCTGAGATGTCCATCTGTGGTTCCATTGTAGGTTGATAGCTCTTGTAATTTTATTATGGGCAAAAAAGAAGAAAAATGAGAGGAAAGAAAAACCAACAAACAAACTCATCTTAGACTTATTGACTTTTTTAGCTTAGGAAGCAAAGATCTTGTTGCATTCTGTGTTTATCAGGTGAGCATTCACTCCCCTCTGCTTGTACTGTGATATCAAATCTTTGTAAAATGTAAAAAGTTACAGTGTAATGATGTAACAAACTTGTAGTTTTCCGTTGGCTGAGCTACACACACTGTAGTCGGTTCACTTAATTGATGTAATGTCTGTGTTCAGTTAGATCACAGATTGAGAAGTCTAGAGAAGGCTTTCTTGTACTTTTTGCCAGAGCAATATTATCGTTCACTTCTGAGTGAGTGATGAAACTTGAACACTCCTGTTTAATTTTAAATAAGTTAGTGCAAAGAGTGACCGCTCTTTAAGATTTAAAAGCTGATATTGATGGATTAAATTTGTTGTTGTCATTTTACAGAAACTTCTTGGTGCGACACCTTACATCAAGTGGGGAAGCAACATGGTATCAAACAGGTACATGTACAATGTCATTCATGGTCACTGTTAAATGCTGCTTAATATCATTTAGGCAAAGTTAGACTCGAACCAATGCAGACAGCGATCTGCCCCTCCATGGTACATGAATGTGACCTGTGGAGCGATTCTGGGGAGATTCACAAGGCCCTTGCGTTTCACTGCACTACATTACATTTGAAGTTTGGTTACATGTAGCTGATCATTGCGGATCATTTCACAGCTCATGCTAACGAATCTTTACCAGTCATGTCTTCAGATCTTTCTCTGCAGTTCAAATATACAATGTATTTCATACATGTATATTCATTTGCATTCTTTATGGGTACACAAACTCACAATGTAACCAGCTCCCAGATGGTTTGAGAGCTCAGTTGGTAGGGCACTGCACCGGTATTGCAGAGGTCATGGGTTTGAATTCCGTTAAGGCCTGAATATTTTTTCAGGCCTTAATTTCACCACTGCCTAAGTTGTGCGTATAACTGCAATGACCAATCATATCTTTATATCTTTCTCTACAGTTCAAACATAAGATAGTTCATAAATTCATTTGCCAAAAACACTCTGTAAAGTACTGCTACCTATGCTCTCTCTAACCAGCCAATTGTATTTACATGTATATCAAAATTATCAGTAAAACGTAGTAATAATAATAATTAGAAACGATTTCTTATTGACCTACATGTACATGTATTTTATAAATTTTTCCAATTTTACATTACCAGTTTTTTTGTATAAATTTATTATTCATTTGAAACACTTCTAAACTACATGTACATATTGATATAAATTTTACCTCCAAGTAAAGATAATTCTGTTTAGAGCTGAAAGTACTGCATGTGACTGACATTTTAACATAAAGCTTCAGTGGTTTGACCTTGTTTCTGACAGTGAAATTGTTCATTTTAATTTCCAGGCTACTTAAGGCTGCAGCTGAATCTGCTGCTGGAGCCTTTTCAGTAAGTTCAGTGTCAGTAATAAAATTTTATTGGCAAGAATACTGTAAATGGAAATACCAAATTCATCAGCCTTCTATGCAGATAGAGGCTTTCAGGCTTGTCGGGCAATGTTTCCCTTTGAGAAAATGTTGTGTGACAATTCAAACAAACTGCTCCTTTGGAGACAAAACGTTTGCTCAGTAATGACAACTGGAATCCTACTTTTGTTCAATGAAGCTTATTGCATTAAGCGTCTAACACCATCATTGAACATTGGCTTAAAATCCAGCAGAGTATCGAGTCTTTTCTCTGAGTACATGACTGTGTATCTTCTTTGTTTCTGTTTTTCACGTGTTTATTACTATTAATCACCACCTTCTAGTATTTAGATCTCGCACTAATCCATTTTCAAACGAAAGCGGAGCTGTTTTGCTCCGGATACGGCTATCGTGCACACTACAACGCCGAAAACGATCACCGAAAACGGAGCCATTCGAAAACGCTCTCCAGAGTGGAGCGATTTGAAAACGATGTTTTTTGAAAACGCCGTTTTCTAGTGTGGACGGAGAAAACGATGCTACCCGGGCGCCAGACCACTCGACCGTAAGTATCCAAAATGGCGGACAGACTATCAACATATGGCGCCAATTTCGCGGGCCGATATATTGAAATGCGCATGCGTCGAGTTCATTTGAGCATGCGCACTGAGGGTATAAAAGTGTTTCCAAACGGATACGGCGTTGTAATGTGGACAGGCGAAAAACGATACGAAAACGATAAGTGTGGACGCAAATCTTTTTGAAAACGGAGCAAAACAGCTGTCATTTCGTTTGAAAACGGATTAGTGTGGACAGGGCCTGAATCTGAAGATGGTACAGAAGAATATAACCTCGCTAATTTTCCTTGCATCTGTTAGCTATATATTAGTCACAATGCAGTTAATCTGATTCACCTTTATCCTTTTTGCTCAGTAATAGTGTTTTTATTTTCAACGTTAGACGTCAGCTTTCAATGCCAGCTACTCAGATGGTGGTCTTTTTGGATTTTATGTTGTTGCAGAACCTTCAAGTGTAGCCAAGGTATTTGAACTCTCTTACTGAGATCTAAATCTTAAATGCATCAGGGCCCAGTTGTTCAAAGGATGAATTTTGCAATCCATCCAACAAATCACCCCCCACTCACACGCACGCCCCCAGCCCATAAGGCACACAAGCCCCTAGCCTGTTCCAGGCTCTCGGTAGTTAGGGACGAGCGAAAACGAGCGAGAAAAAAACGAGGGAGGACTCAGGCGAGGAGCGGCAGGAGAGCCTGTAAGACTTTCTTTAACGACCCTCTTCTGGTATAGCAGCTCCTGCTATACCAGAAGAGGGCCGTTAAAGAAAGTCTTAGAGGCTCTCCCGCCGCTCCTCGCCTTAGTCCTCCCTCGTTTTTTTCTCGCTCGTTTTCGCTCGTCCCCAACTACCGAGAGCCTGGAACAGGCTAACAAGCCCCCCTCCCCCAGCCCCGTAAAGCTCAGTGGTTTAAAGCACCCTGCCTCTAAACTGTTGTCGTTTCTTGATATGACTTAAGTCACGTGGAATGACTTGTGTACATTAGTTACAAATTTTGTAAAGGTTGTATATTGTTTTCTCTCTCCCTTCCAGTAGCTTTCATTCATTGCCATAATTATACAATGGAAAGTATATATTGATTTCAGTTTTAACGCCTGACTAGGAGTTTTTTACTTGATATTTGTCCTGCAAGCTTTACGACAGCTTAATTTATAAATAATTATTTCCCTGCAGGTAATGAAGTCTGTAGTTGGCCAGTTCTCCAAAGCTTCAAAGGGAGACATCTCTGATCAGGACATCACACGAGCAAAGTGAGTCTGTCTGGAAAAAAAATAGTACCTGTCTATTGATACTAGAAGCTCACAGCGCGAATTATCTATCTGGTAAAATGCATGCTACGAAGGACAAGCCAGCAAGCAAATTTGCTGATACAGTGGGAACAGTCCCTCTGTTTTGTTTTTGGCCATGAATGGTCTGGGGTGGTTAGCCACTCGAATTAGCCACGTGCTTGTCAGTTATGCATGCGCAATTCAACCACACAGATCTGTCCAGGTTTGCTTGTTTCGCAACCGCTGGTCGAAGGAAATAAAGACTGGTTTGTATACGAGGTTGATTATAAAAACAGAAACACCCGCTGGTGGCTTTGATAAACTGGATCACATTTGTACAACATTGAGCATGCACTGTGAAAAATTGTCCTTTTCAAATTTCGGTATTGCTGTTGCGGTATTGAGAGCACTGCCCTAGAATGAAATACTTATGCTGTTGTTTATTCTCCCTTAGGAATCAGATGAAAGCGCATCTTCTTATGAACAGTGAATGTCAAGATACGCTATTTGAGGACATTGGCTCACAGGTGAGTTTTCTACGTCTTGGAACTGCAGTCGTGTAAAATGGCGTAAAAACCTAGCATTGCATAAGTACTGTTTTCAGAAAAATCCTCTTAGAAACACGAAAAGATGTTTTCTCTATCGTAAACGACACAGCTTTAAACTAGCGGACCAAGCGAATGTTCACTATTTGATTTGTTTCATTAGATATCAACCAAGGGAAGTTACACGTCGCCTCTAGAAGTCGCCACGGCAGTTGATTCTATTACCAAGACCGATGTCTTGACGGTAAGAAATACTTCATTTTGAATAGGATATTCCGCGTGAAAGAAGTTGGTACTTAGGGAGATCGTCGATTTTAAGCAGCATATTCGAAACCATTAGGAGAAGGAGCTAATTTTACTAGTGGACTATCTTGAGAAATAGTGGAAAGTTTTTAAGCTGGCCGTCTTTGGTAATCGGTCTCGGCTAATTTTAACTATGCCTGTTCGGTTTTGTTTTCTTTATTGGATGGGCATTGTGCTCAAAAGTGCAAAGGCTTGTATTATTTAGAAGGAATTTCGCAGGTGCATACTGGAACATCGCTTAATACATTTCTCTAAACTTGACGATTTGAGACACAAAACCGTAGTGTAGTCGCCATTAAGTGAACACTGATTACAAGTCTACGAGTTAATTTTTCTGCGTTTTACGTCAACAACAAATGATTACTTTTAAGGTCGGCACACACACTAAGGAACATTTTGCAGGGACAGTTTTCCACGTGTGATATTTACGCTTTTGCGAAAAGTTATGAAAATTTTGTCCCTGCAACATGTTGCAGAAATTCAGCTGGTTTAAGGTCGTGCGTCATGAAGCAGGGACAAAAAGACCTCAATTTTCAAAGTCGCATCGTGCGCACTTCCCTTTCAAACTGTCCCCGTTACAGCACAGAAATGAACTGATATTCGCTTCGTGTGTACGGACTGTCCCTGTAGCATGCGTCCTATGTGCACACACGAAGGGGCTTGTCCCCACCTCACGTCCCCGCAACGTGTCCCCAAATGTGCACCGTCCTTTGTGGCACTTTGTTCCACCAGTCCATTCACGATCTCACCTCACCCACCCCACCACTCGCAGTGACCAGAGATAGATGTGTTTCAAAGATCTGCTTATTGTTAATGGTCGATGTCGTCATTGCAGGTCGCCAAACGTGTGTTCTCTGGCAAGCCTTCGCTGTCAGCCGCAGGCGATGTGTCTGCAGTGCCGGGTTTGGACGAACTCTTCTAACCTTGTTTTCATATCGTTCAATGATTGTTCCGCAATGTGCGTGCTTGCTGTGTTAATTGATGCTGGGTCATTGGTATAGACATATATATTATTTTTAACGAAGACTGAATGGCTCGTTGTCAAGAAATGAATGTTCGTCAATAAACCCGGCCGCCTTGCTCTCTTGGCGCTGTTAACTAAGCCATGATGACATGACTCGTTTGCTCTTTGCTAAGCTTGCGTGCAGCGATTTGAACTTTATGTTCACGAGGCTCTTAACGTTACATTCAATTATATCGGTAATACTGCACGAGGCCACCCGGAATAGCTATAAGAGCTCAGTGGTTTAGTTGGAGGGTTCCTGTTTACAAATGCCGGTCAAAGACAGGGAAAAGAGTGAAGATCAGGGACACACAACTAGCTCGCACAGGGAAACACACTATTGCTAAGGAGTTTATATCTAAAACCACCCACACGGTGATTTAAACGGCAGTGTATGGCAATTTGTTTATATTAATCCAATAAAGGGGCGGAAATAAGAGGGAGAAAACTGAAATGCAAACCTAGATGTATAATTTAGCCCGCTTTCTGTGTTAAAGATGATGATCTAAAGCTATTGCACTTAAATTGATTCCATATGCATACAGCTGTCTCTTTGTACCGTAAATTAAATTTAGCATCCTGATAATTTTCATAGACACCGTTATAAGCCACAATATCAACTTGCGCGCATCATACTCCGCCTGATCACGCTATCATCCCACTGGTCTGCGTCTTCAACCATGAACTTCAACAGGTCAGATTTTGTTCTCTTCTGCTGGTGGAATCTCGACAATTATAAAGAACGAGTCAGAAGTATGGAGAAAAGAGAAATTTTGTGTTAGCACTTTCCATAGACGAGTGTTTCCAGTTGTTGCGAGGTCATGGGTGTTTCGTTAACCAAAACTAAACAGATAAAATGTTGTTTCCTTAGGAACATAAACGTGTCTTTCCGCTCTCCGGGAGGCGTATCCGCTTTCTGTGGGCTACTTGTAGCTTCTAACTTATCTAGTGCCAATGGTTTCCAGATTGTAATGCATTTTCATGCCTTGTTAATCATTCTCATTTTCAAAATGGAATAACGATTTTTGGATTTAGTTTTGTAGATATGTTGTAGAATAGGACTTCTCGAGGAATCGTGCAAAAATTCCGACGGAATTTTTTTTAAAATAGCAATTAGGATCTCACCAACACTTTAAAATTTTGAAGTCAAAGATACCGAAGGTCAGGATAAATGTTTATGTGATGACAACAAAAAAAAACAAGCGTTTTCAAAAAGGCGTAACAAATTCCTATTCAATCTCTTTTCGATATTTATTGTCTGGTATGTTTAACATTTGGAGCCTCGTGCGAAATGTGAAACATGATGACCCCCAAAAACCCCCCACAAAGATGTTGTCTCGGGATTAAAGACTTTGCCAGGATGATTTCTACCGGACCGACACAAATCAGATTGAGTTCATTCTTCTGTTTAGCTCACTCGTGCGCTTTCAAACTGCTATCCGATTTTTATTGTTTCAAAACTGGATGGCCCCATGCACTGTGTAGTAAAAGCATAGCGTGTTTACGTGATACTCAGACATGAAAGTTAATTGAACGATAAGAATTCTCAGACTGAGATCGACCCCGGCTATGGAATTTTCTCATCCAATTATTTCTCGAACTAGACCGGGCATGATCTTATTACACATACTAATAGATCATTTGCGTTTCTAGAATTTGGTAGATTTCACGGCAAAGCAAACTTGGCGCGAACTGCATGTAGTGTTTTCCGGCTAAGAATGTTTACCGGGAATCTGATGCCGAATTATCCCGGTCAAAATTAGGTGATTTAATTTTAGCGCCACAGAGTTATAATCCGTTTACTTTGTAAACTAGTTATGATATGCGGGGTGGGATCGGAAGTAACATGCTTTTAAAAGCTGACACTATTTTGGTTGATTTTATCCATTTAAAGCATCAAACTGTAAAGGTGGCCAGACACGAGGGGTCATGTTGCAAGGAAATGTTGCAGCGACATGTTGCGGCGACAAAATACTTGTGTATTGCACACCGAGACCAGCGACATGTAGCAGGGACGTGTAGCGGAGACTTGAGCTTGAGCATTTGTGACAACGCCCATTGTGTGATGTTGCCACCTTTATAATGTTACATAATGAGTCTGTTATGTCATCTCGGAATTTGCACGTGATGGCTTTTTGAAATCTTGTGTTTTTTTAATTTCATCAGATTAGCTTTTCTCCGTGACTGACAGTTGCTTTTGCCATTTCGCCCATAGAGTGTCGGGGATTGGTTATTGACCTAACATCTTTTGGCATCTAGTTTTTGTATGATCACTCCATAATTTCAAAACTAAGAACCTTCAGCAATAACTTCTGATTCTTAACACGAGATGATTAAAATGGCAGAGACAAATATATTACTATATGGAAAGGTTTGGCTTGGGATTTCTTCAAATGTAAAATCAATACACGCCCTAAAGGTGGATTTCCACTGTCGCGTTTTTATTTTATGTCCGTCAACAGGCGTGAGTTTTCATGACTTTACCTGTGTAAAATAAAATAAAACAGATTTGTTTTACACAGGTTAAGTCTCGCGCCCTTTGACAGACGTAAAACAACGCGACAGTGGCTAGTGGAAATCCACCATAATGGGCTTTATTTTCTGAAGTGACAACTGCAAACATTGAATAGTGTTTACGTAAAATTCCCCATTTTTTTCAGATTTCTGACTCTTGATTTTGTTTCTGTAGAGTGACGGAAAGAACTTACAACTGGTCTTAAATTGGAATTGGAATTCGCGATACAGTAATGGAATGATTCATTTGTTAACCAAAAAACCACAAGTATGTATAACGAAAACTGAACAAAATTGAAAACAGTTTGCAGTGAGCAAAAACGGTTTGCATGAAAACATTGTGTATCATGCGTATATAGATAACTTGTTTTAATTTTCTTTACTTGGCATATAAATATTTTCATTCTTTTCCCCACCTTTTGTTCAAAGTGGATTGTTAAGCCGCCAAAAATACCTTGACCTCACTCTTTTATCAAGCTTGATGATCTCTTTGGGTAAATATTCGGTGCTTCTTTCAAGTTGAAATCGGGGTTCCGGTTGGGTGGTGTAAGGTCGTCGACATCGACTGGCTGCAGAGTTGTCTTTAGTGATTGTAAAATGACCGTTTGTTTTAGCAGCATTTGACAGTATGCCGCACATTATATTTCAAGCTTGCTGTGATTAAGTATTTTAACACACGAGAGAGTAATCCAAGATAAACGTCGAGGAACTCGAATATCATCCCAAGTGTGAAAAGCATGCCAAACTAAACTGCTGCTGTAGGGTTTCAGCACGAACTGGCGACGTGTTTCGTGCAGCTTACTAGTTCAGCGACTCTGTACGTCCACGTGGGAGCTTATTACCAGCGTTGTGTAAGACGCGAAGTAATTTGGAAATCCCCCCCACTTACCCAGATGTCGACGCTTGCAATGCAGCCATGTTTTTTTTATTGTTCATCTAAGCCCTCAGAATGGCTCGGCAGTTCAAAGCCCGATTGAGCAAACCCAGGATTAGGGAGAATTTTGATTTCAGTTTTGGAACAGTTCGGCGAGATTTTCTGTTTATATTGTTTGTCCTTCAGTTTTGAGCTTGGCTAATCTTGAAATAGTTGAAACATATGAAGTGAAAAACATTCTTATGAAGAAAAGGTAATACTTCTGTTAACTTTTAATCCTGGGTTAGCGTTAACCGGCTTTCGAACAACGTGGCCGTGGTATGAAGGGACAAGTAAGCGCAGCAAAACAAACGACAAACTGACCTCCACGCCAAAAAAAAAGGAAACTAAAAGCAAAAAGTAACTGTCCAGGTTGCAATTTTCACTATACGAAAGTAGTGAACTGTTCACCGGAGAATTTCTATTTTGACTTCACTCAAAACTTGCCGGTTTTTTGTCGGACGGTAAATGAGAAAGTCGGAGATTTCACTTTCGTAAATTAAGAAGGAAGACTTGCCTTAACCTTTACTGGCAACAAAATACACTGGAATAAATCTTTCTAAGACTTCCTAAACTCCACGACATGCAAATACGTGTGATGGACATCATAATCCGACGTCCTGATAGGTCTGAAGACAGTTCCAGTTATTTTTAAAACATGGGGCTAAGAACATTCCAACATACGCTTCCTAGGCAGAATATAGTCGAACCTTGCAAAGTGTTGGGCTTGCACGTGACCTTAATGCGCTCAACTAATTGGAGGGTCGTGCTCGGCTGAAAGTAGTTGAAGGAATAACTTCTTTTTCTCGTTACGTTCGATGAAGCCATTCCGCTCAGCTCTGTCAGTGGTCTTCCGGTTGGAAATTTGTTTTTAATGAGTCAAAATTACACGCAGCGTTGACGAAATTGACCTTCGGAATCTTCTGCTTCAAAGCAGTTGTTTTGGCTTAATTGTGTTATCACTGATCGATATTTCTGTCTCTTGTACAAACAAGGCGTGGGAGTATGGGTGGAATGGGGTGCGGAGAACATTTAAACTATCCCACTCCTTTGGATCCATTTGGCCGCAAATTCTATTTTCAACGTGCTAGCATGTGAAAAAAAATCTGGATGGTACGCTCTACGTGTTTAGAACTCTTGGAGATTAACACAGATTGCATCTTTAGTCAACTCATCATAAGAGATGCTTAATCTACTCGTCTTCTGATTTGATGTGCGTTTTGCAAAACTAATTGCAACGTTCTAGAAGTCGGCATCGGAAATAGGATTTCAACTTGAAAACGCCAGAGGCAAATTGGAGCAATTCTCTGTTATAACTTTACTGAGATATCTGTAAAGGTCGCTTGGTAATTTAAGGAGGTTATCTCCCTGCTAATAACAAACAGTTTGGAACTTTGCACCATTTTTGTTATTTTATGTGAGAACCCTTTCACGAGATTACTATGCTCACCCGTATCGATATCGTATACATTAAAGTAGACAAAGAACAATGGAACCTTCGTGTGTTTAATCTGTTCTTTTGAGTTGCCATTACACAGTGTTGATTGTTGACCTTTGAAAAGGGGTAAATTAATCACTTATTTGTATGCCAAACAAAATAGTTGTAAGAGCGTGGGAAAAACTGCCGAGTCAAACGACCATGACGCAGAAGATTCATCTGTCTTTTATTTACAACTTCTGTCAAGGAAAATAATACAACACAATGTGTGTAAATGCAAGAAAAATAACAGGAAAAGTAAGTATATACATGTGCTTTTCCTTTGCGCAATAACTCTTTCGTACTCTTCACTGGTCTACAACTGAGTTCTCTTTAGTTTATTGTAATAAAATCAAGCAGCAAGCTAGGAGAATGAATTCTCTGATCTGAAAATATAATTGAAAGCTTAATTATTTTTTATCGTGGCTGGGAAATTAGTAGCTCGGGGAGATGCACATGGCTACATTAAACTGTACATTACCACCTTAAAGATGAATACAGTTATTTACAAGCAAAAAGGTCAGTGACGATTCATTAGCAGATAGTGTTCTTTGTAATCCTGCAGTCTTTGATATTGCCTCGAGGACTTGAAAAGGACCTCCACGTAATACCGCCCGTTATTATTCTAAACTACGTCATTGTAATAACGTAAAGATAGATGTTGTTTCCGTTTCTGAACATGACGTTTACATGTTATGGCAATATACCGAGAAAAAGAAAAAAATATATATCAGTCGCCTGAGCGCAATTTAAAAGGTCAGTACTTTGATTGCTGTGTCTCTAGTTTTGATACGAGTACCTTTGTTTACTATGCATCATGAACTAAATTTTGTGTCTCTTGTAAGAGATCCCGTGCTCGACCGGAAGGCCTCCCTCGTCGTTAGAACTTCCTTGATCCTCCTCGACTTCGTTCTTCCTGACTTGTTTCAAGTAATGCTTGATCCTTTTCTTGGCTCTGAGAAGGTCAGCTTCGATGAGGTAGTACTCGTATCGACAGCATTTCTCGTAGAAAACTTTAAAAGGTTTACACTTTGTAAGCAGACGTTGGTTGATGGGATGGCTACGACGGGTCCATACCGCTGTTTTCATTTGGTGAAAGTGCTTATCGGGCGTAATATGGTCCACATTTGACGTATAATTGCACGTTTCTCCTATTTTGGCCACTTCTCGCCCTAGATTACAGCATTTTTCCCTTCGGGTGAGTTTTACCTTGAAGGGCTTCTCGCTTTTTGTTTCCGATGTCGAACTCTCCTTGAGGTGAGCTTTGGCGCGCTTTGAAACAAAATCTGAAAACGGAACAAAACGACTGAAGTTAAATCGAGAAAGAAGGAAAAGCGTATTGCGTATGAAAATTACCAACCTTTCTCACTTCTGTTTACGACAACTGCTCCGTTTATCAGAACGTTAAAGACCACCAGAAAGACGACGCAGTATACTGAGAATTGCTTCATTTTTACGGTAGTATAGTTGGCGTAGTATAAACTGCGTGAGTGTCCCGTGGCAAGAGGTTTTGTTTTGAAACTACACCCGGTAAAACCAGTTCGATATGTTGACGTTATTGTTATGGTATTAGTCACTGTGCAAAAGCAAACAAAGTGTTAAATGCCATCACTTGTCATTCACCAACGAGATTTAACGTGATTGACAGTTATAGACACAATGGAAAGTCAGGACAATTGAGCTTACAATAGGCTTGTTTTGCTAAATTGGGTTACGTCGCCCTGGGGCGCCAGGGGTCTCTTTGTTTTTGCTTTCGGAAACGAAAAAACAGCTAGAAACCGAAACCATATCACACCCTGGATTCTAGAAGATGCCAAAATAGCTCGCTCTCGGGTTCAACCCATACAAAAACGGTGGTGTGTTTGAATGGTATGTGCTCATTAACACTTTGTTCCAGAAATCCGTGGGAATGTTTACTTTATGTGTATGGACTAATTAACGAAAGCTCCTAATAGAGGGCTACATTTTCCAGTTTATCGGAGAATAGGAAATTATACCGTTTAATCCCGGAAAAACCTAAAATTGTCATTTCTTGTATTTAGCCCGTTTGAGTATCTAAGCCCACACAAAGCAATTTGCGGGAGGTCGCGATTTGGGGGTGTGTTTCATGGCAGAAAGAAAGACTAATAATGTGCTAAAAATTACCAGGCGCCGAAATGTCTACAAAACGTGGCATTTATATTGCAGTGTTAGCACAAAGTGTAAAAGGGAACTTGTGTCGTTGTCACGTCCCGTTGAACACGATGGCACATGCGCACGCAGCTTCACTGACTTTGGTTGTTGAAGATAAAGATCTTGTATTTCCATTGTAGCCTCTTCTATCGTGTATACTTTATGTTTAATCACTATTGTTCGTTTTTTCACAATTCGAGTACTTGAAAGATGTAGGACTTCCGGAACAGAAGTATTTAAATATTCCATCTAAAAGCTCCGTTAAAATTCAGTCTCAGCTGAATCCGGTAGTTGGAATGATCTCATCAGCTTAGTAAAATTTATCCGCCAGTACTCTTGCTTCGAGGGCGAGGTAGGTCAGCTCGCTTAACCCGACCTACAATACATGCAGTTGACAAGCCTGGTGGAAGAGATGTTAATAGATACTTGAGACCCTCGGTCTTGGACTGAAGCCATAATTGAGTGGGTATGTTAACGTATCTCCGCAATCATATGGCATATCGCCACCATTGTGCTGTTAATTAAATACCATTGTTATCTTTCTGTTTTCCTTCACGATGAAAGGGAAAAGTGCAGGAACTGCTTTTTGACTTTTGGTCCACGTTTTGACTTTTGGTCCGGCAGAGAGGAGTCCGTATGGTGTTCATCACGAACCCAATTCGTAAGGTAGATTAGCTTTACAGAAGAAGATAAACAAAGTGGAGCTGCAATCAGACCTTGTGGAATTTTATCCCTCAAGGTCAAAATTGATTATTACCACCGACTGTTCTCAAAGAGCTCCACAAATTTGTTTGCCACCTGCCTTTCTACGCAAGGTGGAAACTTCAGCCTGATTCCTTCAGACTTGGCAGGGCGCGCACTGCTGTGTGGACCAAATTAGAATCGACTCAATTTTTAATGTATTCTGTGTTTACAAATTGGATGGGATTGTTTACTATGTTTGCGGTGGCAAACAAGTCCTTTGATAACAGGTATCTAGAAAGGGAGATAAAGCAGGCGAACGAATAGATCACGTATTCATTACGAGAGAATTCGGCCTATTTTGCATGGCTGTAACTTGGGGTGCGGCTTTGTGGCCTTCTAGATGATTTTGCCCGGGACAGAATCCTTTCTAATTATTCAGTCTTTCTTTATGAAATACGTCGCTTGACAGGTCAAGAGCCTTCCATTGAAGTTTGAAAAATGACGTTTTGTAATGAGCATGTTGTTTTGCATGAGTGCGGATGCATATAAATAATGTTTTGAAACCCCCGGGCCGGAGCCACCCCCTGATCCGCCTACAAGTTCGAGGTGATCATATATGACAGGAGACCGGTGACCATTCATTTTCCCGCCTTTTTAACGCCCCGACGCTCGGTTTGTTTCTCTTATTTGACCGTATCAGACGAAACGGAGAACCGACGTAAAGAAAGAAACAACAGGTATGATAATGTAGAGTAAAAGTGACGAAAGATGTTTCGTAGAAAAAAAACCCTTTCCTGAATTCAATTGCTCTTCAGTTGGCACTGACTTGAGACATGACACAAGTAAAGTTAAGTGTATAAGCTTGGTTGAAAGACCAGATAAGCAGTAAAGACAGCTGCGAGTGCATGTTAAGACAATTTCGACGCCGATCAAAAGTTTTAGAAAGCTCCCCCGGCCAAATAATTCAAAACCACAGCGAAAGCTTTCCTTACGCGGTGAACCTCTCCCTTTGAGACTGCGCCATATATATGCTGCGCCATGTTGAAATCGGGGGCATACTGTGTCTGACAAAATCAGTGAATGAAACAATTTTGTCTCCACTTCACAACAAATAACACAGTAGTGTAAACCAAATAAGTTTATTTTGGGATGCCTGCCGGGAACCAACACGAGTCGTACATGTATACAATCCATTATACCATATACAATCCATACACAATCCTCGTACAAAACAAAACCTTGCACACTCAATATAGGGTATAGGGCACTGACATCTCAACTCTAACAAGACGAGATAAAAAGAGCTGGGCAACCGCTTACAAAGATACTAGGGACCTTGAGCAACGACGACGGCGACGCCAAGGACGACGCCTAGAAAAAAACAACTTATGTTTTACCGTCGAATTTCGCAGATGGCTAGATCTTTTCAGTGCGTCGATCGGTCTCAGAACTTGCCCAAGCTTAATATGTAATGCCAGCGTTCAATTCCAAACGAAAATACGAAAAATAAGCCGCTGCCGTTCACGTTCTCCAAAATACTCAAAACTTGGTCATTTCACCTTGTTGTTTTGCAGAGGACGGCTAAGAAATGTACAAAGGATTATAACGCACGTGCACAGCTATTGTTTTGCTCATTAAACCTTTTGTTTTGTGGCGTTCTCGTTGCCGTTGCCGTCGTGGTTTGCTTAAGAGGGACTTTAAGATATGGTACGGCTAGGCTGTAGTACGGCGGCAGAGAGGGAAGATCACTTCCGGTGACGTCATAACGCGCGTACCAGTACGGCTTTCCCGCCGTAGCCTTGCTTTCTACTACGGGAAAGTGCCTGGTTTCACGTACTCTTCACTACGTGAGTATAAGTCTGCTGTTTACTCCTAATTTTAGCGCTTTTTTCACTGTTTGAACAGCCTAGTTTGAAGATAAAGTACTCAGTCATAAAAATCATTTGTAAGATGATTGTTTCTTTGTCATTTGTACAGAAAATTTAAACGATTTAACACCTACCGCGAGATGATCAATTCAGTCATTAGTATCGGGCCGAACAGCCGTAGATAAGAAAGCTTCGTATGTAGTAATCTGAGCTATAATTGTTTATTGCTGTTCAAAATGTATTTTATTATGATGAAAAGTTCTGTATTGTCGGGCTCATCACGTACTTAATAGTTTTATGAACAAATCCGTGCTGAAATGGAGCTTTCTATCAGTGTTTTGCTTTGTGGTTGGAATTACAAGCTGTTCTATCAAGTTCTAAAATGGAGAGGTAAGACGGTTACTAGAGAAGGACATCATCGTCATTAATCAAGCCTATTTCGTATGAAAGTCGAGTAAAGTCTCTGGTTTCCTTGAGCGAAGTCATTTTTGTCAAGACACGTAGAGGCTGCACATGCTGTTGCCGTACAGCAAAATCTTAATCAGTTCAGTTTGGCGGGTAAAACGCCGTTGTCAGCCAAGTCCCTCACGGCCAAAGTAGCCGTAGTAGAACCTCGCCGTAGCGTATCTTAAAGTCCCTACAGTCCCTACTACTACGGTTAGACGGAGGCCAGAAAAAAAACTGCCCAAAAAACCCCTTTTGGGGAGAAATACGACAGGAAATCTGGGTAGGAACCATGACCCAAACTCTATGCAGTTAGCAGCCCATCCTACGAGGCTTTACAATTCACACAAAATAAAACTATAAAGAAACTTGGCATCAGCCAAAGGTCGACGGTTGGTTCCGAAGGCCTAGATGGAAACCACGTGTTATACTCACTCTTATATACCACTGCGTCATTACCCATGACGCTCGGGCCTAATACCCAGGCCTTGTCGTATCGCGTGCCGACAAAATATTTATTTCTACCTAATTCAGTCGCAGGCTCAATCGTTAGAAATACCATTTTTTTACTTTTGAATCTGGATTCTGCATGAGTTGTTTGGTATGTTTTCAGGTAATTTGAGGACAAACAGCTTGTCATGAAAAACTACTCTTTGAGCGCCAAATGTTCAAGTATTCCTTCAGTTATACTAATGGGAGGATATTATCTCTTGTTTTCCATCTCTTGTCTTTTATATACCTCTTACTAACCGAGTTCGAGGGCCGTACTGTAAGTTACGGACCGAGTTTTTATGGCCCAAGCGCGAAGCCTGTGGGTCATAAACCGAGAGGAAACGAGGTCAGTAAGATATTATATCTCTACTGGCGCTATATGGCGCTATATAAATGCTATAAATATAATTATTAATTATTATATTGTTTGCCTGACAGGCTCGGGAACGATTTCTATCTATTTCTTTCCATTTTTTTTTTTCGGAACGGCTCACGAACGAACGAGTCAATTTAAAATGTCGCTGTTAACTGCCTCTTAAGTCAAGATACATTTTGGCAGCAAAAACAACTTCAAATTTTAGCGGGCCCGCCGTACAGTAGAATTCGCTAAATTGACCAATCATAGCGCGTGTACTAACTGAGAGATATAATAAACGTTGTTACAATCATTTTGCTACAATATTTGTATCCATATTTTTGGTCTTTTCAATAGACGTTTTATTAGTTTTCTGACGGTATAGAATGCCTTTTTTCTCAATCATCATCAGATCAAAAACCGACCAGCTCTCTTGAAAAAAAGATGTTTGCACCAGGTACCTTTTAACAATTAACCATGCGATATTCATCTAAAATTGACTCGTGCATCTTAAGTATGTTTTAAAGAAAGGATTGTCCGCACTCAATAGCAGAGCTTCTAAGATTTTCTAGTTAAAAACAAAACGCGAAATAATTAAAAAAGCGCTAATAGAAATTGAATTTATATTTACATAAATAATTTCCTACTTCTAGATAATAGCATTTACTGTAGCAGCTGTAGAAAAATATGCCTCGGAGGGACTCCCATTTAAAAAGAATGGAGCTCCTCGTCAGAAATTTTGAAAAGAATCGCATAATTGAATAAAATCTTGCATTCTGATTGGTTTACGAAGCGAGGTATTTAGCGCGAAATTGCGAGTTGAAAACGAGGCTCGGTGATATTGTCTCGCATCTACGTCATCTATCTCAGGATAAAACCAAACTGCTGTTTTCTTTTTTTCTCATTCTATTCAATTATGCGATTCAAGGAAAATTCATTACCTGACTCGTGAATTCCGCGTTAAATTGCACTTGAAAACCGATATCGCACTCATCGCTTCGCGATTCGTGCGATATCGGTTTTCGCGTGCAATTTAACGCGGAATTCCCTCGTCAGGTAATGAATTTTCCTATAGAACCCCTAAGAGATACTAAGATCTAAGATTGTGGACGTGACTTGAATTGTTTTTCATTCCTAAGAGGTACCAGGTCTAAAAAAACACATCTCCTGCCATATTTTTTTGGCAAAATACCCTAAATGGTATCGCAAAAGCTCCTGCTGTGGATCTTTTGAGGCTGAACGCCTTAAGGCGGGGGTAAACCCGAAAGCCGTATTTTGGCTGGGTATTATGTTTTTAATGCAAATATCTCGTTTACGTTTCAAGCAATCAAGAATCTCTATGCTCATCTCACATATCTATGTTTTGGGTTGTTTTGTAATTTTTTTGGTGATTTTTAGGTATATTTGGAGAGAAATAGTTTTTCTCAAAAGATTAGTAAAATTGATGGAAATAGGAAATTTTGAAGATTTGTTGCTGTTTTAAAATTAGAGTTTGAAATTAAAAATTGGTACATACACTCCAAACAGTTGCCCAACAACCTGGGGTGCCATTGTGCGGTCGGGCAACTGTCTGGTGGTGTTCCATAACCCTTTTTTTCCCTTTCAACCTCTCTTTAAACTTGCCAAAATTTCACTTAAATTCATCTTTACCCCCGCCTTAAGTGGTATCAAAAGCGCTTTTTTAACCTCCTAAAAGGGACGACGAGCACTCCCATCCATTTTATTTTTGGAGTCCCCCCGGAAAATATGCACCCTCTTTGCGATGACAAAATCCGCCCTTTTTTAAAGTTGCTATTAAAATTCAAGTTACCCTTTCCACTTGTCAACTAAAGGACAGTAAAAAGCTATCCCTTTTCCCCTCTACCGAGATGTGTTATCGCGAAGAATAGGCATTCGTTTAATTTATCCATCACCTTTAGAAGCTGCCAGTATTATCACTGTATTACGTTGTAAGAATGATCAAATGTGAGACGCAATAGCGCATTTTAGCGTCATCAAGTTCCTAGGCCTCAATATTTCGCCGCGGTCAATCGTTTTGGGTCACGTGGCCCGGGGCGGCCGTTCGTCTCGGTTACGTCACCGAATTCAATTGACTTTTAGCTTAACTGATGATTCTCCGTGTTTAAATAAAGATTTTACGTTACATTACATTATACAAGGTCTGAGGGAAAGCCCTACAGGAGCTAGGCAACCTTCTCCCCTTTACCGAGATGTGTTGTTATTGCATAGAGTGGGCACTCGTTTAATTTATCCATCACCTTTACAAGCATCAATATTATGTTCTAAGAATGGGAGATGCAATAGCATATTGCAGCGTCCTCGAACGTTAACTCCGCATAGAAACTGCTCCCTGAGTATCAACTATATCTAAAAATATCGCAAGCCAATGAAAGGTTCAATTTAGGAAACATCATGGAAGAACTCCAGACCAAACAGAACTAAAAAACTTGTAAAAATCAACTCGCGATTTTTCTGTTTCTTCTTTGTTTTCGTGTTTATCGGCATCGTACATCGATCTTGCCGCTCACTCGAGTCCGGTCTATACGTTTCTCCTCCACACCCCCCATCCCCCGCACCCCTCCCCCACCCAACCCATACCCCGCTCCTCTCCCGAACAGCGGCTGGTCAGCTGTCTCCACCCGAAAGCTATAACACGGCTGTTTTATAGTTTAACACATACCTTGTTATTAGTTGCCATAGCTATGGTGTGCTCTTCTTATATTATTAATTTGTATTCATGCATAAATTTAACTATTTTAGACTTCCTTCATAGCGTAGAAATAGCGGGTTCCTCTTTTTTTTTGTGCGTGCATTTGTGCTTCAGTTTTTTTGCTGACCTGTTGTTCTTCTATGTAATGCTGATGTTAAATGGCTATTCCAGACGGCTAGTACTCTAATTTTTACTTTTAAAATTTTCATTGTTGTAATAGACGTATTCGGCTAACGTGTTTACATCCTTGTTGCCACCCAATTTAGATCACGTGATGATTCTTTTGGGAGGATACAATAGCCCAATTTCGATATATTAAAATTCAGCCTAAAACAATAGACCTCAGCACGAGGCTCGTGGGAATAAACCCCACAAACTCTGTAGCTATTCCCACGAGCCTCGTGCTGAGGTCTATTGTTTTAGACTCTTTTTCTTTGGCCATCGTAGCTTAATAAGAAATAACACACAAACTGCGGTGACAAACATGACAATAAAACGCATTTTGGGAAACAAAATTCATTAACTTGACGTTTCGTATGTTTCAACATACATCTTCAGAAGTACTTGTGACCGTTTGTAACAGAAGTAGCAACTAAATTCAAATTATAGATAAGTAACTAATTAACAATAACGATGACAGAAACTGAGAAACAAATTTGCATATCCGAAGCTGCAAACTAATAAAGATAAAGCTTTTCGCTGCTATTGTTTTAGGCTGAATTTTAATATATCGAAATTGGGCTATTGTTCTGTTTGCACGCAGTTACGCGTAGCAAATTGCACAATTGTATCCTCCCAAATGAATCATCACGTGATCTGAATTGGGTGGCAACAAGGATGTAAACACGTTAGCCGAATACGTCTATTTCTTATTTTGAGCAAGAGTTAGTGCAAATAAAGGTGTTTTGAAGAAGCTTATCGTAACTCTGATGTGTTTAAGTAATACATTCCGACCAGAGGAAATTGGAATGTATTCTACTTTTCATCTCTTTATTCACAATTACAAACAAATCTTCAGTACAACAGTTATAATTCACAACGAATACATTTTTTAATCGCTTTTACTCCTATATATATGGCATGTAATACCGTCAACATACAAATAAACTAAACTGAGTATTACTGTTAGTTTAAAACAGCTTTTGGAGAATGTTAACCGTTAACTATTTTTCTTGGTAAGGTAAAGGAGCTACGTCTTTCCCATCTTAAAAAGTTTCTCCCAGATTTTTCAAGTTCGTCGTTTTTAATCCTTGTCAATCTTCTCCATCCTAAACCATCCTTGTTCCTTTGTGCTTTATTATTATCTCTTTGATTCCTTTCCATGTTAGGAAACTACCATTTTTAGGTTTCTTCAATTTAGGGTAATTCTGTGCGCGGCCAAAATAATTTGAGCTCCTTTAAATGGGGTAATATAGTTCCACAAGAGTTGACTCGATCAACAACAAAGTACTTGTCTGATTGTGTCCTTTCACTGCCTGTTTTTCTTCATCTATTTTCCCGCAGTAGAGAAGCGGGTTTAACGACGAGTTTAAGAACATTGCAGTGAATGTAGAACTGGCTGCGATTAAACCTGACGAACGTGGCTCAGTAAAAGCGATGAAAGTTAGCGATATTGCACTTGGCAGATAACACGCGACGAACGTGAACTGCAACCACAGTGTACTGGACACTGCTTTTTTTTGTATCGCTCTATAGTCAGTTGATTTGTTTGGTTCTGTTGTTGAACATGGTGTTGTATTTCATGTTGATGATGACGAAGGGTGAATAAGATCTTCGTGTAACAGAAGATCGAGGTTCCTATACACAGTAAGAAAACTATCATGGCGTACCCTAAGGCTATTGCGGAACTCCAAAAAAGCCTGACTGTTGAAACGACTGTGGACACAGTCCGGAAGGAAACGATGACCAAGGAGGCTCGCTTCAAAGTTACAACTTGTCTGTATCTCAGTCCCAACGACAGGGCGAGAAGTCTGTCCACGCTTATAGCAGTCACTGTCAACAAAAAAAACGCACACAAATAATTCCTGATGCAGAAGATGTAACTGAAATGTGCCGACAAATATTCCAATGCTCATTCATTGCAGTCACTAGCTGAGTAACAAAAGGGGCTGTGTACAGTGGCGGATGTAGGGGAGGGGCCCGGGGGGCCCGGCCCCCCCCCCTTATTTTGCGTAAAAAAGGAAGAAATGACTGAAAGGAAAATGGCCGCCATGGCAAGTAAATCAAGACCGTTCCCCCCCTTAGCTCAAGGCCTGGATCCGCCACTGGTGCCGATAAGTCCAGTACATAGATCAGTAACTGCAAGGCTGCGAAGCAAGCTTTTGGACGGCGGGTGAAGTGAAGACTCCTTGCTAAGAGCAAGCAGGATCAGAGCATTTCCAAGAAATGGAGTAATGGACAGAAAAGAATTTAAAACTGAGACAAATGTCAAATGGCCATGTATTCCAGCAGTTAAATCCGGTGAGTATTGGATTTGTTCAGGCGCCGTGATAAAAAAGTTCTGCATTTCGTCTTGAGAAACGTTTTCTGCAGCCATTACTCTGCAATATGACTATGTAGGAGCTACCCTTCTCCACAAGATCTGAACCCTATGGAGAAGGGAAAGGTCGGCAAGAGTTGCATGCCAGAGAACGCCATCGGTGACTTCGATGTCCTCGAGAAAGGGGCATATCTTAGGAAAAACCTCATTATTTGAAAATTAAGCTCTCCATCTACTCTTTCTATCATTTTCTTTTTCAGCATTTATGTGGGAGTTTAAGTCGCTGCCAGCTGATTCAAATTAAAAATTTCTTGCAATTCATCGATATGTCTTTCGTTAAAAATGACAACTATACTCTTATTATTTCGTAAGAATATTCTTTACATGGAGTGTACTTTGCCAGAGATAGTTTTTATTTAATTTCCGCAGCTTTTACCTTTCCTTTTATCTTTCATAAATAACTTGCGACTTCAATTTCATCTAAGCTGACAAACAGGTCTTCGTTCAATTTACTCTTCAATTCAGTATTTGTTGCATATCTATATACCCTCCCCCGCAGGGGGAGAGATCTCCCAGAAAAATTGTGTGGGGGGTGTGCTCCCCGTATGCCAAAACCGTTATCCTATTAGTGACAAAAATCTGCGATTTTTCCTTCTCTTTTATGACCTGACCAAACATTCGTGACCCGGATGTTCAGACCATCAGGAACAATTGTTCTGCCAGGCAGAACAATTGTTCCTGATGGTCTGAACATCCGTGAAGAAACATTTTAATCGTTTCCTTTTACTTTATTTTGTTTATTTATTATTTTATTTCACCATATGTTTATCTGTAATTTTCTGAACATCCGTGAAGAAACATTTTAATCGTTTCCTTTTACTTTATTTTGTTTATTTACTATTTTATTTCAGCATATGTTTATCTGTAATTTACACTGTCAATTATTTTTACGTATTTCCGATATATGCTACATAAAAAACACCTCCCGATGCAAAATTTTCCATTGTACCTGAATAAGGCTGGTTTGGCCAGCCGAAATATAGTACACCTTCAAAAAAACATTCTACGTTGTGTCGGTTTCTGCCTTTATATTCTTCATTTTATTTGTGAAGCCGATTAGATCACTATTGATCCAACGTATACGAGCAGGATCATCGTTCCGGTTGCCTGCTTTTAAAACATTTTATAGTCAGTACAAGGCACTCTACCCTTTCTCCGTTTTTTGACGGCTGGCTTCCAACAAACCACCAGCAGGTGGGCTGGAAAGCAGGCTAGTGGCTGGGCCATGTCCCCAGCCCAGCCTTGACGGAACGCCGCCTTAGGAGCGCTGGCGTTTTCCTGCCAGCACTACTACTGCCGCTCTGGATCAACCTGCTCAGTATGACACACCTCTGGCCTTTTTCCAACTCCCATCAATCTGACGCAGTGGGACCTCATCCAGGACAAAACCTACCAAGTCCGCTAATTGCCCTGCAGTCTTCGAGCGTGTACTGGTTAACTGCAAGAGCTCCTTTCCAATATACATTCACCTGGAGACCCAATCAAGCGCTCAAATTTAAGCTCCTGCACAGACAGTAAACACCCAGTGCTCATTGAAGAATCGGCACCCTCGGAACAGGCATGGAACTAGCCAACCAACATCAAGTGCCGCCCTGCTGGAACTCTTCTTGCACTGATGTCACGTGCCACCATCTTACATCCCAAGCTACTCGCCACCACTCCCGACTGGCATGTCTTGGTTGACCATTCTGAGGCCATGGTGCTCCCTGCACCCAGTACCATTACTAACATTCGGCCAGGTACGTAGGCCGACTTAAGCAGGCTTTTGTTTCTGGTACTCGCAGTACTCTGGAAAAAGAGGGAGGTTTGGGATTTTACACAAACGCAAACTAACCAAATACAGTAGTGTAGCAGCTGTCCAAAGTTGCTTTTGTTTTATCATTGTAGTAGCTGCTATTGTGTTAGGGATAGGGGCATTGTTTCTGTTGTTTGTTCTATTGTACTCTCAAAGGGTAGCAAGCCAATCATGTGAGACCCTAGGAGAGCTGCTACATCACCCACCAAATACGACGCACTCCCAGTCGTTTGTGAGAATAGAGGCTGGTCTTGAGGTGTGCTTGGTCCGCATCAAGGTGCTGTTATCAAGGCACTCCGGAGCGAAGTGAAAGCTACCTAAAGCTGGATTTGGCAGTCCACGAATGTCCCCAAGGGATAGCGCCAACGAAGTATCAAAAGAAGAGGCTACCACCCAAGGAATGCTCCTAACACCTCCAGCTGGCGTCTGCATGGTGCATTGTTTGCCCCGCCGTTGTCTGCAGTTTTAAAATGGGCGCCTAAACTGCCACCAGTGACGCACGGTTTTCAGCTGAAGATTAGGTACTTAGCAGCTATGGCTATCATTTAGTTCCCAACGGAACTCCGATAGAACTTAGCCCTTTTAAAATGAAGTAATCTGATTTATTATATGGCTAGTTTCGCGAATGGGTAATATGTATCTTTCTCGCCCATATTTTGTTTTTATGCCATACAATAAATCCCTTATTAACCAAGCTGGTTGGGTCAAGTTGACTGGATAGTGGCTCATATTTCTGTTTTTATGGAGGCAACGGCGTCGGGGCGGCATCTTGGCCAATATCCAGACCTTTTGGCCTCACGCTTAATAAAGAATTCGTATACAGTGATTCCAAATTCTTCTAGAAACTTTATCACCAGCTTCTTCTCTTAGTGTCTT
>OZ026605.1:17598080-17675580 GCA_964020085.1 Micromussa lordhowensis
TTGGTCAACAACAAAACAAAAGTTTTGACGTCACGGAAATCAATCTCTGGCTCGAGTTCGCAGACGTTATTTTCGGCGGAACCAGTGACAGCCGGAAATACGTCTGCGTTCCCAGGCTACTTGTCAATCTGCCAAGTCTTTACCACACGTTGCTAGCATACTTGCAAGACTTAAACTCCATAACAACGGCTGATGTAGATAATGTACCAGATAAAATTATCTGGAACAACCAAAATATAGTAATCAACGGAAAATCTATCTTTTATAGTTCTTGGTTAAGAAAGGCATTATCAATATCCGCAGCATGATGACTGAGAACAACCAATTCCTCTCCCTACCCGAATTAGAACAAAAAAATAATTTGGAGATTCCCTTTACCCTCTACTACGGGCTTGTAGCCGCCATTCCTAAAGAATGGAAGTCGTCTTTAAAGGACGCCCTCTCTAGGGACAACGAGAGCGTTGAAGAAGGCACATGTTCTATCAAACTGCTGACTACCCGCACCACCTATTCCGCTTTCCTAAGTAAGATGGCTACCTCTCCAACTTGCGAAAATAAGATTTTTAAATACGGTTATACAAAGGAAAATATTCAAAATGTATATTTACTTCCTTTCACAACCACTAAGGATACAAAATTTGCCAGTAGTTTTAGTATCATAAGTAATGAAGACATGATGAAGACAGGCTGTATTGCATGTATTGTTATTGTTGTAAGCAATGTCAGTATTGTAAGTATAAGTTGGTACAGTTAAAAAAATAAAAATAAAACAAAAATACAAAAAAATAGCTGCTACTGCATTAGCGTTATGGAGTACCAAATACTTTTTACCAATTGTATACGAACGCTTTATCAAGTTCTCAAATCAGACTTGTAAAATGCCTTTTACTTAAAGTTAGCAAAACGCGCGAACAAAACCTCAGTAGAGCGCAGCACAAAACATTTCACTCGATTCATGTCTGAAAAACGTGAATTTCATCTGAATTTTTCGTTTTAAAAATCGTGTGGCCTGCCTTACATATCGATAGGCCTTCTCGCTGGGGACAATTCATTTAAGTGGAAATCAAAATATGGCTTGTTTAAATTCTCTAAACATCAGGTAAAGAAAAAAACCGAATTCCGCCATCATCAGATGAACTTCAACATTGCGAAAACGTTACTGACCAAAACACAATAAAAGTCCAAGCATTCTGTTCAGAAGGAGAAGGAAACCGACTACTGAGGGAACGTTTCCTTGATATCTATGATCAGCGTTTTCTAATTTTTCAGGAAATGTATGGAGACACTAATATAAGGGGAGCTCCATAAACGGTAATAGAACTTCTATCTGAAATGACGAAACATGGCATTTCACGTGTTTGTTCATAAGTAACAAAGGGTAGTAGCTAAGAAGCCTAGCAAACTTCAACGGAACGACAGAAGATCGTAATATTTATTTTGTAATTCCCACGACTGTGCACAATCTTTTATTTTCCGCTAATACACTATGCATTAATTACATAACCGAAACCTTTTTATTACATATCGTGCTTTGTGCATGGTCAAGGCCAGAGAAGCGAATTATGTAACAAAGAACTTTGTAGGGTTTCATAAGCATCTTTTAAGTATGGTTTGTTATATTACTTATCAAAGTTGTTTGGCGTTTCTACTTGTTTTCTTTTGTATAGTTTGCATTTGTTTGTTTTGGAGCCAGCGTGGCCAGAGCGGTGGATTTATAATCCGGAGTTCTCCTGCCACGCATTCGAAATCACTGAAGTATTAGGATCTATTAGCAGCGATATTCGCCTGCGGCTTGAGTCTAACTCGATTGGCGACTTCATTAACTTCACGGTCTGTTCGAAGGGTGAAAAGCGTTCTTCAACTGGCGTAAATTTTACCACAATCCGACGATGGTATGCGCTCCTGGCCGAACCAGTCACAGTATAAGCCCGATCCTCACTAGCGACGCAAGCATAAGCATAAACATAAGCATAAGAAGCTTTTATGCGCTAGTGAGGACAGCCATAACATAAGCATAAGCATAAGCTCTTTTCTTATGCTTATGCTTATGCTTATGTTTAGTGAGGACATCGTTGACATAAGCATTAGTCAGTGCTCGCTGATTTGCTGATACTCTTAAAGCCTGGTTCACACTTGTGCGATAAGCATAACACAAGCGACATAAGCACAAGCATAAGCACAAGAAAAAAGGAACATGTTCCTTTTTTAACGCTTGTGCTTATGCTTATGCTTATGTTGAGACTGTCCTCACTGGACTATAGCGACATAAGCATAAGCATAAACAAGAACGCAACGTTTTGATATTCTTAATATGCTTACGCTTATGCTTATGTCGTAGCTGTCCTCACTGGCGCATAGCTTATGCTTATGTTTATGCTTATGCTTGCGTCACTAGTGAGGACCGGGCTTTAAGGTGGCTCGAAACAGTTTCCAGTACTATCCAAGATTTAGACTTTGATGGGTCATTACAACCACTCTCAAGGGACTAGCGCTTAAAGCTAAAATTAAGGGTGTTTCTAGCAGGTCATATTGCTGCTTTGGTAACCCGTCATATAACAAAGATGACCGCAACTTGTTTACAAATGATTGGGAATTTGCATGATGCCATTATTGTAGCATCAAACTTTGGTAGTATTCATCCTTCAAAGTTTAGCTGTTAGAAAAGTGCTGGAAACTGTTGCCAGCCTCCTTAAAATGTGCGAACTATATACTCAGTGTTGTATGCATACTTGGCTGATGAGCAACACGTTTTATAAACATACACTCACCAGCTTTTCGGTATTTTAGGCGGCATCAGTGATTCTCACAATCCGATTATTAAATAATTAACACATATTCGGAATACGAGTGTGGTGTTTGGAGTGTTACTGTTAACTGCGCCGCCGGGAATATGTTTCCGGAGCAGTCTAAGAAATAATTGAGTTGTTGAAATGATCATTCTTTTTAAGAATTTTCTTTCATGGGAAAATGATTAGTCTCTTATGGACCTCAAGACTGCCATAAATGTGGATTAGCTTTTGGTAGCTGGGCAGCCATTGAGCCCACAGATCATATCTGAGACGCCGGCGCACACCTAGTCCTCGCCAGCTCCGCCGCTGTCAAATGTCTGCAATTTGTGACGTGTTTGGCCTCGAATCCAATCAATCCTCAAGGAAGACCAAGTTTCCTGTGAATCCCGGGGGGTACTCCCAGAAAACTTGGGTGGGGTTTGTGGCCCGCTTCCCGAAACCCTTACCCTATTTAAGCCCAAAATCTGCGATTTTTCCTGCCCTATTTATGGCCTGACCAAAAATTCGATGTCCTATTTAAGACCTGAACCTTAAATCAATACCTCTAGTTCAGACCGATGTTAAAAGCATTGTGAAGGGCTTTTGTTGATGGTCTTATCGATTATGATGAAAAATAGCTTGTAACTGAAAAACATACCCAATTCAAGACTAGAGTGCAAAAACCATACCTTATTCGAGACCAAAAAAGCAAACATCGATTTAATAAATTGACGTCAGTTTTTCATGCGTCTGTCCTGTTATTGATCGTAAATTTCGTCATCACATTGTCAAAGTAGCTGTGGATCCACGAGGCGATAGCCGAGTGGATCCGCAGACTACTTTGACAATGTGATTACGAAATTCATTGTCAATAACAGGACAGACACATGAAAAACTGACGTCAATTTGTTTTTTACGATAACAAATGGTGGAATAGTGCCCGCTCTCGCCCGCTAACGCGTCGCACGAATTTCAAATTCATGTGTCTGTCCGCATCATTGACGATAAAAATTAGCCAATGAGCGCCCGAGAATTTCTGCAGTTATCGTAAAAACCCTAGTTATGACCAAAACGGCTAAAAAAACATACCCATATAACGGAGTACCTCCCCCCTCCCCTCCCCCACGGGCTGTGACTGCCCAATAATTGTTATCGAGGAGCGAAGGTGACTATCGATACCAATAAGTTTCGTGGAATTTTCGTTTGAGCGAATGTAAATTACCGATGATAAGGGGTTAATTGGCAGACCTCTGTGGTATTCATAACCGGACAGTAATTTAAAACTGAGTGGCACAACAACAGGGCGGCAAAACTACGACAAACGATGCGTTAATATTTATCGGTTTAATGCCGGTTCCTAATCTGTTTAATTTCGAATCTACCCCTGGGAATGATATTGGCCGTTAACGCTTTTTCGTCGGAGTTCTTTTTGTCTCTATGGTTTTCCGCTTTAGACAAGTGAGATAAGCTGGCATTCCAAGAGCTTAAGCTGAAGCAGGAAACCCAGAAATGATTGATTTCCTCATACCAACTTTAAAAGGAAGTGTTAACTCATTAATGAGGAAGTCAAATTTATAGTAAGAAGACAAAAAGAATAGCTAGGTTTTTTAGTTCTGAAAACTAATACTACATTTTCAAACTGGATTTGTTTCGACAAAACTTAGCTTCTAATTTCCGAAGTTTGCCGTTTGATTTCCTATGTTGTTAGTCATACCCTTTTCCTGATCTGATAATTTTGAACTAGCTTTAGGGTTTATTAATCCATGTAAAAGCTGGAAACTTTCTCTAACCAAAAGTTTGTAAGCTATACTGAGCCAAAGGCGAATTTTGTCAAAGGCTGTAGTTTGAGAACAGTTTATACGGATTTATTTTATTCACCAGTGGATCTTCCTACACTCGACTCAACGGGAGCCAATTGCGTTGAGAGAACTGCTGTTTCCCAGTTCGCGATGGAACTTTCTCAAATGAGATGATCGTACTTTGCTTGTCGAGCCCACTGATATTTCAGCTCACTGAATGCTTCAGAACTGTCACGTGGTCAGGGCAGGCATGACTCTACGTCAAACGGCAAACTGCAAACGGCAAACTTTTGCCGTCCGTCTTTACTGAGCTGTTTGTACAGTGAAGTGAAAATATTTGTATTTGCGGTGAATAGTAGGAGACATTTTTCTATTTTTGTGTGATTTATTTAGCGATTACAAGAAAATAATAAAAAATCAGAGCTACTCTTTGCCGTAAACGTCATGCTTAAACTCTCTAATGACTCGCGTGGCACGCAATCTTCGAGCAAAGAATGCGTGACGAGTCAATAGAACACGTCATTTCAGTAGTCGCGGGTTTTAATACACAGCGACCCTCTTTCATTAAGTACACTTTAAAAAGCCTACAGCTATTTTTGTTTGATGTTCGACTTTTTTTTCATCCTTATGGATTATCATCAATAACTACGTGTGATTACTGACTTCACCAAACTGGTAATCGGATTTTTTCTTTATTATCTTTAATCCAATTTACACTTAAAATACTTTTGTCTTCCATGTAGAGTTTATAATGGTATGACCCATTTCGGAGATACTTGAAGGATTTCACAGTAGTTAATACTTGTAGAAAGCAATATCGTTATTGACCTCGAGGAGTAAAACCTGTTGACTAGGCGGACGCCGCATATCTCATAAGAGCGCTTAAACAAATGACAAAAAAAAATCCCCTAGTAACTACTTTTTCTGTCTTCTAAACGTGTCACTTTACAAAAAGATGGCTTGGCTAGTTAGAAAGTCTAGAAGGAACTGTGGCTTGGTCAGTTATGCTTACTCCGAAATGAATTAGACTTTCTGAGAGTGTTTCATGGCGACTTGGACAGCAGCCTCAGAGACTCGTTCGATGGTTGTTATACATCAGTCGATACTGGTATACGTGTCAATATGTTTGGTACCCAGGACAGCGAATCACACTTGTAGGCTAGTACCCTTGCCAACCACTTGACTCTGCGTGCAGACGTTAACTTCCTTCCTGTACGAAAACGTCTGACTCAAGAACCACTTGAAATAACAGTATACAAATTATAAGACAAAATTACTGGAGCAAATTTGAACTTCCGATTTTCAACACAGGAAGGATATTCGATTCGCTACCTTCCCAGTTAATAGCATTTATTTTTTACGAGGTATATCATTACAGTTTTCTCTAAGCCTTTAACCCGTTTTTCTTTAAAAATGTGTGTTACAAGGTATCGCCGAGTGATTCGATTTTGTACAGAGGGCGCTTATTTCATTGTGGGTACCCTTGACAGTGAGAGAAACCACTTTATATTCGGGGATGGGCGCTCGTGCATTTAAATTATTTTTTTCAACTTTCTGCAGTTATCCAATTTTAACTACCTTCATATTAACCAAGGGTGCAATATTTTCTCCATTTAAACTTTTAAACTTTTCCATTTTAATTTAAATTAAACTCCATTTATATGAGTACTATGAATACTTATCGTATCGGTATTGGAAGTGGACAGATATATTGCGCAAGGTACTCTATAGGGCATGGGGCGTTCATCTAACAGGGCCTCTCATTGGATGGTGGGCGCTAAAACGAATCTAGATCTGTTCGCTTGAACGACTGCGACCGGAAACCGTAAAGCAAAGTTGATTCTCTTTGTCTAAGTCATCTAATCGCTCAATTCACCAAGTTTTATCGGTCGTTAACATGCACTCTCAATTTTTTTATTGCATGCGGGTTTTTTGCCTCGTTGATTGCCACAGTAATTGCTCTTAAGACACTCGACACGGATTGCATGTAGCTGTATACGTCTAAATGCACTTAAGATCTACTTGAAACCCAACGAACAATACTCCAGCCCACAAGTTTCCTTTTTCCACCCCTTTTACTCCCATGATAAGCTATTCTTTGCACTTTCTATGCATATCTCTTGAAGCTTGAGCTAAGATTTTAATTGGCAGTGCATCAAACAACTTAACGTTCCCAAGTTAACAACCGTTCTTTGTATTCGTTACTTGCCTTTAGCGATATGGGAAAGCCTAAATGCAATCTGGGGCTTAACAATTCAATATTGGCGCATTCAATAACAATAACAGTTTCTTTGATCGCGTGATAACTAATTCATCCGCTCAGTATAATCATACTACAATGAACACTATATGAACATATGAGTTCCGCCCACCACTTAAAATCCACTTTGCTCCGCCCCTCCGCAAATGACTTTTAACGCATCATTATCGCATTTGGAGCTCGACGAGTACCTTGTGGTAAACTACAATAGACTGCTGTTCAAGTGTTTTACCACCGCTCTTACATTTATTTCACTCATCATAGAAGAGTTGTGCGATATATTCTGACAGCGCGTAAACCAACTAGATAATACTGGGTGTTTTTGCTATCTTTATTCCTACAAAATTTGACAGTGGGACTATTCAAACCAGCAACAATTATTTTGTTTTTATTTGTGAAGAACTTATTGCCTCTGGGTAAGAGCTAGTTACATTTTCCTTCAAGTTGCTTGTTAATTCCACTGAGCTCAGTTGCAAGGAAATGAGCATTTTCCTGTATTAATGACAAATATCTACTGTTCCTTAGCGATGTCTCGTTTTACATATACAAAATCTTTTTTTAGAAAAAGTTATACCATTTTTTTTTTGTTTTCGAGAGCAAATGTCAGTCTGTAGAGACAGGCAATACCAAGATGCCAGACATTCCACTGAACAAAAAAATTGATGCCTAGTGGCATTTGAATTACAAATACCTTAAATACTATGTCGTTCTGATTACTCTTTTGATTAAACTGCTTTGAAAATTACTCTAACTATTGAGAGGTAAACATCGGCATCGAGTTGGTACAGTAATGACCCGATTGCATGGCCATTTTAAGATGCCTTTATGCAAGTTTAGATTCCGCAAATTATGTTTGTTGCGTATCTATTTTTAATGTCTTCAGAATATATTTACAAAATAAGCTTTTATGCTATCGAGTGTTGATCATGAGCCAAAGACCTGGGACGTTTTTCTTTTGCTTTGCTCACGGATTTTGCCTTTTTCTCTGGGCTGTCGTTTTTGTGCGAGCTTGCTGTTCGCTTTGTTTCCTCTCGCAGCAATGTTGAAAGCATCGCTTCTGCTCCGTGCCTTGAGACTCGCATAGCTTCAGCCTCCAGCGATATCCGTACGACATACGAAGTGAATTGGCAGCGTCCATTCTGTCAGTCTTCCCATCGCTGGACTTGAGTGATAGCCGATGGCTGGCGGATGTGTGGTATTTTAACCCTTGTGACAGGGCTTCGATCTTGCACGTGTATACTGAAGCAGTGTAGGAAAGGCGAACAGCTTTTCTACCCAGTCTACAGCATAAAGCGGTACGTTGGCAGGCTATAGACGGCTGTTTATCTATCAGGAAAGAAGAGGAAGCAATATGAGGCAAACCTGTTGTAAACCCTAGTCGAAATACTCATAATTGTTTCGAGTTCAAAAGCTGATTTTTTCAGTTCTAAAACCTCTCTAAAATTGATACATTAGCCGTGAAAACCGTAAAATTACACCGTTAAAAAGCCAGCCAAAACATCAGCCATATGCAAATCGAGCAATACCGAGGAACTCGACGAATTTGATCAAATTGAGAACGGTACTTTAGAGTCATAAATCAAGGAAAACCACAGCAAGAGATATTAATCTCAGTGCTAGTGGGTAAACTACACGCGTACGTCCTCTCGGAATAAACTAATTTTCCGCCTTTCTTTGACTTCCTTTGAAATGACGTTCTAACCCGGTGCTTGCCACCAAACACCCCATAAACGAAAATAATAGAATGTATATTTAGAATATTGCGGGCATATTGTGGCTAGTCTGCTTTGCTCTGCTGTATTATATCGGAAGCGTTAAGACAACATTAAACTGTTGAATAATTTTTATCTTAGCTAGCAGACAATTGTTTTCCAAAGCAATTTTCATCAGAATGGCTCTCATTTTGTCTAACTAGCTGGCGTAATACAGGAATATTAGCTATATACTACGCCATTACTTTGTTAGCAGTTGGAAAGGGTTGTGAATAATTCCTTTAATGACAAGACATGTTTGGACACATACAGAAAGCGATCATGCACAGAACAGATGAAGGTCCTCGTACCTTGGTTCTGCCCTGTCGCCTCAGCAATTGCATTGCTGCCGTTTTGCGTTGAAAAGTTCCCGTTGCCGGCCGAAGCGACCACAAGTAAACTTAGAAGTTCAATAACAAAAAGAGTGGCTCGATCCATGGCTGGTTCAGTTCACATCACTCAGTTGACTTAAAATTATTCAACAACTGCGCAATGGCACGCTCTCGCGCTCGTTCGGAATGGGTCAACTGCAAATGACTGTCCACTTCTCTCCGCTACAATTGTAGTCTGGACATTAAGCAGGGTTGTATGATATGATAACAGTACTTTGGGTCACGTAGATTGATGACTGTGACAAAATATCTCCTTAGCCAGCGCTGAGGGCGATTTGGAGTAAGGATAGCAGCGACCTTGAAGAACTCGACTCTTCTGCGGTGCAAGTTTGATGTTATATTGCCGGACGGTCCTCTGATGTTGACGAGTGTTTTCGAGGGCGCTTTGTACGTGAGCCAAGAACTATACAGTTGTCAGTTAATCGTGCCAACGACGAGTCAAAAGTCCACCTCGTTAATTACGCTCGCCTTTTCAGTCCATTTACCGTCGGTTTCCGATGAGTTTAAACGTCTGCACATTCGTCTGTCTAGTCTGCTGCCAAAGAAGCGCTGTTGCATGACCCGACGTGACTGAATGACGGAAATCCTTGGCTGGGTCTCCTAGCGATTGACCTCATCCGCGCTCAGTTTAACTGATGCATAACTGCCACCTTAACCTAGAAATGGCAGAAACAAATAGTGGATGTGACGCAAAGCCAAAAATGCCTTTTATCTGAAGAATCCACATGGCGCGAAGCGTTTCCAAACAAACCAAAATCTATGGTAACAGACTATTACATAAACGCGAATGACTTGATTCAGTCTTTTGTTTTGTCTTTCAAATAATTTATATACCAAATTATTAGAGCCAGTGAGCTGTGACTGTTCATGATCTGTCTAACCCGTCCACCCATGCAGGTGGGGAGGGGGGGGGGGGGTGGGGAAGGGTATCTGTATGGTTTTCAGTAGTGAGATGTTCTGGTCTGCCATAGAGCATAGATTGTGGCTATTTTGGTTTGAAGTAGTGCAATGTTCTTTCTCAAATGTTTACGCTAATGGAGCCACTCCTGGTTAGCTGCGGTCATATATTTGAGTCGTTTAGTAATTTGAGATGGATTGGAACTGAGGTATCGATTTTAGGATCAGGCCTGTAATAGGGTATAGACTATCACAGATTTTTGTCTGAAAGGTAAAGGTTTCAAGGTTCGTGCCGCACACACCCCAAAACAACTGAAGAGTACTCCCCCCTGCCGGGCGACCTTTCCAGTCTGGTCTTTCCATCCCATTGCTAAAGACACTCTGGATATGGGCTAAAAAGTAACGAGTCGAACATTAAAATCAATAGATTGTATCTGTTTTGTCTGGAAACTGATCCTGGAATAAATGTATGAAATCTTGTGACAACATAAATACGAACCGAACAGCGACACATAGGTCACCGTCGGCCGGTAGTTTATTGTCTTGCTCTGTTAATAGAAGCAGCTAATAGAGACAATAGAGTGTATTGTATAGAAAAGCAATTAAGCCGCTCTAGAACAAAAGACTTCTTCCTTTTCTGCCGTGCGCTTATCCGATTTATCAAATGCGTCGCCGATACATTCAAATGACGATATTAATAAGACGTTGCGTTGTCTCGTTGCCGCAGTCTGTTAAAACATGATAATTTATTTACCACCTTCTTGAGCACCTCCTGCTCTTTATGCTGAGGTGTTAAAATCTGTTTACGAACAGGACAGTAAGAATCCATTGATGTAATTGTTTGAAGAGTTTTAAATAGCGCAGCGAGAGTTGTCTAATGTAATTGGTTATTGCTGTACACAACTGGAGATGCCAACCTAAGGGACTGGCCATTATTTTTTTGAGGGGAGTGGGGGTGGGGCAATTTCCAAAAAAAAAAACATTCCTGCATAACAAAAACTGCTGGAAACAAAATGGTGCAAGGGGAGCCATGGAGGAAAAAAATCTACTATCCAGATCCTGTTTTTGACGTTTAAAAAAAATTGCACAACTATTGCCCACCAAAAAAAACCTCATGCACAACCTAAAGGTGAGAAAAAAAAATTGTCCAACCCCACCTCCCGCCCCAAAAAAATTATGGTCTCACTGAACTTAACTTCAACCTCGTAGACCCTCATCACCATTCAGATTTCTGGACCACGACATTTTATATCCTTGAAATATACGTTGTACCTATGCAATGTTGCCATTATTAGTATTTGGCTTGCTGAGAGGAAGTATCTTTAAGTACCCTCTCATTTTCGACTTTTCAGTTCAAACACGGAAATAATTTTTCTAGTTACCAATGACAGAAGATGACTAATCAACGACTAAATGCTATAAAGTTCTTAAGAAATGTTACAGCAGTAGAGAGAACACGGAAGTATCATTCAGTTGGCAATTCAGTTTATTCTCGTTAAGCTTCCCTTACGCTCTTGACAATGCGATATTATAACGCGAAATTTAAAAATAGTCACTGCTGAGACTGAACTAACGGTTTAAGAAGAAATAATGACGTAAATATGGAGGCAATTGTTATAGAAGATTGAAAGAACGATGAATATGGAAGAAATAACGCATATACACGCTGAATGAAAACAGGAAAAAATACAATTCATGTTATACATAATTAATGGCGCATCACTCCTCTATGTACGGTTGCATGTTTGTGTCAACACGTTAGGAGAATATATTGGATCTCTGTATGTGATACAGTATTTAAATGTCGCAAATTTCCGCTATAACGGTAGAGGTTTAAGAAGCAGTATCTACAAGACTTGCCGCTTACAAGTGGTTGCCGCAGAGATCTAAGATAGTCAAGTTCAGATTTGCATAAAGATTGGGGTGGAGCCTGTGAAAATCCCAAGAGGTCGACATTTGTTAAATACTACTTTTGACGGTGATATGGAGACACAATCCGGTAGTTTTTCGACTCATTTACAACTGTGCGAGTTTGGACAGTGATTTATTGATTGAATTTTGATTTATTCTGCATTCATATCGGTGATAAGAATTAATTTATCAGTTGAAAGTTAAATTGTTTGTTTGTACGACAAAGTGTTCATTGGTCAATCGTTGCTTTGGGTGATAAGTTGGTCGAGACACCAGTTAGAATTTAACTCACGTTTTAGTTCGGATGATGAATAGAGATGCAATCTGTCATTAAAATATTGAATATGTTGTCTCTTAACTTAGAAGGTGAGGTGCGGCTGTTAATTGGAATAATGCATTGAAAGCAATACTTCAGTGACAATATTGAGCTTCGACCCTTGTTTGAGTTAGAATGATGAGATAGAGGTCATTTGTCATTCGCTTCCACGCGTTTTTTGACACTTGTCATAGTATAGCTGTCGAGACCATAATTTACATCTCATCATTTGTCTTGATCGGGTATTTTCATTACCACCTTCGTGCCGTCAATACTACTTTAAGGTTTTTTCGATCTCACTGATAATTTTGAACGATACAAAATCACTTACTCGTGTAATATCATGGTACGCTAAAAATAATTTTTGACTCGCTTCTCGCTGTTCCCCCCAAAATTACATTCACTAATCTAGACTAGTATTTATTCAATAAATTATCAGAATCCTCTTTGGATCCATTAACTGACACAGTATGAAGCCTCTGAAATGATTAATAGCCCTGACACGACGTATGAACGTTGCCAGGCTAAAGAGTTAGTAGTTTGAACGATGACCTGTCTCTATATATCTAAAACGGTACAATATGTTCTAAGTGTAGCGCATTTTAATAAAATAAACCATACCAGACGTCATGAGCTTGTGAGCACTTGCGGTCAAAATTTAACAAGGATAATTCTGTTATTTAATTAACACTATAACTTCCTCGATGATGTGGCAGTAAAGTGAAGAAGTATTTTAGTCAATGTTTTTTTTTTATGTCACGCGATAGCAGAATGGATCATATAAAAATGATTAATTCTTTTCGTTCGGCGATTTTTCCCTCTCGCCTTTGGACGATAGTTTTACTGACGAAAATAGTTCATATAAAACATGTAACTAAAGAGCGTTTTCACATGTCGTCACTGCAGCCATATTGATTGATACAATCTAACATTGACCCACTGGAGGTTTTCTCGTGCGAGACTTGTTTTTTAAGGTTAAAAAAAGAAACATTATCGTAAGAGGAGTCGAACCCGGGTCAATAGATTGCCGTGCGAGAGTTTTCTCCGCTTGGCCACAGAATCCAGCTGCCATAAACCGGATGTTTTTGGATACATAGCCCTCAACCCTAATATATATAGTAGGCAAACCGCAAGCAATCTAAGCTAACCGTAGTGCTGTTTAGGCTAACCAGAGTGAGCTAGAGTGCTAGTTAGGCTAACCGGAGTGCTAGCTAAGCTAACCGAGCTCTAAATCATATCCTGGTCTCAATTAATATAGAAATACTTTGTGGTGTAATTCTTCATCAGGTGTCCTGTTACCTCCCAGAGGTCGACATAGAAATATTATGTGGTGTAATTCATCATCAGGCGTCCACCTCCCATAGGTCGATGTTAGTTAACAGCGGCCATGCTGGTGTACCAAAGCAATCCTGTGGGAATTCTTTTCTCCTGTAAATACTTTCTTTTGTTCCCATAAATACACCACAGGATATACAATATTTAAGAAATTTTGCGGCTCGTGTTCCCACAGCATTTCTCGTTCTCCCAAACTTTCACGAGTGTTTCTATAACTCGATAGGAACACGGAGAACATGTTTTCTATTTCTTTTAGAAAATACCGCGACGAAGAAAAAGAAAAACAACTTGTTTACTTCGATCATCAAAATGTAGATTCTCTTTGTTCGCGCCATCATTACGTCAACAGCTCGTGCTAGTTCTGTGTTTCTCTCGAGTTTTATTAACAATTATTCCATGAGCGCGCGTTGGATATGAGATGATAGATAGCCAACGAGGCGCGTAGCGCCGAGTTGGCTATAATCATCTCATATCCAACAAGCGCGAGTGGAATAATTGTTTTATTAAAAACGCCTCCCAAAAATAGAAAACTAGGCTACAATAAAAACAAAAAGGCCCAAAAAATCACGCATACGCTCGCCATCTTTGTAGATCATGGTATAATGGCTCATATACCATGATGGCTAAGCCAATGAAAACTCTCGAATTGCATTATCCAATGATCCAGTTTTTAATAAGTAGAATTCTACTAGTATACTAATGCAAATGCTGCAATCTGATTGGCTGAGCTACTCGTATACTATCAGCCATTAGAGTACAGTTGGCCGCCGGTCGTCCAAGAAATGCAATGTTTTTATAGTTTTTCCGAAGTTTTGGAAGGAATTTTAGATGTAAACGGGTAATTAAATTCCTGAGAAGACTAAAAGAAGCACTTTTAAGGTTTCTTGACTTTAAAAACTTGAAAATATTGAAAAAGCGGGTACGCGCGTAAATAACTGCAAATTTGCCAAGGACAGTTCGATACGTGCAACTTTGTTTATTGGTAAAGTTCAATAATACGTGGGAAAATCATTGGAAACCGTTATTTGCGTTAATTTTAGTTAGAATTCTACTAAAACAATTAGATTATTCGCTCTCGATTTCTATGAGGCGATAGTTGATTCGGCCTTCGGCCTCATCAACTATCACCTCATAGAAATCTCGAGCTCATAATCTAATTGTTAGATAGAAACACGGTTTTAAACCAATCAGGGTGTGTATTTGCTTTGTGTTATTTTCTATTTGTCAATAAAACCCTCCGAGGATGTGTCGGCTATGATCTTAGCTATCGCTTCCATTGTTTTGATTTATTATGTTTACCTCTGCTAAACCTTAAACAGATTTTGGAATTACCGCCTTATAACCTTTAGCAAACATGAAAGCAAAATATATGGCGAAAAGAGGTAAATACTCGATAGCACGCAATGTAGGCGTATTGATTTTTTGGGAGGATTTCCTTGTATATTTGAATCGCATGTAAGAGGTACAGACATCCTTTCCAGTTTGAAAGGATGTCCAAATCCAAATTGGATAACGAAAATTACCATTTCCTTCTCTTCATCTTCATCCTACTGTGTAATTACCTTCTTTCTGTTCATAACTTAAATCGTACGGGGAGCTAACTAGAAAACCTACCGGTTCACTTAGCTCTCCAGCTCGCAACCTTACTAACTGACTACAAATACAATATCTATGTAAATCGTAAGAAGAGTGTAAAAATCAAATGTTAACATCTATATAAACTTAATAAATATTATTATTATTATTATTATTATATTATTATTAACGGACCATGTGCCTGGTTAAAAGAAATATAATGAGAGTAACGAAAGATTCATTCATATCTCTCCCCCTCCAATCAGGAGCCCATTTGTTCCTATCACTTTTATCCACAAGTATTGCTTGGGATTGGAGAAATGACGTCTGGGAAAAGTACCTGGTGCTTAAGGCGAGGTTGACTTCTTCTGTTGAAAATTATTTATCTTTGATATTCCACAAATTATACTTACAGATTTGTATCATTCCTGACTACTCTATCTTTGCTTTCACCTTGTTCCCTTTTACTCCTATTCGTAGAGTGTAGAGCCTATTTATATAAGCCCGTTTTGTAAAGGCAAAGCTCCTTGTTGTCATCTTCCTTGTCGTTTGCCCTCAAGCCAGATAAGGGAAACAGTCCCCAGTTCAGGCAGACTGACAAATGGTGGACTGTTCCAGTTTCCCTTCTTCCTTCAAGGTAACTTTTTTCAGTGCTTTGCAAAACAAGGCCTTTGTAAGGCCCTTGTTACCCAGTTTCCTGACAGTAACGATCCCCGCTTTCCAAGATCCTCCGGGGGCGCCATATAAAAAAGACCGGGTGTACTCGTCGTACCTTTAGAGGTAAAAAAGCCGTTTTCGTACCTCTTAGGGGGTTGAGCCTCGAAACGTCCACAGCGGTTGCTTTTCAGGTACCTTTTAGGGTATTGAGCCGAAAAAATATCGCAGGAGATAATGTGTTGTTTTAGAATTGGTACCTCTTTGGGGTGAAAAAAATTTCAAACCACGCCCTCAATACAGGATCTTGGTACCTCTGATCTTAGGGGTTCTTTTCAAAACTTCCGACGAGCCCCCCCCGTCTTTTTTATATGGGAGTCCCCCCCCCCCCCGCGCCAAGATTTCCAGGGCTGGGGCCTTGATTACTCGATTCTGTTGTCACTTGTGACCCACCTATGTCTTTTGTGATGTGTCTATATCTCCTGCTTTGATAGTTAGGTTAAATAACAACTGGATGTATACATCAGAAAAAATAAAAGATATAAAATGCAACTTGCAACAAAATGATTCTTAATGAGTGCCGGATCAGTGCTGGTCAGCAGACTTCCAAAGTCGATGACGCAAGAATCAACAGTCTGGCGTTTTTTTTTTTTACTTTTTGTGCTTTTTCTTTAATACCCAACAGCCCTTGCACACTGGCACGCTTGGAATCAGGTAATGCATTAAACATGAAGTATACAGAAAAATATATAATCGATTTTGATAAACCCATACAAGTAAATGTAAAACGTTACATTCATGGGCTCAGACATAAGAAAATATCATTTTTCTCGCCTGTCAAGGATAAACATCATTTTGGTAGAATTATTCATAATGATAAGGGAGAGTATATCGTGACAGGCTTCCTTTTAATGATGGAAAGCGGATGAAAATTGTCCACCTTTTTGGGTGCGAGATAATAGCGCTTTTTAAGCTAAAAATGGAAAGAAGCCCATTTATATTTACACGCAGGCGTTTATAAATTATTTATCCCGAACATTTAGTGACAAATATATTATTTTGCTCTTTCAAATTAAGGCCTGTATAGAAAGCAATTGGTTTCTTACATCCGGCCATTGGTTTTCATCAACTGGAGTCGAGTCTCTTTGTGGATTGTAAGTCGACCTGGTGTACGGCATTAAGTCTTGATTGGTCCTTCGAGTTTGAGATTATTGTTGCCGCATTGTGTGCTAGCAAAAAAGTTCACCCCCTATCGAGTTTTTATTCACTGTATCACAAAACATGTTCCCGGCGCTTGAATGAACCATGGGTTACTGTCGAAGAAAGCTTTGAAAGCGAGGGGAAGCATTTCTTTTTTTCTGTTTAGGATTTGGCTAATTATCTCCCTTGTCTTCTAGAAAACTTTAGGATCTCACGACAATGGTCGAGTCCAAGAGTATCACGAATGCTATCCAGTGGGAAGAGATTTGGAAACGATTCGTGACGGATCTCCGCGACTAAATAATATTAGACTTTGTGGTAAGTACTCTTCTGGGCATTAAATTACTTTCCTACTGTCACTGACTGATTTAATAGTTACTTTGCCTTGATCACCACCTTAAACTTCACTCATACCGATTTTTTTTCAAATCAATTATTTGTCGCGATTTTCGTGAGCTTCTGCCATTAAATTAAACGTATTCTCCTAATTCTAATTTTGGGCTTAAGAATGTGTACCTTACATATCGCGATATGGTAATTAATCGTAACTAGATCGTGCAATGTTTATTTTTCTTTCGTTCAGTTCAAACAAAACACAAAACATTCTATTTTTTCGAAGCTCTTGTAGATTCCTTATCAGCTTTCAACTTGTTTTTAATCCTTGCAATGCGTCCGTTGAACACCTGTCATCCCTGGTAAGACCGCTGACCGTGAAACACGAAGTTGCTTTAAGGTCCAACGACTGTTTATCGAACTGGACAAAAATGATAATTTGTTTTTATCAACTGGGTTGATAATGTGAATTGGCCACCGTAAAGAGATTCGGAAGCTGACGTTTCGAGCGTTAGCCCTTCGTCGGAGCGAAGGCTTTGACTGAGCGAAGGCTTCATCATTCGCTTCGACGAAGGGCTAACGCTCGAAACGTCAGCTTCCAAATCTCTTTACGGTGGCCAATTCACATTATCAACCCAGTTGATAAAGCCAAATTATCTTGTAATACTCTCACCGACGCAGCACCACAGTTTCTTTAGAAACTTGCCCCCTTTATTGGGCAAAAATGAGTTGGGTCGTCCCAATCCCTTTCAAGCTAAATCGTCTCGTCTCATACTCAGAGCCGGACTTCGATCAAGAGAAAAACAGACTGTCATCAGTCTACAGATTTGGTGATTTCATATACTCTTTTCTAGCGCGCCTCTCTCTGGACCTCTAGATGTCATATAAGTAGGTCGGCGCGCAGGTCGGTTTTCCGTTCGGGACTAGAATAATCAAAACGATCATTTCTAATTCCTATTTTGGCGATGCATTTACCGCGCGCCGGGTCAAGCTTGTTATGTGCAGAGGCATCTGCAAGATGATTTGAACATCAGCCTCGGGCGAGTTTCTTCAAAAGCGAAGCGCGCACGGCCTGGCCTGTATTCAATTTTCAAATTCAGTGAACCCTTTAAAAAAAGCTGATTTCGTGCAGATGGTTCCACGATGGCTGTCAAATTTAGTTGGAATATGTATAATTTCTCTGTAAAACGCCTTCGCTTCATGTCCTGATTGTTTCACTAGAATGCTGACACTACCCAAGAGAGATGCAGCTGAAATTATCCCCACAGAGGTCGTTTAAACTGAATTTACGAAGTTCTTGGGTTTCGGTAACAGACCTTTCGTTACGGATTAGTCAAGGAAACTGAGCCTAATGCCGGGCTTGACTCAGTAATATGTTAGCTTTAATTTTCCTTAAAATGTAAAAACGTTCTTCTTTATTTAACAAGTAGCTCCTAGTGTAACAGTCTCCAATACCAGGCGAAAACGTCACTAATTATATAAAGTAGTGAAAGAAACAGACTTCTTCTTGATGGGAAGGTTATATAAAGGTCTATCAGTGCAGGGTGTGTCCTTATCACCAAAACATCCGTTTGTCAAGAAAAGAGCCGAGTTAATTCTTCGCAGACTGTTTGCGTGTAAATTCATTAAGATAATGAGCCACAAATTAGAACTGGCATCTTCTTGAGATCGATCCCATCCGGCTGCACATCTGGTATGTGTTAGGCTACGCAATTCTATCATTTCTTACTAACATATGTATTCTCTGAAGTTGACAAATTGAAGGATTGATTTCCCCTAGTTTTTTACAGTGGCATGTAAATAACACAATGACTCAGTTCATAGTGAAACTTCTTCTAGAAAGAGATGACAGTTTCTGGAAATGGCCGATAAGTAAAACTCTCCGGATAATGTTTTCGTTCATGAGGATACGGACAAACTGAAAAAATATAGACACTGATATACAATATGTGTGTCTGGTGTATATTTTCACCGTCTGTTTCTATTTTACTGGTCTGCAGTGAACGTATTAAGTCTCTGACGATGTCCTCTGCGTTTTTAAAACGATCCAAATTGGATGGAAATACAGCACAAAGGCACTTCTTAAGTAAAACCTTTTATTAGAATCAAGTGAGCAGAAGAATAGCCGAATCAGAAAAAAACTTGACAAGCTGTAAACATGGGTTCTCATCTTTTGTTTATAAATACAATCTTTTAATTTTGGCCCCGCTTACCGCTTGCTATGATTGGTCCGTACAACATTTTTGACGTGTTTTGTTGAAGGGCTTTCAAGTAGCGCTCTTGATCTCGAAGTCTCCGACCTCTGAGAGATTGACATGTAATAAGGGTACTAAACGAAGTGAACTGAAAGCTTGATAAATTCTGCCAGGGAGATCTTCGACACAGTCCCATTTTTTCGATCCTGTGTGGGGTTGCTGCTGAAAGGTAAAAATTAATATAATATTGTGTAAGATCTGCTTTTGCCAGCATTTCAGTGTGAATGGCGAAGTATTATCGCGTATCACGTCTTCGGACCGGGCCGCAGAACACAAATTTTATGTTCGATCGTCACGCGAAAATTTGTGCACACATGTTTGTTGGTTAGACAAGTTAAGCTATGCCTTTGAACGCAGAAATAGGTTGAGTCTTTGGAAATTTAGACCTGCATCGAAAGCAACGGCGAAACATTTGCTGCACGTTGATTTCTGTGCCATTTAGTAATGGGACAGTTCTAGTTCAAGTCTGATTACACAAACAGGTCGGTTGATTTTAGTTATGTCATCTCTAGTCTAAACAAGCATACAGAACATTATAGGATTATTGAAAACTCGGAATTAAAAATCACCTTAGGGAATGAATGTCTGTAAATATCGCCCGTTGAGTGTCGTGTTGGATTAAAGTAAGAAAGCCACATCATAGCTCATTGCCCTTGAAAATAGTCAGACGATTGAATTTATGGCTTTTAATTCGCTTTTACTAGCACATTAAGAGCCTTGAACTACTCGTTTAAGTCTTCATACTGTGATGTTCTAAAGAGGTATTCTTTCTAATATACTTTTTTATTAAGCGCATTTAGTTTTAAGAGCCCAATCTTCTTAGCTTAGTTTAACAAGCGTGGTCGATTAGTTTCGATTAACGATCGGCGTACGGTTGATCCGGTACATATATACATACACATATATCGTCTTGCTTTACATACTGATAAACAAACAATTATTCAAGGAGGAGTATCAAAACTTCTTTGTACGCCATGCATCTACAGCCATCGAGGGCTTCTTAGTTTCTCTAAAGAAGTTTCTTAAAACAAGGTCGCGGGAGAAGAAACAAGCCGGCTTGGCTGACCTCGGCTGACACTAAATGTCATGTTATGTCTGTTCGGCGTCAACTTCACTCTGCTAGAATCGCAAGAAATGCATACAAACGTCCAAGGAAGCCAGAAATTCTATGTTAGACACAGTTGTATTGCGGTTTCCCTCAACAGTTGATTTATCTGCCGAGAGACCATGATCTTGCACACTGCACTGTGGACAGTCATGCAACCATCAACAGATCTACGCGTCATGAGTCACACACTACAAATCCTTGGCTTGTTTGTCGTTTTCACTATTAAAGGACCCTGTAGGTTCAAGGCGGAAAAGGAGCAATCGGCACAACCCTTATAAATGAGAGAAAAAAAAAAAAACAAAACAAAACAAAGAACAGTGAAATGTGTACTGCAAAACTTAATATATACGCTCCAAAAATTGAGCAAGATTGAGACGGAAGGCCCCGTGGTCACGCTCTTTAAAGACGAGGGGAGAATTTTTCGCGTTTTACTGCATCTGTTAAATATAACATGACAAAACAATTTCGCTACGACTGATTGGTGAAAATTTTTGAAAACAATTTATTCCTGGGAAAATAATCGCATGATTTCGCGGTAACTCCGGTAAGGAATATATCCTATGTGGCCAAAACCGCACGGAAAATAGCGCTCAAATCCATCAACACGAAAACAGTCGAAAACACATGTTGCATGAACGACGCAGAGAGTCTGTTGTATTACCTGTTCTCAGTCCTACGCGGTCTAAAACTAACACAATTGTTTGAGTTAAATTTTCTAGTTCCCTAAAGCACGCTGTCTACTTTTGAATGTCACAAAATAATCTTCCTTGTGAATTCTAAGCTCGAACACAGAGGACAGCACATTGAGAACCTTACCTTCCCTCCATTGATGCTTTCAAACGATTACACTAAAACAAACATAAGAGTCTAGATAAACATAAGAGGTCAATCTACTGTGACTCCCCCTGATGCTAAAAATTTTCATCTGTTCTGTACCAAGCCTTGCTAATAATGATATAAAAAATACTTTTGGCGGGAACGAATTGTCGTAGCAGGTGCATATAATTTGTCAGGATCGTTTGCATAATGTATCGTAGAGGAAAGCGTTGTTAAGAAACAGTATTTCATTTTCCTTGATGCACATCAAAAGAGACACCAGATTCGTGCTGAGCGGTAAAAGCTTGTCTATCTCCGCGGTATTAATCTGATGACTGACCGACCCTGCATGCACTTCAACGTTATTTATTATTATTCCCTGAGTTTCAAGAATTTAATCGAGTTGCGCACTGTTCGTTTGTGTGAAGCTGTATTAAAAATTTTCAGATAATCTTTATGATACGCTGGCAGAAAAGATGCAACTAAACTATATAAATTGGAGCTGTTTAATTCCATTGCTAATCGTTTAATTAATTAGCTGTTGAATTGTAATAGAAAATCAATAGAAAGGGCCAAATAAACCGGCGAAAGACAAAATAAACAAAGGAACATTCCTGGCTTTTTCTCAATATCTTTTTGTTTTCGTAGACTCGCCTTGTTACGTTCCTCTAGTTCTCTTCTTTGATTTCAAAGCCTGCACCAGTCCTGTGTTTAATTCTTTCTTTGTTCAGTTAAAACATGAAAAGGCGCCGAGGCTCCAGGCAGGCAGATACGGTCTTTCTAGAAACAACTAAACATTCACCACGCCTTCAAGGTGATCCGTGTATTATGGAGCGATTTAATATCCATTCTGACATCTCCATTGTCTTCGAGAACTCAAGTTATTTTTCGGTCAAAAAGAGATCAAACCTTGAACAGTTGAACTGTGCAGTGGGTTGTGTTGTTTGTTATCAGTACGTAAGATCAACCTGAAAAAACTTTAATTACGGCCATGTTATACGCTGAGAATCAATTTTTACAGCACAATAATTCGAATAAACTCTCTCAAAAGACCATGGCACACAAAAGAGTGTGTAATATACTTACGTTAGTTTCCATAGTGCAAAGAACAAAGAAACAGCAGTACCTCGTGTCAGCTCTTAGGACCACTGCTTTGTGCGGAGAGTAAATATTTGGAAGTATTCTGTTCCATACAACTCACTGTTACCGAACCTGTCTCTCAGACAGACCTCACAGAGACGAGAACCACAATGAAGATTTATGCAAATTAGACGGAATAAGGTCATCCAAGAAAACGATCGCTTTCAAATAATTTTTATGCTGAACCACTTCGCATCTGCGATTCCACTTCGTTGTTTTCCACCTACCCGACTCAATTAACGTATATATTTTTGTTTTGATATAATCCTATGCATTTGTGGTCACAAAGAATCTCGACAGGTTTTTTTTGTGTCGTGACACAGTAAGATAGCAATAAATTCAGCGGGCGCCAGAATACAACTTCTTACGCGGAGCGAGCTTACTCGTCTGCTGTCTAGATGTCGAAGAGTTTACAACTTTGTTTGAATTCCGAGCAAGTAAGCGCAAGAAAACAGGAAACTTAATAATATGAGGCCAATTTTCTCGTTTAATTTTTAAAAATGAACGAGCAGCTGCCCACAGGTCGTGATTTAAAGCAAGATGTACTTATGATAATTGCTTTTATTGTGTTTGTTTGGGGTTAAATGCAAATGCTCTCGAGCAAAGTGTGATTGTCCGCCACTAGCTGACAATTCACTTGGGTGTTAAGAACCATCTACTATTCACGGGGAGCAGAATCGTTCTCTTGTGATACTACGGTGTAAATAGATTTAACGCTGTCTATATTATGACATTATCTACAACGTGCATCCGTTCAGATCTGCTTTATAATTCAAGGTACGTGGGATTATTCAAGTTCAAATAACATAAAGGACTTTTAAACAATAATAGCTGGGCAACCTTTCTTCATTATTTTTGTCATTCGCGTAATCATCGAAATTGTTTAGCGATTATATGTTGAGTAAATCGTGAAAGATCTTTTTTTGTCTTGTTAACGTTTTGTTTCACGTTTGTCTTTATCAGGATCGAACCAAGAAGTCCATGATTGCCGACTTGACTTAATCTTTTGTCGACAAGAACAGACCCATCTGGCCTTTACAGCTGACAAGAAAACATGGACAAGATTTCTGTAAGTGAGTTCTTTATCGCGCTTTGGCTTTGCTACACAATGGGAGCCGACATCGTATCCGCGGGTGAATCCCTCAAAAAACCGGGGGACGCGATTATCGGCGGTCTCGTCTCCGTTCACCATAAAGAAAGCGGAGATTCGTGCGTTACACTAGACTTGCAAGGCATCTTGACTGTCGAAGCCATTTTGTTTGCATTGAAGGCCATTGATAGCCAAAAATATCTGACACTGAGATCAAAGCTAGGCTGCGACATAAGGGATACTTGCCCCAGCCCGGTTTCGGCTGCTCTTGATCTGGTGGTGAATTCTCGGCGGCCAGAAGGCAAGCGTCTTGTTGCAGCAGTAGGCAATCTACCACAGCAGTTTCCCGAGTATCACCGTGCCTTGCTTATGCTGTTCAGCGGTCATACACCTCACATGAGCTGCATCACTTCAACTTACCAAGTCAAGTACAAGCCGGACCTGATCTCTCGTACTGAGTTTATTTTTCATGCTGTCGCAAGGGATAGAACCAACCTAAGAGCGATTGTTCACCTCGCCGCGCGATTTAACTGGACATACGTCGGAGTCGTGCACGACGAAAGCAATGAGGGAAAGTACGAGGCTGACCTTTTCCAACAAGAGGCCGAGCAGAACTTTATCTGCGTCGGTAGGAAATACTCGTTGGCATCAAACGCCACTGGCGTACAAATCGAAAACTTTATCAGCTCTTTGAAGGCGGAGAAGAATTTTTCAGTGGTTGTAATGTTGACATCCAAGCGCTTATTCAAGGGTATTATTGACGAAGCGTTCAAGCAGAAAATAAGCGACGTTACCTGGATTGGAAGTGAATCATCGTGGGACAATGAGGCGAGATTTCCAACTGAAAACACTGCGGCTCAAGGAATGTTTAAAGTTGGAACATCAGCGTCCATCGTCGAGTTCAAAGCACATTTGCAGGAACTCGCCACGTCTCCTGGACGTAACAAATGGATTATGAACATGGTGGCCTCTGCACCTGCTACTACTGCCGCTCCGGATGTAAAATCCACCGTCGACAGCATAACAAACCCACCGACTCAGCCACCAGTTGTCTCAAGTGCTCAACCGAACAGCTCCAATTCCACCGAAAACACCACTACGCCTCTTCCACCTACACCTGCGCCGTCTCCCTCAACAGCAGCCGCCACCCCGTCTGTCGCACCCACTAAGGCCTCGTGCAATGACCCGCCGTGCGGTGTTAACAAGACTCTATTGGAGCAGCTCGTGAACACGTTAATATCAATGGCAGACAGTGCCACGTGCACTATCGATTCGATATTTGCAGTGGCCCACGCTCTATCCGCTAAGGAAAAGTGCAAGACAAACTGCCCGGAAGATCACGGCTTTTTCAAGTTTATTAAGAACGTGAATTTCACAAGCCTTAGCGGGCACCGAATAAGTTTTAACAGTCAGAGGAACCTCGATGGCGTAGAGTACAAAATTTGGAGTCTGCAGAAAACTGGAAATGGATCAGCGGTATCAGCGCAAGAGCAGAAGAACCTTCAGCTCTCCGAAGTCGGAAGCTGGAAAATATCCGGCGGAAACACCCCAGAGCTGACAGTGCGACGATCAACAGATATGAAATGGAACACAAACGAAGACGAGATTCCGAAATCCACATGCCACGATCCGTGTAAGCCTGGCACATACAAGGTCTTGAAGAAGATACGGGGTGAGGAGGAATGCTGCTGGCACTGCTTACCTTGCGCGGAAAATTCCGTCAGTGAAATGGAAGACTCCTTAGCGTGCAAGGCGTGCCCAGCGGGCTCAGCAGCTAGTAATGAGCAGGACGAGTGCATCACTCAGTTTGAAGACTACGTGTATTGGAGCGATGCTGGTAGCCTCATCATGCTGTTCGTGATGGTAGCGGGCATCTGCTTCAGTGTCTACGTCGCAGTGGTGCTTTTCAAGAACAGAGAAACACCTGTCATGCGTCGAGCCAAGAATGCGACACTCTTACTCCTGCCTTTCGTTGTTATCCTCTTTCTGATACCCATACCTCTGCTTAGCAAGCCTAACGAAGCATCCTGTGAAGGGTATCGAGCTTTCTTCATTGTAACTCTGGGTATCCCCCTGGCTGCCTTAATAAGTAAGAGTGTATTCGTCGACAACCGGTACTACGACTCCGATGGTCAAATCAAGGAGAACTGGGGCCAGTGCATTTGCACACCTCGCTTAGCGGTTGCTATAGGAACCTTCATCATCCACGTGATTGTGACAATTCTTATTGCAGTCTTGCTTCCAAACGAGGTTTTACGCTACCCCACGGACGATCCATTCACCGTTTACATCGAGTGTTCCATTCACACGGGCTTCGGTTTCTTGGCCGTCATATTCTACATCATGGCCGTGACAACTGTGTATTCCATCATGTCCATGAGCGAAGAAATCACCCCGGAGAACGACATGGAGGTGCGGTGGACTTCCTTTTGTATGTTCATCTGGTACGTGATCTGTTTCCTTTATGTCGCCATAGAATACGGCGCCGTCGGCAAGGGCAAGATCGTCGGCTTGGCCTTTGTGGATTTCCTGTTCGCCGTCAACATCCTAGCCTGTATCTACCTGCCCAAGTGGTACGTTATCGTCTTCCAACCGGAGAAGAACCAGGCCGACGTCTCGCCTTGGAGCATGTACGTCAAGACCCAGGAGAAAGTGTCGGTGCGTCTGTCAGAAGGGGAACAGGAGTCCCCTGTCTTACCAAAACGAGGCACGCTAGCCAGCACGGCCAAGGAGTCTAGTAAAATGTCAAACGGAGACTCGGACATGGACGGTAAAAGCGAGTCAACGGGCCTCATCAATGACACGGACGTTTGAAGACTGGACACCATGCTAGGATTTTTTAACCTTCGCCGCTTTGCGGTAAGAATTCAAATTATTATTAGCGCGAATAGAACTTTTTTAAAAACAATGTTTATCATGGCTGCTTAATGGAATTTTGAAAACGGAGTGACGATGCGTACGATATATAACCGCTATGTATAACTGTTACTTTTAAGTCAGGAAATGGTAGTCATAAATGTAGTTCAATTGTCCCCGCAAATCGGAGAGTAGTGATGTTTGGGAACGAAATTATAGATAGACACTGAAGAAAACGCGCCTTGTTCGAACCACTTTTAGATGTCTGCACCAGTAGCGGAATTCTCGCACTGTCTTGTGATAGGATATAATATTCAGTCGGAAGCTGATTGGAATTTCTTCGACGGTTAAATGTATTAGGACTTATTAGCGAGCTGTGGCGCGTAATAGTCGCACATACTCTGTTTGTTCTCTGTCGAGTTTCCCGCCAAATTAAACAAAATAATGGCGCGGTTTCTGACATCACTTCTCTGGGATTTTTTAACTGTGTACAATATAATAAAAATATACTTAAGTTTCTTTCTTCCAAGAGACTGTAGCGTTTTTATAGTGACATTGGTGAAAAGGCAGGTGGCCCTCTCCACTTAATCATCGACAATGTTTTCTATGGCGGAGATTCCTCTCGGAGGACTTAATGATGAACTGACGGTAAGGTAGATAAATTTAGAGATTTGCAAGAAAAATTTCAAACAGAGGAAGTTGGTAGTCTAACAATTATGGCTGAAGATTCATGACCAGGACCAAGCGTCTCAGAATGCTGCGCATTAATATCATGTATAGGTTATTTTTAAAGCAAATTTGGGGCAGAACAATTCATAGTCTTAAAGGACTCTAGTCAGCCACACCTTTGTTTTTGTTTCCATGCGAGAATTTTATTCGGAGCCTGTCCAAACGAAGAAAAATCACTGTAGAACTACTCGAGATAATTAAACATACCTTCTGGAACACAGCTTACAGTAAAACAATAAGGATTCGCTTCACCGTGCTATATCAATAATTTCGATGTCATCGAAAATGGCGGAGGCTGACTAGGGTCCTTTAAGTGCATGCAGTAAAGACATCAGTTATATCGACTTCATTACTTGCGCTGGTAATTCTGAAAGTTAGGTAATCAACGCAGCAGTCAGCGGTGCATGCGTTTGGTTATGGACTACGGTTCTTACTTTTTAGGGTAAACTAATGTTAAGATTTCTACGTTTCATACACTCGTTGCACGCGCGCCTGATCAAAATCAGTGCCGCGGATTCACTGAGATAATCCTTCAGTTTTTCTGATGTTGCTAAGTAAAACGAGAATTCCTCCAGAATGATAAACATCCGAGGTAAAATGATTTTTAGAAATAAGTTGGGACATCGAGGTGGAAGAGTTAATCTTTAAGGTTATTTCGTTTTGTGATTTCCACGTACCCACTTCAGTTTATCGTTTCTTTCATGTACTTTTCAGAGATGGGATGCATTCTTTTTCATTTTTTCCTTCCCTTTCTCCTGTTCTTTCCTCGATGAGCAATCGTTGGGCTGAATTTATTAAACTTCACCACCAAGAGTCCATTATTGATTACTAACAGTTACGTCACACGCACAGTTTATATAACAATTATTCCATGAGCCCGAGTTACATATGAAGTGATAAAATAACCAACGAGCGCGTAGCGCGACTTGGTTATAATCACTTCATATCCAACAAGGGCGAATTGAATAATTGTTTTAGTAAATTCTCAAACCGGGTTTTGCCGCCGTTTTTTTTCGCCTATTATAGAGGGCTGAAGTTGAAAACTTCGTGCGGAAAATTTTTAAACTTGGCGCACTAATTTCCATATGACGTTAAACTCCGACTATTGGCTCATAGTCGGAGTTTTTTAGCCAATCAAAAAGCTAGAAATGCAATAGTCGGAGCTGAGAATTTACTAATTAAGAATACTAACAGTATACTTTGGAATCTCGTTCAAGTACCGTAAAATTCCGATTGTAAACCCTGGGCTTATACATTGGGTGGGCTTATATCCGATGCGGTGGGGGGGGGGGGGGGGGGACTTATTAAGCGCTGGGAAAAATGTTTCTAAGCTGACAAAACTCCAACAGTATAAAAAGATGTTTTATGCTCTCATGGCTTCACACTCGCTCCCAGAGTTGGAGGTGGGGTGCTTATCAACGGAATTTGACGGTAATCTTGTAAGCAACCTCTTTTGCTAACCTTGCTGTACCGCTTTTGCTAATCTTCTTGTCATGCTTTTGTTCATCTATTAACACTCGTACTAATCTTCTCTTCTTGTAACGCTTTTGCTAATCTTCCTGTCACGCTTTTGTTCATCTATTAACACTCGTACTAATCTTCTCTTCCTGTAATGCTTTTGCTAATCTTCCTGTCACGCTTTTGTTCATACTAATCGTACTAATCTTCAATCTTGTTCATCTATTAACACTCGTACTAATCTTCTCTTCCTGTAACGCTTTTGCTAATCTTCCTGTCACGCTTTTGTTCATACTAATCGTACTAATCTTCAATCTTGTTCATCTATTAACACTCGTACTAATCTTATCTTCTTGTAACGCTTTTGCTAATCTTCCTGTCACGCTTTTGTTCATCTATTAACACTCGTACTAATCTTCTCTTCCTGTAACGCTTTTGCTAATCTTCCTGTCACGCTTTTGTTCATACTAATCGTACTAATCTTCAATCTTGTTCATCTATTAACACTCGTACTAATCTTCTCTTCTTGTAGCGCTTTTGCTAATCTTCTTGTCATGCTTTTGTTCATCTTTTAACACTCGTACTAATCTTCTCTTCCTATAACGCTTTTGCTAATCTTCCTGTAACGCTGTAACTAATACTCGTACTATTCTTCACTTCCTGCAATGCCTTTGTTTATCTTCCTGTAACGCTTCAACTAACACTGGTACAAACCTTTTCTTCCATAACAAGTTTGAGCCCGCAATGCAGGCGTTCTTGCTGAGCCGTTCGAGGCCCGAGTTGAGGTCACTTTTTTCCCGAATCCAAGATGGCGCTCACCACACCCGCTAAAACACACCGCATTGAAGACCAGCTAATTTTCTTGTCGATGTTATTTCTAATCACTTTTAAGCTTATGGTGCTAATCTTCCTGTAACCCTTTTGCTGAAATGCATATAACATTTTGTAGCGCTTTCGCTAATCTAGGTACTTTTTTTAACTTTGCTAATATTTCTGTAATGCCTTTTGCTAATCTTCCTGTTACGCTTTCTTAGTTTCTCTGTTTGATACGCTTTTGTTACTCTCAGATAGACTTCTCTTCTCAGAGAAACTTAGAAACAAATAAGAAAAGAAAACATACAAAACAAAAATAAAAACAAAACAGAAAAGAAGAGAAAAAAGATATACGGAGAGAAAGTGGATTTACCCTGGCTGCTACTTATCTACTCTACTCCAGTCAAACTGTCTTACCTTACCAACCAAACTTGCATCACTTCTCACATTCTAAGGATGTATAAAGTATTGTTATTTAAATTTATACGCCATTTCAGCAAAGGGTCTGTTGACCGGTCATGAGAAAAGTACGTGAAAGAAACAATGTTTTTTATGTTCTTCATTTTTAACTCTTGAGCTATGAAATACTAAACAATTATGTACAATTTATTATCAAGAGAATATCATAATCTCTTGTTATTATCAGTATTGTTATTATCAAGAGAATATGATCTAGATCATAGTCTCTTGTATTATCAGTGTATTATATAGGTGTCGACTTTAAATATATGGCCCTTTTGACAGAATAGCAAAGAAATGGCTCACATAGTGGTTACAAAGATAAGCCTGAGTTGTTTAATGTTGTATTTGGTAGATTATTAAACAAAAGAACTTAAAATGGTATTGCCCTAGACAGCTTATCTTCAATCGACTACCACTACTGTTAGTTCGCTTTGCCATTGACCTATGCAGAACTAAAAGAGCAAGAGCATAATGAATCGATCACAATGCAAATAGGAAGCGTCTTAAACCAATCCCATAAGCGCAAAGCAATGGCAGAGGATCTTAAAAAAGCGCGGGAAATTTACGTGTTTGCAACTGATAGGCCGTAATCTTCAAACCCACCCTCACCCCCCACTCCTGATTATATTTGCTTTCTGATTGGTTGGCGTATATTTAACCTCGTTCCAGGGCTTCTCCCTTGAAATGTCGAACGTCCCTTCCAAGCTCGGGAACAAAAATTTTAATGAGATAAGGTTTAAGATTATTTCTTGTGTGATAATTTCTCTTTAAATTCAACAGCGCTTGGATCTGATGTTTAGCAAAATATTTTATACTATTAAAAATGCATAGTTATAGAACCTGATCGTAACTACAGAACTGAGAAGTACGTCCACTTTTTGGAAGAATCCATATGCGCTTTTTGTCTAACTGTTAACCAACTACATTAACGCTTTGTCGATGTTCCTGGAATAAACGCACAAATCAATCAGAAAATCACGTTCTTGGTTGATAAGGTTTCTTGGTTGGGCGATGATCACTTGTAATTAGATAACTTTTTAATCGAAACGTTTATGACAATATTAAACCATTGACTATTTTTAAAAGCGCACTTGGGTAACAACTTGCGGGATCATACATCATCGGATTTTCGGGGACATCAGGGAGTTAGGAAGTGAAAACGAGGAAAATTGGGCCTAACGAGGGTACCTTTCCCAGGGTCTTCGAACCAGTACACGCTATGTGACGTCTTGGTGAAAATCCAATGGCCCGTACAAGCTCATTCAGTGGCAAATGCCTTTTCACTCTGTCTAACCGTATGGATTTTCGTCTAACCGAGCCCTGCTCAAATTCTCACGGTGAAGTCTACAAAAGAGGCGACTGGGAACTAGTTTACCCTTTGCGCAGCGCCAGGGACGGGGGAGCGGGTGGCTTGTCCCATGACTCGCCCTTGAAAAAGTAAGGGAGGGGGAGGTCTTTATCGCTTTGATTAAGTGTCCTTTGCAGCCAGAGTCGAAATGTCTCCCTCACAGCAGCCCTCATGGCCGGTCCAAACTAGAAAATTGTGTGAGCCAATGAGAAAGCGCGTTTTATTTGTCAGTCTTGTTGCTCGAGGCGCGAACAGTTACCCGGGAGACTTGTCACGCCATGCTTTCTTCGGTTTCTATGCCATGTGCATGAGGTTATCTCAGAAGGAAAGAAGCTTTCAAGGTAAGTTATTCATTGTAAATATCTCGTGTATAGATTTAACAGTTCAGCCTTGGAATGCATTACTGTAATAGTCGCAAATGTTTTCACAATGCAAAATCACACTTCATTTACTATAAACAAACAAAACTTGACAAAAGCACGCCGGCGCCCCAGCGAGATAACGTGAGCTAAAGCTTGTCTTTATTCTTTACGATTGTTTCCAGAACGCCGCGAGAACAAAAGCAGTTTCTATACACTTGATTAAAAAAGGCTTCCCGTCAAAGCAACGTGACTCTAAAATGTACTTTCGGAAAACAGACTGAATGCTGCGAATGCCACCTGACAATGTCGGGCGATTGTAATACCCCGAAAGCCAAGCACCTTGGCTGACTGAGTATCGGTTAGATGACTTCTATCGAAGGAGGGATCTTTTATAAATTTATCAGTGTCATGGGAGAGTTAAGCAGGTTTCTCTTGATGTGGTAGGAGACGCACGATATGCATTTTTCATTATTATTTTTTGGAAAAGTGAATACATGTTTACACCCTTCCCCTTCCTCCATGGGACTTTGACCCAAAAATATTTTACCTCCACCTTTTTCTATTTTCAGATAGTCAGTGTTGGAGATACTTCAAAATAGGGGTGGGGGCATAGCTATTTTTTGCAACAAACAATTTTGAAAATTTGGGAATATCACTCAGATTTTCCCCAGTTTTAACCAGCGCATATTTAGTCACATGATGCATTTAGACCAGTCGCATGAAACTGCAAATTGCTGATAGATTATGAAGTCTGCATATGAGCCAAGGGGCGCATCAGGCCGGAGCTTATCCCAGTTTCCGTGGCATGAAGCGACTGGGAATATTTCTACCCCCTCCTGGGTGGGATGCCAGTCCATCGCAGGGTTACCCCCAGCATTAAATTCGCCGGTACCCATTTATACACCTGGGTGGAGAGAGACACTGTGAGAAAGTGTCTTGCCTAACATAACGCAATGTCCCCAGCCAGGGCTCAAACCCGGAGCACTCGCTCCGGACTCGAGCGCACTAACCATGAGGCCACCCGCACCTTGCACAAGGCAATGAAGACAATTATCCATAGTTAGTTATTTGCAGGTCAGATGGTGGGCTCTTGGCCAATGAAAAGGAAGGAAAAAATGCATCAAATGATAATTCAAGTTCATAGTTTTAAATTGTTACAGTCCTCTCCATCCTTAAACCACCCCTGTTATTTTTTGGTTCACCCCTGATATTTCTCTACCTTAATGGTACAACATTATTTGAGGTTTTGACATTTTGGAACTAATTTTATGCATCAAGAAAAATGATTATCGTGTTATAGCTCAAGCTCATAGCAATGCAAACTGGGAATGTAACATTTATTTGAACAACATAACAGTTAAGTTTACACAGCCACAAGTTCTCATGTGAAGAAGAGGTAAAAAATCAGTGCCTCTGATGTTTGAAAATCTTCTTTTGATATGAATTTGCTCACTAATATTTTTAACTGATCTTTTTGTTACCATAAATTAAGTTTAACTGTTCATGTTGACAGCTCTATTTTCCTGGTAGAGCAAGGAAGATGTGTGCCTCGTACACTTCTTATGATCTTATAACAAATGGAGAGTAAACTTATCAATGTAATTCTCTTAAACTGGACTTCATTATAATTTTCTATGTTGCTAATTACCACATTCCGAGTTCAACAATTAATGTTATTATTGTGATGCCACAAAATTGAGCAATTTGTTTTTGTGTAGAAAACAAAACCCTAAATAACCATGAAAGGAAACTTCCATTGTACTCGAAGTTAAATTAATTAAACCAAACTGAGATTTTATTGTTGCATTAACAACAGATACTTCCTGTATCCAGAATATTTTTGTGCCTTTCAACCAGAGCAAGAAATTGTTACTATTTGCTGGTTTCATCACAACTTTTTCTCTTTCCTTTCTTTACTGTGTACCCTTACTTTAGACATTTTGCTATCTACTCCTTTAAACTTATTTGAAACTCTGTAATAATAGACACACATGTTGATTTATTAAGTCTCTTGTTTTTGAACTGGACGGATAATGTAGTTTAATTTGCTCGAGGATGCTTTTGCCCGCTTTCTCTTGAACCAAAGAGAAAACATTTTTAATCAAAAGCTAGAGTTAAACATTTATGTTAGAATGGTTACTGTGATGCTTTTGCATAACAATCATTCAGTTACCATGTTTATTTAGATATAAGATAAATTTTTCAAGATTTACTTTATAAGATAAATTCTTCAAGATCCTGCCATTAAAAATGACATTTTTTTCAATTTAAACTGCATAGGTCAATAAATGTTGAAAACAATCAGGTTAGTATATCACCGCTGTGGTTCAGAAGTGACAATAACCAAAAACAAATTCATTTAGTCAGGCGATTCTTCCAAGTTGCATTATAAATGCATCTCTAACAACCACAATCTGAAAATCCAGGAGATGAGGAGGTTTGATGTTCTTTGGTTAGATTTAGTTTTAGTTGCTTTTAATAGAAAGTGATATTAATAATAAACTTCAACTTACTGTTTTCAAAAATATTGTCTTTCAGTCTTGACATTTTTATTTTGTCAGATTTTTTAATCATCCAGCAGTCTAGTATTCCCATAAACTGTTCTTCCCCAGCTCTTTTCCTGCGGCAGTAAAGGATCCATTCTGATGGCCCTGTATGTAGCATCCATTAGGTGCTTTTATTGCCATTCTGTTGTACCTGGGCAGTTCAATACTGAATTCTTGAGCCCCACTTTCATCTTTTGACAACACTATGTTATTCTTATCATCAGTGCTCCAGAACTTCCCAGCGTCGGTGCTGATCTTGTACATGCCATTCTTGCATGCCACATTGAAGACATGGAATTTAGCATAATTACTCTCAATTTTATCTGTTCCAGATTTGACTCCAACAAAGCCATTTTCTCCACGGAGCACCAGCATTGGTCTGTTGACTAGCTCGACAGTGTGAAATGCTCTCTCTGGATCAATTTCGTCGCTGCCTTCAATCAGATGGCCATTGTCCTTACCTGTGATGTACTTTCCAGTGTGTGCCTTGAAAACTATCTGTTTGCCATGCCACTCAAGCTCGAACCAGCAATTAGGCCCAGGATTGTCTGCTGATGCCGTCACACCAGAGTCTCCCAGAGCCCAATACTTGCCCGTGGTTCCACGTATTGCCACTTTCGCCTTGTCACTGCAGGCCTTGTCGAATTCCAGCTGGAAAATCTCTGTGTCTTCCATTTCATCACGGCGACTAAGGATCACATCCATGCCTGGGAGGCAAAAGGACACGAGGTAAATGTAAAGGTCTCCTTAGTATGAACTGACATGATCTTAAACAAGTCAGCACAATATTATTTGGGATCAACAGTTTCAACTGGTCAATGGGTTTTGAGCCTTACAAGTGTTCCTTTGATGTCATTTTGACCAAACGTGCTCTCCACTCTGGTGCAAAGTGGATACCATCATATTTGGCAAAATTATTACAGGGGTGTCTGATCGCCCGCAACACACCTAGTAACTTATGTGTGGTAGATACTTAAATAATGACAAGAATTTATATAAAAAAGGTACCGGTATGCGCAAATCAGGACATTGTAATTCTTGAAAAACATGACCGTACTTCTACAAGAAAAAAATGATGACCCTAAAAAATCCTTAGAGATTCCCTGTCACTATGGATACCCCTGGGCCATGAGAACAAGCTGTAATCATTGCAGTTACTGCACCTTCAGTGTATACCAAGCACTTCCAAAGGGAATCATACAAAATCTTAATTTAAGAAAATCAGGGAGAAAAGGAGACAGGATGGTTCCCCAGTACAACTGAACTTTTTCTCACCCTTTGTACCCTGCTACAAAAAAAAAGCGATTCCCAAGAGAGAGTATGAAAGAAAAATTTTGTTCTTTTCCATGAGTTGGATAAAGCCAAAACAATGTTTTCCAGTCCGTTTTACTTAGTCTTAGCTTTCTTTTCATGTGTTGAATTTGTTTTGTAACCATTTTTTTTTTATACAAAAATAATTGTGGATTGCATTTAAAATAAAAAAAGCCTCACAAGATCTGATATCATAACACCATTTTTGTTTTGAGGTATTATTTTCCTATTGAGGTATTTTTGTATTGAGGTAAACCATGATCACATTCCAATTCCGCTGTATCCACAATGTTATTAACAAAACAACCTGGTTTTACCACACTACAAGATAGCTAATATTAATTTTGTACTATTCTTATTATAGTCGGAACTTGAATAGACAACTTGCACTTTAATTTTTCGTATCAATTTTATTTGTTTGCTCTATGAAACCTTTCAGTATAAGCGTTATCGTTTATCATCATAAACCGCAAGACATTATTTTAATCTGCGGCTCAGTGATTGATTAAAAGCTTCAGATTTATCGCACCACCATTGTTACAGATGCATTTCCTTTTAAGGTAAAGAAATTGGGTGGAATTCAAGAAAACACTTGCAGTTCCAAGAGGACAAAAAATACGGAGTTACCAATTAATTTGTCGTCGCTCGCTTTTTATCTAGTTAGTTTATCAACAATTATTATGTGAAATTTTACATTTCACTTGTTTAGTGTCATCGCTGTTATGTTGGTTTGTCGGTCGAATACACTTCAGAAATGTTTCGCGCAGCTCTTGATACGATCAGCATCCAATTTTTTGAGTGAAACATCAATTTAAAACAGGAATTATATATTAAAAAAAAAAAAAAATTTACTGCGACGCTGCTCGGGTTAAAGGTTGGTTTGGCAAGGAAATAGGAAATTTAAGACGCAAACCTGAGCAAAGAAAACCGATCGTTGAAAAACTGTTGTGCGTGAAACCATTCGAGTGAACGATGCATGCTTGATCGCGCGAGACGAATGTAATTGAAATTGAAAAGAGATTCCGTGACCAATAACTTTAAGATCGAACGCTCGATCGATTTCGTGTTTTGGCGCTATGCTCGTCAGCTGATCCTATTGTGCACGGAAATTCTTGTCAAGTTTGCAACTGCTCGCCCATGTCCTGTCTTAATCCGTACTAAAACTTGTTTCCTTACCGAAGTCATGATTACATTTTCATCCTTTATTCACGGATGAATGATCCGAGCCTTTTTAAAACTCCATTCAAATTATTATGTACACAGTTGCGTCAACTTCGCCGCGTGGAACTCGGTAGGAAACCCTATCTAACTGGCTCTTTGTCTCCAATCTTGACGCAATTTCGTCCCTGTGATATTCGTTTACAGAGTTCAATTCTTCTCTGAGGACCTTTAATGGTGATCGCTATTATTCTTAATTTTCGATCATAAACTGGCGTACGCTTTGTTCCACGAGACGCGCAAGGCTGCACGTGCTTAAGTTTATCGATTGTAAATCCATTTATCTTGGCCTTTCAATGCAGCCACCACAACAAACAAATAGAGGGCTTAAAAAGAAAGCAACTTCAAACCTGTTGATTTATCCGCAAATATGAGAAAATTTGCATTTTGTTGGTGAATGAAATTCGCGTACCACGTCGATACTATCGATAGCTCGCCGACATCGGTCGAAGTTTCGTATTTGTACAATAAATAAAGCGAGTTTAGTCGAGGAGAAAATCAAAACAACTGTGTATTGTACACACATACCTTGATGAATCGAGAGCCGTCGGTCTCTTGGCCCGATGAATGAAACCTGTGGTGGGCTATCTTGAATAATAAACAGCTCATCTTTACCGACGGTGGTGTTTTTGCCGGCCTGAATTTTACCCGTTCCCACAGCCGCGAGGTAATTGCCTTTGTCCGTTCTAAAGGCCACCTCCCCCTCGTGGAACTCGATAGTGAAGAGACTCTTTTTGCCGGGGTCCTCGTGAAGCGAGCCGTCGCTGTTCAGGTACATTTTATTGCTCGTCACAAAAGCGTACTTTCCTTGGTTTGCGTCGAACTCCAGCGTTAACATTGCGTCCGCTCCCCACGGAATGATCTCGGTGGCTTCTATAGTCTCGGTTTTGGTGTTGAGATGCGCGTAGCGTGTTCTTCTACAGCTCATAACATTGACTTGCGGATGCATGGCCAGCTGAATAGACCAGAGCTCCGTGTCGGATATCTTAGCCTCGCATTTTAGCTGATCACCCGAGCCGCCAAAGTAAGCGCCGTGTGCGCTTTTCACGGCCCATTTTCCAGACGCCTGGGTCTCGACCGTGAACTTGGTTTCCTCGCTCCGTTCTTCTTCTTCGCACTTTACGTTGCCTTTTCGGTCCGCAGATAGGTATCTGTTCAAGTGACTCCTGAAGTAGCAGATTTGGGCGCCCTCGTCCTGCTCAAGCGTCCACATCTGCTTCTTCCTCAGCGAAGTTCCGTCCACGTTCAGCTTGAAACCGAACGTCTCCAGCGTGAGATATTTCTTTGTGGCGTGGTTTAAAAGCCCGAGATTCCATTTTAACGTCTTGGGAGCCATGATAGTCACTTGTCGATTAGAGAAGCCTTCACCAGCTGCGGCGAGAAACGGTTTGCGATTATCCAACCGTGGCCGAAAGGACGAACGAAAATCAGCGAGCGAGCAAAAAACGCGCTCAAGCACGAGTAAAGGCGTGTAATGACCAGCAGCTAGTATAAATGTGTAGCTATGTGAACTGATTGAGGAGCCAGGCCTGCAGGAAATCAGAAGAGGTAACGCCCTCTTTCTGCGTGGCCTGTCAATGTAATAAAGCTATTTAATTTGTCGAGCTCTTGTCATGCATCATTCATTGTGACAACATGTGGTCGGAGGGATTCTAGTCAGTTGATCCCTCTTTCGACGGACAAAACCGCGGTCAGTTTGTTTTCGTTCTAGAATTGGTAACGTTCTATGCTCTAAACCTGTGGTTGGGACTTCAAAGGCCGTCATAAATCCTCTGGCTTCCGTCGTCGCGCCAACGCCTGTTTCATTTCCATTCTCAAGATCACGCACACAGGGGCGGTCAAGGAACAACACACCAGACGCCGCTGAGTGCTGCTAACCGCCGACAGATGGCTTATCAATGACTTTTCCAATGAACCATGACAGGTCTTGAATTATAGCCATCAGAAGTCACGAACTACTAATTCAGGAATATCACTTTGAGTTCGTTACTGCGTTATCTTAATTGCGCGCCCCAGGGACTCTGTTAACTTTTTGTTTAGGTCTGTTTATACCAGTTCGTTTATTATACGTTTCATCCTTTGGTTTGGTTTACATAATTGGCAACAGAACTCTCCAACATCTGCGTTTTTATTTCATTTTTTTAATAGTCTTCGTGAAAAACCGTATTCAAATAGTATAAATCTTCAGTTGTAGTCATAATCTGATATCAATTGCATACTCTGTTACGATTTTTAAAGAGCATCGTTCCTCTGGTAACCTTTCGGTCCTCGAACGTGTCCTCCGACGATGTTTGTTTTGAAAACAGAACTGGTCAACCTTTTCCTTTTAACCACAAAAGGTAATGTTTTTTCTCAAATTCCGAGAATCTCGCCAGTGGCGAGATTGAAGGAAAAACTGAACAAAGGGGAGTGGGGAGCTGTTACCACTGGTATATCTCGATACATCTAACGATCGAAGCTTCGTTCAGTTACGCCGAGAATTTTATTCATCAGATTTCCTTTAGATACTTCTGTTTTATAACCAATCAGGTTTTGTCCCGTCTGCGATCGTTTCTTTCCTGTTCAAACAATTCATCGCTGATTTTATCGCAGCTCCTGGCATTTACACAGGTTGTCAAATTTGTCATCAGTTGAATTGGCAACCGCGCGGTTTTGTTTGCTCGTAACGTGGCGACCCGACTTCAATTTCTTTGTCTGGATATCCGCGCTTTGTTCACCTGGAGAAGTGGCCGGCCTTGTGTATGTTAGACTTCAAAAGCGAAAGGGAAACATTACGATATTGAAAGCACGTGCGTGCTATATCGGTTTAGGCTTTTACCGAAGTTTCTGGGAACAAAACTGAATAATTTCTGCCTACGATTCATTTGGTTCCTCAGTGGCGGCTTTTGGCTCGCTTTGACTTTAAATGTATTCCCTGATCTGAACCTCCTTGTTATCTCCTATATCTGTTGTAGCTAAATGATCAAAAAGTTTACAAATTCTAGTGTTTGACGGCCAATAAGAAGATTAAAATGTCACTTGAGCGGACCATGCCATAACATAACCGCTGAATTGTTTTTCGATGTACTTCACGAGGAGTTTTTTAAGGTAAAATTAGTTTTAATTAGGGTGCACATGTCATAAGATGTACTTAATACGCGCACCTGCTGGGGCTTTCGGCTACAAGCTTGTTATCGCAGCGATTTCGAGAGAATATCGACGGTAATTAGAGACTATTGCCGAGCCCTGAACTTTTACTAAGGCCTGAAAAAAACAACAACTGCCAAAACCTCGTCAATAATATGGTTGATACTAAAAAAAAGTATACGAAAAAGAGTTCTAACATTTGTGTAACGGGAAATTAGTCTTCTTGTAATTGGACGGGAGACAATTTCATTGTGAATAACCGCGACAGTATTTAGATTACTAACACGGTACAGTGGTGTAATCGAGAATTGATATAACAAGGAACCGTGTACAGACGGGCCAAGCCCTTGTAGACTTGCGGTGTGTGAATTGTTTATACTCAAAACGAAATCCTCTAGTGGCTCCTGAATTTAGTTTTGTTTATCAGTGTTTGCACAAGAAGACTACAGTATTTTAATTTTTATGTGAGGAAGTGAAAGTTGTTTCATTTGTTCAGCTGAGGACTCGCTCACTTGGGAAAGAATGTCGGTTAATACATATATTGAAGTTCGGAAAGCGATTCTATATGTTCCTATGTAAACGATAACAGTGACAAAAAAATACCCGCGGTAATAAAACCGTATTACGTTATTGCACGTCGACTAAGTGGCTTTTAGAGAAGTGGAGCTGTTAATTCGATTTGTTTTATCTTTTTTTAGCCTAATGGTGTCTCCACTTCAACTAGTGGATCACCTTTTAAGCGTCAGTAGTAATCTCAACACAGACTGTCAATAGAACGTCAAACCTGGAGGTAACCAGTGGGAAAATACCTCGACGTAGAATAATTAATAAAATCCAGTGAGGTCAGGAGAGTACGAATTTTGATGTAATGGCTTATTAAGTTAAAATGAGAGACAAGTAGAAATCAAAGCGGTTGGCGCTAGTTAAAAAGGTCGAAAATTAATGTATTTCTTCAGACTCGGTTGATTTTGCGCTCCTGTGAGTATTAACGCTGCTTTCCTGAATTTCTTATCTCAAACTTGTGGCTTTATCATCCAGAAATAGCCTTATTTGTTTTCTCCTCCAGAGGAAGCGGTGACTGACGAGCTTCCGCGCAAATTGGGCCTGTTTATCACACAAGCTCACACACTTGTCATTGCAATTGCTGTTGTTTGGCTTTGTCTGGTTTCCCTACCGCTCGTTCAGGAGAGTCTTCCACATAGTCGGTACTTTTTGCGAATCAAACCTGTCTAGACTAGACCATTAGCTTATATCAAGTTATTAAGCGGGTTGCCACGTTTGACTACCGGAGATCTGTCCACTGAATCACAGGTAACCACCATGTATACTTTTACAACAGGTCAGTTCTAACAATGTGAACGCCTTTCCTCAGACCGGACCGAGTCGGAAATGTTCTGGTTGCTGTGGTGTACCGTAGCACTTTCTGGTATAAATGCAAAGGATTGTATACAGGTCACAAGCATGCGTGGGAGCATTCCACCTTAATTGCTCAAATCGATATCGCGTCATCTTACTGAAGGGATGTGTTCTTGTGTGTGGGTGCGAAGGGGTGGGGCCGGGGCGTGCTTATAAAAATTTTAAAACAGAAGGGACTCTTCGTGTCGCAGGGTATCAAATCCAAGGATAGAAAGTCACGGAGCTTTTGCTGGTTTCTGTATCACGTCATGATGAGACCTGGGGTATTTCTACTCCCCCCTGGATGGGGTGCTAGTCCATCGGGTTTCCCTAACATTTTGCCGGTATTCATTCCTGGGTGGAGGGAGACCCATCGACTTGATTACCAGTCGAGTGTGCAGCGGAAATCGAGCCTAAGAGGCACTGTGAGAGTAAAGTGTCTTTGCCAAAGAACACAACATAGTGACCCGAGGCAGTGACCCGAACTGGGACACTCAATCCGTAGTTTCAATGGGCTAACCACGTGAGATTAACAGAGAGTGACCTGGCATTTTTTCAGAACTACTTGTCTGGCTTTGTTGTAGTATTGTTGTAGTATTTCCTGGCTCTTATATCTCTAATTAAATTAGAGATATAAGAGCCAGGAAAGCCGATTAGCTCATTAATCCGGAATAAAAAGTCACCCAGGTTTTTCCCTTTATTTTGATGACGTTTTGTCCGACAGCTGCTTCACAGGTTTGCTCAGTTTGACTTCGTCTTAAGTTAAAAATGTTTCAGAAGAAAATGACAAAAACAATTGTTACGTGCTTTCAAGTCCTGGATAAGCTTTGCTAGGCTTTGGACAGCCAGACCCTGGCTGATCTTATCTTAATTCGATTGAATTAGTGTCCTGCAATGGTACCATTAGTACACGTGTTTTAGCTTCTTTATCGCAAAGTCTCAAACACTCCGCGATATCCGTTCACTCACAATACTCTATTTTTACAGTCGTTTGATTAGTATTTAAGTACGTGCGACTGTTACTTTTGTGTTTGTCTCTCCCGGCTCATTTCATGAACAATATCCATTAAGAGTAAGACGAATTCTTTTAGCGATCGCTAAAGAATTCCTCTCGAATGCAGCGAGTCATGTTTATCTGCACGTTATATCTGAAATTGACTGCATGCAAGAAATTTGCTTGTCATGTTCTTCATTACCAAAATTAGAATGGTAAATATTTTATGTGCTATATTTTGCCGTTAACACGAGTGGTATGCACATGGTATAAAATGTATTATGGGGCTGACCATGCTGCATGCATTAAAGACAGTCAAACTGCGACATTGACATGTTGCATGAAATTCAGTTGGGTTGAATTTGTGCGTCACGAAGCAGGAACAAAATAACCTCAATTTTCAATTTTCGATGTTGCATCGTGTGCGGCTCGCGGCTCTTCCAAACTGTCCCCCTCTTCAACCTCTGCGATATGTGTCCTATGCGCACACACGAAGGGGCTGGGCCCCGCTCAGTTACGTCCCCGCAACATGTCCCCTAGCGTGAGTGGACCTTTACTTTCTCTCATTCTACAGAACTAGTGCACTCGACTGTACATATAGCTAGTGCTTTTTCAACGGCCTTTATCGTGTCATTGTCGATGCGCATGTAGCGTGACTCGCAAACGACCAATCGGGGACTGCTTGTGAGAAGAGGTCCTTAATGTTACAATTAAGGTTAGACTGATAGCTCTAAAGCTTTTCCGGTGAAAACAGCAATAAAGCAAAAATCAAGTTAAAAATAAAGCAAGAAGACTTTTTACATTTCCAGCATAACTGAATTAAAGTTACAGGAAACATTTTACAGTAAACACTCTGTCGAAGTGTTTAAATATTGCTCAATTTTTAGGGCTCAACCTGAAAATATAAACATTTTCCAAAAGGCACAACTTGTTTGAATGGGCTTCGCAAAAATCTAAGTTCATATTTAATTTATTTTATTTCGTTACGAACAATTTTAACAAAACCATAAAGTTAAACTTTAGGATACGTCATCTGTCTTTTAGTAATGGCAGGACGATTTTATTCCAGCTTGCATCCCATCGAGTCCTCTGAAAACTTGCTAGGTTTTCTCTGTAACTTGTGAGTAATGGCTTGCTTATGGGAAAACCACGAAAGAGTTTCTGAAACAGAAACACAGGAACAAAAGAAACAAGGTTAGGAAAAGATGATCCGTGTCATCACACTACATTTTTCTAGAACTTTTGTTGTCTTCCTTTTTAAACACTTTTCATCTTGAATTAGTCTCCTCTGCAGCCGTGTTTTGGGATGTCGCGCAACGGTCCCCCCCAAAAAAACGGCTGCGGAGGAGACTTGAGTAGGACCCGTAAAAAAGATACTAGTTTTTTTTTTACGATGGTCTCCTTTGAGTGCCATCAATGTCAACACATTTGGTTTCTGTTTGTAGTTCAGGGGGCACAATCCTCCTTAGGAAAAAAGATGGCTGCTGTACATTTTACCACAATACCATGCAGTGAACCTTACACCCTAATCAGTCTCCGCCCTTTTCGATGCCATAGAAATTGTTGATATTGCATGGTGAAGTGAAATCTTGAGTTGTGTTCCTGAAAGTATGTTTAATCATCTTTTGTAGTTTCACAGTGATTTCCTTCCTTTTAGACATGCTCCGAATAAAATATAATAGCTAGACTTGCCGGCAGTCTGGTTTTCTCTCGAAATTCAGCATTGGTTATGACGCAAGACGCTTTAGTCTAAAGGGGATTCTGGAATACTACATGTACATGTACTCGGCCATACCACCCTTGTCTCGCCTTCTTTCCTACCAGGCCATACTGTCTTTGTCTCGCCCTCTTCCCTACCGCCCTTTTGTGTTTGCGATGACTAAACACTCGTCACTCGTCACTCTAAACACTCATCTAAGTGACCCTTAGAGAAAAAAATATTTGTCCTTGTGCTAACGACAGTGTGTATGCTACTCGTCACTCGTCACTCTAAACACTCATCTAAGTGACCCTTAGAGAAAAAAATATTTGTCCTTGTGCTAACGACAGTGTGTATGCTACAGGTATGAAGGGTTTAGTAGTAGTAGTAGCAGTAGCAGTAGCAGTAGCAGTAGCAGTAGCAGTAGCAGTAGCAGTAGTAGTAGCAGTAGTAGCAGCAGTAGCAGCAGCAGCAGCAGCAGCAGCAGCAACAGCAGTAGCAGTAGCAGTAGTAGTAATAGTAGATGTAGAAGCTTTATATATGTGTCAGAGCCACATAGCTGGGGAAAATCCCCTACTAATTTGGGGACACAAACTAAATAGATAATACAGGATTGTAAAATAGATCCTATTGGCGATATCAATCAAAGTCTTGACGAAAACAGACGACACCCATTTGAGAAGCTTACCTTAAGTTGCCGAGCCAGCTCTTTACTGTCATGGAATATCAAGCCATTGTCTTCATGTTTTACCAACTCATGCAGGCTATAAATTAAAGTAAAGATGAAAATTGTTAGGCTGACTTTTAATTAAGAAATAGAAAACATGTGCCGTGTTTCTATCGAGTTATAGAAACACGAGTGAAAGTTTGGGAGAACGAGAAATGCTGTGGGAACACGAGCCGCAGGCGAGTGTTTCCACAGCTTTTTCGAGTTCTCCCAAACTATCACGAGTGTTTCTATAACTCGATAGGAACACGGAGAACATGTTTTCTATTTCTTTTAGAAAATACCGGGACGACGAAAAAGAAAACCAACTTGTTTACTTCGATCATCAAAATGTAAATTCTCTTTGTTCGCGCGCCCTCATTACGTCAACAGCTCGTGCTAGTTCTGTGTTTCTATGGAGTTATAGAAACACGGTTTTGAACCAATCAGCGTGCGTATTTGCTTTGGGTTATTTTCTAATTAATTATATCAGTGATAGTTTCTGCAAATACTTAACAGTTAAAATTTGACTGTAAAGTATTAATGGTAAAATACTGTTCTGAAGAGATTTGCAATACATGCCTGTCTTCGAAATTTGCACTCCGATCTTTGCAGTGAAAATTTTAGTCTCCAGAGAAATGGCTACCCTTAAACTACAACCTTAGTTTCAATTTCCTAGCTTATGACTGCAAGTTGATCAGCTACAGTATGGTCAATACATTGGTAGCATATCAGGAGGAAATCTGTTTATCTTGATACTTTTATCAGTATTAGTCTTACATGGTCTACAGATAAGGTCACACAATTTGATTTCTCAAACTAAATGCACTTTTAATATCAAGACAGCTTTTGTAAATGTCGGGTTAAATAGCACCTGATAGCAGGTTATTATTGATCTATAACACAAACTTGACTTCCTTACCATTCAAAGTGTATGGCACACACTGGTAAACCACAGCCAAACATGTCTACCACCTGATGTGAACAGAAAATTCATCTTCACCACAGATCTTAATGTACACAAGGATTGATCAAAGAATGAAGAACCCGGAACAATAAAACAATGCTGACAAAATTGTCTGGCTAACCTTCATGGGCAAGTCAAGCCCTGATGAAGACTTGTGAAGACATACACCAAGGTCAGCTGAACCTGAAGGTAAATACATGTACCATGTAGATCTAAGGCATTACAATAAGAGTTTTCAAAGAGGTTTACCTTTAAAATGATGTTCTGTTATCTGTTGTTTGGGTTCCACAGCAAACTTAACAGAAATGTAGTAAGCACACATCATTTGAAAATGCAGTGCTTTATGTACAACAGCTATCACAACATTGAATTTTCACTAGTTTTTTTTAAATGAACTATTTTTATTCTTTGTCGCAAAAGTACAGTTTTACTACGTTGAAGCTATAACACCTACCAAGAAGCCTTGGATAGTCTTCTGGTTCTAGCCATGGTGTGCAGATTTTTACATGCTTAAAGTTCTTTTTACTGATAATTGTTTGATAATACTCCTTTAATGGCCCTTTGCCTAGGAACAAAAAGCAAAAACAAAGCAGTGAAGTCAGCCTTTCATCCATGTTACAGAAAAATTAAGTAATGCAATTTACTCTGGACTTATCTTGTAAAGGAAGGGGGTTGGTTGGGGGGGTGGGTGGTGGTTTAAGTCTGGATACAAGCCAGGTGACCTATACGGGAATTACTTATCTCTGCTTTCAGTAGCATGAAGTGACTAGGAGTATTCTTTTGTACTCCCCCCTGAATGGGATGCTAGTTCGTCTCAGGGTCACCCCCGCCGTTGCTTTCAATGGTACCCAATTGTACACCTGGACAGAGAGAGGCACTGTGAGAGTTAAGTGTCTTGCCCAAGAACACACCACAATTATTTCCATTGCCAGGGCTTGAGGTCCAGAGCCGAGTGCACTAACCATGAGCCCGCCACGCCTTCACTTGTCTTGTACTTACCAGTTATTGCACAAACTAGTGAGGGAAGGGTTTCTTTGTCCTCAGTGATAAATTTATTGTAAGCTGTTTCAGAACAAAAAGTACATAATCAGTATTGATTGAAAAGTGTTGACCAACCTTTCGAGTTTTAAAAAAGTACATGTGTGTGCAAATTGGAAGAAAGGTTGTCCTAGTTATTAGAGCTAGGAACCTGATGATTCATAAACATCAGCACCTTCAAGTGGTTAACCACCAGGAATCCAAAATTTGCTACAGCCAACAATTTAGAGAGCATGTAAAAAAAATATTTGAAAAGTAGACATCCACAGGACCCTTCGGCCTTTTTTGGCCTTAACCCCAATCTGGTTTAAAGCCTGATATCTTTAACATGAAGTGGTTACGGCTATCAGAACCTAATGGGAGCATTTCTCTGAGAAAATTAATCATGTTCATTTACTTGCCTCAAAACAGAACTACAGCTTTCCGAGTTCTTGTCTCTTACCTTCAAGAGCATCCAGTAGGATGGAGAAGTCTTCATCCTCTGAACAAATTAGTAAGAGGCAAATAATTTATGTGTTAAAACTGAACATTGCAATCAATGTAAAATTAATTTGAGCATCCAATGAATAAGTGCTAAAGTATAATGTATCTTTGGTAAATATAAAAATATTTACAATATAATGTGTGCAAAGACACCATATCACAGTCAATGTAAAAGTCAATGAATTTTGTACAGTGTAATATTTTGTGGTAGTACTTTACATTTAAGAAACCAATTGTTACAAAATCAGCTGATGCATTCAGCACTGCCATGTGTACAGTATGGGGGCACTGCACATGTGCCAATACTGAGAGGACAGTGAAACGTGAATCAGCAACAATCTACTGTAGACGCCAAGTCCATGTCTCTTACTACATGTATTTGTCCATATCACCTCCACAAACTGAACAACCCCTGCATCTCTAGGTCTTAAAGTAAGTAGATCCCTAAAGTAGTTTAGGGATTAATGAAACTGTTTGAATTGTTTTGGAAAATTTTACCTGTCCAGCTTGTACTGCTGACCAAAAGAGCAGAACGATGCTGTCTGTGAAGAATTCTTCCATCTTTTAGCTGAATTGTAAATGCTGTCATGGACTCAACATCTGTCTTGTATTCTGAAGGGCTTGCAAAGGGAAATATACCGGTACTTGTCAATGCGATCCAAAAAATGGCCACCACACTTTTTTGTTAACTATAACGATACTTTTACAGTTAGAAATAGGAACCTTGTTACCTTTCTGTTGTACTGAAAACTTCATATTCCTTGGAGAGTTTTAGGAAAAGCTAGAAAGTAATGGCAAAAGTGTTAATGAGTATTGCAGCTCACTAATGTCTATAAAATGCACATATTTATTGGGATTGAAGTAGACTGGACTGCAAATGTCATGTTGCCATGCCTACATGTAGCAATTTGCTTTAACATAACATGAGCATCTGGCAGCAGCAGAAACAACAGCTATAACAATAAAAAAGTGTTGTAATTAATATAAAATAATTATTATATCAAAATAAACCAAATGAACTGATAATACTGCAATCATTCTAGCCTGCTAACTGAATGGTTGTACATTCTAATAAATGTACCAGCATGTATAAAGAGCTGGCCAACGGTAGCTAAAGGTCAGGTATATGTTCCAATCCAGTCTGAAGAGATTATGGTCACAAACTTGGGTCAAGACTAGAATCCTCTCTGAGGTGTTATAAGTACTATCCCTCCCCACGCACCGTGTTGTTGTATTTACCATGCTCAACATCGTATTTAAACACCCAGGGTGATTACAGACAGGCACAAAGAGTAACAATGTCTTATGCATTAAAGGTGCATTTTATTTTACATACTGCTGCACCTGAAAATATGTTGATCACACATTCAATATACACCGCAATGATAACATGATGCAATGGACAAAATTGGAATCATTAGTAACAATAATTGTTCTAAAAAGTAAATTATTTGCAAAGATTTGATTTCCTTTTAAAAGTTCAAGTTATTATATTACCATAAGATTGCACAGTATGATGAAGTATTTAAATTTTACAAGTCAATGTTACAAAAGAAAGAGAAATAGGCATCTTTTGTCAAGCCAACCTCTTGCAAGCCTAAAAGAAAATTTGGGAGAACTTGACAGGCTTTGTGTCAACCTTTGCCTACAGCTAAGCTTTACGCAAATTCATCATGTCTATATTGTGTTAATTATAAACATGCATGCGAAGTCTATATTTCTTATATTGGAAATAAACTTTTTAATTCTAATATAACAAAGTATAACTGACCTTGTGTTGTGTAGAAAGATCCATTTCATGAAACCGTGATGGAGGCCTGTCATAGAGTGTGTGGGCTCTAAACAGAAATGGAACATCTGTAGTTCAGTCCTTACTAGATAATACTTGAAAACAATTGTTGTTGTCAAAATTGCACTATTGTTAAGTTAATGATTGGATTTCATGTAGTTCCAGTAATCGATTCTGGTAGATACAGTATATGGAATTCTTGCATTTAATTTGTTTTTGTTCCAAACCAGCATTATTTTTGATCTACCAACCACAATATTTGCATTATAATTTCCATTACCTAAGGATGTTAATTTTAGAGATGTGATGTACATTAATTACTGGTATGACAAAATTAATACTGTACTGGTAGTAAAAGGTAAAGTCTGCATACGAGCCAAGTGGCTCATTAGGCCAGAGCTTACCCCGGATTCAGTAGCATGAAGCGACTAGGAATATTTCTATTATCCCTGGATGGGATGTTAGTCCATTGCAGGGTTACCCCCGGCATTAAATTTGCTGGTACCCATTTATACACCTGGGTGGAGAGAGGTACCGTGACAGTTAAGTGTCTTGCCCAAGAACACAACACAATGTCTCCGGCCAGGGCTCAAACCTGGAGCGCTCTTTCCAGAGTCGAGCACACTAACGATGAGGCCACCTCCCCTACTGGAATTACATCACAAAAAATGCAAACAATTGTGAACATTTCCTAAGACATCAGAGTAAAATTTGTATTCTCTGATTAAATAAGATTCAAGTACTTCAGCCTTGGTAAATTGTGAGCATAATTATCTGTAATGCAAGCCAGTCTGCCTAAGAGTGTTTCATGTTTGCTTAATTTATGACCTCACCTGATTCCCCAGTGTTCCCATAAATCTCTCTTCATTGCCTGAGTTACACACAGATTAACTGATGACATGCCACCAAAAAAGAATTCATACCTACAAACAAAAAACGTGACCAGTTATAAATATATCACTCATATGATACCAAGGGGGTATACAGTACTACATACAGTGTGCATGTATTATTGGTGAAAGGGTATCCTAGGGGATAAATACAGAGTGGAAGGAGGACTAAAAGGCATCCTAAATTTCCTGTACATTGCAGGGAGTCAGTCAAAGTATAATATGGCTTATTCTCAAGTACAGTCACACTGTATAATTATTTCATAGATACACAGGAGGTAATAGCCACTGGTTCATCCCCTTGCTCTTACTAAGGAAACAAACAAGAATGAAAATGAAATGCTAAATGGGATCTCTTTTTGTTTTGTACTAATAAAACCATAAACCAAGCCAGGCCTTTGTTATAATAGACCGAGGTGAGCCTTTGTTATAAGTCAAGTTATAAGTTTCTTAAAATGTAAATGAGTTAGTCAGAGTAATTTTCAGTCAATTCTAGAAATAAGTGTTACATAGCTTTAAGAAAAATAATATATAATATATCATTCTACTATATTGACAGAAATTTATTAGCAATGCTGATCATTGTACAAACTTATATTACTCTGCTCCTGTCCAGTCTAACTTACATGTAGTCTAGTGCCTTGTCTATGAAGATCAGAAACATACCATTTAGCTATCTTCACCAGCAGATGTTGAGGATTTTTCACTCCAAGAGCCAGTATGGTAAAACCATAGTTGTGCCAGTCAATAACAAATTTACTGCCACAAAACAAACTTGCGAACCAGGCTGCTGCCAGGGATGGAATAGCTGGAGGATTCTGTTAGAAATAAGTGAACAGACCTAAAATACTAAATCATTATTTTCAGCAGCTCTGCGTTGGTGTTCACTTGCAACCCACACTACCTCTTCCTCTTCCTCCTTCCCGTTGCCAAATGCATCACACAAACAAAATAATAACAGTCAAGAGTTGTAAATTAAACGTCAATGTGAAATCAAGCTGCCTAATTAATACTACTTCAGTCAAGAAGTTATTGTTAAAAGCATTCAGCGCTTTGGCATTTCATTCAATATCATTTGCTATTGTTATAGTATGAGCTCCTCATTTAAGTCATATTGCAGTGAAAGACTTGTATGACACAAATTTGTTGTTTTTGTTAAAAATGGGCTTATGGCATATCTGGACCTCTTGAGCAAGTCTTAAAGATTGATATTTGTATTCAAATGCCCCTTTTGAAACTTTCTGACCCCTCCCACCTTACATACCTTTGAAATTTCGAAAAGCCTGTCCCCTGAAAAAAGCCCAACTAAAAAAAGAGCCCACCAAATGTCAGATGTGAAAATCATAAGGCCCCTCTCCTGAACATAAGCATGTTTAGATTTTTGTTTAAGGTGGCTCAAAACAGTTTCCAGAAGTTAGATTTAAATGGGTCATGATAACCACTCTTCATCGCTTGATGCTACAATCATGCTATAAAAAAACTACCCAATCATTGGTGAACACGTTGTTATCATTTTCGTGACACAATGAGTTACCATAGTAACAGTATGACCTGCTAAAACCACCATTAATTACAGCTTTATGGGCTTATCATTCAAAAACGGCATAGTTACATGTAATTTTTTATATTATTAAATCAAGACACAACTTTTGCCAAAATTAAAAAAAAATTGTGCATAGTGTTCAAAGCCACCTTAAAGTTAAGGTGGCTCTGAACCCTACGTACAGAATTTTTTTAAACTTTGCCAAAAGTTGTGTCGAATCTTGCCACATTCAAGCACTGGTAGTGACACATACATATTGTTTCTATGCAAATAAGAATGTCATAAGAGGCTGGTACTCACCTGAACTAATATATGTGTGCATTGTGATCCACAGCGAAGAAGAATTACAAAGAGCTGTAGAAACTGGATAATTGCCTTTGTGACATAAAATAGTAGTCTGGGCAAACCTACAATGAAGAGAGAAATTATAGAAAAATACTGTACAATGTTCTAAAAGCTGTTTAATAAAAATCTGTTGTAAGTTATTTTTATTAGTAAATTCAGTTCTAATCCACTGAGAAGAAAAGTACTCAGTGGGATGCCAGTATGTGTTACTAAATTGGCAGTTTCTAATATCAAAATTTGAAAATTTCTGTTAGACCCTATTGCCTTGCTGTTGCAGTGGGACCATGCCAAGTGTATATATATGTTGTAGGTCAAAATGAAATTCAGGTTAAAGTGATTTTAACCTAGTTTGATTCTCACTTTCCTTTCCTCTAACCCTAATTATTCGTGATCCATAAATAATTAGGGTCAAGAGACAAGGAAAAATCATTTTAACCTGAATTTCATTTTGACCTACAACATATATGTTCTAGGTACCCACTTCATGCTCTCTGATCTCAAAGCCATGGAGCAGACAGTTAAACTTTAAAATGCACATCTGATAATTCCTGAACAGCCAAACACAAACACTACATTGTTTAAAAAAAATAAGATATGTCGCATAAGCAAGTGGTCCTAAACTTCAGGAGTTCTGCTTACCTCTAAAGAATTCTGGAAATTCTGGCAATGCATTTATTTTGACTTTTTCACTCTCTGCTAGTTCCTTGATGGGATTGGACCCTGAGTATTAGTTTAAATACGTTATTAAAGTGAAAGAGCACAAAAGATTTACAAACTGAAATTGTTAAAAAGTGACCAAAGTTTACTGACTGAGAAAGACCTTGAAGCTGGCCCGTTTTAGCTAACCAAGGATACAGAGCAAATGCTAGCCGCTTTTAACACCCACACTTCAATCACTAGCTGGCTACATTTGAATGTAGCTCCACCCTCAGTAACCACCCTGCCTCCCCCCCTGTCCAAATTTCCAAATGGAATTCAATACAACCCACAATACCTTATGCCATGGGGTATAGATGTATGAAGTACAGGGTTGATACCTGAGAGAACAATGTTAGGGTGGTGCAAATGAAACTGTGATACAACACAAGCATTCCACAGCATTTGTTGTGCTACTTTCAACCCGGCCGCCCTCCAGAAAAAGAAGAACAGAAGCTCATTTTTTATCGTTTAACTCGTCAACAATAGATAAGTTTGGGGAATGGTGCCTAGAAAAGAGGGTGAGGCTACGAATCAAACCAAGCAGACCGCATAGGGTATCCATGACAAATCACAGTGCGAACTATCCAACAGCAATAACAAAACGTAAATGACTTGACATCCGAAGCCAAGCTGTAAGCCATGTGGGGCCCTGCACAAAACCCCCGGCCACCCCGCACCAGAACCCTGGGAGATACTGCTGGCCAGCATTGTCTTGCGTTTAACTTAGCCTACATTACATTTAGCCACGTAAGAAATTTGGTGAAATTTCCAAAGCCTACCCCAATTACTTACTTCCATGACTATCATCCCTAGTGAATTCTACAACATTAATTTTCACACCTGCTCCCAAAGAAAATGTGTATGCATTGCAATAATTGCATGTACTTGACATAATGTTGTTGGATACAGTACGGCACCCATATTAACAACTTAACTGACCGAAGAAAAATAGACCCCCAAAGTACTGAGATACTTCTAAACAAATGTAACATGAACACCACCCCACTCCGCCTTCGCCTCCCCCTCCCCCTCCTCCCTCCCCCTGTAGACTGTTCAGAAATAATGATGGCCAATATCATCCAGCTACCTCCAAATCCCACCAGATCCACATGATAGCCCGCCTTTGCACATGAAAGTGCATGATACTGCATACGAGGACTTCTACCAATGTCTCCAAGAACTAGGATACAAATCCTTGGTTTAGAAAGATTTTTTCGTCCTCTGAGCCAATACACGAACAAGACTAGCACGATCACAAGTCCCGTGAACACTGTCGCCAAATACATCTGAAAAATTATTTTTGATCGTTTGATCTTAGCCGTATAGTCAAAACGAGACTTAAAGTGTTCATCAATAAATATTTCTGTCCTATTTTTGGTTTCGAGCGATCATAAATTGCCCCTTATCGGGACGGACATGTATTAAAATATTGACTTCTCAAACGATTTCTACAACAAAGTTATTCTGGTCAGCAGAAGCTCGCCTAAGGATACGAGCACCATGGAACTATGGGACATTACAACCCATAATTATTTTTCTTCAGTCACAAACCAACATCACGGTTGAAGTTGTGTGGACAGAAAGAACAGTCGAAGTTTGGTAGTTTTAGGATAAAACGCCAAAGAAAAGATGACCTCGTTAGGGGATACAAAGGTTCGTAACGTGGGAGACTATTTTGCAAGTAATCTATCCAGAGGGGTTGATCCTTTGTGGAAGGGATGGTGCAGGATATGGAACAGCTACCGTGCTAAGTACGTCACATGCAAGAATGCCAGAATGACCCCGTTTATTCATGCCTGTGTGTTTGCCATGGCAATTAATTACTATATGGAGTACCCCCATATAAAAGGTGAGTTTATGGAATAAAGTTTGAAATGAAGTCTTGCAAAAAAACTTGCACATTAGTTTATTACACCGACGTAATGTACATTGTGTAAGTGTCCAATGGGCCATTCCATTTAATATCTGCACCCCCCCCTATTGAGGTTAAGGGAAATCCGAGGGGGAGGGGGGGGTCTTTTGTGTGTCGGCATCTTTGATCTCTGAATAAATCCTGAAGGGGGAGTGTGTCGGCACTTTGATCTTTTTTTCTTGGGGGGTCAAAAGTTTACTTTTCCAAGGGGGTGAAATATAAAGTACCTCAATAGGGGGGGTGCGGATATTAAATGGAATGGCCCAATCAATATCAATATTATAAATCGATTGATATTGATAATCGAAGATGAGGATTTGTGCAACCTTTTTATCGATAGTCATTGACTTCCAATGGACATCGATCGCCTGATTGACATCGATTAGTTGGAAATTTTGTTACGTTTTACAACCTACAAGTAGTTGTGAATAGACCATTAACAGATTTTGAACTGCTCATCAACAGTGAACTGCTTGCCAACATTTACTTTGAATCAGTAAAGATGGCATCCTTTGACGATCGCACCAATGGAGAGTTCTACTTTGGTCAACATTACTAGACCATAGAGCTTTCAAGTTGATTTGTTGCCAAAGAGTGAGATTTGCGGTGGCTTAGCTGTCGGCTGTGACACCGCAGGCATCACCTTCCAACTGTAGGGGGGTCTGTAGACATGCCCCCAGAAAATTTTGAAAAATTGAAGTAGCTAAGATGTGTTTTCCTTCATTCTGAGCACTATGATGCTTAAAAAGTAACTGTTAAGATCCCAGATTATTCTTTTTATTTGTCTGAACTGACAGAAGAAACAAAAGGATACTTCACTATCCAGTCTTTGCTTTTGTATTGTTTCACTCCCCCATATTTGGCCTTCTTGGCAGGAGAGTCAGGGTCTGACTCTGAACTGGAATCTGCCATCGTGTGTGGAGAGTCTATGTTACCAGTCTGCGTGGTCTGGTCAGCATGAGAGCGTGTACAATAGTCGTTAAACCCACTGACTGGAGAAACGCTGGCTCTGCACAAGAATTCCTACTGGTAGAAAGTGTTCTAAGCGAGTAAAAAGCGAACAAGGAGTAAATTATATTCAAATAGATAGTTTTAATAATTATGTAGGTACTTGACTAAAGCAGCAAGGAACCCTTAAATGCACGAGAGTGTAAAATTGAATTGATTTGCCTTAGTCTTATGCTCAATGCGTAAGACTTCAGAGCTTTGGAACAGTTACAGCCGGGTTACAGGCTGTTGTACAGTGGTAAGAGCTTGTGCAACATGGTATTTGTCTTATGTTGAGATTTGCTTTGTCAGTCGATAGCGATTGATGAGCGGCTTTTTCTGTGACTATCGATTGATCATCAGTTGACTGATGTCAATCAATGCTAGAAAATTGATTTTATCAGTTGATATCAATTGGTCTATTGCTTTTCTGATCTTCGATTTCCATCGATTGGACACTCAAGGCTTTAAGGAGCTTTAGTAAATATAAGTTTAGGCTATAACAGTTCAGTGGATATTTGGTGAGTCATACTAAAGAGGTGGATAAAGCTACATGTATTGGTTCTCCTTGTAAGTGAACCTTTGGTCTTTACACCTCTGACTGACTGTGATTGATTGCAGCTGTAGTGATTGACTGCCCTCGATAATGGAGAGAGTACAAAGTAGGGGTGGACCATTTGACTTTTGAGGGGTGTGTGGGCGATTTGGTACAGCCACAAATTTTTTCCCTTCGCACTCTAGGAACTTTTTTCTCAGGACATGTTAATGCATGAAATGTTTTTTTCCACATAAAATCTTACACACAAGTAGAGCAGTCACCATCACATGGCTGGTTGCATAAATGCCTGTATATACAAATATTTAATGGTTAACATCATTTTATGTTTTTCTAGAACATTCCATGCAGAGGAAGTATCACTGAAAACCTGTTTCAATATTGACTGCCCTGGTGTTTCTGTTGTGCTTTGAAAGCTTTCAGGTGGAAAACGTGAAGATTAAAAAGGAAGGAGATTAAAACATTGGATTGGACACTTATTTTGGTTGTAATCAAGCATTTGTGAAAATAAAAACTTGGTTTTAAAGCTCAGTGTACAAAAATCAATTACCTTTGTCAGAAAGATTTTACAAACAACCAGTATGAGGCACAAAATGCCAAGAGATAATTTTCTTTCTGTTATTCACCACTAATGATATGCCCCTAGGCTTTGCTCTATGTGACTGGTCTTGCAGATTAGAATTTCAGCAGGCACAAGTTCTGTAAAATACACTGAATTACATGTAGCATGGAAATTGCTGAATTTAATTTGGCTGAAATCACAGCCAAATGAGTACTTTGATGACATTCTGTAGTAGAGTATTCTATAATCAGGAGCTCTATTGTTTGGGCCGGACTCCTGTATCTAAGAAATATAAAACGTAGCTGTGTTTCTATCGATCTACTAGCATTCTATCACAAATGCAGTTCTCTGACTGGCTACGCTACTCACTCTCTATTCTTTGATAGATCATAGCGTAGCAGTGTGCGCTTGGTAACAAAATGAAAACCACTTTGTGTTTTTGAGGTGTTTGTGAGGAGGATTAAGATAAAGTTTTGAATGACTAGTAGATGTATTCTAAAACAATTAGATTCACTCTCGATTTCTATGCGCGATAGTTGGCTCGGGCTGCGTCCTTTTCAACTATCACCCGATACATTGATTTAAATTAGATCAGCTTTTAGATTTGTTAGATCAGCCCTCTGTGGAGTCTCTTAAATCTGCTGTGACAGACTATCTCACCTTTTGTGATTGGTTTTGTGTGTTATTATGTATATTTTAGAAACTTAATTGTTATTTAATTTATGTACTTTATTTTTAGATGTTTAATTTTTAAGTAGTTAGTTAATATTCACAGTGATGTGAATATTATAATATAGAGTAGTAATGATGATGATAGAAATCTTGAGCTCATAATCTAATTGTTTACATTTGTAATAGAAACACGAGTGGAGACTGAGAAATGCTGTGGTAACACGAGCCGACCGGCGAGTGTTCAGCTCGTGGATATTGTTGGATTATGTTAAGGAAACATAGGACATTTCTGCCAATGTGTGAAGGGAACCTGGCATAAAATGTGAGAGTAAAGTTCGAATTTATTAACGGGGAACGAGTGAAAAAGTTGAGAATTTTTAAGGGATCGAGGAAATCCTCTCTCAGGAGGTGCTCAGGGCGATACTGGTAGACGCACAAGAAAGTGTCCTGCCTTGTTGTCTTTACCTTCCGATTCAATTACTCATGACTTCACAGCTGACACCTGCACCGTAAACATGACACTGCTTTCAGGCTGTAACGACGTAGATGGTTGTTCAAAAACTGAATAGCAAACATTTAGTTTCTAGATGTTCAGTTACATCATTCTATTGTGTGGATCGTGAACACTCTCCCAGTAAAAATAGTATTCTATTCATAACACTCCTAATGATATGCGAAGTTGAAATACACTTAACAATGGGTATTTCATGGCTGGTTGAGCAGTCTCACGTGCGATTATGTAATTGCTGATGATAAATTCTGGTTTGGCGCGAAAATAATTCATTCTAGCTCAGTTTTTCAGCGGAGCCACGAAGGGGTGAACGGCCCACCCTCCCACCCAAAACTCGCGTGGGTCGTATCTTTAACACTTCCTAAGCCAAGCTGTCCCAACTTGACTTACTCCGCTGATCAGTCATTTTTTCGACACCTTATTACAACTGAGCATGAATATGAATGTTGGTGAATAGTTCCAGAGACACTGTTACAAAAATTAATCAGCCGAAATACTGTGCGACAACTCATGAAGATCCGAAACGCGTTCGTATAGTGCAAGACTAATGCAGGGGTAGAACTAGGGGGAGGGTGCAGGGGATGCTGCCACTCCCCCCCCTGAAATGACATATTCGCTTTTAAAACTTTGTATACCTCCCCAGTCAGTTACTTCATCATAAAGTGGTGGATCCCTTCCTAAGAAAACTTCTGAACCCGTCAATGCAATTTTGGAACAATCTTATATACTGCATATTGAGCACCCTTGACATTTATGCCAGCTTGTAAAAGCTTCTCTGTGTTGCACGCGCAACTAATAGATGGTGATGGATGGTTGATAAACTTTAATTTGTCTATTCTTGGCTTTACATAAGGATTGTTAGACCTCTGGCAGGTAATGCTAATAGAAGGAGAACATAAATAAATCAATTAATAAAGTAATTTTTATAATTAATTAATACATGTAGAGATAATTCCAAAGATAATTTTCACTCTCCTTTCTGAATTTTAAATGAACCTATTTTTGTCATTGATCAAGATTGTCTGGCAAAGCTAGAATTCCATGCCTTACCGGCTACATATGCAGCTGATCTCAAGAGAGGGACGAGATCAGACCAGCTCTCTCGGTGGCACTGGGTACAGCATGCCGAAGTCCCGATGAACAATACACCTTATTCCAAATGACCACTATTTTAGTGGTCTTTTGTTTGCCTTCAAATTAGCCCTTGTTGCCTCGTTCTTAAACTCGAAATACAAAAGAATATTTTCCCTTGAACGAGGTAACAAGGGCTAATTTGCAAGCAAACAAAAGAACACTAAAATGGCAGCCATTTTGGAATAAGGTGTATACCGGAAAGCAATGTAGATTTCGTGACACTCCCTTTGAGTAGGAATACGTAGATTGGAACTTATGAAAAAACTAACCACGTCATCTAACCGTCAAGTTGTTACAATGTATATTAGAAAGCATTGCGTGACACATGCGAAAAACGGCGAAATATGTTTCGCGCAAAAGTGCGTGACAAGCTAATCAAATGGTTTGAATACCTATACTGTGGAAATAAAGAGTTCGTGACCAAGTCCGACTGGTTTTCTACAATTATGTGTTGTTTTCGAAGTATCTTCCACGCTAAGCTCATCGTTAGAGCTCCGCTCTTCATATTCTTGAACATCTTCTGTGTTTTCTTTGTTACTTGGAAGTACTAGTTCTTTCTTTTTCATCTCCTTGTTTTTAAGACAGTACAATATACTTGGAGTTAACGCAGCCGCAGCAAATGCACCACCGACCATGTAGAACGCAGGCCCATATGAACCAAGTTTGTCAGCGGTCAGACCTGATAAATGAAATGGTGAAGTCAGTCTATTAGTTGAATGAGCCACTTTCATTGATGAACCAAGCGGAGTTCATTCGATTTTAAATACTGTTTCTCAGTACCTAACATACTTAGCTTAAACATCGTGAGCTGAATGGAGCGTTTTTGTGAGGAAAAAAGTCGCTAAATGGATTTGAAAATCTCTTGAAAATTGCCAATCAAGGGCTCTTATTTGGACGAGTGTAAACATTTTAATAGACGAAGATGAGGTCATTGTCATCGTCATCGTTATCGTCATTATCATCATTTTTAGTTCCCCAACTGAGAAACAGGGATATATTATATTTTGTCTGGGACGTTTTAATTATTGTAGAAACCATGCATTTGGTTTATTAGCATCAGGGCTTTACATATGACACGTCCAATTTCTATTTTCAACTCTGCCTCTTCTGAACTGTGTTCGTCTTGTTGCTGGTCTGTAGATGAACTTTCTGATACACCATTACCACCAATAAATTGTAAGAAATCCTCATCTTTTTCGGATTAACCGACCAGTGTCGCATAAGAGGTCTCGCCCCCCTAAACATATAAAACTGGTCTCTCCCTCCCTGCTCAGTGTAAACATTTTAATAGACGAAGATGAGGTTATTGTCATCGTCATCGTTATCGTTATCGTCATTATCATCATTTTCAGAACAGGTATGTTATATTTTGTCAGGGACGTTTTAATCATTGTAGGAACCACGGATTTGGTTTACTAACATCAGGGCTTTACATATGACACGTCCAATTTCTATTTTCAACTCTGCCTCTTCTGAACTTTGTTCGTCTTGTTGCTGGTCTGTAGATGAACGCTCTGATACTCCATTACCACCACTAACTTGCAAGAAATCCTCATCTTTTTCTGATTAACCGACCAGTGTCGGATAAGAGGTCTCGCCCCCAAAACGTATCATCATCATCATTTTATTACTAATTAAAAATACATAGTACAGTCGGGCTGGCCCGCGGATAGCTATGCTAGTCTAGGTGGGCCAGTCTATCGTATAAAACGGGTCTCACCCTCCCTGCCAGGTGTCAATATGCAGCGTTGTTTTGGCTTGTCATACAATCTTTTTACCCAGCGTCACCCAGTTTGCAACTGAGAATGATCTTGGGAATGACATTGCACAACCCACCTGATATTGGAGGTCCAGCCAATGACGTCACGGATGCAATCAACAGAAAGTACCCAAACGATGACGCAGCTCTTGGAGGATCTACGCATGTCAGAATTAGGATATTAAAAACCGAGGCCATTATCCCGTCACCAAAGCCAAACACAACCGCGTAGGCGACAAGCGCTTCGTACTTCTGAGCCAACGTAAGGAGAATTGTTGAAACGCCGTTTATCAGCAACACGCCCTGTAAGATGTACAAGTTGTCCAACCTTTTGATGGAACACAGAAATCCACCTGCGAAGCGACCAAGAGCAACGTTGATTCCCAGAAATAGAATAAGTCTAGCTGACGCATCAGAAGACATTCCACGGTCTTCAGAGTATTTGACCTGAAAAACAAAATGCACGGTACAATCAAGGTAAAAATGGAAGAGTACTAGTAGGAAGGCGAGGTCTCTGGAACAATGTCAGTTAGCTTTAGAGCCTGCAACCCAAGACTGTTAGGTATAATCATATATTATATTCTAAGTTCATTTATTTTAAGTTGTTGTTATATGACAACCAGGACATGTCACACCATGTGGCACACAACCTCGTTCCCAGGGCCTTTTCCCAAGCCAGGGAAAAGGCCCTGGGAACGAGGTTGTGTGACACACTATCCAGACAAAGCATTGATACCGCGCATAGAGGTTATTTAATGCTCGCGTGGGAAAAACAATTTATTTTACGTCATTTGTAGTCTTTCCATGCAATGCACAGATAGTATCCCCATTATATCTGACTTCAGTTTCATTCCTATACAGATAACTTCTCGACTCATAGACGCGCAATTTCCTTCTATCATGGAGCACTGAGCCCTTTATAACATTGTTATCATGGTTAAAAATAAAGAAGCGCGCGCAAATTCGTTCCTAGCGTCTTTCTTCTCCTCCCCATGGGAACGAGGTTAGAACAGGCACAATGCAATACCGTATGTATTGCTACCAATAGAGCAAGTTAGGTCAACTTTGCTCCTTTTCCCTCAAAACACTAAAGCAGCAAGCATTTAGGCACCGACACTGCTCGTAGCCAGTTTCTATCGACTTTGATAGTTTGCTAGGAGTTTCACCCCTCGCCAACCTAAGCCGATACAATTCTCGAGCTTGACAAATTAAAACAAAGTACGTATGTAATTGACTTCCAATAGGAAACGACGATACTCGTCCCAGAGCTACCTACCAAATGTACGTATATAGTGGAACGACTGAGTTGAAAGAAAAAGCCAGTGACGGTCAGCACAAGGAAACGAGGAAGCTTCCACACTGATAAATGGAATGTCAAGCGTTTAGACGTCCGTTTCTGTCCATTTTCCTCACTTTTCAGTAACTCGCCGCTGCTTACATGCTCCATCATTGGATTGTACAAGAGACCAAGCAAGCCATTTAAGACCAAAGCACCTGCGACAGTCCGTAATGCGTTCCTCCAGCTTAAAGCGTTGACAAGAGATTGAAGAACTTGGCTAAGAATCATTGTACCCAGACCTTGACCGGTTGAAGCGATTCCAATCGCGATTGATTTTCGTTTGTCAAAGCATCTCGGAACAATGCCTAAACTTGAGACGAACACGCAGCTGGCGCCAACACCAAGAACACCAAACGTAAGATATAATATTATCAAGTTCTTAGCAAACGAGGCTATTGTTAGACTGAGTGAGCAAGTCAGGCATCCAGTTACGGCTACTGTTCGGCAGCCAAGCCAGTTGATGAGAGAACTTGCAAAAGGTCCAAAGAACAAACACAGGGCAATCGATATCGAACCAATCCAGGCTGCATAGAAAAGAAGAGAAGATTATGTACACTTTTTTATATGGGAACGTCTATTTTGGAGCTGGGGCTGAACGTTCTTATATTTTTTGGGCGATTTGAGGCTGAAAACGTTCTTAAGATCTTCTTAAATTGATGGTGTGGAGGTTATTTTGGAACAGTTATAAATGAGAACTGCTGATTATTACAAACCGAGAGGTGTGATAAGAAAACCATTGTTGATGTTGTGCAAAACACCTTTATGCTTGTCATTAAATATACGGATTTGCAAAATAAAGACGTTCTTAATCGACTCTCAGCTTGAGGAATGTTCTTAATACGTTCTTAAAATTTTGGTTAATCTCAGCCTCAACGTTCTTATAAAAAAGGTTCTTATAAAAAAGAGCGTAAAAGAACTGTAAAAGAGCTCCACTGTTTAGGACTCAATAACGGCCAATGTAAACAATATACCTATTAAATGGAATCACTTTACCCCTATCGCGGTAAACAGCTTTCCACCTCCCTTAGACCTTTAACGGGGTACGGCCTAAAGGAACTTTCAGCAAAAGTAACCGAAAATACTCCAACTTTTTTACCTGTATGATGTGAATTAAGTATAGAAGTAAATGTGTATACAGCAAATTAAAATAAACTGGAAATCAGTGACATATTACATCCAAAACTTGGGTCATTTTCATCACCGTCCGCTTCTCGCTATCATGGAGAACAAATGTCGAAAAATCTCTTTGTCTGCCGCAAGCGTGACCTAACAAATTTGCATACTTGACTTACGATTTTAATCGCGGAGTTACAGTACCCGGTTGAGTGATACAATATGGTCAATATAACATGCTTATCTGTCCAATGCTCATCTGTTCATTTATAGCTATTTATTTTGTGTAAGCCGGGGCAGGCAAAGTTGAACAGCTTTCATCAGCAAGCTAGCTTTTCAGGTGCCGGATCTCGGCATAATTATTTACAATATCGGCGTCTGAATCGACAGAAGGACTAGGTTTGGCTTACGCAAAGTTCTGAGTTTACGAGAAAGAATAATTTGAACTAGGTCAGCGTTGATTTGGATGTTCAAAATCTTTTATACCGGCGTATGAAACGTATGCACCACTTACACCATTCCTGTTGCACTTGCAACGTAATGGCAAAGTACAGCACAAGCAGGATGTGTATTAAATGCAACTGTTTATTCACAGGCTGTCCCTAGAGGTGTTTCAGAATTGAGTAGCTTACCTGTATTCTCCCTGCTTTCTTTAAAATAATCCATGAACACGGGTAAAAGAACCCCAAAGCTATAGACTAAACCACTAGAGAAAGCGAGATTTGTCGCAGCGGCGAGACAAACAATCCAAGCCCATGGGCTGTCCTTTTTGTGGGATGGATCGGCATTACAGCATCGTCTACAGACTGTACTACAAGGCATAGTACCAATTACAAACGGCTAAGATCGAGCGAGCTGCCGAACTTTTGGCCTTTTCAATCAGAGAATACACCATTCAAGACCTCATGACAGAGGCGTGACAACCTTACGCAACCAGTGGCATGAGTTGCTCACGAGTAACGCAACCAGTAGTGGCGTGACAACGTTTTTGACGAATGATGCAGCCAGCTTGGGGAAACGTGGCAATGCCACGTGCAACAATAGAAGTGTTGGAAATATTCAACAGAGAAACAAAAAAGAAGTTTAAGTGGCACACTGTCACGCCCGGTACAGAATATGAACCAGTGACATAAACAAGTGGGGACACAGAAAAGAGGGTCAGCGGTCGGTGGAATAAGATATTTATAAACGGTTAACGTCCGGTTAACCCTTTTCATAAATGGCTGCCTATTATAATTTTTTATATGTAAAAAAAGTATTTGGAGGAGGGGGGGTGGGGGGTGGGGTGGGTGGACCGGTGCAGAGATGGAGTGATTCATCAGTTTTTGAGACCTTGGCAAGGGGTGGGTCGTTCAATTTTCAGCTACCCCTGGGGGTGGGTCATCCTATTTTATAACGAAAATTGGCAAACATTTGCAAATAATTCTTTTAACATTAAAAGTCTTGATACTAAAAAATTTAAATTTTGCACGCATCAAGGTGATATTATTATTATTATTATTATTATTATTATTATTACTTTACTTTATTCCTTCTCTACTTGGATCTTGTCGGATTTTGTTCATATCAGTTCCGTCAGTCGATAGCTAGGATAACTAGGTATGGCGCCATGGCGATAATGCATAATGGCATACTTGCAGTACACCTCTAGAAGGCTTGAAACAGTTTTCATATGCACAGAATAGATATGCATCATCTTCGAATGGTCAATTCCAAATATTTAACAATTATCCTGCCAGCGAAATCGCGCGGAATACCCTCTGATACTAAAATCAGACGATATTCCGCGAGATTGAGCAGGATAATTGCTTTATTATTCAACAAATTGATAACAAAACAGCCTAACATTTTTAAATCTCTCTGTCGACAATTTTCTCACTTCACTTTTTCTTCCCACGTACGAAGCTACGTATACCGCCGGATATCTGTTACCTACGGATGACAGATATCGAGAGCATCATGACCATATTTGGATAGTGTTACAATTTGTTGAATAATAATCTACCATATTCCTTCTCTACTTGGATCTTGTCTGATTTTGTTCGGTAATATTCCACTCGATAAGATAAATAGGTATGGCGTCATGGTGATAAGAGACATCCTTGTGGTACACCCCGAGAAGGCTTGAACCAGTTCGTAATGAAGCCATTGTTAATTACTGTACTTTCGATAGCACTTTCCAAGTCAAATCGCTTTGGATTTCGTCCTTTTTATCCTCGAACCAGTTCACTCTTCAAAAGTCTCCAACTGTTTTCAAAACATTCTTAATGGCGGTCAAATCCGCACAGAATAGATTTGTATCACCCTCGCATTGACTTAACGTAACTTCATTTCCTAATAATTTGATTCCTTCTCCACTTAGATCTTGTCGGATATTTTTCGATAATGTTCCAGTCGATAAGATATATAAACTAGGTATGGCACCATAGCGATAAGGGGCATCCTTGTAGTACAATACTAGAAGGCTTGAACCAGTTCGCAATGAAACCATTGTTGATTCCTGCACTTTCGTTACCTGTGTAAAAGGTATTTATGAAACCGAGACTTTAAAGTTCAAGTTTAAAGGTATCTTAAGTTCTCGTCATCAAGGACCGTTCAAGACAGTCAAAGGCTTTTTAGAAGTGCAGTCAGTGAAATTAAGAAAGCGGGTAGGTTTTGCCATATTGTGTGTTCCATGCTGTATATGATATGATCTTCCATATCAATAGTGAATCTGATGTTTCGCCCTGTTATATTTTGCCCTTAACGAATCCTGTTGTTTGATCAATTTGCACTAGATTTGGAGGCTTTCTCGTAGTCAAAATCGGGAAGAGTTACTGGTCGCGCCAGTTTGAGCAGCGGGGCATCCTTTTTTGTAATTGTAGTTATGATCACTGTGCGCTGGTAGATGGCAAGTTCATTTGCGTCATAGTGCGGTATTGAAACTCCCAACTAGACTCCCAATAATTGGAAAAAGCATTTATAAATTTCAATGGCAAATCCATCTTGCCCGGGAGCTCGAGTTTTATCAGCCTAAAAAGTTTCTAAAACAGTTCTACATTCCAAGTTAGTGATCTTTCCGTTCTATTCCTGCCCTAATCCGCGAGTTAAGATATTGATAAGTGTTCAATAAGACCAATTAAGTCATTTGCAAGTGTATTACTTTCAGATGAGTACATTCCGTCAGTGTCTAGGATCAGTTTTTCACCAATTGTTATTGAATCGTCTTACATTCGTAGTTCCGTGATGGTATTTTTCTTTCGGTTCTTCTTTTCAAGATTGAAAAGTATTTCGTGGGGCGTTCTCCATTCTCAATCGTCATAACATTACATACTTGTGGTTTCACTATAGTCAGTATACGTATATCATCCGAGCTAAAATCTCTATCAAAAGAACTAGTTTTGTAACATAACATAACATAACATAACATGCAAAAAAAATACCCTTAACTACCATCTTAAAGTGATAACTAAAACTGAAGGAAAACTTGAGGTGAGCAAGGCTAAGATATAGCCATTTTTGTGGCCTTTGAATCGTGAGAATTCCTTCTGTGAATAATGAATTATGTATACTCCGTGAGAAGCGTATCTCCAAAAATCCTGAAATTAAAATGCATTTTTAGTCATCGAACGAAAAGGTGACTTTCATAAGTCTTCGCGACAAGACCCCTTGTCTCCACCCCACCCCCTCCCCCAAGTCTCACCCTCCTCTAGATTAATAAAACTTGCAAAAAGAAATCTAACGCATAAAAGTTCACAATGAAAAGCTGTCTGTTATGGAGCATTGAGTAAGGTGCTTATCAGGTTGGAAGTCTTGAGTTTGTCAACAATCATTTCAAACATTTTGGAAACGATTCATTTACGTCTACAAATTGCGTCACTTTTGTTCCTTTTTGCAGAGTACTCATCATGGCGTTCATGTTCAAACTAGTGCCTGTGCTTATTGCGTTAAGCATTGTCTCTGACGTCACTAACCTGGGATACCTGTGGCTCAACTCTAATCGACATCCCGGCGATATCAGGTTCATGCAATCCCCCTCGTTGATTTTTCCCGGCGCTTATGCTCAGAGCCTTGAGGATTACTTGGTCAGTGCAGTCGCTAAAGCGATGGTTGACAACATTTCATCCGATGAGAAGAAGGATAAAGATGGTTAGTGAATTATATAGTTCACTATTTGCTTGTAAAATTCCGTCGCACCCTGTGACTGATATCTAATGCATGCCAAGTGCACTATTTCTACCTAATCGTACCTTCCTGGTAGGTTTCGGCGACAAATCAGGCGAGTTTGGTCGAGCCATGTTTCGTATTTTGGCCATACGTAGTCGAGCTAAAATATCCATGGCGAAACCAAACGAGCCGTACAGTAGCCAAGTTTGGCCAAGTGAGCATGATATCGTAGCCATATCAGGTCAGTCCCTTGATATCGCAGGATATCAGAACAGTAGACACGGCTTCTGATTGGCTAATTGCGAATTTGGGTACGGTAGGGTCCAAAACCATACCACATCCTAAACTTTGTTTCCTTTCTATGACGTAGATACCTTCGACGGTTTAGGTGGGAGACTTTTCGACTTAATCTTGCCAGTCATATGCCCGCATAACACAGAATCATTGTCTGTCCATATCACCCCTTGCGTTGTAATATTATTATTCAAAACAACAACTAAGTGGACTAACCGAAACTGAAGTGAATTAGAACTTCTTGCCAATCAATACTAATGTCCTGATGTTCAAAGATTTGAAATATTTCTTTCTCTTGAGGGGAAAGGGAAGGGTATCGCATCCGGTGATCAGGAAATCTGTACTGTACCTCGATAAAAGCTACAAGGATAAATACGTGTTACACTATAAGGCAAATCTCCCAAGAAAGCCCACAGCAGCATTTAATATTGAACAGCTTGTATATATGCTGCAGCAAAAGCGACCGATCGAGTAAAGACGAAAAGCAGCCAAAAAATAAGGCAGGAAGATTAAACAGCCGTCACAACTTTGAGAGATATAGCAAAATAGATGTTCGATCGACATAAAATACTAAAAACTTCAGTTAAATTTGTAACATTTGGGTTTTGTCGTTTCGTACTTTAGTGAACTTGATTGATTTGAGAAATACAAGGCGTACACTCGACGATGACAGCCACATAAGCAAGTATTTTCGACCATTTTCAGTTTAACAAATATATTTCATGTTGCCGTGTGTCTGTACAGTAATAGATCGCAGATGACGTCAAAATGTGGTATGAACAAAAACGTTTTACACGAGGCGATAGCCGTGTGTGTCGCTGATGTTCTCACCACATTTGGACGTTTGCTGTGGTCTACCTGTTTTATATAATTAAAAAAAACACACACACAGATCTTAATGACGTCTTGTATTCGTCTGTTCTCCGTGCAATGAATCATAAGTAAGAACCAATCATAATGGGAGAAAAATTTGACTTATTATATTAAAAGCTATTACTTGGTATTCTCCAGTACGCGCCTTTCTCGTTTGTCTCAGTTTGTCAAATTTTGTATTTTGATTTGTCTGATTTCAGACCAGGACGACATAGACGTCGGAAACATGCAAGAAAGCAGAGGTGACAGCACATTCGGCAAATATCGAAACCCGTGCGGCAAATATCGAAAGTAATCCACCAAGGATTAAGACCTACCCGGCTAGGACTGAATGGATAGTCCAGCGTCACTGTTTATTTTTATAGTGTATTAGGACTTTTGTGAAATAACTTAAAATTAGAAAAGTAATTGTAATCTGTATCAGTTGTAACTCAATAAGAAACAAGATACCGAAGCAGAGTCAATGTTTTAGCGATCATAAGCTTCCGAGGCTGTCACAGCGTCTTTCTGAAGTGAATGTGGCGGGAATTTATTTGCCACTTGAGCTTGGGTGATTGCTAAAAAAAACATTGACTCTACCTCGGTATCTTGTTTCTTATAATGTATACTGGACTGTATTGTAACTTGTTTTCACCAAGTAAAATTGTTGGTTAAAAGTTAATAAAAAGTTTTAAAGTAGTTTTTATTTGCATAATCCTTTGGGGCTACTTGTGCGTTTTTGGCAATTTTGATTTGATTAACCCCTTCACCACCAGTGGTCACTTATAGATGTTACTCTGTCTAACGCCAGACGATTTTACTCGTCACAGGGAGACCCTTGGTGGTGAAAGGGTTTAGAAAGCCCTGGAAACAGTTAATTACTTCCCTGTTTTAGCTGTTATGTTCTACCAAATAACAGGCATACCCTGTATTTCAGAGTTACGATTTTTCCCCTTTACTTAAGGTCTATGGTCATTCGTCATTGAGATAGCTATTGTTGATATTCTGGGCCTTTCAATTGTTATTTTTTGTTACGTTCGTCCCAATCTATACTTTGTTTGGGCATTTGTTTTTCTTGAATAACGAGCAGCTGTGTCACTAGTGAACAATTTTCATAAGATTGCTTCAGCCGAAAGCAAATCTGCCACAGTGTTTACTTAAGATTGGCTATGCGAAACACAAACACCACTCGGCTGAACACGAGACAAAATTGACGGATTTATAGAGACAAATCATTTTCCATTCACTGACTCTCAAACTCAGCAGCATCACTCGCAGCCAACGTTGTCTTGAAGAATAGTATGCAAGACGCTTGTATATAAACGTTACCACAAAAAAGCTTAGATCAGTACTAGTAACGATGATTGGATTCCATATATGACCTACTTCCCTGTTTTAGCTGTTTTATGACCTATATCCATATTCGTCGAAGGTAACGTTCCTAAATTTAAGACAAGTTCATGTTTGGCAGTAGAATGTCCTAAACCACACATTATTAGGGAGCTTAAGCAGCGACGACGGTTCCGAGCCAAAAAATGAATTTTTATCTCACTAGATCTGTCTAGATCTGTTCAGTACGCCAATGGCTCTACTGGAAACGTGCTCGGGCTAAATATGCAAGACAGCGTTCAATTCCGAATGGAAACACGAAAAATTAGCTGTGGTCATTTTGCCTTCCTCAGACTACGCAGACCTTGGTCATTTCACGTTCTTGTTTTGCGAGTAAGAAATGAACAAAGATTTACAACGCACGTGTAGAGCTATTGTTTTGCTCATTAAACCTTTTGGTAACGTTCTCGTTTCCGTCGTTGTCGTGGTTTGCTTAAGCTGCCTAATACAGTACTTATGTTTGACCGCTGTCTGGCAAAGAGAAACATTACTTCACGTTACAAGAAATGCTCTACGGTCTTCGCTTTCTTTGAAGAACTACGTTGGATTCTCCGTGATACATAGCAACAAAGCATGTCATCTTGATTCTCAATGTCGTTTATCACATCGATGTAACACTCCAGCCTGTCTAGGGCTAGTTCTAGTTTTTCAACCACTTTGTGTTTCTCTGCAAATCTCCTTTTGCTTACGTGCTTGTTTGTCGCCTTATTTTTGTATTGGAACTGTGAGTCAGCGATTTTGTTCAGTGCCCGTATGCCCAAGAAATCCTTGAAGCGTTTGGTGATGAAATCCAACATTTCAAACTCGTTTTTCATTTTGTCGTTCTGCTGTTTTACAACTTTGAAAGACTCGATAATGATGGCAATTAAAACATTAAGAAACAGGAAGTTTGTCACAATTATGTAAAGAAAGAACGTCATCGCCCCAAGAACCCTATACGAGTTAATTCTCATCTCCTGATAGCTAAACTTCCCAAGGAGAACACTGAGAAGTTTTTGCATGGTGCTGAACAGCGAGCTGAAGGAATCGTGACTGCTTCCTAGCAAAAAGTGGTAAATCTGCGAAAATGCTAGGAAGTTAATGCTGAACACTAGAAAGTATTGTAAGAGTTCGCCGCTAGCTTGTTTCAAAGTACACGAGAGGAGAAAGATTCGCCGGTTGAAACGGAACATCTTTATGAATTTGATGCACGTGACAAACACGGTGACTCCGAGCACGCTCTCAAACATGAGCTGCCAAGTTGAAACGTACTGGAAGCTAATAAACTTGGTTGGATCTTTATGGTAAAGGTTAATTGTCCATTTTCTCAATCCCAAACAGATGAAGTAATACGATATTGCAGTCCAGCAAAGTATTAAAACAGCAAGGTCCATAAGATTCCACACCTCTGCGAAGTACATTCGTCGAGTCTTGTAAAGCTTCTTGGCCTCGCGGTACGTGAAATACAGAACAAAAGCAAAGAAGAAAACCTCACAGGCGAGCACAAACGATTGAAAATCACCTACATAACGATACAGGCGATAACTTAAGACCTCAGAGTGTGGAAAAACACCTCCCGTTGGAAGCGTCTCCATTACGAACGTTACAGCACAGAAAAGGTTGCTGTTTGGATTATACAAGATGAATTCTACGAATAGACTTCGTGTATAGCGGTCCAACCAGAGTTTATCCCGCGCATCCTTAACCTGCCGTAAAGCTTTGTAGTAAATGTGAGACAGTTCCAACACATACCCACCCCCAGAGTATGTTTCTATGCCGCCTATGTAGGGGTATCCGTCCAGTTCACTCGCGGAGCTGTAGTGCCAGAGGCCTGGTGATGATGAAGTCTGCGTCTGATGACTGGAGTTGTATAATAGCGATTCCCAGCGCGTGGTGTATGCTTGCTTGTCCTCTGACGTTATGCCGTATTCTGCGACGCACTTTGAAAAGAAATCTTTGGCTATAGGTGCCACGGAACAGGAATCTAAAAGTAAGAAAAGAAAGGTGGGTCAAAAATAATCCCACTGACAGAACATCAAATATACTTTCGACTAGTTTGGCATTAGTTTAACCTTAAACTTGAAGTTTCCTTTTTGTGGTCGCTGATCCGAGATCGCGACGCAGAAGCCTATGACATTGCGTTATTACTTATGTCACAGGCTATGACGAGTCTTGCTAAACGGGTTCGGTTAAAAAGCCATAAGAATGGTTTGTTATGTGGCCTTAGGACGGTTTGCAAATGAAAAACAGAGTGAAATCTTGGTACGAGATTAGTTCTGGCCCTCTCTCTGGGTGAGGGAGCTGAACTACTGTCTCTTAAGGAAGGATTATCTCTCAGTGACCTGACGTTTTCCAGTACAAAGGTGCAAGCTTACTGCATTCAATCAACTCTCCTAGAATTGCAAATACTCGAGTTTTACAACCTTTCAAAGTGGCTTGCAATATATCATACCCTGAGCAGAAGTAAGAGTTTTCGATCTAAATGAGATTGAGCCAAAAACTAAGATTCAAAAGAAATCAAAGTCACGAGCTTGGCCGATTTTATCTTTTTCTGATTGTTGTTTACTTCTCTCACCTTTCTTCGCCCTGTGTTGTCGAAGACGAGCCACGCCCACCACCAGCCCGCCCTCTCCTTCCATGAATTTTGGCGCTGTTCCTGTGTAGAAGTATGAGGGCAGATTGTACAGACTTGGTAACAGAGCGTTCTCTGTCCAGTCCCACATGTCTCTTTGTCGAATGATCTGCATGGTGAAGAGAGAAATCATTTAATACGTCAATCAATAGGCGGATTCATGCTGACGTCATTGTTTAAAGTTTTGCTCATTTGCATACGGCTTTGCGTACAGAAGGAAACATGTTAGATATGAATTGACTTCAGGAGGCTAAACAGCTAGTGAAACTTAGTACATGGTTTTTTTTAGCTCTTTGGGTGTAATATTCAAGGAGAAATTGTCTTTCAGAAACTGCCAAATTTCTGGGTGGCAAAAGCGCTAATGAGCTCAAATATTCTTTGTTAAATTTTGAGTTTTTAAACTCGTGTTGCACAAAAAGTATTTAATACATCAGGCTCATATTCACTGGCAGAGTTAATCGCACTATGACCTTTCAATATTCAGAACTGATTTATTTGTAACTCCATCAAAAACTGAATTGCTTATGCTAATGAGGCAAATGTTGTAAACAAGGATTCCCCTATTCACCTTACAAGAACTGCATTCAGTTAACAGCTGAGCGCTGTAGTGAATGAGTAGTATAGTTGATACGTCTGACCCACGTCTGTTTATGGGTTAAGGCTTAATAATGTGAAATAATAAGTCTATAATATATGTTTTCCTTTAAAAAGCATACCCTACTGTCTGCAAGATCTGTAAACCAGTTTACCTATCTTTTTAAAAGTAAAAAAAGGCTTTTAGTTCTCATCGTTTGGTAGATAGGCTTTTAAAGCTAGAACGATAGATCGAAATCCTTGCAGTACTATATGAGTTCAGTGTATTTCGACCGCTCTTTGCTAGAGTATGTAAGTTAGCTCGTGAAAAACATTGCATTTATAAAAATGTATAAAAATCTACCTGAGAGTATCTGTCGGGGAAGAACCCTCTCGGTTTTCCGCTGAAGCTTTGACGCAGTAAAACCTTTGCAACGGCGTCGTTTTGACGAAATGCATCCCGATCACGAAATCCGTAGGCGATGAGAAGAACAAGAAACGTAAACACCAGGAAGGTTCCTAAATCGAGTAGGATTGCGTGCATTGTACGCTCTTTTTGCGCCCTATCCCGGGCGTGCTGGAGAGCATCCTCTGTCGGCACCTCGACAGAAGGGGCCTTGGGGCGCTCTTCGAAGTCATCCTCTGAGTGCTGCAGATGACTTTGAAGCCAGTGTTCATCAGGTGTCAGTCGTGACGGTGACGAAAGAGCAATTTTGTTTCGTTTCTTGAAAATGTAAGCGAAAAAGATGGCTAAGGCAACAACCTTAAGCGGCTGACTGACAAAGATGTCCTGCGTGAGGGAGAAAAACATGGATAAAAGCCACTGTGAGGACTTTTTAAGGCCAAACTCGATGCCATACAGTAATGTGACAGTGGCGGCGGTCAGGGAAGTCACCATGACCAGAAACCAGCCCACATACACAAACCACCAAGGAAGTCCTTTAGCACGAGACGTGTCTTCCTCACCGGCAGTATGATGTGTGTTCTCATGGTCTCCAGTTGGGGATCCTGATAGAGAGTCGTTTGGAAGCAGAGATCTGATATCATTGGTGGAATCCGTAGTGGCACCAGCTCCCAAAGAGACTGAAAATGACGGCAAAAGACCTAAACGCATGGCAGGTACCAGGCTGATTTTTTTATCTTGAGAGTTTGGAGATACTCCAGGAGACGCTCTGTTTACACTTTGGTATTGACTGTTTGGGCAGCTGGTTCTGAACGTACAACTCTCACGTGATCCATACTTAACCAGAGTTATTTCAGTTTTTGTAGACGAGGAACGAGGTCTTATTTTTATTTTGAATCGGCCAAATTTTGGCACGGGTCGTGAACGGCAATGTCTGAAGATCTGCACCAGAAGCAAATTTATTGGAAACACAACAAGGCTGCTGCAGATTCCAATGGAGACTTGTTCCCAAGAAAATTCAAACGGACCTAACTCGACTGCAGTGTAACGACCTTTATCAGCCTCGTACCACAAGGCGTTGGCCATCATAGTACACAAAAGAAGGGACAAACAGCAGGACACACGCTGCACCCTCGTGAAAGGAGACTGTGGGGGCCTCCAAACGACCGAGAACCAAAGGTGGGAGTCTGTCAGGTCTTTGTACGCCTTAGTCAAAAACAAGCGTCGAAATTCTTTTAACTCCGTGTTGCTTGCTACTGGAAATATTCTGTCTATTAAACCATCCCCTTCGTCCACTGCCAGCCAAGACTCACACACGAAGTGCCAGACTCTATCGGTGTCAATCTCACGAATAGATATCTGCTTCACGAACCAGGCCGGGTCCTTACCGAAGTTATCGTGCCATACTCGGATGTACGCGAGCTCTCCGAGAGTTTTCGAAGTCGTCACGAGAAAGGAGTCAGTGCTTCCGCGAGCCAATGCCATCCGCTGACTGTTCTTGAGCAGATAAGCGTGGCTTTCACCATGTTCTCCTGTTATTGTAATGGCAACGTTGGCAGTTGTACCAGCATGTCTGCGCATACCAGTGCTGATGACGACCTCGTAGGCATGAGCATCTCCTGCCCTGTTGCTCGGGCTCACAGTTAATCCTGTCTGTATAAAAACAGCAAAGATAGGTTTAAATTGCTTAGTATAATAACGTTGTCTGGCTAGGAGGCTGCATTAACACTTTTTGTTATATTGCTGGCATTTTTCCCGCTACAGCGCGCCCATTCAGGCTAGTTCATGATCACATGACATCTAACGCTGTTGCACGTGGCCTGATGTTGTCGCTGGAATCTCAGCGCGTTTTTCAAAATTTGCTTTTGTTTTGTTTTGTTATATAACAAATCACTTAATGACTGGTCCCTTGGGGAACAGTGAATTTTGTTTCCCTCGAATCTCAATGTTTCCCTCGACGTCTCGGGAAACAAAATTCACTGTTCCCCAAGGGACCAGTCATTAAGTGTTAAATATAACGCCTTTGTTATAATATTTTCCTTCTTTTCGGTTGCCAATTGAAAGACAGAGCAAAATTCTATTAAGTGGTGTTAAAGACTTCGTAATACTACGAACCTAACCTCTTCTGAGTTCTCTGTATTTTTTTCTGGAAAATTCCTCCAGCAAATTTAACTCGATTTCAGGGATTGGTTAAAATACCTAGAGATCTGAACACTGATTCGAGATTTCTCATCAGTAGGAGGGTTTTTGAAATCGAATTCACATATGTATTTCACGTCATCATGTTTGAGCCACGTTTCCATATTGACAGAAAATCAGAGTTAAAAGAGGATAATTTTTAACATATTTTCTTTAGTTTTCTAAATTTAGAACAGCGTTTTTTCTAATTAACCAGTTAGTAACTCTTTTAAAAGCTCTGATAATCTATGTAATGAAAAAAAAAAACATGAAAAAATTACTCGATTGTGATTGGCTGAGAGCAGCTCAAGAGTAACACCAGTGCAAAAAGCCGGTGTAACATCTTCCGGCAATTTTCCTGCGCGAAGTTTTTCATGTTTGTATCATTATTTCTCGTTTAATTTGAAGTTAATTTGCACTTCTGAGTTTTTCAAAAAGCTGAAATTGCACTCGTCGAAGCGGCTCGTGCAATTTCAGCTTTTTGAAAAACTCACTCGTGCAAATTAATTCCAAATTGGACCCAAAACCGTATGATTACCTGTACTTACCGCGTTCAAATTCACAATATTAGTGAGTCTACTGTCCTGATTGCTGAATATCATGTCACTGACCTGATTTGGCTGCCAGATTTGTGACCGAATTTCGATACGGTAATACTCAATCGTACATTTTTGGTACGATTTGGCGTCAAGACAGTCTTGTTTGGTCTCGCGATATGTACTTTGGCGATTTCTAAAAGTACGGTTATGATAAATTTGATTAATATGGGATCTAGATAGCCCATCACACGTCCTTGTCGTGGATGCCTCACGACGCCCACGGCGGCGAATGCATGGGGCTTTGGCGAAGGCACAAAAGCTAACTACAGCCTGCTGGATTTAGTGGTCGCGGCAACTGAAACTATAGCTAATCCACTGGATACCTCATCCCCCTCACCAGGGCCGGATTGTTCAAAGCCCGGTTAAGGCGGGGGTCCACCTGAAAGCCGTATTTTGGCTTGGTATTATGTTCTTAATGCAAATATCTCGTTTACGTTTCAAGCAATCAAGAATCTGTTCACTTATTACAGACATCTATGTTTTGCGCCGTTTTGTAAATTTTTTGGTGATTTTTAGGTTTATTTGGAGACAGATAGTTTTTCTCAAAGGATTAGTAAAATTTATGGAAATAGGAAATTGTGAAGATTTGGTGTTGTTTTAAAATTAGAGTTTGAAGTTAAAAATTGATAGATACACACCAAACAGTTGCCTAACAACCCGAGTGCCATTGTGGGGTCGGGCAACTGTCTGGTGGTGTTCCATAACCTTTTCTCCCCCTTTCAATCTCTCTTTAAACTTCCTCAAATTTCACTTTAATTCAGGTAAACCCCCACCTTAAGCTAACCCAGGGTTAGCGCGAATTTCGATTGTGAATTTGCAACATTTTGGTGAGTTTTTCTGTTTGTATTGTTTGTCCTTCAGGTTTGAGTTTGAATAATCTCAAACTACTCAAAGCATAATCAGAGAAAGACATTTTTATACAAGAAAACTTATTACTTCGGTTAATTTTTAATCCAGCGTTAGTATTAATAGGCTTTCGAACAACCCGGCCCAGGGGTAGATGGCCCAGTACCTCTCTAGGGTCAAATCAGTGATGCTAAATACAGTGTAGTATAGCTATCCTCTCGTTATACCTTATTTCTATCTTTTCGATCCTCCCGGCGCGCCCAAACGATAACCAGTAAGTACAGACCAAATGTGACGCAGAGTACGGAGAGGACTGGGGCATAGTTTGACGGGTCTTTAATCCTCTCAATAATGATATCCAGGTGAAGTTTGTTTGGAGGAACAAACACGCGGCTACCGAACCATGTCAAGTGGCTGCACTGACACTGGATGCGCTCTGATGTGGTTAGTGGACCGACCTAATAAGACAAAAAACGGGCAACAATGTTACTGTAGAACGATTTATTACTGCGTATACGTTGCATTTGATTCGCATTTGCTAACAATAGTGATTGATTAAAAAAGTAACTTATCTAGGGTTACGTTTGGTTATTTACCAGGATGTTGCCTTGTCTGTGATTTTCCTGCGTTTTTCTTAAGGGTTGCATGTTTTCTCGCAGTTGCCATGGTTACACAAATTCCCCGCAC
>OZ026605.1:17680580-17718080 GCA_964020085.1 Micromussa lordhowensis
TCATAGGCGTAAGTAGAGTATCACATTAATGGAAACGTATTTCATACTGTACTAGACTTAAAGTCTGACGTTGAAGTAACTTTGATGGTAACTCAAGGAAGTGTTACATAAAACAAACCCGCACCTTCGCTTGAAGAGGAACTATCCTATAAGATCCTAAAACATCCGTGATTTTTACAAACAAGTCCACATTGAAGTCATTCTCTTTCGATCCAGTGGGAAGAAACAACCCCACGGAGTCCGGCATCCACCCGTAGAACAACAACATGGGTCCATGCACGGGATGACTTAAGAAAAACTCGTACCGCACGGGACTGTCCTCGTCCATCCAATCTGCGCAGCTGATTTGAAATTGCGTCTCGATTACGACGCCCTCCGAAGGCGACACGACACACGATCCACCTGTCGGAGGCACGTCGGTTCTGAACGAATATTGTGCCCAGAATCCGCTGATGTTGTTGTTGAAGAAAATCGTGTAAGTTCTGTTAGGAATCAGCTTGCTGGGATCCAAATGGAACTCCTTGGCAAAGGAAACACTGATCAACCTTTTTGCGTCGTCTACAGAACGTTTTGAAATTTGTCCATTTAACAGTGGAGGACCGTACAGTTCCCATTTGCAGCCTGTGGTTTTATTGTCTTGGCAACCTTCGCCAGAAATAACGAACTCTTTGGAAGTTGTCACCTTGTAGGCGCAGTTTTCCCTGCATCTGTCAAGGACAAATGTCGCGAGAAAATCATTATGTTTCTTTTGTACATTTGACCAATAAACAGACATAAGTAATAACAGCTCCCTGAAACAAACCAACATATTTGAAAAGTCCTTTTTCATTTGTTCTGACTTTAAGCTTTATGAAATCTCTTTAGATGCTCTTTAGTATAGTTTAAAAGCGCCAAAAACTTGATACTTAGACTGTCCCATTCGATCGATCCTTTTCAAACTCGGAAGGCAGGAGAATAGAATTTTAATATATGGTAACGGTCATTTAATGAAATTTGTCTCAACAAATTATTAGCCCCTGCTAATCCACCGAAATTTCCTCACTCTGTCTTGAAAAATGTACTGGTGTTTGTCATTAAGAAGAGCCATTTTATGTTTGATGGCCAGTTATTAAGACAAAAAGTATGATGTTGTCGTGACCAAACTTATAGTTATATATCAATTATTCCATGAGGCCGAGTTGGATATGAAGTGATAAAATAACCAACGAGCGCGTAGCGCGAGTTGGTTATAATCACTTCATATCCAACAAGGGCGAATGGAATAATTGTTTTAGCAAATTCTCAAACCGGGTTTTGCCGCCGATTTTTATTTCGGCCATTATAGAGGGCCGAAGTTCAAGCACTATTTTCCATATGACGTAAAACTACGACTATTGGCTCATAGTCGGAGTTTTTTAGCCAATCAGAAAGCTAGAAATGCAATAGTCGGAGCTGAGGATTTACTAAAGCTATATAGCATAGTTATAATTGGTGGTATCGTGGGCTGCACCTTAGGCCATTTTTTAGTCAGTATTTTTTTTTCATGTGACATTTTGAGGAGAAGCAGTCAATTCGTCCTACCATTTGGTCAACATTCTAGTTTATTCGCTTTTATTTATTCTGTAGTTCAGCGACACTTCTGGTCTTGAGTCATATCGTAAAATAGTTGTATTATTTTAAGTCTGCTATTAAAACTGTCCCTAACCTGACGCAAAGAGGAGGAAAGTTCCCTTCCACCACGTTGATGATCTGACTTGCTTGCGCCTCCCTCGTTCCTTTAGTTACTACGACAAAGAACTCATAGGACACATTGACATCAAGGAACTTGAGTGGAAAAATCAACGCTGATTTCCTGTTGTTAATTGAGCTTTCGAAACAAGAAACACTACGGTTAGCATCACAAAACCACTCAAACGAGAGAGAGTCGCTGGCCTTGCTGACGTCAATTTCATTTGGATCACGTGATGAAGATGCATTGAGAATGATCTCGTGACTCCAAGGCATTGCTCTTTCGCTCCCGCAGTCTATGACGGCCAGCAGTTTCGGTATACGTACGCGTAGAAATCCGCTGGCGACTTTCGATATCCCAAGAGGTATTGTGGTCACCGAGAGAGTAAATTTGTAGAGACCCCCTCGGAGCGATCGAGCGGCGAGAAACAGGACATTAGAAGAGAGGATTTCCTTTGGAAACGAGGTAACTTCTGTGATGGAGCCGTTCAGTATATTTTCAACTTTCCAATCGTATTTCAGTTCTTTGTAAGCTCGACAGTTTATTTTCAGCGAAGTATAAAGTGAATATTCGTATTCTTGTTGAATTTCGAGGGACTGGTCACTACTTTCTCCAGTACCGAGCATGCGCAACTCATCTACAACACAGGGAGCTTCACTAATAATTACTGACTGCTGTACTGAAGTACTGGGACCGACAATGCTGTTGACTGATATGGACAAGTTGTATGTACCAGGCTCGCCGTACTGATGGGTCAACTCTACTAATTCAGGTAACGCTCGTAAAAATCCCTGTTGCGCCTCTGAAAGAAAAACAAATAACAGGGGTTTTGTTAGAATCCTGCATCTCCAGGTCAGTAAAAGTCGAGATGTGAAAAACCTTGGTAAAGTTTTGATTTTAGTTAGTTTTGATTTAAGTTTCCTCCGTACAGTTATTTTTCATGCCGGTGTAATTGCATGAAGCCTGGGGTCAATTTACTAAAACTTTTACACTTGTAATCTACAAGTCGAACCGTTGTATTCAAGCGCAGACGGAAATGAGTTGATTAAAAGTCGTTACAAGTCCAGCAGGTTACAAGTGTCTGACCTGTAATTACACGTGTAGCGCTACACGTGTAAAATATGGTAAGAATCAAATTTAATAAAACTTTTACAAGAGTCCAACTTGTATTTTTACAACAGTCCAGCTTCTAAATCACAAGTGCAAAATACAAGTCGTCTATCACTTGCAAACATTGAGTACGACTTGTAAAAAAGATATTGGGTTGTCAGACAATGTCTTGAGTGAGGAGGAACTTGACGAGCTGCTGAAACGTCTAATCATCCGCAGACCTGGGAAATTTGAGGAAAGACGGCTGTTTGACGTCCAAAATCCGAGGGAATTTCGAGAGAACTTTCGTCTTCCTTTTGACGCCTTCATCTACCTATTGGAATTTTAAATAGGCCCGCAGAAGAAAAGATATTAAAATTTGCATTTGTAAAAGTACACGTGCATTCAAGCGGATTTTACAATTTTAAGGCTACAATTGTAATTTACACTTGTATTCTGACTCGCGATACACGTGTAAATTCCAGTGTAGAAAATACTTTTATTAAATCCTTGTATTTACAAGCCGGACTTTACACGTGTAAATTACACGCGTAGAAACTACAAGTGTAATTTCTTTATTAAATTGACCCCTGGGCTCGCGATACACGTGTGAATTCCAGTGTAGAAAATACTTTTATTAAATCCTTGTATTAATTTACAAGCCGGACTTTACACGTGTAAATTACACGTGTAAAAAAAACTGCAAGCGTAATTTCTTTCTTAAATTTACCCCAGCCTGGACGACATTAATTTAATTAAATAAAATTCTTTTTTTTTCTCACGGTTCTGTTGTCTTAGAGCCCATTCTTACGAGCCTTGTGATTGATTGATAGAAAAGACACGTGTAACGCGCTCTAGCCAATCGGAACGAAGCAAATGTCTTCTCTACCAATCAACGAAAAGAGTCTGTGAGGTGTCAGTTATCAATCAGTGATTTCATTCAGTGAAGTTTCGCCTCCCTTCCACCGGCTACGTAATTTTACATACTTTATTGTATTTTTCGCTCTAAATCTTCCAATACCCGAACATCCATCAAAACACCTGCAACTTTCGGAAGTAAAGGAAGGAGGAAGCATTTTAGAAGAGCTTCGTTTGACACACGTTTACCATGGATCAACGCTGATATAAAACGTTTTTTAATAACCCCGTGCATGTGGTGTTTTTCATATTGCTTTTGAGATTATTAAAATTCAGCCTAAAACAATAGACCTCAGTACGAGGCTCTGGGGAATAACTACAGAGTTTGAGGGGTTTATTCCCCAGAGCCTCGTGCTGAGGTCTATTGTGATAGCTGAATTTTAATATATCGAAATTGGTCTATGGGTGTGACTGAATGCTTCGTGTGCTCATTTTTAAGCCCAAATGTAATCTCGGTGCATCTGACAAGCTTATTGATCCTTATTCAGAAATAATCTTTAGAACGATGTCTCTTTTAATCACAACTGACTTCATATGTCTGAATATATGTCACTTGTCTTGACAGCATTAAAAATAAATACAATCCATCTAATGAATATCCATGAAATTTTCATATGCTTGTGCTGAGTTATCTTAAATCAAACGGGCAGATATTTATTTGATAATATTGTACCGACAAATTTCAGTTAGCCACGTCTTAAATGTCCAAACTCAATGGAGGTCTACGTGTTTGAATAAACACATGGTCTGTTTAATAAACCCGTCGATTCTCACAAGTGACGAATGACGTGGGTTTATTCTAATCAGTTACAAGAAAGTTTAAGACCCATGTATAGATTTGATAAATTTATATTTTATGTCAACAAAAGCATCTAAGTTATTTGAAATAGCCACTCCTTCATCTCGTCAAAATTATCACTTTGCTACCGTTCGTGGCGCTGCGAACGAAAACCATCTTAGCACTCTTTTTTTCAGACGGTATCAAGTGTGCGAGAAAATTGAGTTGACATTATGAGAAAATCCTTTTGTGAAATATTACTGCGGTACTACCCCAGAATATCGGAAGTTGAAGACCTGTATTCGACGTCCATCGCCAATTGTGTCTTCGTTAGTTTTCTGTGCTATACCGCCATCATGTTGAACATTGTAACAATCCACGCGATACGAAAAACATCGTCGTTGCCAAAAACGTTAAAAATATTGCTTCTGAATCTTGCTCTTTCTGATGTTGGTGTTGGTTTGTTCGGGCAACCATTTTACATCTTACTTCTGGTCAAGTGGATACGCGAAAATGATCCTGGCTGTAGCACGCAAAAGACTTTTGACATCACGGTTGGCTTGTTTTCAACCGCTTCGTTCTCTGGTGTTTTGGCTGTAAGTGTAGACAGGTTCTTAGCTATTCATCTTCATCTCAGATACCAGGAACTTGTGACTCACAAGCGTGTTGTTGCTGTGGTGATCTCAATATGGGTGTCATGTGCGTTTATCTCGTCGATGCTCTTGTGGGCTACACCTGATATTCGCACGCTATTGCTATCCATCGGTACTGTCATTGGTCTTCTTCTTACAACACTGATTTACTTCAGGATTTATTTAGCTGTCAGACGCCACAAGAATCAGATTCAGATCCAACAAGTACAGCATGCAGCGCAGAATAACGAAATAGCAAATTTTGCTAAAGTCATTAAATCTTCCGTTGGTACGTTTTATGTTTATCTCGTGTTTTTGATTTGCTATCTCCCTTTTTTTATAAGTTCAGCTGCCGTTCAAATCAGTAACCCGAGCATCGCTTGGAAGAGACATGTACTTTTCTCGATAACCCTCGTATGTCTCAATTCATCTTTGAATCCTATTATTTACTGCTGGAAGATGAGACACATTCGACACGCTGTCATCAACATACTGAGGAACATGTCTTGGCTCAGAAAACTGGCATCGAATTAACTGTCGCACCAGCCATGTCGTTCCAGAGAACAACAGCTAGACAAGTTATTGTGTGCCTGATCCCCGGGGCTGGACCTAGAACAGAACAGGCAGCGAGCTAATGGCGAACGTGTCTGGCAGACTTTCTAAAGCGATGTTCTCACATTCTCTTCTCTCGATCATTTTGCGTCCTTAGTCCACGACTTCTACGTCCAGTTAGCCTATGAGAAATTTGTATAGGAAATAGCACGGTTTCTAGGGGTATTTGGGATAAATACCGCGAGTGATATTTCAAAATTCGCCAAAATATCACGAGCCGCCGCGGCGAGTGATATTTGGAGAGTTTAGAAATATCACGAGCCGGTATTTATACCAAATACCCCGAAGAAACCGTGCTATTTTTTGTTTATACTACAAGGCAAAGAAATTCCGCATCTTGTAACGCTGTTTAGTCACGCGCGAGTGATTGGTTTTACTACAACATGTGATCAAACATGTGATCGCACAAAGGTCACACATGTTCAAATGATTTTCGCTTCAACTGCGATAACAGTACTTGAATACTTGTAAATATCTTTTGAAGGGTACATTTTGAACAGCCTAATCGTCAATCGAAGTTTATCAATAGATTTTTTAACCGATTCTGCTTGTGTGGAACTTGGACTTTGGGCTTTCATTTAAGCAGCAGGCCGTGAAAATTGTTGGCTATTTATCGTTTCTTTGGTCACAACAGCAGCGGAAAATAGTTTCCAGCGGACGACGTTTACTTCTGGTTGCCTGTGCTTCTGAACTGTTGAATAAAGACTGAAAGGAACCGTTTTTCGTTCTCTCACCTTCTTCGATAGCAGTTAAAAGAGCGCTCGACGAACTTCGTCAGCTGAGTTGGTTCGCGTTGCAGCTCACTGCATCCTTTGCCTTCCACCTTAAATCGACGAAACGGTGACCTAGATCTTTGTACATTCTTTGCTGTTTCCATATCTTGGTAATTTCCTTTAGCTCTTGCAGTTTTTTCCACAGAATTTTGAAAATCTTTCCGCCATATTGTTTCGATCATTTAGGTTTCCATAGAAACTGAAATTTTTACATGTAAGCATTTCAAATTTGGCAGAAATACTACTGGTCTTAGCCAATCGCATTTGAGAAATTTCTTAGCCTGTAGTATAACATACGTTATTCCAGCTCTGGCGCTCTTTTTGTCGCACAACGTTACGTCAACGTTGCGTGACAGAGAGAAAGAAAGAGAGAGGGAGGAGAGGGGGAAGAGAGAGTTTGCTCATTCAAGCAATTGGTCAGTAAAACTCGTGCAGGATGTCTGGGCTAACCAATCAAAGCGAAAGAGTTATCTTCTTAGCCAATCATATGTGAAACGAAATCAGTCGTGAGTTGGCTTACTTTTTTTTCACATTTGTATTGCTTTTGCACACACACACACACAAAAATTACAAACATATAACCTCGTTAAAACTATCCTACTAACATTGGTCAACATTAGCATGAGTAATTACAATGACTACTAACACTTTACAGGCAAGTAACTTATATGAATACAAAGATACTAACGATAACAGTTAAGAAATAAAAAAACATGTGCCGTGTTTCTATCGAGTTATAGAAACACGTGTGAAAGTTTGGGAGAACGAGAAATGCTGTGGGAACACGAGCCGCAGGCGAGTGTTTCCACAGCTTTTTCGACTTCTCCCAAACTTTCACGAGTATTTCTATAACTCGATAGGAACACGGAGAACATGTTTTCTATTTCTTTTAGAAAAAACCGGGACGACGAAAAAGAAAAACAGCTTGTTTACTTCGATCAACAAAATGTAAATTATCTTTGTTCGTGTCATCATTACGTCAACAGCTCGTACTAGTTCTGTGTTCCTATGGAGTTATAGAAACACGGTTTTAAACCAATCAGCGAGCGTATTTGCTTTGGGATATTTTCTAATTTATTTTATTGATAAAATCAATGATCTGTAGTAGCGGTGAATTATTTGGAGCTTACATTTATGAATATAATAGCGCAAGAAGAGAAGAGTATAATTCAATTTCTTTGCTAGTATGTTTGATGCGGAGAAAAGGCCAAAGAGAACATCTTCAGCATTTAGAATGAAATTAGAACTATTATTCACATTAAACCATTGTAATACTTCTCGAGTAAAGGATTTGAGAACTGGCCCTCGTTAAAAGTATGATCTATGGAGTCTGATTCACCACAATAAACGCAATTGCTATCTGGTTTGATGTCAAAGCGGAACAGTTCCTTCTTTGTGACAACAACTCTGTGAATGAATTTGAAGTGGCTTACTTAAAGTTTCCGGCCCTTGATTCGTTAGTAGCATTTTCCCCCAGTCTTCTTTCTCGAGTTTTCGTTCCCTACTGCGCAAGCCTGTCAAAACTAGCAACTCTCAAGTTGCAAGCTGGAATTTGATTGGTTTTAAAAACAATCTTAAAAAATGCGAGGAAGTGGAGCACCATCGATTTGATCGAGCCACGAGTTTGTCACTTACGCAGGCGCAATTCAATGGATCCGTTATTTCCGAACTTTCACAGAGAACTTTCCAGGGTCGCACGCTGTCCGAGAACAAAGACCCTGGGTACGAGGTTGCATTTGCCCCGCGCTAAATGTTCTTTAGCTTGAGAATATATTCAAATAATACTTCCAACAAATATGGAGAATCCTCATTTTACAGAAGTTTGCAGATTTACCACTGATTAGCATATAAAAAGCCGATTTATCTTTATTCTTTTGTCATGGTAAGACAATTTTCCAGAAGTATACTTCTTGTGCGCAATATTTTTTTATCTATTGTCGATAAATCGCTCCAGACCTAGTTTATTTCACAGTACGCCGGCCTGCAAAGATGATTCAGTTGAAATACCGAACCTTAAATGCGCCTAATACATGTTTAGATTTTTATTTAAATTTAGAATTAGTGGCATCCTAATTCCTGGCTTTGATGGTTATTGACGTGCAGATGGTCTTATTATTACCAGTCTTATTATTCAGTTCTTGTTTAATTTTGTCATCTTCCATAATACTTTAAAGACTGAAACAGCATCGTCGTTTACTACAAAGAACTCGATCTTTTTTCAGCATTCATATAGCCCCTTTCAGAGTCGAATAAACCAAAAACCTTCTGATTTTGCTTGGAAGTTACCCAATAGCTCGAAGTAAATCGTTTTCGTTCTACTATAAGAGTGGATATAGAAATTTTTCTTCCGAGATCCGTCTTTGAGGACTTGTGCTTTAATGTCCCGTCCTCACTCTTCCGGAGAAATTTGAAAACGAAGCTTTATTTCTACGACTAGGCCTACCGTCCACACTAATCCGTCACGAAAACGCTCTTCAAACCGGAGGAATTTGAAAACGCCAGCTTAGTTTTAGCGTGAAAGGAAAACATTTTGAAAACGGAGCTTCTCAAAACGATGACGTCACGATAATCATGTGATTTCCCTGACTGAGTTTTCCTCGAACACAAATCCAAAATGGCCGGTGATTGTTGCATTTTGAAATTTCTCCACTGTAATGTGAATGGGGCATAATTGCATAGCCAAAATTTCGAAGAAACATCATGGTTGTTTACCATTTATCCAAAAAATCCGGAAATTTTGGATGGAATGTAAATGATTTTGTCTTCCCGAACGGAAATTTTCCCGGGAAAACGGGACTTCTTGAAAGGTAGACCAAAATTCCCAAACGGAATTTCCGAATGGAAAGTGTGCGTTCCATATTTTAACTAGTTCCAGGCCTTTTGGCTTGGATCGCCTTTGATCCTACCTTCCGGGAAAAGTCGTGGTAATGGAACGAGCGCATCCCCGTGGAAATTTCTATTCGGGACTTGACGCGTCCCATTGACTACAACTGTTAACCAACCGGTTTCTCCGAGTAAATGGTAAACAACCCATGTGTACATGCTCCATAGATAGCCAAGCGCTCTTTTGCGATTGGTTAATAAAACTCGTGCAACGTGGTTTAACCAATCAGAACTAAGTAGTCTTCTTTCCGGCCGATCACGTGCAAAACGAAAGCTCTCGTGCTGTTGAACGAAGTTTCCGCACGCTTCCCCGGCAGCAGCTACATACAGGTGCTTATGTCTTCATTTGTTATTACATTTCTCGCTCTTAACTCTCTAAAGCTTGAGAATATTTTAAAAAACAGATCAAAAGTAATTTTTTTGAAACAGATCTATGAAAAGGAGGAACTACTTTAGAAACACTTTTTTCACATAGGTTTACACATTTCCCTGGATCAACGCGAAAAGAAAACCTTTTCTTAGCTATAGTACACCATGCCGAGTTCTTTTAATTTGTTTTTCGTATACAGCAAGTTCATGTGCTTTTGTTGCAGTTTCATCAATCCAGAGCGTTGGAACACATCTATCAGTTTGGCTTAGTCTTACTGAAAAATGAATATTCACAAACGCATAGCTTCCTGAATCTATTATCAGTCAAACATGTTGTTGACGGGCAGATGGTTTTATTAGAATTTCTAACCAATTTAGTATTTAGGCTTGTGTTATTCTATTTTCCTCGTCTCTTTCAAAAGATCGCCTGAGCAGTTTCCTGTTTTTTCAGCGGTGTCCTTGGCATATTTTTCATTGTATTTTTCAGCAGACAACACTGGAAAGAGCGACTCCTGTAATTTCATACTTTGTCTTAGACCATCAACCGAAATATGATGTTTGTCATCAAGAATTAAGTGATTCAGCAATTGATTCAGCTTGATGTTCGAGCAATAAGGACCTAAACTGTTCAGATTCTCTGGAAACATCTTTTATGACAACGTGAAGTGACTTGAAGAATTGTGAGTCGACATCATGAACCAATCATGTGAAGTGTTGCTACAGTATTTGCCCTTACTCTCCAAAGATGAAGACTTCCATTCCACCTACATCGCTAATTGTGTCCTCAACAGTTTTCTGTCCTATACCGCCATCATGTTGAACATTGTGACAATCCACGCGATAAGAAAAACTTCATCGTTGCCAAAGACTTTAAAAACATTGCTCCTGAGTCTTGCCGTTTCTGATGTTGGTATTGGTTTCTTGGTCCAACCATTTTACATCTCACTTTTGTTCAAATGGTCGCAAAACAATGCCAGCTGTTCAAGCTATTTGGCGTTTCACATCATTCAGTGCCTGTTCTCCAGAGCGTCATTTTGTAATGTTGTAGCTATAAGCGTTGACAGGTTCTTAGCTATTCATCTTCATCTCAGATATCAGGAACTTGTGACTCACAAGCGTGTTGTTGCTGTGGTGATCTCAATATGGTTGTTAAGTGGATTTCTTTCTTCGATTCTTTCGTGGCATCCATCCGAGGACAGCTGCATTATCTTATGCATTTGTGGAGCTGTTGGTCTTCTGCTCACAACAGCGGCGTACAGAAGAATTTATTTGGCAGCACGACACCATCAGAGCCGAATAAGACTTTTCCAAGTACAGCAAGTAGCAGGGAACGAAGAAATGTCAAATTTTGCTAGTCGCATTAAATATGCAGTCGGTGTTTTCTACGTGTATCTCGTGTTTCTGTTTTGTATTTTACCGCACTTGATCTGCATGGCCGCCGTTAAAATTTACGGCCCAAGTATGGCTTTGAAGAAATTTTATCTTTTCTCAATGACCCTCGTGTTTCTAAATTCGTCTTTGAACCCTTTAATTTACTGCTGGAAGATGAGACACATTCGAGGCGCCATTATGGACATACTGCGAAACATGTCTTGGCACAGGAATCGCGCATCGCACTGATCACAGGGTGGATCGGTGGTTCTTTCATTGTCATGATCCCAGCCATACATTGAGTTTTGCCGGGGCAAACCTTTTAAATCTCTGTCAACTACAAGTAGGACGGGCTGGACAAACGAAGCATTTAAACCAAAATATTTGTGTGTGACTATACACAACTAAAGCTTATTTAAAATACATTAAAAACCCGCCTGTAAGAACCTAAAAGTCTGGTAAAATAGGTTATAGTATTTTGGAGTAGTTATTGGTAATTTAAGGCTATGTGTATGGGTTATTGACCAAGTGTGAGGTACAGATGGCTGAATATTGGCCGAGTTCTTTTTTTTGCGAGTTTATGGACCGAGACGGAGTCGAGGTCCATAAACACGCAAAAAAAGAACGAGGCCAATATCAAGCCATCTTGACCGAACAAGCTTGGTCAATAAAGGATTTATTATATGGCTTTTGGGGAAATTTTTCTTGCGGGAAAAGGCGGGTAGTCCCGAGCGAGCAAGATGGCTCCATCTTGCCCGCTCGGGTAGCCAATTACAGCGCAGGATTTGATTCATCTTGCCCGCTCGTGGAGCTAGCCATATAATAAAGTTTCTTATTAATAGGTTCTTAATTTCTATGAAGGAGATATAGCTGTTCATTACCAGAAAAAAATGAACTTGGGTTTGGTCCTTAAATATATAGAGGATATTACATGACCGCGCGTGGATATGAATTTTATCTTCGAGTGTTCAACTCGATATCTCACGAGTGAGCGCAGCGAACGAGTGAGATATCGAGTCGAACACGAGAGGATAAAGGCCGGCACACACGAGGGAGCTTGCTCCTGAAACACGCTCCCGAAACTCGCTCCCGGGTAAGTACTCCAACCAGTACACACGAAGAGGCTTGCTCCTGAAACACGCTCCCGAAACATGCTCCCGGGTAAGTACCTCAACCAGTACACACGATGGAGCTTGCTCCTGAAACACGCTCCCGCAAAGCAAATTTCAGTATACACGAGGGAGCTTGCTCCTGAAACAGAATCGTGCAACAGTTTTGCCCCTGGAGCTTGCTCCCTCATATCAAACCAGTTTGATATGAGGGAGCAAAACTCGGGAGCAAAAGTTTTGTTGCGCAAAACGAACACGAGAGGATAAAGGCCGGTACACACGAGGGAGCTTGCTCCCGCAGCACGCTCCTGCAACACGCTCCCGGGGCAAAGCTCCCTCGTCTGCACCAACGATTTCGTGTATACTGAAATTTGCTTTGCGGGAGCGTGTTTCAGGAGCAAGCTCCATCGTGTGTACTGGTTGAGGTACTTACCCGGGAGCATGTTTCGGGAGCGTGTTTCAGGAGCAAGCCTCTTCGTGTGTACTGGTTGGAGTACTTACCCGGGAGCGAGTTTCGGGAGCGTGTTTCAGGAGCAAGCTCCCTCGTGTGTACCGGCCTTAAAATTCATATCCACAAGCGGGCATGTAATATTCTGTTTATTATATAAACACCGGATAAACTCCTGTGAAAAAGTCGCGATTTATTATGTAGCCATAACGAGGGTGATCTCTTCACGTGTGAAGATAACATATTATCTTCACGTGTGAAGATATGAAGTTTTCGCGGGAAAGCTCACTTGGTATTTCACTGGTGTTTATATAATAAACAGTATTTATTCATAACTGTATTATGGTAAGCCTAACACAACTAGACTACAACTGATTTCAGAATGAATATGTAGCGTTGCCTCTTTGACAAGAGTTCATAACTGAACTGTAACCCACATTTAATTATGACTGGAAAAAAATGTTTTTTTCTCTTGTTAAATAAAATGCAGTTTTACTCACAATGTTGTTGCTGATGATGTTTATCCAATGATAAAGAAACTATGGTTTTTACTTACCAGTATCGTCGCCATATTCCACAGAGTACGTGACATTGTTCCCTTGCAAAATCTCAAATTTCACTTGTAGAACATTTGCTGATCTGACAGCCAAATCTCTGATAAGTAAGCCTTCGATGCGGTATTGAACTGTCACGTGACCACCTAACACCACGTGATCAACTGAAGAGGAGATATCCACGGCGATATAATATCGACCTGGCTTGGTAAAGGTGTGCGTTACATTGAAATCAGATTCCTCTAAACCTGACTTATCACCCCAGTTCCACATAAAGCGGAACAGGTGTGGCCTCTCCACGTGGTCCACGGAGAAGGCGATTGCGTGACCAACAAGTGCAACAGAAGCGTGACGAAGTTCGGCGTTTGTCAGGGAAGGAATCTGATTCGTAACACTAGCTGTAGAATTTGACCTGGTATAACTGGTAGGCAGGATGGATGTTACTGTCCTTGTTGCGTGACTAGAGTGTTTCGCCACGTTATTGCTGGAGCTGACAGATAAATGTTCCGTGATAGCTGATGAAGGTTTGAATATTGTGGACGAATGAAAGAGTGGAATAGACGACGGTGACGCAGTTACGCGTGGTTCACGCGTGGAGAGCGAATACACGAAAAACCGACTCGTCTTTGTATCCGAGGACACTTCGTTGCTGGCATTTACTGTTACCTTGGCAACGCCTGTGTTGAGAAACTGATGTTGGAATTTGTTCCCGATGTACACGGAAACAAGAGTGTCGCCCTCGGACACAGTCCACGTAAAACGTGCACTGTCCCCACGAAGCAGCTGAACTTCGAAGGAACACTTCGTACCAACCTCGACTCTCGAAGAGCAATCGAAAGTCATGTTGATTCCCGTGATGCTGTAAAGTGCTTTGACAAAAATAAAAGCGTTCAAGTCTGGATAATTGTTTGCCTTGCATGTTATTTTCTGTCTTAGAAACTGAAATCTCCTGAATTTTCTGTATATAATAACCGGACCTGTGCTACTGTTACGGAACCCGCCCGAATGCAATGTCAAAACAGGATCTTGGACTATGTTTGTTCCTTTCTTCCCACTTACCCCCTGCTGCGTGAAAAACAAGTCTGGTGTCCCCCCGGACCAGTTGACTTGACAGGTTACTTTCACCAGCACATCAGATGGAACTTTCAGGGGGATGACAATGGACAGCGGATTAGCAATAACTTGAAGAGAATAACTAACAGACACATGGGAAATCCCATTGAAGCAGTACAGAGTGAAGTTCTTGACTCCAACAGGGGTGAATCCACGATAAACGGTTTTACCGATTTCCTTTGAGCTCTTGTCGTCGTTTTTCTTGGGTGGTTGTTTGAAAACCCAAGAGCAGTTGACGTCAGTGCCTTGCGTCACGCTGGAATTGTAACACGTTTGAGCGTGGTCGTAAGCAAACGCTCCGTAACACTTATTCACCTTTAAACCCTTGATTGGCTGGCGTACGAAAAGATCAAGGGTGCGGCGCTCTTTAGAGACTAGATTGTAAGCAGTTACCACGAGCGGAATACATCCGGTAAAACGATACAGAAAGTTGTACTGGAAAACTCCACCTTCAGTAGTGGTGTTGTTTTTGAGGTAAGGAGATTGCAATTCGGTAGTGAAACTGGAGTTGGGAATGTACCATTCGCACGAAACGTTAGTGCCCTGTGTTACATTTGCGGTGAAGACTTCTGTCGAATTTACCTCAATGAAGGTCGGTCCTTGTGTGTCTAGTTGTGCAATCGCATTTTGTACTGCGATAAAAGATCGAAAGGTGAGTGCTTTGCTGTCGTTGTATGAGGTTATAGCGTTACCGAAAGTCGACATCAGGGAATACAACCCAACGGATGTCGAACACCAAATAGTGAGTTCGGCTTTGACTTCAGCGGTGCTGTGTAATTTTACGTGAAACGAAACGTTCAAGGACACCCCATTCTTGATATCCAATCCCAAGTTGGACATTTCCTGCGTCGGAAAAAAATAACTACCCGCATCTTGCCCAGCGGTAACTGTCTGAATGGCAGCACCGGAAGTGTTTCTATAAAATCCTACTATGTCTCCTTCACGTGTAATAAACCTCTGTTCTTGCGGTATGACTATCAAGTTATATCCCACAGTCAGATTGGTGTCAATGCTGTAGACTTTGGAATAACCACTCAGTGTACGGCCGCAAGACCTGATGGATGGTTTTTGCGAAAACATTAATTTGATGCATACTTGAACGCATTCACCGCTAGCTGGAGTCCAGTTCCCACAGGACGAGTACTGACGGCCTCCTCCTGCGCATTTTGTCAAGTTCAAAGTTGCCCTGTAAATCTATAAAAAAAAAGGACTAAATAAATGAAACTAAGCAGGTCAGTTACTGTACATCAGAGATAAGTTAAGATGAAGGAAAACTCTGTAAGTTAAGCTCAGATTTTAACGAATGCTAGAGTGACCGTTTTGTACATACGGACTCCCTTATGAACCCTCCCTTCCCCTCCGTGCAAGGTTTGAGAGAAAGCTAAAGCCATGATCGTTGCTCTGAGATGTCTTTTATCTTATTGAGCTTTCGTTCAAGGGCCACTAAGGTTGATGCCCATCCTCTCCTTTAACAGGGTGCCACAATCTTGGATGGCACCTGCCATGGCTCGTCCCTAATGGTCCTCTTAAGAGAGAAGTGTATGGCATGGAAGTTCGTGGGAAGGGTAAGAGAAGAGAAACCACCACAGCCAACATTTTTCGCAAGGACACAGAGACGTGAGAGATGACTGATGAAGAATCATATTTCTCGCCCTAGCTAAAAACAAAAGTAGTACGTGTGGTATTGTTCGTGTTCATCCTCACCTGCAACTGAATGCGGCCAGGATACTCAGCATATACTTCCCAGGCCTCCACTGTGGCCTCCGTTGTAAACTGGAGTGAAGGAAGTAAATACGTTCCAGATTCATTCTTGGTATCTGATTGGTTGGTAATCGGAGCTCCCGTACTCTCTATTACCATTCGTGGCACGTCTAGGAGGTGAAAAGGATGAATAAGCGGTGTAATAATGGTGTAACCTTTATCCTACTCACTTTTCGCATTGTCAATTAAAGAAAGCTTCTTAATCCGTTTATGCTTCCTCCCCAGCCTCCACTCCCTAGCCTCTATCGTTTTGGCCGACTGGCTGCTTCAACTTCAACAGAAAACAAATGAAGACGTTATTGCTTTATTCCTCGAAACAAATTAAAGATAGCATGGCCTAACTGAGAACTAGAGTTTCATACACTACATTGAACCTTCCAATCACTGGTAAGTCTAGTGAGGTTCTTATGATAGCAAAATAGACATTTGGTCCTCTTACTTAACTCATTCAATAAAAAACCCGTTTTATCTCCCTTGGCTCAACTATGCTTACACAAAGTCAGGAGTACAGCAGTGGCGTAGTAACCCGGATGAAGACTAAGAATACCTCTTTCCTCTTTGTTCAAATAATTAGACCCAAAGGATTGTCACTCCACGCCCTCTTTTTTAAACGTAAAGGAACCCGCTCTAAGGCACCCCCCCCCCCTCCCTCACCCCCACCCTGTTTGAACACGTCTGTCGACGTCACTGTGTTTCTTATTGATATGTTTATGAGAATAAATGAGATTAACCTTTAAGGGTTCTTACACCACGTACAGATTTAAAACATACCTGGAACTAAAAGCGACACGTTTTGGCCTGTATTATGCATTGCTATTGAAGCTGTGATGTCGCTTCCTCTCAGACCATTCAATTTGCACACGGCTGTTTGGTTTGGTTTTATGGCGGAGCACGATACGTTAGCAAGTTTGGCTCGGGATAATACCCGAATCCTGCGGGACAATACGAAGATGGTCGAGTTACCTCGGGATGCCACTAAAGTGATGTTAAACTTGCCAGTAGCAAGATAATGGTGTCTAAAGACCCGGGTTGCGTTGCTCCTTTCATCGCCAAAATCCACCGTGTATACTATTGTTTGTGACGAGTTCGTTGCTGTCACACTCGATGACGTGACAAGCGTGACAGATGAAGATACTGACGGCGTTATATTGGGTGGAGATGTAGTGAATATCAGTTCCTGATAAATTTCAACAAATTCCACCATAAGGCAGCTGGTGTTGTATACTTGAAATCTGTTCCTGGATTTAGGTGAGCCGTCACAGGGATCTGTCTCGATCAGCGGAATTACGCTGTCGTTCGCACAATGGCACTCTGTGTCGTTGAGTACTGCAGCCAGCGGAAACATCTCAAATGCGCAGGCTTCGATGCACTTATATGGAGATATTGTGCTAAGCCTTGGCTGGTAAAGATTCGATTCGTTATTCTGTGTTTCATAACAACCCAAGTGCAATTCGTCTGCAAGAAAAGAGTTTAAAGTTCTCGCTTATGATCTTACTAAAAAGGAATACTGGCTGCCTGGAATAACCGGCAATCATATGGGCCTCTCTCTCCTCCACAGGGCCTCTTTCCTGCTACTTTGACCGTGTAGGAGTTCGGAGGCTGAGGAGAGCGAATGATGGATTTTCCCGCCCTTTTCCTCTTCTCATTGTCTCTTCCCACTCCCATTTTACCTCCTCCTCCCCTGGAGAGCCTCTGCAGAGCAGAGAAATACGTACTGCTAGTGCAGCTAGGTATCCTTGCGGGCATGCTCTGACTTTTGACGACTCTTTTTCCACACGACCGCTCAATACGAACAATTCACAGTTGTCTTATAGACTGAATTGGTAACATACCTGATGACTCGGGTGGTAAATATATTATCTTGGGTGAAGAGAGAGCCGATATCTGGTGACAAGAAATACATAAAGTAAAAGACAAGAATTAAATAGATAATCAAAGCTGTTTAATTTTACTTGCCTGGAAAAGGTTTATCTGTTTTAATCCAGAAAAAAAGAAAAAGCATTTAAAAACAAATCTAGGGGAAAATCACAAAAAAAAATCGTTTTTAGAGTACCTTAGCTGATGTTCTTTTGAATTTAGTACTTCTGGAAATGCATGCCTATTCTTTTATATATTTTTTCAATTTAGATCAATTTAGTCACTTTTAATTTAAGGACAATTTATGGAAAAAGAAATATATTGTAAACTTGTCTTAAATCAAATCATGAACAGAGTCCGGAATGCAAACACGAGTACCATTTTTTTGCTTTTCTCTTACTTTTTTTTCTCATTTTTGCCTATTATTAACCCTGAGAAGTATTGAACAATTAGAAATTGCCATCAGGGTAGATTTGAGGGTAGATTATTTTAAAACACATGATTATCATCCAGATTTTTTCATAATTTTGTTTTTAGACAAAGCTCCTTTCCTAATTTTTTGAACTGCAAAGTAATGTTTTGAAAAGGTTCATAGCTTACAGTAGACTCCTGTAAACACAAGTTATCGACCATATTAGATAGATCAGTATGAACCCTCGCGCTGGTGAACTCGAGTCGACTTTCTACTTCCGCGCGAATAGCAGGTGACGAACTGCAATGGACAACTCATTGCTTTGAAGATGAAATCTTAATGTTGGATTTTCTTATTATTTTTCTGTCATCTACTACGCAGATTGCTTAGGCTTTCTGTCTGTTGACCGTGATGGGGAGCAAGTAGATTGGCGAGGAGAAAAAAATACAATCAGTGCTCGCTCGGCATCTCCAGCCGTTGTTGACGCTGTTCGCTTCCCTACTGACCTGTCGAACGCTTGGAAAGTTATTCACTAGCTGAAAGCTATCTCGAATCACTTGCTATTTTTAGTCGAACCAAGGGTGAGTTCCCTTGACCCAGATTAGCTGCAGCAATAATTCATCGATAATATTCCTGACCAATAGAAGCGAGCATTTTGATAGAGGGTCCTCTTAAAAGCGAAACAGTTACTTATAAGATACTCTGATCAAGGGAAATTAATACATTTGGCAGTGAAACTTGAGGTCGATAATAAAAAAAAAGCTTAAAATTGTTTATGGTAATGTACGTCGGTCGTCTGATTTCAATGAAATCATCTTTCTTTCGCTGACAAACACACGTGTTTTGAAAGAAAACGAAAAAAACACAATGGAAGATTAAAAAAAAAACTAGGTTGCTCGTTTATTTTTTTGTAGCTAATTGAAGTCGTTCATATTGCCATTAACGCTAGTTTGCTCCTTGCATTAGTGCTACCAAAGATAAACATTTACGAGTACTTTTCTTTGCCTTTGTAATTTCTAGTGAAATTAATTAGCCCAAATTTTTTTTTATTTTTGGCAGCTGTTTCTTTAAAGAAGTAAAACAAGCAGAAATATATTAATTTGCACCTAGCTAAATTCAGGCTTGACACCTTTCAAGTCAGTAAACATCTCATCTTCGCTGTATCTTCTGAAAAAATACACTTCGGAATCATCAGTGGCGCGTAATAGGTTTTAGGAGCATAAAAACCTAGTTCTTTGAATTTAACCTTAATTCGGAAACGATATAACTGTATTTCTCGTAGTAATCAGGGTAGTTATATTTTCCTTAAAGATTGTTTTTGTCATCTGATTTGGTGTGGGGCTTTGTGAATTTGTCACGTTTGCGATAGTAGTGGGTGGAAATTCACTTAGCGAGTTTTGACGTGCACTATGAGAGGCCAAGAGTATCATTGGTTGGCCCAGTGATATTCCAGTAACCATTTAAATGCGGGTGGATGGAAACGTAATTTTACTTTATTTGGTCTTCAAGTCTTCTATAAAATAATAAATCATATCAGAAGTTCAGCGGAATTTATTACAAGCTTCGGACGATAACCAGATACAGTATACGTATGTATATATACAACATACGATGATCTCCTCTCTTGCATGGTTTGATATAAATTACATAAATTGAAGTATTCTTGAAACTGAATGAGATGTGCATTATTTTCAAGTTTTTAGCGATTGTGGGTCGACATAGTTTAGTTCTTGAGACGGTTTAACATTCAGTCTCACGAAGATTATAGGCCGCAGATAATTTTACCTGTTACCTAGAGAGACTATACTAGTTGAATAATTAAAATACTGATTGAGCAAAGTATATCGACATCCACTAGGTAATATTTATAATACTTTCCCAATTGAATAATTTGCAAATGAGTGAAGACAATTGTTTGACATAAGCTACATGTACGTGACGTCCAGATGACAAACTGAAATTTTCACAGGCAAATCGTCACGACTATATAAAAAGATTGCTGGTGAACCAAACTTTTAGCTGTCAAACAGCTTTTACGCGCTTCGACAACTGAAAAACCGGACTGAGTTCTTAGAAATTCAGTCACTGCTCAGAGGGTTTAGCCTTTCTCAGTTGAAATATTGCTGATGCAACTGAGGTACGGGTAATGAAATCATGATTGTCATCTTTTTCATATCAAACATTTTCTGAAATTGATGCGGTAAAAGGACCAAATTGACAAATGACCAAACGTACTACTGACACAAAACACGCGATGTGATTAAAATCATGTTTGCCGGGATCTTAATTTCATTTTGTTGTTGCTGTTGTTTTTTGTTTTTCGTCATAGTTCTGTCGACGGATACTGAAATAGCAGCAGCTGGGAAAAGAACTCGATGGAAATTTAGCTGGGCTGCTTTGCCCAGCTGCTATTTATCCGCATGTTACAAGAAATATTTTCATAAACTGACACAACTTGCTGTTTTACAACTTAAGAGAGGGAATATTTGGACAGCTTGTGTCAACGGAAGTGAAGGAAATAACGCGGTAATCTAAGTCGATTTATCACAAATCTGAGCACGTACCAGGCGCTGAAGATTATAAATTGCAGTGATGTAATTCTCCGACTTTGTATCTCCTAGTTTATGACTACCGGCTTTGAAAATATTGCTTTGAATCAAGCTTGATAAAGAAGTACATTGGTGGAAAATTCCAGATTAAAGAAAGCTTTATTTCCATTAAGTAAAGGGGTGCTATTCTGTATGTATCCTGCGGTGTTTTTTATTATAAATACATATTAACTATTTCGAAACCAATTTCGGGTCGCAAAATTAATGACTTTGAATTCAAATTTCCTACATTGCAAAAATCTTAAAAAAACGTTCACGGGAATATCCGAACTATGGATAAATAAAAGGATTGGAACAATTTACAAAGTTCTCGTTGTCTGTCGTTTACAGAGTTCATCTGATTTTAATTTTAAATAAAACTAAAAAAGGGAGAGTACAATACGAAAACATATCCATGAGAATCAAATTACTGCTCCAGAGATGAATGTGTTTAGGAAAAAGGCACACTGGTACACTGGCAAGCGAGTTATTTCGGTGTGATGTTATTGAGGTGATCCGGCTCGATTGTCAGTTGAAGTTCTTCTCAAAAAAGACGCATACAAAACTAGCAGCAACGGGAACAGACATTTACAATAGACTTATTTTAGGATAAACCTTGTTTGTCATGGGCTATTCACATTCAGTTAAATTCGTTAGAGATATGTATCTGGTGAAAACGAACAACAAGATCTACCTCTCTTAGCTTAAATTACAGATTGACTTTTCAAACATCATAAAAAAAATCTTTGAAAAGTATCTCCCCTTTTGCCAAACCTTAAAATACAAAAATGCGAAAATAACAAATGAAAGAAACCTTTTGTGTTTAATTCTGGTGTTAATATGATTTGGGAGAGTTAAGGAGTTTAAGAATAATGTAACAGATGCTTTGAGCTGGGAAACTTACCGGGTAAAATATCTGACAAGCTATCAGTAGAAAGCCCAAGCGATTCCACATCTTGCTCAAACGGTTCGGTCAAGCGTCGTCCCCAGCCACTGCCACAGTAAGGGTGTTATCAGGCGAACTTCAAGTGAAATGTTTTTTAGCAGTGCATTAACACTTTCCCCAGTCTTCACAGAATCGACAGTTTGGCCTGGTAAACAGGTTTTGTGGGACTCAATTACCTGCAATTGTAAAAAGGTGTGAAGAATGGGCAAGCAATTACTTTCATTAATCAAAATACAAAAAGTTGCAGACAGATATTCATTAATGCCAACAGAATTCAATACATAGATATGTCAGAGGAAAACGTATTTAATAATCCCGAGATGCGCGAACCAATGAAATGAGACTATTATTGATGCGAAATGTTCCTTTAATAAGTTATCGCTGATTAAGAAAGCAGTAAAATTGCTTTATCAAAACAATAAGGTTCCTTTTCGAAGGAGGGTTATTTCAACTATTTAAATTGTTTATCTTCCATGCCGGTTGTATTTTCTTGTATAATTGGCTAAGAAAAAAGCAATTTGTACAGAATTATTATTTTCCTTGATGAAAGGAAATCGGCTAAAGTGAATTCACAGGAAATATATGCAAATCACTGTTTATTGCACAATTTTTCCAACACGATTTTTGTACATTTTGTACATGAAAGGTATTCATAAATTGAATATTGACGGGGGATTCAAGATAACGAAATTCTGTTTATATTTTTGCACTTTTTCTATTTTTTCCTAAAGGTGCCCAAATATTTATAATGAGATATTCTTTTCAAGTAAACCTCTATCACAGAAGCCAAACCTGTTAAAACAATGTTTCCAAACGTTTTTGCGCAATATGCTACTGTCAGATTATTTTCATCGTTGAAAATGGTTCAATGTATTGGGGGCGAATGTCGAGATCACTTCACAAGATTTTAATTTTGAACTTAACAAGGAAAACCAATAAATGCTTCCATCGATGACAAGACGGTTCTAATTGAAATTTTCTTAACTTCATTTTCACAGCTAGGAAACTCCGCAAATAGCTTAGAATTTTATATCAATATTGTCACGTGGTTATGTAAAAACAGAAACGTTTTCGATTGAAGTTATTAATTTTTTCGCTAATCACTACTGGGGGAAATTTAAGACTCTATATGCATATGTATTTAATAATATCTGTTATTTAACAGTGTTGTGAAAACGTATTTATTTTTATGTTCTGTGCATGATTTCTGGGTGATAAAAGTAATATTTGATGTTTGGGGCTATGGATAAGCACACAATGAAGAACTCTAAGACAAGATTTTAATAATTTTAGCTGACATTTGCTTTATTTAACTCCAAGAAATAAACACGCAAACTTTCCCCCGATTTATGGCATAGAACTTTATAGACTTAAACGAAATTCGAAAAATAACACGGTTTTTGTCACAGTCAAACAATCCGAGCCAAGCTTATATCAATTCATCAGTCCATTGCTGCCCATTGTAAGGTCATACTCATTTCTGATAATTTCGTCTTATAAACAGCTTCCTGACATGTCAAGTGTTTTTCTGCGAAATGAAATCATTCTCTTTGGTTTTTTGGGTTAACTTTATAGTCTGGATGGTTGGATCTTCTTGTAACCATGCAATATAAATAAAACGCTTTTCAGAGAACCCGCTGTGTTACGTTGTTTACTGAAATTGAAATAAATAAAAGTAAAACATTGGTGTTTAAAAATTAAAAACTTAAATTACGTCACTTTCTGACACTGATGTGTGTTCACTTAGTTGTTGAGGTCTCCAAGGTGACAAACAAATTCTGAGGAATGAGAACAATCTCTCAGTTACCGCTAATGTTCGAGTATTGCTTCAAGAGCTGGCTTAAAGTGCACTACATATACGCTTTGAAAAAACGTATTTGGGTGCGTATTTACACAATACGGTCTCACATTCGACTACTTGTTACGATTTCTCTTCGTTGAGATCACTTGATTGATTATGAATTGACTGGCGACTTATTCATTAACTTATGGCACTTTTACACAATGAATGCCTATTGAAAACGAAACGTTGTCTATCACCACCGATAATGCTGTTCTCTAGGGTTAGGGTTAGGGTTTCCCAGGTTCTCCGCTGTGTTTTAAGTCCCTCATAGACGTCCCTCTTAGACGCTTGGCGAGTTTTGCTTTCTTTATTCATGAGCTCCAAACATAAGACAGAAATGTGATGCTTAGTTACTAATGAAACTTTAGCTTCATAACAACCAGAGCAACGAAAGCCGGGATTTGTGAAGTTTTCACTCAAAATGAACTGACAAAATCTTTCAAAGACGTACAACTCATGCCTCAAAACACCAAACTCATTGTTTGGATGTAGAAAATGGCGCGCGTGGGCTACAAGGCCGGCACTGTGCAAACACGAGAGTAAGTTAGTGTAAACCTGGGCAGAGCGTACTTGAATGATTATATAAACGAATTATCCCAGACATTATTGCATTATCTAATGCGACTGGAGGTCCAGCATTGCGTTTATGATGGCTTTGAAATGCACCGTGGTAAAAAAGATGGCGACTAGTAAATTTACCCATAGTTCTTAGCGAACAAAAACTTTAACAACGCTTATAAAAACGTACAGAAACGTTGTAACATGTTGTTCGCACAGGGAAAAAAAAAACAATTGCATTGCTAAAAATACGGTTTCTTTGTAATTTATGGGCTGTGTAAGGTTTGCATGATATTGTGGTAAATTTGCAAGCTTTTACGGACGTCTTTTATGTACCGGAGGATTGCGTTGTGAATAAAAGCACATTTATTCGTCTTCGACTTAAAGAACAGGCACAGTTCGTTAAACGTTCGAATCACACAGTATCTTAAATTTTAATTCGCCACTGCTAACCTCACGTGCCCCATGGACAATACATATCCACTGCACGTGATTAAGTAGAAAACAAACTTGGAAAAAGATGACACGGACTTGGAAAAAGATGACACGGAGTATTTGAGGAAGGTCACGTATCAGACAGATAACTCTGTTCGTCAAAATTGAATGCAGTTCAGTGAGAAGTTCTCACGGAATTCTTTTATACATATATTTGCAAAAGGAACGAGCTGAGAAAGTAACGACTAGCTTGCTATTATTTATATATGTTGAAACGTTTTATGCTAGTCTAGAACAAACGATTATTTTCAGTTTCGCCTTACTAAGCTGTGTTCTTAATAATATAATTTGGTTTTATCAACTGGGTTGATAATGTGAATTGGCCACCGTAAAGAGATTCGAAAGCTGACGTTTCGAGCGTTAGCCCGCTTCATTCTACAAGCTTCATTCTACAAGCCTTGCTTTCCGCATCAGTAGTTTACTCCAATGTGAGCTTCAGCTTATGTTAACTTAATAAGCTGACAACAAACAACAATAATTTCACCGAAGCCTCAATTAAATCTCTAGACAGACCCATTTACGGTTCTTTTAAAGCTCAGCTCAACGAGATGCCACTGTGTATTTCAGTAACATAAAGTCAAGTCTTTTCATTAAATAAACATTTCGATGCGTTTAACAACCGTTTTTTCTGGATCGGTGGGCAAATGAGAAAAAAACCCTAAATTAACATAATGATGAACAAGAGGATAAACCCTTCGTCGGAGAAAGACATGTAAAACACAAAAGTTCCGACAACGGGTTAAGATTAAAATTCACTAAGTGGTTATGTACCTTTTCGACTTCAAGTAAGTTTTTAACTGAGTATTTCAATAATGTACCTGCTTTAGACTTTCCAGTTAATCTGCATTAGATGTTTGATGTCGTTGTCAGCCAAAAATAGACGAAATGCTTGCTTTGACTTGAAAGCAAAACCGCGAAGTTTTAACCAAACATCTGCTTTAAAAGACAACGTTTCTATTCAGTTCATTTGAATTATTAAAGGGCGTCAAGTCTTCCAGTGATAGTTTAAATTAAAATTTTAGTTATTGCTTTGACATCGACTTATTGAAAAAGCTGAAGTTGTTTTTTCTGAGGTTGTGCGTTTTCTTTATAGTATAGATTATGTTTCTTAACGACACAAACCGATTAATCAGGTGCACGGCTGGCTGCAATCTTTGAAAAAGAATTTTGGAGGCGATAAACATCACCTGGAATGGAAAGATTGTGTTCCCATAACAATCCTTTCTGGAATCCAGAGAAGTGGATTGTAAACTTTCATTTTGAAGTGTCTTTGGTCGTGAAACACGCCGGAAAACTCGCGCATGCGGAAAACGTCCTACTTACTTACCACTTGATAAACGGTTACCTTCCGTACTGCGCAATCTCGAGAGTTTGTTTTCGTTTTTGGTTTTGCTTCATGTAAGACATCACAAAATGTAAACATTTCGCAACTACTTACGTGAAGTAAATTCAAAGTTTTAAAACAACCGCCATTATAGATGCGAAGCGGTTGAAGTTTTATGCTTCGTTCTTTTTCATATCACTTGATAAAACAACTTTGCAGCTGTTAAAGTCAATGAAGCTGTTGGCAAAAAGAATTTGAAAGCTATGTGATAAGGTATGGGGTTGGTAACGAGTAAAATCGATTCGCATTCCATCGAGTGAGACTTATAATGTTTATAAACATTAGGGTGCTGAGACTGCGCAGTACGGACTGGAAATCATCTTTAACCATTCGCTGTGTCAATCAACCAGCCAACCTTATATTGCCTTATATTGCAACCATATTGCTTGTCACTGAATTCTTCGGCAGAACATTTTTCTTACTTTGTTTCCATATTTCGTAAAAGACGGTTTTCCTAAGCCAAGCTAAAATCACTTGGGAGTGATAGACTGAGAGCGCATGCGTATCTCTTGACGTTACTTCTGCTGCGAACTCTTAATCTTGTCTCGTTTTTTAACCGTCACCATCTCTTTACTTTTAGGTCGTCTATCACTATAACCTAATATTCCGGAGATTTCATGCGATTAAAAGTCTATTTATAATGCCAAAAGTGTCTTGCCCAGCTTCTTAAAATCCCAATAAAAGTTACCTGTTGTTTGTAATTTCCGTTAAGTACAGTATCCGCATCAACAGCTTTCCCCGAGACCACGTAAAACAGCGTCGACGACACATTCTCTTCACACATGCAATCAATTCAATAGCGGTTGTGAAGGGGAAAAAACTACTTGCCGAAGAAGTAAAAATCAAAATAAAATATTTCTAGGCCAACATTTTTCTTGTAAAATTTCTCTTCACACAAATGATCATCAGACACTTGTTCACTTGTCATATACCTCCATGTAATGATAAATTGGAAAGAAACTCTCATTACTCATCGTTTTCAATTCTGTATTAAACTGCTAACTACCCTTTTCGTAGCGTTTCAGGTGTTTATTGTTTCAGGTACGTTGGCGATTTTTTCACCGTTCAGTTAACTGAGCTAAAAGGCTAACATCCGAGTGCTATTAAACGAATCGAAATTGCGCCGTATTTTGTGTCAAATCCATCACACCGCTTGTCTTTTGTCTTAACCCGTAGCACACATGAATTTATTCACGGTATTGTCTAGAAAACCGTTAATTTACTGTACATATAACAAATAACTTACCTCTATTCGTAAAACTCAAACTCAAACATTGCTATTTAAACCAAACATTTTCTCTCTTTCACTTGACTTTTCGACTTTATGTTTTTCGCCACTTATTACCAGCCTCATAAAATTGCCAGACAAAACACTTGAATAAATTGAATTTTACAATCAGTCGGCAACCCTTGATGTAAGAAACAGGCCATTAACATACTTAACGTTCGCTATGGGTACAAGAACGGTTCATGTTCTCTCTATGTATTAGCAATTGTTTTTTACCAACTATTATGCAAAACAAGTCAGTTTAGATCATACGCTTATTACAATGTGTATGTCGACCGTTACTTCAAAAGAGAATTTTCTTCAAGTTATTGAGACCACTGTCTATGGTTTGTGCCTAAATTCATGAAAAACATTTAATGGTTTCTCGCGATGCTGAATTCTCTCGTTCACATGTCTGTTGCCTGAGAACGACTGCTCCACTGGTCATCCGCGAATGAAGACCATCAATAGTTTGACTCGAGAATAGTCGTGTTCTGCCTCTTTTCTGCTAATTTATTTAATTTATATATTGAAAACGTCGCGTAGCATGTCTAACCAATCAGAGCGAGCATCTTGTTCGTTAGTAAGTTTTTTCAACCAATCACACGCAAGCAAAACACAACAAAATCATAGAACTTGTCTTATGAGCGTTTTCCGAGCTTGATACCAGTTGCACAGGTTGTTTTACCTACTGTAAGGCCGATTTCAAAGGATCGGCCATTACGAATCGCGTTTATACATCGACTAAGCATTCAAAAGTTACGATCATTTCTCACAACAGGTGGGAAGATTAAGTGTAATATAATTATTACAATCGGCCTGACTGACCAAAAGAATGTTTACTCTGAAACGAGTTTAGTGAGGCTAATTTAAATACATACAAAATAATTTTTAAATTGGAGGCTATTTGTGAAAAGGGTATATGCCAAGATAAGCCTGGATAATATTTGGATTATATCAACTGATTTTAGTTGGTATTTTCATTTTTAAATCTTAAAATCTTCAAATCGTAAGCATTTTGTATAACTGAAGGCCTCCCAGAGGGCTGATAACTTTTAATAAACAATTTGCAATATATCAACCGCTCCCGGCCATTAATAAATACGGTTGTTCCCCAGACTTTTTCGCCAAAGTTCCCTCTTATAACAGAAATACCATTTCCCTCAAATTAATCCAAACATATCGCTTATTCCCTTGAAATGACTGTTTGTGTTCCCACGTTCCCCAAGACCCCTGGAACGCCCTCATAATTCTCCTATATCTGCGGTTTCTTGCATGCGATAAAAAGAGTCCTTTGTACGCGCTCTTGGCTTTCAGTTTATTCTATAAGGATTCAGAACACAAGTTAAAAATGAATTAAGACTGCTAGGAAGACCGAAACAATGTGGATGCTTTGGTTCTGTCTGCCCTCCAGCTAGGCGCTTTAAATTGAACGAATACATTTTCTGCAAAGAGTTACAATTACTCTCAATTTTTACACATTTTAGCCTCGCCAAATGCATTTTAAGTCCAACATAGTCTCGCCGATATCAATCGCTTCATAAATAGCAAGGTAGAACACGTTTATTGTACGGTGTCAGTTTCATGTATCCGAATGAGTTTACGTAATATTTGCGTACCAGAGAATATAATACAGCTTGAATAGCGATCGACACGATCTTAAAGCCAACATCTGATTGTGGGTCTTAATAAACTGGACAAATCAAGCCTAGAAAGGTCTGAAAACAACTTCCGTAGACATTAACTCTGAAATTGCGATTCACGTTCTTTAGAAACCGCTACCTCCTGGGTCACAATGATGATAATAGCTTCACGAATAAGTCCTGGTTCTCTCCAGAACGTAGCGATCACGAATCACGAATCACGTCTCGAATTTTTCACGGAACACCCATCAATCCTGAACCGCCTTGCCAACTACCATAATGATCAGTTCTTTTTACAACAAAAGTTGCAGTCCATTTTTGTTTCTACGTCAAAATAGATTAAAGGCTTTTCCATTCCGTTCCTCTGTCCTTCACTGACAACTAGCCAGATGGATTTAAATAAAACGACATTTAAGTTAATTTTACTACCTTTCGTCTCTCTCTTGTTCCTCTCTGAACGTCCTTACACCTGACAATATCAATTCGTTGCATTAAATTCAAGTTGTATTCCTCTGGAAGCCACTGCAAATCCTCTCTGCTGTTCAGCACGATTGCACTTTAATTTTAAGTGCTTAACTTGCGCTAATTTACATCTTTTGATATCAATTCCTTTTTGACGTTTTTTGTAACCAATTTGTACATTTTGAAAGTTTCCATAGCATATAATGGTAATGACAAGAATCCAACGTTAACCCTCTCACGTTTTTTATCCCCATTTTTGTTAAAATGGGGAGTTTTTTATATAAAGATTTTCTTGAAACTTCTTTTTAAAATTAATATTTATATGATATTTTTTGTTTATGAATTTGAATAAACATGGATGTATGTACACTAAATTTCTAGATTCTGTGACATTTTGACATTAAAAGTATTTAAGCCATAAAATATGAAGCATTTGAAAAGCAACTTCAAAAATTAAGGTTACAGACAATAATAATTTACTAGGGTGGAAAATCGCCAAAAAGTAATAATAGGTAGTTCCAAAATGAGAAAACGGGTGGTCTTAAGGTTGGGAAGAATTTGGCTTTCCTGGCGAAATTTCATACAAAATTTCAAAGCAAAACAAAGTTTGCCGACGCCGAAAATTAAGACAATATCATTTTACAGTAAACTATGATCAAATTTGAAACAATAAGATATGTTATTTCAACGCGTAGGTCGGCTAAACAACATAATAAGGAACTTTCCCCTTATTTGTTCAGACTTCTGTAAAATCATTATGAAAAGCAAAGTGCAATCCTTGATTGTAAAGACACGATAACTCCTGGTTAGTAAAGCTGTCGTGTTCATAACTAAGGATTTTTTTTATAAAAAATTAACCAACCTTTTATATTAAAGAGAGGTCATTCAGGTAGACAACGCTGGCTATACTTCAACGAATCCATTAAATTTTCCCTTTCGTGACAAAGCATTGACTGTTATCAGTATTTGGGCAAAGTCTACTATTCCATTAAATTGCTTTAAGTTATCAGGTCTCGTTTACAGTGAGCTTTAATTGCCTCAAATTAAACTGCCTTTTGTAACTCTGACTGTTGTTTTGGGGAGTTTTTAACAGGTGATCCAAACACCCATGGGTTCGCAAATTAATGAGTTTTAAAATGCGCACGAAAATTGCTTTTTAAGTGCCGATTTTTTTACTGTTTTGAGACTTAACGTGCACATTTTGATCGGTCTTTAAGTGCGATGCAATTTAAAGATAATTATTTATATTCAAAGGGAAGTTTCCAGATGCCGATTCCTTTCGTCCTCCGGCACGCACCACAACCAAAAACCGAACAGTTATCGCCGAGCATTTTACTTTCAAAAATATAAACTTTTGAAAATCATTCAAGATAAAAGAACCACATTTTTAGCGTTTGAAACGCGTCAAATGACTGTACATGTTCATTCGCAAACGACGCCATCTTGAATTTCAGTGTGCACGATCATTGGCACGTGACTTCGAAAAACTCAAACAATAACATGTCTCTTTGAAGTTTGCCGGGTTTCATAACCAGTCCCCTCTACTAACTATTATTCAACATACGTCTTCTTCAAATGAATGCTACAGAATGGCTTGGTACGTAAAGTTAGCGCACTTCTATGGATCTACTGAAAATGAAAAACGTAACGGATTATTTTTCATTAGAATCTCACATACGTGAGGGTGTAAAACAAACCGTAACACGACACTTCTTGAGCTGTTTTTTATAGGGAAACAAGTACTGCATATGATTTTTTTTAGAGAGAGAGCACTAATTTCCTGTCAATGTCAATGTCTTGTTTGCCTGTGATCGTTTAAGAGGCGCCTGATCTTTGTCGCGTCATGTTTGTATATATTGTTTTCAAAGTAAAACAAGCAATAATGGCTTCAATTAGCTGCGTCAAATTAAAGCTTTTTCGACGTTGAATGGGCAATAAAAAATAGCTTGGCATGCATTAATGGGAGTTTATTTATTAAGTCATCACAGCCTTCAAAAGAAACACCCTTATTTATGATCTAATGTGGTTTTATACGGATAATTTACAAACTAATTACAGCTTACGAATACAGACACAACGTTGGTACTGTTACACGAGCCGATTTTTAACGCAACAATGTCGCATTTAAAATCGATGTCGTGTAACATGCCGCACAGGCGACTTTTAACACAACATAGCGTTGCGGCAACATCTTGCAAGTTTTAGAAAGCGATTCAAAAACCTGCAACATTGTTGCCCGAATTTTGCATGTTGCGTTAAAAATCGTGTCTTGTAACATTCTGTAACATACCGTTGCTGACCGATGTTGCAACAAAGCTGCGTCAAAAGCTGTCTCGTGTAACATGGATTAAAAATCGTCGTTAAAAATCCGCTCGTGTAACTAGTCAAGGATCCGTAAACGTGACTTAGTTAGGCTTAAAAAAAAGGTGAACGTCGCAATAGACCTTTTTACCGATACGGCGGCCATCTTGAATTCCGAGGAAATTATGGGATGCCCAGGGGGCAGATGAGAAATAATTAAAAAGAATACTGTGGCGTGATAACTTTTAACAATAATTTTTCGATAACCATAGGAACAACTGCCAAATATCGTGACGGAAAGATGTAACGCTTGTAATATTTGTTATGGAATATGAGAGACAAACAGTAAAAATTTATCCTGAAAGCTGTGTATACGATAAATTTTCCAGCGATTGCCCCCTCGGCAGCCCATAATTTCTCAGTCAAAACAATAGAATTCAAGATGGCCGCCGTATCGGTAAAAAGGTCTATTGCTGTCTTTGTCATTTTCAATCATATTATATATCACGGTGTTTTCGTAATTCATGCCATTTAACTTGTATATCAGGTTTTCTCCTATAATTGGTATCATGTATCTTGCTATTATCATGTAAATAGAGTTTCTTACATTTTATTATTATTATTTGTTTTATGTCCCCTTTTAGTACAAGGATTCTTTCCTTAGGCGTAGTTTTAATAATGACAGAACTAAAGTTATTTTTGTTATTTTCAAACACTGTCGATATGACTCAGCTAGTCTGTAGAACAAGTGTACTTTTGTACGGATGTGCGTTTTTTTTTTTGAGTGAGCAAGCGTGCACCATTTTGGAATCCGTAATTAAACACTGGAGGCCTGAACCAATCCACTACTAATTTACGTCTGCAAAATAGTGACCAGATAACAAATGAGAAAAAAATTTAGCACTCGCCCAGCAAAAATCCCTGCACTACAGGTTATACGACCACACCATGAATGAATACTTATGATCGTGCTGATTGTATCGATTGCATCAAAATATTACTGATATTTGTACATTTTTATCCCGGAATTGTACACTTTTGTGCTTTCCGGAATTCACTTTACAAGTCAAGCAAAACCTCATTTTTTAAAAGGGTCCGCACTTTAATACTTGGAAATTACACGCAACAGAAGCGTCACTGAAGCGTCAGTGACTATTTTTGAAAATAAGAAAGCACTTGAACGGGTTGTTTTAAAATTCACACGACCCGCCATGAGGACGACGTGATATGCACCACCTGTGTGAGGAAGAGACTGGGAACTGCCTGGTTACCCAGGCTGCAGGCTCGGCACCCTATTCAGTGTGCTGAACAGTCATGGCGGAGGAAAGTGGTATTTACGCTGAGGATATTGTCAAGAATTCACAGGGAGTTGTAGGCCTGGTTTTAGAAGATGCCGAAGAAACTACAGACGAATCGGAAAGTGATGAAGAAGCGCTCAAAAAGGGACAGATCGTAGTGTGTTGGTACCCTTCAGGCAACGAAGAAACTCTCTCGCTTTCCAAGGTATTTTCCGAAAGATTTGCCGGTAAATCTGTTGCGTTAATGAAGTTGGGCTATTTTGATCTTGATATTTTTACGGTATCGTCTGTATTTTAGTACCGATACCTAGCCCTTCCGTTGTTGAGTGTAATCGATGTGCTGGTTCTGTCTTGATATAAGCTTAAGAAGAGCCTACATATATTGTTATTTCCTGCATCTGTCGAGATTGTTTTTAAACGTGGTAGAAGCTTAAATATTAAAAGCGTTCGGGGAAAAAATCTCCCTTTTTGATTTGTCTCTGAAGGTTTTTGCTGTTTTCACAAGTCATGTTTCTTGGTTGATGCGATCAGTTGATGTTATCTTAGTTTCTCATGAGAGCTTTTCCATCTTAGCTTGTAATATACTGTTCTTTGATCGTTTCAATATTGAACGTCAATGTAAACATGACATTTATAGCTACATGTACTTGTACCTGAAAAGTAGATTTTGAACGGTGTCAGATGTATTTTTCCTATAGTACTGTAAGTTGAAATCCTCATTAATTAAACAAAAAGCCATGTTGTAAGTCAGAAAAACGGAACTTTCACCCCTTTATTAACAGCTACATGTAAAAACCAGTGATACACTCATATAGTGGATATTTATAGAAAAATTTATTGCCTTGCCCAATATGTCAAGAACTTGCTCAGGGCTTGACGTTGTGACCACTGGGGTCGCCAATGCGACCAATGTTTTTTTCACTGGCAACTCACTTTTCACGCTTTTTACTGAAATTCTTTTGGATCCATTAGTCCTGTATTCAGAGGCAAACATAACCTGTGTCACAGCCACCCTCCCCAAAAGAATAAATGGGAGAGGCGCATCTGTGTGTTACTGTTGATTGTTGTGTCCAAGGTCATGTGACTTTTTCAGGAATGTGTGGAAATTGACCTGATTGGTTGATCGATTGTTTGCTGTTTAAAGTGCAACTAACCCCCAAAATTATTTCTCCTTTAACAAAATCTACTAGTTTTCCCAATTACTTCAGCGAAAAAATTATCTCGATTGATAAAATCCCCGCGTTTCTACAGCCGTTTAAAGTTGAAATTTCTTGTCCCACGACCGAGCAAAATGGGATCTGGGTCGGGCTTCTAGTGACGTCATCGAAGGAGCTGGGCTCAAAGAACTCTAGAGACTTTGACCGGGCTGTGAAAACATAGTTGGGGTATTTGTGCCTCATATTTTATCAAAAATGGACAAGACTTTTAAGTGAAAGAACTGTATCATCTAGCAACACAATTCGGAGTCTAGCTACGATTCGGACGGCTACGATGTATACATTTTTTTGCATTTCGAAGCGCGGGTCGCGAGCCCGCCACATCGACAATTTGCCGGGCCATTTGGCTTATAAAGTTTAAAATAATGGCGAAGAGTTATAAAGATGTCAATGAACACGAAGAGTGGAACTTTGACTTTACAGAACTTGTAGAATTTGGAGTGTCAAAACATTTCTAGATTCAAAAATTCGTCTTTTCGCTCCGTATGTATGCATAGTCAATTAGTGCGTTCAAACATAAACATTGCAAGCTACATGAATGGGCATATTTCGTACTGGTTATGGAAATTCCTTCTACAAGATCTTGACAAAAGGTTCAGTATAGTGCCAGGTAAATCAATACATTTCTCCCGGCTTCACTGTTCTTTTGTTTAAACAATCCTTTTAATGTAAGTGGAGAACTCTCAGGTTATTAATTAATAGCGTATTATTAACCTGATTTGGTTTGCGTTTCGGTTGATAACAAGCGTATTCTTCTTTCAGCGTGACAATCTCAGTCGGTAGAGTCGAATCTAAATGGTTCGTTTTACTTTCCTTATATACTTTTCAATGCTTGATTCGTTTTAAGTTTGTAATTGAGATATATTTCGTTGCTCAAGGAACAAAACAATTGTGTATGCGGAAGGGCCTTTGAGCAACTCGGCCGGATTATCCACGTCGCGCGTGTGGTTTTATATAAAATCCACAAAATACATACCTAGTTTATTAGTTCGAAGCTTAACTCATCTTAATCGCCTCGTTGTAGGACGTAAGTTCGCTTACTGTTCGTTTTGAAAACTCTCTATTTCAAGGACAAAAAAACTCGAATGCGTTTAATTTGCCCTATAATTTTTTTTATAATTTTGGTCTGGGACTCAAGGGATCGTTTGAATTAACTAGGCGTATGGCTCCAAGCTTACCCCAAATTCGTGTCATATCTAGATCTATCTACCTTGGCAATGTCGAGCTTTGCACTAGAAGCTAGAGAAGAATATACAGGCCATGGAAATCTCTAGGTGTTTACAGTTGCGGCAAAACCGAGATCGGTAAATTCCTCGATGGCTTACTCTTTCGGTCCGACCAAGTCAGCCCACTTCTTCCGTCTTTCTCTCGCTTCTGGACGAGTGCCATCGAGATAGAGGTATTGAATGAAGAAGAATACTCTCTCCTAAGCTTTTTGTAATGCTACTCGGCCTCCAACAACACATCTTCCTTGCATTTTGCAACGATTTTAAATCACACTATCGCATGTTCGCATATGTCATTCTCAGAACCAAAACATTGTTACTCCTGCGATGACGTCACGAGCCAACTCGTCCCATTCTCCGCTATTCCTCGGTCGTGGGACATGGAAAGGCCAATTTTACGAACTTTGAAAATTCATAGAAAATTAACGAAAATAGCTAGAACGATAATTTTTTCACAGTGGTAATCAGGAAAACAAGGAGATTTATATAAGCGAAAAACAATTTTTGGGGTTAGTTGCACTTTAAGAAGGGTAACATTTGTAAATTGCCGAACCCAGTGCTCTCTGTTTTACCGGTTGCGGCGACAAAAATTAATAATATCTCGAGTGTTAACTGTAGAGAACACAATAGAAGTTTACTAGACTTTGTGAGTGACATATAAATTTAGAATTGTGAAGTCGAAAAGCCAGTTTAATCAGGTAGAGTGGAAAAATGTAATCAGCATTTCATCCAACATTTCATGGTGAGAAAATTATTTTGTGAATTGTCTGTGTTTTATCTGTGAACAGTCAAAGGTCATGAACTGTCTCATACAAAGGTCACGTGTAGAGAGTATGTTCTAAATGTTGTCTCTGCATACTGCATCAGCTGTTGTGACACTGAAATGGTTTAATGCCTGGATAATTTATGCAAGGAACATGACTGCAGTGGATCAGTGGTCACACCTTCTCTGATCTTTTTTTCATTTGGGGACGGCAGCTGTGACAAGCAGGCCTAAACCCTTTTAAAAAGAGGTTGCTCTGTTAAAAATCCTAAATTTGAGCCAGGATTTGTGATTTAAAAAATATTTTAAATTGGGTTTGAATCTGGCCAACCCATGAAGACCAAAGTTCTCTGTTCAAAATACCTGTTTAGTGTGTTTTACAGAACTTTAGTTTCAAGGTTTTTTAAGCCATGTTTATTTCTTGTTTAAAATCATTTCAGTCATGTTTTTTATTATGATGTTACAACTGTAGATCAAGTACATGTAGCTTAAATGTCTATCTACATATGTATCTGTCTATCTATCTGTCCCTCCGTCTGTTTGTTTGTCTGTTCATCCGTCCATCTGTCCGTATATCTACTCTATCTATCTATCTTTAGTTAGCTTCCACTTCACAAAGAGGCACATTTTGTCTTCAATTCTAACTATGTCACATTTGAAGTATAATTATATGAAATAATTCATATTTGAACTGCTTTTGTAGATGAAAGTGGAGGATGATCATCGCAGTAAATTTTCCAACTTAAGCAATTGGAAAGAAGAAGCCTGAAAAAACTCAGGGCTTCTACAGGATTTGAAACTGTGACCTCCGCGATGCCAACTGAGCTATGAAGCCACACATTGAGAGCAAGGTCAATTAATTGACCTCGCTCCCAATGTGTCAATTAATTGACCTTTCTCCCAAGGTGTACCTTAATAGCTCAGTTGGTAGAGTATCCCACTGGTATCATGGACGTCACAGGTTCGAATCCCGCTGAAGCCCTGATTTTTTCAGGCTTCTTCTTTCCTATTGCTTAAGTTGGACAATTAACTGCGATGATCATTCTTCACTTTCTTTTAAGTCACATTTGTATGTTTGAACCGTTTGGGTAGAAATCTTGAGTATAGATTCAGAAATCCTTG
>OZ026605.1:17723080-17725580 GCA_964020085.1 Micromussa lordhowensis
TTTCCTATTAATAATAATCCTGCTTATTAAAAATGTAATTATTAGGGTCACAATTTTGCATACAAAACGTTGCTCAAAGGTACGCAGGTAGTTACTAATGTCAGTAGATACATGTATAAGACCATTTCTGGACTTGAAAAAAGGAAGAAAACCAAATATTTCTCTATGATATTCTAAAGGCAGTACTGTAGATTAAGCTGTATGATTAGTCAATCATTATATGTCATGCTATGGGTATAATAAATAAATTTGGTTCCTCAGATTCGCTGGATGTTCTCCAGTAGGGTTTGATGCTTGATGGTATGGGACAACCACAATCTACTTCCATTTTTATTCCAACTTTAGTTGTACTACCACACAGTATAGGAGCTTCGTGGTACTGAAATCTTCCTGGTGCTGAAAGCAAGAAATCTGAAATCTTCCTCTGATGTACTAGGCCAAAAGTTATTCTCAGAGTATTTCTGTTATTTGAATTTCCTCAAAAGGCTTTCCAAGAAACTTCACTTGCCATTCAAGCAAGTGATGTACAAAATCCACTAGCGTGACTGGAAAATCCACCATCCCCAGGCTATCAAAAAGGACTTACTGCGCATTTGGTTTTGCATTGTTTTCCTCAAGTCGCTGTCTACAGTAGCTCAGATACATCATCATGGCAACTCAGTGCGTGAAGAGAGGTATCTGTTTTCACAGGTTACCATTATCTTTTCCAGGTCAAGTTAGCCGACAGATCACTTCTACCTGGTGATGTGGTAAAGTTTTCCAATGTGAGCAAAGGAACTCAGAAAGGATTTGTCAGCAATGTAGAAGTGGTTGCCAGTGTAAAAGTTCTTGTGGCCAACCAGATCTTTCATAATGTGGATTGCAAAGGACTTTCTCCACCACAGGTACATTGTGATTTGTTTGTTTTTTTTTTTTGAAAAAATTCCTGTGCCAAATATTCATTGCTATCAAAGTAAAGTAAAAATGAAACTGGTTGAAACAAGTTCTTGCCAAAAACATTCGTAAAGCACAACACTGATGCTGAAATTTTTCTTTCAGGATTTTATACCAGGAGTACATGTTAGCATGGGTCCCTGGCTTGGAATAGTTACTGAGGTTTATCGGAAAGTTGTACTCAGGATCAAAAATGGTTCCAGGTACTTGTTACATTGCGATCTACATGTGCACTTCCTGTAGAATGCCATAAGTATACAAGATGATCCAATACCCTCCAGGATGATGATGTAAAACAGATGATTCAAAGTTGGGAGTGTGACAAGAGATGGCCAAAATTGATATCTTTATCAAACCAAAGGCCCTGATACTGTGTACTTTTTAGTAATGGAATACAAAATAGTATTTTGACGAATAAACGCCTTAGTATGAGAAAGGCTGTCCCAGAACGTCACAAAGCTTATTTCTTTTGTCTTAGTACTTAAACACCAATTGTCAAACATGACTGAAAAAAAATCAATATTTCTTTACTTATACAGATGCAGCTTGGAAGGAGAACAGTCTTCAATGTTGTATGACTTGAGTGATCAGCGAGATGAAGTAATTCCATTTGTAGATTTAAGAAGTTACAGTAGTTATTTTAATATTCAATCTAGATTCTGTTTGAATAAATGTAGACCTTTCTTCTCCAGTGCACTTTGATTGGTTTTTGGTCTACAGTAAAAATAATATACTTTCTATATCTTTCAGGATTCTCCTTTCTATTCAGCATCATTTTATCCTGGTCAGAAAGTGGCTGGTCCTGCTAGGGCCTTCAAAGAAGCAAGGTGGTTATCAGGAGTTAAACCACTCATTCACAACCAGGCACAGATAAAAGGAACAGTGGAGGAGGTGAGTGGACGCAAAAACTTACATGTAGACAGTATTGCTCCACCTATGATTCAGATTTCAGATTTTTATTATTATGCACTATTTACAAAATATAACACGATCAACATTTACAGAAATTACAAAAAATACAAAAAGAAAGAGATTAAACAATACATAACCAGACAAATTGTGCTCAGTGACTAAAGTAGCATTAGCTTTCGTGTTGGTCACTGACACGTACAAAACAATAACATGACACATCAATTAGTTACATGTACAATAGAGATAGAAATTATATACATATATGAACAGTAAATGCATAGAAAGATGGCAGATCATAGATAAGCTAATATACAGGTTGTTCAGAAGATTGCATGTTTAAAAGGTATAGTTTATATTGATTACAGAAGGAAGCGTACGGCAGTCTTTTAATATTTGTTGGAATAGTTTCTCAAAGTTGAGATGAAACAAAAGCGAAAGTAGAGGTCCCATAATTATTATTTGCTTTTGGCCTATGAAAATTTAATTTAGAGGCAAATCTGGTATTGTAGGTGTGTATCTCAGAGGCTCGCGTGAGGGAATAAGTGTACTGTCTTTTCTGACAATTCTCATAGAATTTCCTACTCATTCTGCCGGTTTCTTAAAGAGTATGGATGGGTGTCCATTGTAATTGCAAGTTTGTTTTATCATGACAGGC